>CM029398.1:15143113-15743113 GCA_017139565.1 Luffa aegyptiaca
TACCCTCCTCGAGCTCTTACATTCATTGGGCCACAGAGATCCGTATGTACGAGTTCTAAGGGCTCATTGGCACGATAACCTTTTCCAGTAAAAGGTCGTTTGGTCATCTTACCTTCGAGACATGACTCACATGGAGGTAAAGTACCATCTTCTAACTAGCTTAGAAGTCCGTTCTTAACCAATCTCCCAATCCTATTGAGATTTATGTGGCCAAGTCTCAAGTGCCAAAGATAGGTAATTTGAGAAACATTTTGCCTTTTTGGTTGAGTCTCAGCTGTTTTAAACATTTCATTGTTCAAAATAGCCCTAGACTCTATTGGTCTTAAGAAATACAAATTGTTCTCCATTTTTGCAGAACATATATCAACACCCCTTTTAGTAATGAAAGCTTCATTCACAGAAAAGAACACTGAATACCCTTGTTCTAGCAAACAAGAAATAGAAATCAAATTTCTTTTTATTCTGGGAACTATATATACGTTATCTAATAACATATAGCGTTCCCTGGAGAAGAACACTTTAATATCTCCCACTGCTTTAGCTGAAATGAGCTCCCCAATCCCAACTCTGAGAGTTATTTCCCCAGCATCCAACTGTTGCCAGGAGCTCATTCCCTCAAAGGAAGAGCATACGTGATGAGTGGCACCTGAATCTAGGATCCAGGCTGTGTCATCATTTTCCACTAAACACGTTTCAATGATCAATAAATCAAATTTATTTCCATTGAGATGTGCTAAGAAGTCTATGTCATATTCATCATGAACAATTTCGGATAAATTAGACATATGGAATTGAGGACCGTCCTCAGTTAAGACCAATTCCACGCATTTAGTGTTTAGGTTCATTTTCTTAGTTGTATTAGAAATACCAGTTTTGTAGTTGGCGTTATTCGAGGTATATAAAGAACGTTTCATTGCTGAGAACAAACAAACTAACTTAATAAGTATTGTTACATTAACCCATTACACAAAATAATATTATTATTTTAATCCAATCAATTTAGCAAAAGTAATGATCAACCCATAGAATAAACATTCATTTTGCAACGATACTTCAGAGGTTTAGAACAACAGCTACCGTAGGGTAGTCAGCTACTCCTCCTCTGAATTGAGACAATCTCAGCTAATCCATATTCCTGGAATAACTCATATTCCAATAGTTCTTAGCTACCGTTTTTTCGGTCAGGAAATTATTAACACCTTAACAATTTCCCGTAAGTGTGACCCTCCATTTTTCAGATTTCAGAGGTCGGCCCCAACAATGCTACCGTAGGGAAAGTCAAAGTTGGAAATGGACCTAAGAAACCGTATCCATTTCTGGAGTTTGCGTTGTTCCGACTCCCATGATCAAGCCCTCCGTAGGGTGATCGCTCCCAGGGCGACTCGCAGGCAGATCATTGGGATCTCATGGTGCAACCTAATGGAGGAGACCGTAGGATACGTTGACACGTTCCTGCTCCCACTTACTATAAAATACTCCCTCATTCACCTTGATATTGATTCATGCAAACACCATCCGTAGGGGGTCACTCCCAGGGTGACTCGAGGCCAAGCATGAACCTCACGTTGTGAACTTTTGAGGACGTGAGAGCAAAACATGATTTATGAAAATCTTGTTTTGATATATTTCCTCCCACTAAGTATTTTTATAATTATAGGGTTTATTACTTAGGTAAATTCCGGCTAAGTGAATCTATCTAAGTCTATGCCTGTATATAACTTTTATATATATAGGTCTTATCTCTAATGTCTAGGTGGATTAAACACTTTTAATTACCTAGAGACATTGCATGCTAATATAACTATGGTTAATTCAACTCAAGTTCCAGCTCATTTCCCAGGTAGCAGGTGTTCCGTAAACCGTCATCTTAAGTACCTCCAGCCTTAGACAGAACTTTACCGGTAGAGTTCCCTTATAACCAATAGTTATGATAAATCTTTACTCTAAAGATCTAGGTGAATTAAACTCTTTTAATTGACCTAGTGATATTGCATGCTAACATAACTATGGTTAATTCAACTCAAGTTCCGAGTCAGTTCCCAGGTAGCAGGTGTTCCGTAAACCGTCATCTTAAGTACCTTCAGCCTTAGACAGAACTTCATCGGGAGAGTTCCCTTATAACCATAGTAAAGTAAACTCTTTACTCTAAAGATCTAGGTGAATTAAACTCTTTTAATAAACCTAGTGATATTGCATGCTAACATTTAACTATGATTAATTCAACTGCGGTATTCCGGGCTAGTTCCCATGTAGGAGGTGTTCCGTAAATCGTCATCTTAAGTACCCCCAACCTTAGACAGAACTTAACCGGTGGAGTTCCCTTATAATCATAGTAATGTTTTTCCTACTTAGTCAATTAAAACTATTTTTAATTCTAAGTAAGAAAATAATTCTAATCCTATTAGAATTATAATGAAATTAGGTCTAATTAATTTTAAACATTTTAAAATTAATTCATTTTAACCTAAGGTCCTATGTTTGCATGCAACTCTTTGTTATAGGTTGACGGTTTCTAATCAATTTTATAACTTATTATAAAATTTTAATGATTAGCCCTATAACATGCTTCTATGGTGTTGAAAAAATAACAATCATATTCTAATTATTCAACACCATATTATTATGACGCCGATAACAATAATATAACGATTATATTAATCTAAAGTGGTGTCATGCTTCATGCAATTTCAATTTCATTTAATTAATATCAATTATATTAATTAAACATCCATGAAATTAAATTACATGAAATTTGACATTAATATAATATAACTCTTATATTAATTTAATTAATATCATGCTCAATGGTATTCCATTTTCATTTAATTAATATAACATTTTATATTAAATCATACATGAAAACAAGCATTGATTTATATTTATTATTTTCATTCATAATATAACTAATTATATTAATTCTCATGAAAATAATGCTAAGCATGCATGCTACATTAATAAAATATAACAATTATATTTATCTAATTAATGTCATGCATCATGCTTTTCCAATTTCATATATTTAATATAACAATTATACTAAATAACTCATGAAATTTAAATTCATGCATAATTATCATATATTATAACATTTATAACATAAATATGCATGAAACATGCTTAACCTATGGTGGGAATTTAAGCTATATGACATCCATAAAGCAAATAAATAGGAATTGAATCGGTTAATTTTGGCCCCTAGGATAAAATAAAGCATAAATTACAATAATTATAGCTAAATTCTATCCTAAAAATCCTTCTGCAGCTCCAAATACTGGTCTAGACCGCCCGAACCGACCCGAACCACTTCGAACCAGCTATGAAAACCACGAACCGAGCTAAATTCCAGCTGAACCGGACCAAATCGGTCCCAGCCCAACCAGACCGCGTGAATCGGACCGCCCAGCAGCCTTGAACCGTCCTGTTGCGAATTTCTAGCGCGTGCTATAATCGTGAGAGCGTCGCAATTTCTCCGATTTTTATCTCATAAAAACCTATTCTAGACCCGGACTTACATAGGACTCGATTTTACATAAAATACCCGAAACACAGGGCCCATACATGATCAAATCACATAAAAACAGTAAAATCTATGGCCATAAAATTAACCTAAACAGTTCAATGCAAATCATACATACATTATGTATTAATCAATCCCACAATTAGCCAATGCAAATTTTAGAGAAACAAAATTAGATCTACGATCGGCTCTGATACCAATTGTAGGTTTGGAATTCCGTAATTCCGTAAAGCAGAAGCGTGATTGGGACCGATTCGTAATTAATTTTGTTTAATCTAAAATACCAATACATTGGCAATAATATTAGAACTATTCTAAATATATATTAAGGCTAAGCATACAAAAATATTAGATCTAAATCTAATTTATAAATGAACAAATTACTTACTCTCGTCGACGATTCAGATTAAATTCACCAACTGCTTGTGAATTAATCACGAACTAGTGTGAACACCACCACTATGGCTACACTGGTATGACTCTGAGACTTCTAGAGGCAGGAGACTTGTGGGAGCCTTTGGGAGAATTCTCTGAGAGTAGGAGAATGAATGGGATGCCTTTCACCCCACTCCAGGGGTCCTATATATAGTAAAGGCCAAGACCTTTTTCCTAATAGGAAAAGGGAGACCTTTTCCTAATAGGAAAAAGTCTTTAATTTTAATAAATAATTAATTAATTCCATAATTAATTAATTTCCCAATTAAATATCATATATTTAATCTTAGGGATTTTATTAAAATTAAAATTAATATGAATCCAATTCATATTAAATTTATTTGAACTCTTTCAAATATTTTCTTTCCTAATAGGAAAAGGTCTCCAATTTTAATAAATAATTAATTAATTCCATAATTAATTAATTTACCCAATTAAATATCATATATTTAATCTTAGGGATTTTATTAAAATTAAAATTAATATGAATCCAATTCATATTAAAATTATTTGAACTCTTTCAAATACTTTCTCTCAAGAATTAATTAATTCAAAAATTATATTATAAAGTTTCATAAACTTTATATTATAATGCATCAATATACATTATACGATTCCCCAAATAAATTGAACACTTTCAATTTACAATTTATACTTAATTGCCTCAAGTCTCTTTACGAGCTACCAGTGGGACCTAATGGACCTACAGATCAGAAGCTCCAACGATACGAGACTAATTGGCCAAACTCATTGACCAAGTTTAGTCAACATTCGTTAACTGTGGGTCACTCCACTAAAGACCCACAACTGCACTCTTCTCACTAAAGAATATTTCTGTGCCCACGGATATCGACCAAGCAGTAAGTCAATCCTTCACGTGTGTTCGTAACACCAGTTGGGTCAAATTACCGTTTTACCCCTGGGTTACCTCTGGTTTCTTAAGTACCACTGATTCCTCTAATGAACAAGTTGTTTAAGGTCCAACCACTAAACAAGAGTTCCTCTTAGGCTAGGAGAGGACGACGCGCCTTTGTTCAAGCCCTAGAATCAGCCCTTAAGGGAACACACATCTACTTACCCCAATAGGGGAAGGAGTGAATTCAATCTTGTACTGTTATGTTCCCAGCCCCCATTCGGTCTTGCCCCTGAAATGGTAGGCTTATTGAGCCGGCGAACTGGCCACTCTCACCCATACAAATCTAAGGACAGTCCCTCCTGAAAGGGGTTCATAACAGACTCAGGATTGAGATTGAGTTACCTAGGTCATCCTATTGAAATAGAAACCTAAACTAGTTAACGGCGTTATATCTAGTGGTTACTATTTCGCGGTCCGGTCTTATGCAAACTCATTGCATAGGATACCCCCACCCGCATGTCTCCTATATGGATGCTTTGGATCATTGCATCTGTATCGAATACAAGGTGGGCCGTATCACATAGTGTCACCAGGATAAGGTACCCAGCCTTATCCCTATACTATAGACCATTTAGGTTGTTACTTGGACACTGATCCCCGTATGTCCCCACATACTAGTCCAAGTTTCATTTAAACAACCTTGGATCTTAGTTTATTGGATTTAGGGTTTATTAATGCAAACTCGATTATTCAATAACCAAATTACTGAATTACTCAAATAACACTTTATTGAGATTGATTAATTTGTTTCATTTACTATCTACGAGTTTTAGGGCATAAAACCGAACACCTCGACCATTTGTACCTGAGGTGCACTGACACTCACCCAACTTTCCTTTCTTTCACACTTTAGGTCCCTGACCTCTATCACACATCTACTAGAATGCATATGCCCTACAGCATGCTTCTAGACTCATGCATCATGCCCACTAAGCATTAAACGTGCAACCACATGCTCTCAACTCATGCTTAACTCACAAATGCAAAACAAAACCAACATGCTTTACATTCAATCAACACGCAACAATAGTCATGCTTCCCAACGATATCATATATATATACATATATTCAGAGAAATAGTAATCACGAGAATAGTTTTAAAGCGAGAAAACAACCAGCATGCATCACACAGTCAAACAGACTTCAGCAAGTAAGAACTACTTACATAATGAGCTCCTAAAAACAGAATAATTGCTTAAGGAACAGAACTCAAAGCTAAGAACCTATTTAAAACTAAAGAATGCCAAGGGAAGGAAATTCTCACTTGGAACCAAATCTTAAAACTCAGCTCGAACGCTTTAACACCGACCCAACCTACTGCAAAAGTGCTCCAAGGATTAAGACCCATTCTAAATTACTTAAATTAAATTCAAAAGGGCCTAAACACACCCTTACGTCCTGAACTTTACTTTAAGGGCTTGGGTCTTGATCGAAAGTATCCGATTGAGCCTAAAG
Source organism: Luffa aegyptiaca (assembly GCA_017139565.1). Taxonomy (NCBI): domain Eukaryota; kingdom Viridiplantae; phylum Streptophyta; class Magnoliopsida; order Cucurbitales; family Cucurbitaceae; genus Luffa; species Luffa aegyptiaca. The sequence continues at coordinate 15,149,437 of CM029398.1, forward strand.
ACAAGCAAGGGCTCTCAAAAGGTTAGGAATCGACTTAAAGCACCTAAGAGACTTGAGAAAAGGAAATAGAGGTGCTGGAACGTACCGCTTAGCACCCAAAACTCCTTCGATACGAGTTGCCTGGGGTCCGGGTTGGGCCGAAACTGTCACTAACAGAATACCCATGGGTCAAAAGCTTTCCAAAACCAACCTAAACGAATTACAAAGGTATAAGAGCATGAAAGCTTACCGAAATCCACCAAACAAGCTTTACCGCTTGCTGATTAGCGTTCGAATTTACCCAACACCAAGGTCTCCGGTCAAAAAATTATGGGTAACATGATTTAAGGTCGTTCGGGTTATGGGTATTCACTGAACACCAACTCTAGTCCCAAATCAGCTCTGGACAGCAATGAAACAAACTTCATTCAGCAATTCAAGACTAATAGCGAGTGGGTATTCTTAATTTAGAGTCAATTAAGCATGGGTTAGTGTCGAATACTTACCGACAGAGTCCACACACGTGGGAATGGATGCGGAATGTCGGATCTGCCACTATTGGAGCCAAACGGGCAAAGACCTACGAACTCGATGGTTAATCATGCGGGACCTGGCCAAATCCGAGAGAGAAAAAGAATATTTATGTGCAGGCCTGCGGAACGAAGCAAGAACGGAAGAGAGGAAGAGACTTACCGCGTGAGAACGGAGAAGAAAGATCGGGCTGAAGGTACCGGTCGAGGCACGCGAGCACAGAAACAGAACTGCTGCTGCCGGCGACTGAACACGGGAGAGAGAGAGCTCGACGGAGACCAACCCACGGCTTCAGCAGGTGACGCACAGAGAGAGAAAGAGGCCCACGACTTCAGCGGCTGGAGAAGGAAACGGGAAGGGACTCACGGCTTCAGCGGCTAAAGGAAGAAAAAAAACGAAAAAGAAAGAAACGGGGGGGGGGGGGGGCGGCGGCTGCTACTCACGAAGGAGGAGGAGAAGAGATTTTTTTCCTTTTTAGGGCTTCCCTTATTTTCTTTTCTTAAATTAAAATAAATGACCTAAGCCTCATATTTAAAGACTTAATTAAGGTCTCTAAAACCCGAATCAAATCTTAGTAAATCTATAAGGACCTAAGCACATTTTTAAATTTAATTCCCGAAGGAAAAAAGGAATTTCTTGGCTTAAATAAAATAACCCACTCCAAGCAACAACCAAAAATAAATAACTTTTAAGCATCCAAACAGGAACTAAAACTCCGAATTAATTATAATTTAACAGAGTTATTCGTACCTGAAAAATGTGGGGCATTACACATCGGGGCACTATTGTGCGCATAGCGCACTAACTACCATTTCACTGGTGGGGCGTCCATGGGTTTTAAGTCGGAAATTAACTTCCACAGTTAGTAAATGGCACCTAGACTGCGAAGCCAAATCCCGCCCATATAGCTCCTCATTTTAGTCTAATACATCTCAGTCCTAGGTGTTTAACTGACACGACCCCCTACTAGAGCAACTAGCTTATTCTTTTCCCTTTCTTACTCCTGTCCCTTTAAGGCCTCTTAGCACTCGCTAATTTTAGCTGCAACCCAAGCAATGGAACCTATTATCTCAAAATTTATTAACTAACTAGACCAGTATGCATCATCCCAACTCAGTCAAATACAAGAAACACAACAGGCATTCCACACTTCTAATCAGAGAAAACATGACTTCTAGTTGTCTACTTACATTGCCAGCCAACCACAAGATACCACAAACGCACTCACATTTATCCCATAGCATAAGTACACAATATCCATAATCTTAAATTCAACAGCATACGCATCATCTCAGTCTCAGCTCAAACATATAACATAAACTCGGCCCAGAAGCACAATCATCATATCTAAGCACAATTACAGTTTAATTATCAGCGAGGTAACTTACCTTGAGGTAACTAAGCTTGATTGAAAAAACACCAAACAATTTGATATATCGCCAACCACGTTATGCGAAAAAGTGATCTAATACACACATATAAAAGGTTCTCACATCAGAGGCATTTCCATCTCAATAATTTCCCAAAGACACATGATTTAAGCAAATCGAACACTCACCCAACGACACTAACGCTTGCTGCAAATGCTGAAATTTCGCTCCGCCTATATAGATTTGACCAATAATTACATTGGGTACCTTAGATTAAAAATAAGACGTCAATTGGTATCCCATTAGGGCATAAAAGACCAATAGATCTTCACTTACTAACTTCTTACCCACTAGCTGAAATCATCGAACATTTAAGGTGCGTGCGGCTGTTTATCTTAAGGCGGTTGCGGTTGCGATCGATTCTGTGCGACGGAAACGAACAGATCTGAACGACGGCAGCATACAACTCATGCGGCGGCGGCGATGTGCGACCGACCGGCTGAAACGTGGCGGCAACGGTCCCTGGTGCACGGCGGCGAAGTCACAGATTGATGACACGGCGGCGGCGTACGGAGGTCTACGATGAAGAAGGCGACGGCGTAAACTAATACATGAGAGAGGGAGAGAGAAAGAGAAACAGAAGTGAGGCCAAGAGAGAGAGAAAAATTTACCGGCGGCGGCATGGCGATCTGCTGAACAACGACTGCGTGAGGCGATTCGACGTGCGGCGGCGGCGACACTGTTACGAGAGAGAGAGAGAGAGAAAGCGAGTGAGAACGAGAGGGAGGGGGGTTATCGGGGAGAGAGAGCGTGAGCACGAAGAGGGAAAAAAATCTGCAAATTTTTTTTAAAAACGGTCAGTTGACCGAAATTGGGGGGGAAAACGTGAAAGTTTCCCCCCCATTTTTCCTCCTTTTTGACCGGCTGAAAAGCCATTTCCCTTTTTTTTCTTTTTTTTTTTAAACTGATTGTTACAATATATAGAAGAAACGTTTTTTTATAGAATGTCAAACAATTTAAACATTACAAACTACAATATTTAGCATGTTTTAGTTTCAGAAAGTCCTTATCAAATTCATTATATTACCAGAAAAAGATTTATATAAAGACAAAGCCAAATGGTGAGAATAAGGCATATCCTTGAGCAATAAAAAGTGAGTTTACCCATACAAAAAAAGTCCATAAAACCTACAAGCAAAAAGCTTCATATTACATATTTTAAAAAAGATGGTTCAGAAAGCAGCATCAGTTTCATGCAAATCTCTCCTTCAGTTATTCAGCTTTGTTTCCATTTTCTTATTAGTTATTACACCAACAGGTAACAAAAAAAAAATAAACACATAAATTCTATTGGATTATTACCTTGATTACCACAAATAATAATACATCCCTATGTCTGAATTCATCATTAACATTTTATTGTTCTTTTCTACTTCATATTATTTATTTTGTTTACAAATTCAATTAACCCAACTGATGTCCATAACTAGCACGGAGAGTAGAAATAAAAAAACCAACATCCAACTACTAAATATATATATATATGATACGAATAATTATTGTATAATATTGTTTATGTGATATGAAATTGTATGTTACTATATTGTTTGAATATATATAATTGTCATTATTTGAAGATAAATTCTTGAAATATTAAAAAATTTTAAGTACTTTTATATAATCAGTACTGGTGCCTATATATGTTTATATACATGGAGATGGTAATTATGAAACATAATATACATTGTCATTTAAGTACGTTGTATTTGCCAATATTGGAATACAAATGTGTTCATATGGTGGTTGTGATAAAAAACAATTTTTTTAAAAAGAAAAAACTGAATATATCAATAGACAACAAATTTCATAATTTACCTTTTGTTTAAAGGAAAATAAAATATTTAAAATTAAGACAAATTAAAAATTTCGTAAATCAGACATAAGTACAAAGAAACAAAACTATCAACAACGAAGACATTAGTTACTTCATTTTACCATGCATTGGTCATATTTAGTGTAAACCCGAGACTTTCCTTGGATTATTTCCTCTTGTCATCTATTGTGCAAGTTGAATTAAAAGTTGTTGTTATTCACCAACTAGCTAAGACTGTGAGTGACCAAAACAAATTTCGAAAATTGTTTCTAACGTTTGTTTAGGATTAGATGTTTTATATGCATTTCTATGAATGATACATGATTTATATGAACGGTTTCAAGCATAAGATTTGAGCTTAGATTTTCTAATGAGGTTTATATACGAGCACGTGGTTAATGACTTATGAAAAGTAGTTGAAACGATATCTTTTAAAGTAAAGTATGGATTAGTAAGTACTTTTTAAAGATTTTCAGTGTTTTTTCACGACCAAGCTGAGTAAGCTTAAGTTTTACGAAAGATAACGATAAGCAGACATGTTTTAATGTTTTCATGTGATTTTTCTGAGATTTCTATTGACTACATGACTGAGATATTGAGCCCGAGGCTATATGGTACTGTGTGCACATAGGTTATGTAAACCCGAGACTTTCCTTAGATAATTTTCTCTTGTCATCTATTGGTGGTTTCATTGTTGGACTAAGTTGTTGGAAATTATCAATTTAAAAAGAAAGGAAAGAAAGGAATTAAATAAGTGAAGAAAAGAAAAGGAAAGAAAAGGAAAAGGAAAAGGAAAAACAAACAAAAAAAAAAAGAAAAGAAAGGAAGTGGAAAAACCCAATCGGTGCCTAGTGGTTCAAAAGTTATCCCACCACCGCTTCACCCATTATCAGCCCCATTTCTCATCTTTTTCCACCCAAACTTTCAGAGCACATTAAGCAGAGAGCGAAGGAGGAAGAAGAAGAAGAATTTCGTGGTTTTGAGGTTGAAGAAGATAAGAAAAGCTCATGCAAAGCCAGCCATAGCAGAATCTGGGTGCAAAACTGTCAACCTCTGGTTTTTTATTCGGTTTGAGCTACACAGAAGGAAATAAGAGGTGAGGTTTGATTTTCTTGAAAGATAGTTCATTTTCTAGCAAATTTCATGAAGGAAGCTTGAGCTAAATCGTATGAGAAGTTAATGGTTTTTGAAATGGAAAACAGAGCACAGGATTTTCGAGCAAACCAGGAGGATCTCTGGTGTTCTCTGGTGTTTTGAGCATTCTGGGGTGTACAAGTCGAATCCGAAGCTTTATTTGGTATGGTTGGAAATCTTATTAAATTTCCTACAACTTGCATGAAGATTTCGTGAGCCAAAAATGACTTTAAGTAGGGTTAATTTCAGGAGTTAGATAAAGGGGTAGTAGAGAACCTCGAATCTGTGTTGTCTGTGTTCGGGGCAATTCTGGGAAAATTGGTTGGGAATCTCATTTTTATTTCTTCAGGTACGTTGTAGACTGTTCGAAAATGAAGAGTTTTATGTGTATTTCATTAATTTTGGTTAAGTATTGAGGAAGTTATGGGTGTTGGAAGTTAGGGTATAGAATCTGGAAAATCTGGAAAGTAGAATGTGAATGTGATTCTTAATCCAATTGTTTAAAAATTCATGAGCATGGAAAGACAAAGCTATCTATGGTTCTAATGCTCGGTTTTGGTTATTTTACAGGCCAAGAGGAAGTAGGTCGAGTCTACAAACCGAGGAACTAGATAAGACAGTGAGTGACAAAATGAATTTTCAAAAATTGTTTCCAACGGTTACTCATTTCTAGACGTTTTACATGCTTTTCTATGGATGATACATGATTTGTATGAATGGTTTCAAGCATAAGTTTTGAGCTTAGATTTTCTAATGAGGTTTATATACGAGCACGTGGCTAATGACTTTATGAAAAGTAGCTGAAACGATATCTTTTAAAGTAAAGTATGGATTAGCAAGTACTTTTAAACGATTTTTAGCTTTTCACGAGCAAGCTGAGTAAGTTTAAGTTTTACGAAAGATAACGATAAGCAGGCATGTTTTAATGTTTTCATGTGGTTTTTCTTAGATTTCTATTGACTACATGACTGAGATATTCAGCCCGAGGCTATATGGTACCGTGTGCACACAGGTTATATTCCGTTGTTGACGTTGAGTGTACTCCGTGACAACGATGCTGTCGTGAGTGCTGGGCGGGCCCCACTACGACAAAGACGATGGGAGTGCTGGACGGGCCCCACTACATCGTAGGACTAGTAAACGTTGGTTGTACTGGGCGTGCCCTACACAACGTAGATCGGTCATGTTAGTTAAAACGTTTGATGTACTTGATATGCCTTGCTAGATTTTAATGACGAACTTGCGAGATATTTTAGAAAGCCTTTTTCATTACACGTTTATGTTAAACGCTTGAATTGAGCATATTTATACGTTTAAAAGTTTATCACGTGTTTTGACTTCCGGATTTAGAGTTTTAAAGTCAGTCACTCACTGGGCTCCATAGCTCATTCTTTCAAAATGTTTTTCCACTTTCAGGTAGAGATCGAGCGCCCGGTGCCTGATACACTGTCAACGTCTGCTGAAAGTTCCAGAACAAGTTCCAGTACGTGGGTGGCGTTGTATATTGAGTCTGTTCATATTGTAAATGTTTTGTAAGGATTGGATAATATAGTCCTAGAGGTCATGGTTGTATAAACCCTAGTTGTATATGTTTTTGGTTGTGACATCTATATCAGGTTATTATCCGAACCAAGTTATGTCAGGGCGGCACCTCATGTTTGTTGGAAGTTTTTTTTCAGGGATTCCGCTGTGTTCTGTTTCATGTAGAATGCTTTATATCTATGATTAGTATGTTTATCAGGTTCAACGTTCAGGAGGGTCAGCGGGTATCGTTAGAGGAGGACGATGTCCGTTGGCTTCACACCATCTTTCGGGCTAAGCTAGTAGGTGGTCCGGGAGGGGGTGTGACATGTTATATTCCGTTGTTGACGTTGAGTGTTCTCTTGGACAACGATGTTGTCGTGAGTGCTGGGAGGGCCCCACTACGACAAAGACAATGGGAGTGCTGGGCAGGCCCCACTACATCGTAGGACTAGTAAACGTTGGTTGTACTGGGCGTGCCCTACACAACGTAGATCGGTCATGTTAGTTAAAACGTTTGATGTACTTGATATGCCTTGCTAGATTTTTAATGACGAACCTGCGATGTTTTAAGAAAGCTTTTATCGTTGCACAATTATGTTTAACGCCTAGGTTGAGCAGCTTTATACGTTTAAAGTTGTATCACGTGTTCTGATTTCCGAATTTAAAGTTTTAAATTTAGTCACTCACTGGGCTTCGTAGCTCACCCTTTTAAAATGTATTCCCACTTTTCAGGTAGAGATCAAGCTCCTGTGCCTGATACACTGCCAACGTCTGCTGAAAGTTCCAGATCAAGCTCCAATATATGGGTGGAATTGTATGTTGAGTCTGTCTATATTGTAATTTTTTTTTGTAAGGATTGAATAATTTACGGTTTGCGTAAGTTCTAGAGGTCGTGGTTGTATAAACCCCAGTTGAATATGTTTTGGGTTGTGATATCTATATCGAGTTATTTTCCAAACCGAGTTATGTCAGGGCTACACCTCATGTATGTTAAAGATTTTCAAGGATTCCGCTATGTGGTGTTTCATGTAGACTATTCTATATCTAAGATTAGTATGTTTATCAGGTTCCATGATTCAGTAGGGTCAACAGGTATCGTTAGAGGAGGACGATGTCTGTTGGCTTCACGCCATCTTCCGGACTAAGCTAGCAGGTAGTTCGGGAGGGGGTGTGACATTTAGTATAGATAATACTTGCTACAGTGAATGAGTGAAAAATAATCTAATGAAAATAATTTGTAATATATATTGAACGATACATAAAAGCATGTAAAAAAATGATGGTGATGTAATTATGATTGTAAAAACGAGCTGTAGAGTCTTAAAAATTCATTAACACATCATTTAACTTTGTAAGTCACTACGATTGTATAACATACCTCATTGAAAAGTACATGCATATTGGACATAAAATTTTAATTTCTAAAAGCCTTATATAAAAGCATATAAATAAAATAACGAAGATGTAACTGTGGTTGCAATCACAGGTTGTACCGTCATAAACCATCATTTACATGAACTTTGTAAATCAATGTGATTATTAACTACCTGTTTTTTACCCATGAAAACTTTGTTTTGTGTGTGTAAAATTAACATTGTACGAGTACAAAAATTGTTCATTTCTAAAAACCATGTGTGAAGGATTGGAATTCCGTAATTCCGTAAAGCGGAAGCGTGATTGAGACCGATTCGTAATTAATTTTGTTTAATCTAAAATACCAATACATTGGAAATAATATTAGAACTATTCTAAATATATATTAAGGCTAAGCATACAAAAATATTAGATCTAAATCTAATTTATAAAGTAACAAATTACTTACTCTCGTTGACGATTTAGATTAAATTCACCAACTGCTTGTGAATTAATCACGAACTAGTGCGAACACCACTACTATGGCTACACCGGTATGACTCTGAGACTTCTAGAGGCAGGAGACTTGTGGGAGCCTTTGGGAGAATTCACTGAGAGTAGGATACCTTTCACCCCACCCCAGGGGTCCTATATATATATAGTAAAAGCCAAGACCTTTTTCCTAATAAAAAAAGGGAGACCTTTTCCTAATAGGAAAAAGTCTCTAATTTTAATAAATAATTAATTAATTCCATAATTAATTAATTTCCCAATTAAATATCATATATTTAATCTTAGGGATTTTATTAAAATTAAAATTAATATGAATCCAATTCATATTAAATTTATTTGAACTCTTTCAAATATTTTCTTTCCTAATAGGAAAAGGTCTCTAATTTTAATAAATAAATAATTAATTCCATAATTAATTACCCAATTAAATATCATATATTTAATCTTAGGGATTTTATTAAAATTAAAATTAATATGAATCCAATTCATATTAAATTTATTTGAACTCTTTCAAATACTTTCTCTCAAGAATTAATTTTTTTTAAATTAATTCAAAAATTATATTATAAAGTTTCATAAACTTTATATTATAATGCATCAATATACATTATACGATTCCCCAAATAAATTGAACACTTTCGATTTACAATTTATACTTAATTGCCTCAAGTCTCTTTACGAGCTACCAGTGGGACCTAATGGACCTACAGATCAGAAGCTCCAACAATACGAGACTAATTGGCCAAACTCATTGACCAAGTTTAGTCAACATTCGTTAACTGTGGGTCACTCCACTAAAGACCCACAGCTGCACTCTTCTCACTATAGAATATTTCTGTGTCCACAGATATCGACCAAGCAGTAAGTCAATCATTCACGTGTGTTCGTAACACCAGCTGGGTCAAATTACCGTTTTACCCCTGGGTTACCTCTGGTTCCTTAAGTACCACTGATTCCTCTAATGAACAAGTTGTTTAGGGTCCAACCACTAAACAGGAGTTCCTCTCAGGCTAGGAGAGGACGGCACGCCTTTGTTCAAGCCCTAGAATCAGCCCTTCAGGGAACACACATCTACTTACCCCAATAGGGGAAGGAGTGAATTCCATCTTGTACTATTATGTTGCCAGCCCCCATTCGATCTTGCCCCTGAAATGGTAGGCTTATTGAGTCGGCGAACTAGCCACTCTCACCCATACAAATCTAAGGACAGTCCCTCCTGAAAAGGGTTCATAACAGACTCAGGATTGAGATGGAGTTACCTAGGTCATCCTATTGAAATAGAAACCTAAACTAGTTAACGGCGTTACATCTAGTGGTTACTATTTCGCGGTCCGGTCTTATGCAAACTCATTGCATAGGATACCCCCACCCGCATGTCTCCTACATGGATGCTTTGGATCATTGCATCTGTATCGAATACAAGGTGGGTCGTATCACATAGTGTCACCAGGATAAGGTACCCAACCTTATCCCTATACTATAGACCATTTAGGTTGTTACTTGGACACTGATCCCCGTATGTCCCCACATACTAGTCCAAGTTTCATTTAAACAACCTTGGATCTTAGTTTATTGGATTTAGGGTTTATTAATGCAAACTCGATTATTCAATAACCAAATTACTTAATTACTCAAATAACACTTTATTGAGATCGATTAATTTGTTTCATTTACTATCTACGAGTTTTAGGGCATAAAACCCAACAACTCCCACTTGAACTAAAACTTTAGTGGGCAATGTACATCAACAATCAAAATTGAATGAATAATCATTGAAGTAGGAATAGTAGTTTGTATTAATACTGTATAATACATGAAAAGTACAAATACAGATAAATACAATAAACTAGGGCATTCACAATACCCATTACACTTCTCCCACTTGCCCTAGATTATTCTATGTACATATCTCGCAGACCTATACCCTCTAGATGACCCTCGAACAGTTTAGCCGTGAGATCCTTCGTAAATGGATCAGCAATATTGTGCTCAGAGGCTACCTTCGTGACGATCACGTCCCCTCGTTGCACGATCTCTCTGATGAGATGATATTTGCGCTCTATGTGCTTGCCTCTTTTATGATTGCGAGGTTCTTTAGAATTTGCCACTGCACCACTATTATCACAGTAAAGGGTGATTGGCAAGTTCATATTTGGAACAACTTCCAAATCCATCAAGAACTTCCGTAGCCATACAGCCTCCTTAGCTGCTTCACAAGCAGCGACATATTCGGCCTCCATGGTGGAGTCTGCAATGCATCCTTGCTTGATGCTACGCCAGACTACAGCTCCCCCGTTGAGGGTAAATACTGACCCTGATGTGGATTTCCTAGAATCCTTATCAGTCTGAAAGTCAGAGTCTGTGTATCCTGTAAGGATCAAATCCTTAGAGCCATACACAAGCTGATAGCCCCTCGTTCTCCGAAGATACTTGAGGATGTTTTTAACTACAGTCCAGTGGTCTAACCCTGGATTGGACTGGTACCTGCTGACTATCCCAACTGCATAGCAAATGTCAGGCCTAGTACACAACATAGCGTACATAAGACTGCCCACAGCTGAAGCATATGGGATGTGTCTCATATCCTCAATTTCTTGAGGTGTCTTAGGACACTGTTCCTTAGACAAATGAACTCCATGCCTAAAGGGTAGTAAACCCCTCTGTGAATTCTGCATCTTATATCTAGACAACATCTTGTCTATATATGATGCTTGAGACAGGGCTAACGTTCTTTTCTTACGATTCCTGATAATTTGAATCCCTAAAACATACTGAGCTTCACCCAAATCTTTCATTTGGAACTCAATCAATAGCCATTTTTTAATGTCAGCTACATATTCTACATCATTTCCAATGAGAAGAATATCATCTACATACAACACCAGAAATTCTACTGAACTGTTGATAATCATTTTGTAAACACAAGGCTCATCAACGTTCTGGTCAAAGCCATAAGATTTGACAGCAGTGTCAAACTTTATATTTCAAGATCTAGAAGCTTGCTTCAACCCATAAATGGATCGTCTAAGCTTGCAAACTTTTTGTTCTTGACCTTGAGCAACGAACCCCTCTGGTTGAGACGTAAAGATGTTCTCATCAAGATTGCCATTGAGAAAGGCAGTCTTGACGTCCATTTGCCAAATCTCATAATCATAAAAGGTGGCAATGGACAAGAGAATTCTTATCGACTTTAACATGGCAACTGGGGAGAAGGTTTCCTCATAGTCCACCCCCTCCTTTTGGGTATAACCCTTTGCCACAAGTCGAGCTTTGAAAGTCTGTACTTTCCCAGCTGCGTCTCGTTTTCTCTTGTAGATCCATTTGCACCCTATGGGTTTAACCCTTCAAGTAGGTCTACAAGATCCCAGACTTGATTGAAGTACATAGACTCCATCTCTAGGTCCATAGCTTTGACCCACTGGTCATGGTCCACATCATTCATTGTCTGTCTAAAGGTCAATGGATCCTCAACCCCATCATCAGGTATGACAGTTGGAGTTTCTGCTAAACCCAGATAGCGTTCAGGTTGAATAACAACCCTCCCACTACGTCGAGGCATTCTCAACTCTTGAGAAGGATGGGCTTGACCAGATGTACTGGGCTCATCAATAACACTTGTTGAAGGTCCAGCCTCTGAACTAGGCTCATCAATAACTCTTGTTGAAGGTCCAGCCTCATCAACAACTCTTGTTGATTTATTTGTAGCTTTACCAGAAAGTTCACTTAACACAATTTTACTGCGTGGTATGTGTTCTTTAACGTGGTCTTCTTCCAAGAAAGTAGCATTTGTCGATACAAACACTTTATTTTCTTTTGGATCAAAGAAGTATCCACCTCTTGTTTCTTTTGGGTAGCCTACGAATAGGCATAATTTTGAACGTGAATCCAATTTCTTTGGGTTTGCTACTAACACATGTGCAGGGCAGCCCCAAATTCTGAAATGACGTAAACTAGCTTTACGCCATTTCCAAAGCTCAAATGGTGTTTCAGAAACACTCTTTGAGGGAACAACATTCAAAATATAAACTGCAGTCTCTACTGCATAACCCCAAAAAGAACTAGGCAACTGAGCATAGCTCATAATAGATCGAACCATGTCTAACAAGGTTCTGTTTCTCCTTTCAGATACACCATTCTGTTGAGGTGTACCTGGTGCTGAGAGTTGGGACGATATTCCATGTTCTATCAAATAGTTTTGGAATTTTAAGTCCAAATACTCTCCACCTCGATCAGATCGAAGTGTTTTAATGGTCTTACCTAACAAGTTCTCAACTTCAGTCCTGTACTCCTTGAACTTTTCAAGGGCTTCAGACTTATGACTCATTAGGTATAAATAACCATACCTTGAATAATCATCTATGAAAGAGATGAAATATTCATACCCTCCTCGAGCTCTTACATTCATTGGACCACAGAGATCCGTATGTACGAGTTCTAAGGGCTCCTTGGCACGATAATCTTTTCCAGTAAAAGGTCGTTTGGTCATCTTACCTTCGAGACATGACTCACATGGAGGTAAAGTACCATCTTCTAACTGGCTTAGAAGTCCGTTCTTAACCAATCTCCCAATCCTATTGAGATTTATGTGGCCAAGTCTCAAGTGCCAAAGATAGGTAATTTGAGAAACTTTTTGCCTTTTTGGTTGAGTCTCAACTGTTTTAAACATTTCATTGTTCAAAATAGCCCTAGACACTATTGGTCTTAAGACATACAAATTGTTCTCCATTTTGCAGAACATATATCAGCACCCCTTTTAGTAATGAAAGCTTCATTCACAGAAAAGAACATTGAATACCCTTGTTCTAGCAAACAAGAAATAGAAATCAAATTTCTTTTTATTCTGGGAACTATATATACGTTATCTAATAACATATAGCGTTCCCTGGAGAAGAACATTTTAATATCTCCCACTGCTTTAGCTGAAATGAGCTCCACAGTCCCAACTCTGAGAGTCATTTCCCCAGCATCCAACTGTTGCCAGGAGCTCATTCCCTCAAAGGAAGAGCATACGTGATGAGTGGCACCTGAATCTAGGATCCAGGCTGTGTCATCATTTTCCACTATACACGTTTCAATGATCAATAAATCAAATTTATTTTCATTGAGATGTGCTAAGCAGTCTATGTCATATTCATCATGAACAATTTCGGATAAATTAGACATATGGGCTTGAGGACCGTCCTCAGTTAAGACCAATTCCACGCATTTAGTGTTTAAGTTCATTTTCTTAGTTGTATTAGAAATACCAGTTTTGTAGTTGGCGTTATTCGAGGCATATAAAGAACGTTTCATTGCTGAGAACAAACAAACTAACTTAATAAGTATTGTTACATTAACCCATTACACAAAATATAAATATTATTTTAATCCAATCAATTTAGCAAAAGTAATGATCAACCCATAGAATAAACATTCATTTTGCAACGATACTTCAGAGGTTTAGAACAACAGCTACCGTAGGGTAGTCAGCTACTCCTCCTCTGAATTGAGACAATCTCAGCTAATCCCTATTCCCGGAATAACTCATATTCCAATAGTTCTTAGCTGCCGTTTTTTCGGTCAGGAAATTATTAACACCTTAACAATTTCCCGTAAGTGTGACCCTCCATTTTTCAGATTTCAGAGGTCGGCCCCAACAATGATACCGTAGGGAAAGTCAAAGGTTGAAATGGACCTAAGAAACCCTATCCATTTCTGGAGTTTGCGTTGTTCCGACTCCCATGATCAAGCCCTCCGTAGGGTGATCACTCCCAGGGCGACTCTCAGGCAGATCATTGGGATCTCACGGTGCAACCTAATGGAGGAGATCGTAGGATACGTTGACACGTTCCTGCTCCCACTTACTATAACATACTCCCTCATTCACCTTGATATTGATTCATGCAAACACCATCCGTAGGGGGTCACTCCTAGGGTGACTCGAGGCCAAGCATGAACCTCACGTTGTGAACTTTTGAGGACGTGAGAGCAAAACTTGATTTATGAAAATCTTGTTTTGATATATTTCCTCCCACTAAGTATTTTTTATAATTGTAGGGTTTATTGCTTAGGTAAATTCCGGCTAAGTGAATCTATCTAAGTCTATGCCTGTATATAACTTTTATATATATAGGTCTTTTCTCTAATGTCTAGGTGGATTAAACACTTTTAATTACCTAGAGACATTGCATGCTAATATAACTATGGTTAATTCAACTCAAGTTCCGGCTCAGTTCCCAGGTAGCAGGTGTTCCGTAAACCGTCATCTTAAGTACCTCCAGCCTTAGACAGAACTTTACCGGTAGAGTTCCCTTATAACCAATAGTTATGATAAATCTTTACTCTAAAGATCTAGGTGAATTAAACTCTTTTAATTGACCTAGTGATATTGCATGCTAACATAACTATGGTTAATTCAACTCAAGTTCCGAGTCAGTTCCCAGGCAGCAGGTGTTCCGTAAACCGTCATCTTAAGTACCTCCAGCCTTAGACAGAACTTCATCGGGAGAGTTCCCTTATAACCATAGTAAAGTAAACTCTTTACTCTAAAGATCTAGGTGAATTAAACTCTTTTAATAAACCTAGTGATATTGCATGTAACGACCCTACTTTTCAAGCCTAGATCCTAAGGCCGTTACTACATGCATTTCATTCTACTTCTAAGAACAGCAAGGGAAATATCATTTTAAGAAAACATACTTAGAAATTTTGCGAAACTCTTCAACCTGGGATCCCAGTTAAAACAGAACAAACGAAACCCTTAGTTATTCAAACAAAATTCAAAGCGGAATAAACCTTAAATCATTCACAATACAAGTTCAAAATAAGAACTTCAAAACACAAAATGCGGAATACTATCCTAAAGGAAACCCATGGCTCAGCAGCACTCCGTCACGCGTTCTGTACACCTTTACCTCTACCTGCAATTATATGAAAGGGAAAAGAGTGAGTATTTAGGAAAATACTCAGTAAGTAGCAATCAAGGTTTTAACATTTTATTCGAGTTAAGGGCCTAAGGGTTAGGTCATCTCATTCTCATTCATTTCATTTCATTTCATTTATCTGTAGTTCGGGTCTCGTGTTCAATTAGTACACCTATATATATATATAAGTTTGCCAACTCACTGATAGTGCACAAGTGGGAGTTTTGGGAGGTCTCTACTCCTACTGATGGTAGATGGCACCCAGTCAGTGGAGCTAAGTCTCATCCCTCAAGGCACTAATGGGCGCGTAGCGCTCTAAACTACCATTTCACTGGTGGGGCGTTCATGGGTTTAAGTCAGGAATTAACTTCCACAGTTAGTAAATGGCACCTAGACTGCGAAGCCAAGACCCGCCCATTAAGCCCCTCATTTCAGTCTATTACATCTCAGTCTTAGGTGTTTAATTGACACGGCCCTCTTGTAAGGCGCTAGCCTATTCCCTTCCCTTTCTTAATCCTTTTCCCTTTAGGACCCCTTAACACTTACTAATCTTTAACCGCAACCTATTTAACACAAACGATTTCTTTTCCTAGATTACCGACAGGCTAACTGATATGCACCTTCCCAGCTCAGTCATATCACAAGAATAAGAAATGGAGGCGACAACCGACACTCCTAATCCTGAAACCACTCGTATGCTACCGAAAATTCGGCAGCATAACGGCATGCATATGGGGAACCCAAAATTTTTCCTATTCACCTGAAAGGGGAAATAAACACTTCTACGATTCAGATTATCCAACCACACAAGCTGCAAGGCACCACAATTTGCTAATTGCCAGAGCGAGATAGACCCCGCATCCACAACCATTCAGATACGCAGAACAACCAAACCATACAATCGAGCATGCTTCCAAAACAACTAAGAAATACAAATCCACCCCAAAACAGTATCAGACATGCTAAAGAAAACTCAACCTCCATGTCGCAACGTGTTTTACAATGCAATAACTATTAACCGCATAGAAATCCAAAACGAGTCCAAGGTTCACAATTTAACTCATGCTAGCAGGCTAATCCCTCAAAGAACTAGTTCAAAAGCTCAGGCTAGGCGTTTATCAAAATCCCATAACAAGCAACAGGGACTAAACTTGCAGATAAAAATCCAAAAGCTACTTACATTCCAAGGGGCAACTTAAGGTTTAAATCCAACTCATGCTATAGTAAACCATACTCAATTTAAATGAGTTTAAAGCAGAGAATTTATTCCAACAGCTACTTACATTAGTGAAGGAGATATTTGCTTAACCTTCAAGAAATTCCGTAACTCCAAGGTTCTTAAGCAAGCCAAAACAGAACCACAGCTTGCTGTCCAGCAGTCCAAAATTGCTCAAATTCGACAATTCGACCTCCAAACGCCACGGGTACCTTGAAATTAGAAGCTAATATCAATGGGTATTCATCTAACACACATAAATCATTCCAAAACTTGACTTAATTCACTTACCCAATGACGAACTCGCTCAAAGAGGCTGAAACTTGAAGATCTGCTTCTAGAACGTCGGTTATGAAGAGAAACGCCTGCTGAATGGAAAGGGAAGTGAGTGGGTAATTGTTTAAATGCAAAAACTAACCCACATAAGCCTCAACCAACTTACCCACTGGGAGAACTCACCTAAAACACCCGAAAAACGCGGAAAAATGGTCCCTCCTCGCTGCTGTCCGCGCCTACAATGTTGCTACCGGAAAACAATGCTAAACGCACGCACCCATGCGGCGGCGGCGGCGGCGGCTTGCGTCGGATCGGCGGCGGCGATTCGCGGCTGAAGGCGGCGGCGTGCGACGTGACGACGTGAACAGACGGGCGGCGGCGTGCGGCGGAGAGAGACAGAGAGGGCTGCGAGGGAGAGAGAGAGAGAGAGAGAGAGAGAGAGAGACCGTGAGAGAGAGAGAGCTGCGAGGGAGAGAGAGTTATCGGAGAGAGAAAGAAAAAATCGAGAGAGAGAGAGATACCAGCGGCGGCGGCTTGCGACGGCGAGCGGCGAGCGACGGTGGCGGTTCACGGCTGAAGGCGGCGGCGAGGGAGAGTGGTGGAGAGAGAGTGCCGAGAGAGGGAGATGAGCGTGAGGGAGAGAGAGTGTTCAGATTTTTTTTTTTTTTTTGGCTTGCCGTTACATTGCATGCTAACATTTAACTATGATTAATTCAACTCCGGTATTCCGGGTTAGTTCCCAGGTAGGAGGTGTTCCATAAACCGTCATCTTAAGTACCCCAGCCTTAGACAGAACTTCATCGGGAGAGTTCCCTTATAACCATAGTAAAGTAAACTCTTTACTCTAAAGATCTAGGTGAATTAAACTCTTTTAATAAACCTAGTGATATTGCATGTAACGACCCTACTTTTCAAGCCTAGATCCTAAGGCCGTTACTACATGCATTTCATTCTACTTCTAAGAACAGCAAGGGAAATATCATTTTAAGAAAACATACTTAGAAATTTTGCGAAACTCTTCAACCTGGGATCCCAGTTAAAACAGAACAAACGAAACCCTTAGTTATTCAAACAAAATTCAAAGCGGAATAAACCTTAAATCATTCACAATACAAGTTCAAAATAAGAACTTCAAAACACAAAATGCGGAATACTATCCTAAAGGAAACCCATGGCTCAGCAGCACTCCGTCACGCGTTCTGTACACCTTTACCTCTACCTGCAATTATATGAAAGGGAAAAGAGTGAGTATTTAGGAAAATACTCAGTAAGTAGCAATCAAGGTTTTAACATTTTATTCGAGTTAAGGGCCTAAGGGTTAGGTCATCTCATTCTCATTCATTTCATTTCATTTCATTTATCTGCAGTTCGGGTCTCGTGTTCAATTAGTACACCTATATATATATATAAGTTTGCCAACTCACTGATAGTGCACAAGTGGGAGTTTTGGGAGGTCTCTACTCCTACTGATGGTAGATGGCACCCAGTTAGTGGAGCTAAGTCTCATCCCTCAAGGCACTAATGGGCGCGTAGCGCTCTAAACTACCATTTCACTGGTGGGGCGTTCATGGGTTTAAGTCAGGAATTAACTTCCACAGTTAGTAAATGGCACCTAGACTGCGAAGCCAAGACCCGCCCATTAAGCCCCTCATTTCAGTCTATTACATCTCAGTCTTAGGTGTTTAATTGACACGGCCCTCTTGTAAGGCGCTAGCCTATTCCCTTCCCTTTCTTAATCCTTTTCCCTTTAGGACCCCTTAACACTTACTAATCTTTAACCGCAACCTATTTAACACAAACGATTTCTTTTCCTAGATTACCGACAGGCTAACTGATATGCACCTTCCCAGCTCAGTCATATCACAAGAATAAGAAATGGAGGCGACAACCGACACTCCTAATCCTGAAACCACTCGTATGCTACCGAAAATTCGGCAGCATAACGGCATGCATATGGGGAACCCAAAATTTTTCCTATTCCCCTGAAAGGGGAAATAAACACTTCTACGATTCAGATTATCCAACCACACAAGCTGCAAGGCACCACAATTTGCTAATTGCCAGAGCGAGATAGACCCCGCATCCACAACCATTCAGATACGCAGAACAACCAAACCATACAATCGAGCATGCTTCCAAAACAACTAAGAAATACAAATCCACCCCAAAACAGTATCAGACATGCTAAAGAAAACTCAACCTCCATGTCGCAACGTGTTTTACAATGCAATAACTATTAACCGCATAGAAATCCAAAACGAGTCCAAGGTTCACAATTTAACTCATGCTAGCAGGCTAATCCCTCAAAGAACTAGTTCAAAAGCTCAGGCTAGGCGTTTATCAAAATCCCATAACAAGCAACAGGGACTAAACTTGCAGATAAAAATCCAAAAGCTACTTACATTCCAAGGGGCAACTTAAGGTTTAAATCCAACTCATGCTATAGTAAACCATACTCAATTTAAATGAGTTTAAAGCAGAGAATTTATTCCAACAACTACTTACATTAGTGAAGGAGATATTTGCTTAACCTTCAAGAAATTCCGTAACTCCAAGGTTCTTAAGCAAGCCAAAACAGAACCACAGCTTGCTGTCCAGCAGTCCAAAATTGCTCAAATTCGACAATTCGACCTCCAAACGCCACGGGTACCTTGAAATTAGAAGCTAATATCAATGGGTATTCATCTAACACACATAAATCATTCCAAAACTTGACTTAATTCACTTACCCAATGACGAACTCGCTCAAAGAGGCTGAAACTTGAAGATCTGCTTCTAGAACGTCGGTTATGAAGAGAAACGCCTGCTGAATGGAAAGGGAAGTGAGTGGGTAATTGTTTAAATGCAAAAACTAACCCACATAAGCCTCAACCAACTTACCCACTGGGAGAACTCACCTAAAACACCCGAAAAACGCGGAAAAATGGTCCCTCCTCGCTGCTGTCCGCGCCTACAATGTTGCTACCGGAAAACAATGCTAAACGCACGCACCCATGCGGCGGCGGCGGCGGCGGCTTGCGTCGGATCGGCGGCGGCGATTCGCGGCTGAAGGCGGCGGCGTGCGACGTGACGACGTGAACAGACGGGCGGCGGCGTGCGGCGGAGAGAGACAGAGAGGGCTGCGAGGGAGAGAGAGAGAGAGAGAGAGAGAGAGTGAGACCGTGAGAGAGAGAGAGCTGCGAGGGAGAGAGAGTTATCGGAGAGAGAAAGAAAAAATCGGGAGAGAGAGAGATACCAGCGGCGGCGGCTTGCGACGGCGAGCGGCGAGCGACGGTGGCGGTTCACGGCTGAAGGCGGCGGCGAGGGAGAGTGGTGGAGAGAGAGTGCCGAGAGAGGGAGATGAGCGTGAGGGAGAGAGAGTGTTCAGATTTTTTTTTTTTTTTTTTTGGCTTGCCGTTACATTGCATGCTAACATTTAACTATGATTAATTCAACTCCGGTATTCCGGGTTAGTTCCCAGGTAGGAGGTGTTCCATAAACCGTCATCTTAAGTACCCCAGCCTTAGACAGAACTTCATCGGGAGAGTTCCCTTATAACCATAGTAAAGTAAACTCTTTACTCTAAAGATCTAGGTGAATTAAACTCTTTTAATAAACCTAGTGATATTGCATGCTAACATTTAACTATGATTAATTCAACTCCGGTATTCCGGGTTAGTTCCCAGGTAGGAGGTGTTCCATAAACCGTCATCTTAAGTACCCCCAGCCTTAGACAGAACTTAACCGGTGGAGTTCCCTTATAATCATAGTAATGTTTTTCCTACTTAGTCAATTAAAACAATTTTTAATTCTAAGTAAGAAAATAATTCTAATCCTATTAGAATTATAATGAGCTTAGGTCTAATTAATTTTAAACATTTTAAAATTAATTCATTTTAACCTAAGGTCCTATGTTTGCATGCAACTCTTTGTTATAGGTTGACGGTTTCTAATCAATTTTATAACTTATTATAAAATTTTAATGATTAGCCCTATAACATGCTTCTATGGTGTTGGAAAAATAACAATCATATTCTAATTATTCAACACCATATTATTATGACGCCGAAAATGATAATATAACAATTATATTAATCTAAAGTGGTGTCATGCTTCATGCAATTTCAATTTCATTTAATTAATATCGATTATATTAATTAAACATCCATGAAATTAAATTACATGAAATTTGACATTAATATAATATAACTCTTATATTAATCTAATTAATGTCATGCTCAATGCTATTCCATTTTCATTTAATTAATATAACATTTTATATTAAATCATACATGAAAACAAGCATTGATTTATATTTATTATTTTCATTCATAATATAACTAATTATATTAATTCTCATGAAAATAATGCTAAGCATGCATGCTACATTAATAAAATATAACAATTATATTTATCTAATTAATGTCATGCATCATGTTTTTCCAATTTCATATATTTAATATAACAATTATACTAAATAACTCATGAAATATAAATTCATGCATAATTATCATATATTATAACATTTATAACATAAATATGCATGAAACATGTTTAACCTATGGTGGGAATTTAAGCTATATGACATCCATAAAGCAAATAAATAGCAATTGAACTGGTTAATTTTGGCCCCTAGGATAAAATAAAGCATAAATTACAATAATTATAGCTATATTCTATCCTTAAAGTCCTTCTGCAGCTCCAAATACTGGTCTAGACCGCCCGAACCAACCCGAACCACTACGAACCAGCTACGAAAATCACGAGCCGAGCTAAATTACAGCTGAACCGGAACAATATGGTCTCAGCCCAGCCAGACCGCGTGAATCGGACCGCCCAACAGCCTTGAACCGTCCTGTTGCGAATTTCTAGCGCGTGCTGTAATCGTGACAGCGTCGCAATTTCTCCGATTTTTATCTCATAAAAACCTATTCTAGACCCGGACTTACATAGGACTCAATTTTACATAAAATACCCGAAAGACCGGGCCCTTATATGATTAAATCACATAAAAACAGTAAAATCTATGGCCATAAAATTAACCTAAACAGTTCAATGCAAATCATACATACATTATGTATTCATCAATCCCACCAATAGCCAATGCAAATTTTAGAGAAACAAAATTAGATCTACGATCGGCTCTGATACCAATTGAAGGATTGGAATTCCGTAATTTCGTAAAGCGGAAGCGTGATTGGGACCGATTCGTAATTAATTTTGTTTAATCTAAAATACCAATACATTGGCAATAATATTAGAACTATTCTAAATATATATTAAGGCTAAGCATACAAAAATATTAGATCTAAATCTAATTTATAAAGTAACAAATTACTTACTCTCGTTGACGATTCAGATTAAATTCACCAACTGCTTGTGAATTAATCACGAACTAGTGCAAACACCACCACTATGGCTACACCGGTATGACTCTGAGACTTCTAGAGGCAGGAGACTTGTGGGAGCCTTTGGGAGAATTCTCTGAGAGTAGGAGAATGAATGGGATACCTTTCACCCCACCCCATGGGTCCTATATATAGTAAAGGCCAAGACCTTTTTCCTAATAGGAAAAGGGAGACCTTTTCCTAATAGGAAAAAGTCTCTAATTTTAATAAATAATTAATTAATTCCATAATTAATTAATTTTCCAATTAAATATCATATATTTAATCTTAGGGATTTTATTAAAATTAAAATTAATATGAATCCAATTCATATTAAATTTATTTGAACTCTTTCAAATATTTTCTTTCCTAATAGGAAAAGGTCTCTAATTTTAATAAATAATTAATTAATTCCATAATTAATTACCCAATTAAATATCATATATTTAATCTTAGGGATTTTATTAAAATTAAAATTAATATGAATCCAATTCATATTAAATTTATTTGAACTCTTTCAAATACTTTCTCTCAAGAATTAATTTTTTTTTAAATTAATTCAAAAATTATATTATAAAGTTTCATAAACTTTATATTATAATGCATCAATATACATTATACGATTCCCCAAATAAATTGAACACTTTCAATTTACAATTTATACTTAATTGCCTCAAGTCTCTTTACGAGCTACCAGTGGGACCTAATGGACCTACAGATCAGAAGCTCCAACGATACGAGACTAATTGGCCAAACTCATTGACCAAGTTTAGTCAACATTCGTTAACTGTGGGTCACTCCACTAAAGACCCACAGCTGCACTCTTCTCACTAAAGAATATTTCTGTGTCCACGGATATCGACCAAGCAGTAAGTCAATCCTTCACGTGTGTTCGTAACACCAGCTGGGTCAAATTACCGTTTTACCCCTGGGTTACCTCTGGTTCCTTAAGTATCACTGATTCCTCTAATGAACAAGTTGTTTAGGGTCCAACCACTAAACAGGAGTTCCTCTCAGGCTAGGAGAGGACGGTGCGCCTTTGTTCAAGCCCTAGAATCAGCCCTTAAGGGAACACACATCTACTTACCCCAATAGGGGAAGGAGTGAATTCCATCTTGTACTGTTATGTTCCCAGCCCCCATTCGGTCTTGCCCCTGAAATGGTAGGCTTATTGAGTCGGCGAACTGGCCACTCTCACCCATACAAATCTAAGGACAGTCCCTCCTGAACGGGGTTCATAACAGACTCAGGATTGAGATTTAGTTACCTAGGTCATCCTATTGAAATAGAAACCTAAACTAGTTAACGGTGTTACATCTAGTGGTTACTATTTCGCGGTCCGGTCTTATGCAAACTCATTGCATAGGATACCCCCACTCGCATGTCTCCTACATGGATGCTTTGGATCATTGCATCTGTATCGAATACAAGGTGGGCCGTATCACATAGTGTCACCAGGATAAGGTACCCAGCCTTATCCCTATACTATAGACCATTTAGGTTGTTACTTGGACACTGATCCCCGTATGTCCCCACATACTAGTCCAAGTTTCATTTAAACAACCTTGGATCTTAGTTTATTGGATTTAGGGTTTATTAATGCAAACTCGATTATTCAATAACCAAATTACTGAATTACTCAAATAACACTTTATTTAGATCGATTAATTTGTTTCATTTACTATCTACGAGTTTTAGGGCATAAAACCCAACAATGTGATCACCAATCTCATCCTGATATGAACTAAAAACTCTAAATACGTTCTACATAAAATCCATTGGATGGACTCTAAGCATTTATTCAATAATGAACACGTATGTCACATGGCGAAGAAAATACGAACTTTCACCAAACAAGGACAATTTCGAAGGCTATTCACTTTGATTTACTTCCAATATCAATTCTCATAATGGCTACTACTATTAGAAAAAATATCGATATTCAAAAGCCATTCATAATTAGGAACTTCTTGCAACTATATACTCTTTGGCACAAACTTGAATCATCGGTCGTGTTCTTATATTGAATCATCCAATTCCCTACGCAAAAAGTTAGTTCGTTCTTATAACATGTTTTAAGAACTGAAGTTCTCTTCGTAGTATATGTTTTGCATTTATAAACCAATTGGCTACAAATTGATATTTAAACGGTTTATCTAAACAAACTTCCTTCTTTTTGTTGTTGAGTATCTAATTTAAACTCAAAATATTTATGTTCAGAGTTCTTCGGTGTTAGTCCCACCATAATATTTCAATCTTGATTTTATTATTATTCCACAAGCATAATTAAATAACGCATTAATATATATGGATCATTAAACACAAAATTGAAAGTTTATAAACATATTATATAATTATAATCGTCGAAACTTTGACACACTAGTAAAAGTCGATGAACTAAACTTATAACATACAACAAGAATACCACAAATATTTCAATAAAGAAAACGAAATTACTAAACATGTGTAAAATAATTATAAGTTTATGTAACGCCCCCAAAATTCAATCTACACTAGGGAAGATTACTAAACTTTTACACTAACCCGAACTTGATGCCCTGAAAATTTCGATAGCATTACGACGTAAGTTTAACTAATCAAAAATTTTAAACACCTGAAACAAGGAAAAAGCACTTCTAATACATATCACCTGAAACAAGTGAACCAACCCCTACATCGGTTTAACATAAGCCAACCAAAACTCTAATCACAAAAATAAATAAGCAAAACTAGATATCTAATGGTCTCTTCCTTCAAGCCTCCTCTTCATCACCAAGTCCGAGCATGCTCTAATCAACTACAAAACCTGGTGGTGGGTCAGTACAAAAACCACGGTACTAAGTAAGTGGCTCCCACCTGTGGAGCCATCAAACACATTCTCATACAAGGCAAATATCATGCTTTCCACACATAAGCTTAATATTCATGAAAAACAACTAACACATAATATTCATCAACTTATACCTCAAACCATATAAACATGTGACATGCACTCATAACCACTAACTAAAGCTTTAACAAGCTTTATCTAACTCCTTTGAGTCCTCTCAACTCGACTCCTCTGAGTTTTCTCAACCCAACTTCTCTGAGTCTTTTCAACTCGACTCCTCTGAGTCCTTTCAAAGCTCTCCAAGACTAACCCTTTGAGTCACACTGACCCCTGACCATTTGTACCCAGGGCCTCAGGCTTCTCTACAGAGCTCGATGTTCGACCCTTGACCATTTGTACCCAAGGCCTCGAACTGTTGCATCGCCCCTTGGCCATATTACCCAAGGCACCCGATGACTTCAAATTCTCGTAGCCCTCACAAAACTCTCCAAGACTGACCCTTCAAGCCGCACTGTCCCCTGACCATTTGTAACCAGGACCACAATGCTCTCTATGGAGCTCCGCGTTCGACCCTTGACCATTTGTATCCAAGGCCTCGAACTGTTGCATCGCCCCTTGGCCATGTTATCCAAGGCACCCGATGACTTTCACAACATATAGACTCATCACATCGCCTCTTGGCCACATTACCCAAGGCACCCGATGCTCCTCTTAACCATTTTTATCCGAGGCACCTAGTATTCACCTAACTTTCCTTTTCAACACACCCAAGGTCCTCTGACCTCAAATCTCACTATTACACACAAGGTCCTTTGACCATTCTTTCACTAAACAGGTTCATAACCTCAATGCACAACCTAAACATGCTCTTGTAGCTCGTGTCATACTTCTAATCCATGCAATAACCAAAATTACAGCATGCGCTCACAACATTAAAATCATGCTTTATAACCAATCACAACAAGATAAGAAAATGTCTGTCACAGCTAGAACGCATCACATCAATTCAACATATATCAATTCAACAGTTCAATATATCAGATCAACATGCTCAAACTCGTCATTACATAACATATACATATATCCAACATATCGAAACTAAACAAATAAAACACGCAACAAGCTAGCACACAAGCAAACAGACTCAACAGGTAGAATACCACTTACTTAAATCGCTACTACAATAATCCAAGGGCCCCTACAGAACTCGAAAAGCTCCTAAACAGAAATATTAACTCGTAAAGGTCAGAATCAAGCTCAACAACTTAATTCAAACTAAGGAATCCTTAAAGATGAATTTCTTACCGAAACCAAACTTGGATTCGAGCCTGCAAGCTAGATCGACATCCAGGAACAAGATTAATTCATAAAACAAGAACATTTGAACACTGAGAACTAACCTAAGGCACCAAACCAAGATTGAAAGGGTTTAAATAGCATTAAAACTTACTAATCGGCACCTACACGGCCTTGAAGCTTGTTGTCCAGTGATCGAATGAGTTCGAAATCACTAATCCGAACCTCCTAGCTTATGGGCATTTAGTCCCAAGGCTGTTCGGGTTATGGGTATTCGTCGAAAGCCAATTTATTTGGCTTTCCAAAAACCTCAAACCTGTAAGTTAGAAGCTGAAAAGGAATGGGTAAACCATATTCGAACTCAAACAAGCATGGGTCATGATCTAGAACAACTTTGAGGACTAAAACTACATGGGTACATGCTGAAACTTGAAGGAAAATCGAGTGGGTCTTAAGCCAAACTTAACGAATGCTTACGAGAAGAAGAATCAGGCTAAAACTCACACATTGAAGCCGACTGGAGGGAGAAAACATGCCTAACGCTACTGCTCGTGCCGCTGAAACTCTAATCTGTCGTGGGTCTCATGAATCCTGTTGCACGCAGAAGAAGAGAGAGACAACAGCAACAGCACGCGAGAGAGAGAGGCGACAGCGACGTGGGTTCTTGCTGCTCAGACCGAGTAGAGCACGAGAAGGAGAGGAAAACGGCCACGGACTGCGGCCACACGTGATTGATGCTGAGAATCGACGCTCGCCGGCGAACACGCTGGAAAGAAGATGCTGGAGAAGATATGTCGTGGGTCTGGCCGACGAAGTCAACGAAAACAGGGATTGAGTTGGTGGCTTCACACGAAAACGAGAGGGAGATTACGGTGCTACAGGAGGAGAAACGTCGAGAGACAGACGCTGAAGGAAGAGCTACACGCGCCGGAGAAGAAGAACCTTGACTGAAAACAGCGGCAGCGGCGCGAAGAAACTTGACACACTAGTAAAAGTCGATTAACTAAACTTATAACATACAACAATTTTGAATACCACAAATATTTGAATAAAGAAAACGAAATTACTAAACATGCATGTGTAAAATAATTATAAGTTTATTTGATGATCACAAGGAAATTTCGAGATAAAGTGAGCATTAACGAGTTTTACGTCGTTATGCTGCCGAAATTTTTGGTACATTCCGTTTAAAGAGAGTTGTCCTAGTTGTTTAAGAGTCTTTGTGAGTAGAAATGTCGCTAGGCTGTAGGTTGGAGAACCTGGGGCATTACATCTGTAGCTCCGCCACCGCCACCATCGTGCAAGCTGCCGCCGCCACTATGCAAAAGTGTCCGTCGTCGCCTCAGACCCGTGATCGCCGTCGCGGACAGCCCAGCGCCGCTGTCGCTTTTCAGAACTGTTCGTCGCCGCCGTGTGGACTTTCAGCTTGCTTCTAATGAGTTAATTGGGTAAGGAATTCAGTTGGGTTAAGCTTCAGTGTCCCTGCTTTGGTCGTACTGTGTTGGGATCTGAGTTTGTTAAATTATTAGGAGCTGTGGATTACTAGGAAAACCCGTGGGTCAAGTTGTTTCGTTTTGTATTGTGCTTTAAAGGTAAGTAACTTGCTGAATTAAACTCTAATTAAGCATTGATATGACTGTTGTGCTCCTGGCATGAGACTGTGTATATGTTGTTTGGGTTGAGACTGAGATGATATGATGTTTTTGTTTTCAAGAATATGGTTGCTGTGTATTTGTGCTGTGTGATAGAAGCGAGTGCTTGACTGTTATATTTTTTTTTTGTTGACTGGCAATGTATGTGGACATGAAGGAGTGGTGTGGTTTATTGTTCTGAAGTGTGGAATGCCTGCTACGTTTTCTGTAAATGACTTAGTTGTTCTAGCCTGTTAGAAAATTTTGAGGGAATGAATCCCATCGGTTAGGTTGCAGTTAGGATTAACCTGCGTGCTAAGAGGCCTTAAAGAGAAAAGAAGTAAGAAAGGGAATAGAATAGGCTAGTTGCTCTAGTAGGGGGTTGTGTCAATTAAACACCTAGGACTGAGATGTAATAGACTGAAATGAGGAGCTAAATGGGCGGAACTTGGCTTCGCAAACTAGGTGCCATATCCTAACTGTGGAAGTTAATTTCTAACTTAAAACCCATGGACGCCCCACTAGTGAAATGGTCGTTAAAGCGCTACACGCACATTTGTGCCTTGATGGGTGAGACTTGGCTCCACTGACTGGGTGTCTTCTACTATCAGTAGGGGTAGATATCTCCCAAAATACACACCTGTGCACCTTCAGTGAGTTGGCAAACTTATATAGGTGAATTAATTGATCACAAGACCCAAACTACAGAATGAAATGAAATGAAATGGAATGGAATGAGATGGCATAACCTTCAGGCCCTTAGCCCAAATAACCTCTTGAATCCTTGGTTCTTGCATGTCTAGCAGTATTGTTACTTACTAAGTATTTTTCATAAATACTCATTCTTTTCCCTCACGTGTAATTGCAGGTAAAGGCAAAGGTGTACAGAACGCGTGATGCAATGTTGTTGAACGAGCCATGGATTTCCTTAGGATAAACTTCCGCTTGTTACGTTTTCGAACTTCTTCTTTTTGCATTTGACATGTGTTGTTTTAGGACTTATTATGTTTTGAGATTTTTGTTCGAATGGTTAAAACTTCTTATCATTCTGTTTTAACTCGGATCCCAGGCTGACAAGTCTCACTGATTTTCCTAAGCATGTTTTACTCTAAATGTCTTTTCATCGCTGTTCTTAGAAGTAAAATGAAATGCATGTGGTCATGGCTCTAGGATCTAGACATGAAATGTAGGGTCGTTACAGATGGTATCAGAGCGGAACCTCTCCCAGTAGGATGTGGTTCGTGGGCGAACCAAGGCGGAAGCTTGTGGGCATGTGACACGCGAGGTTAGAAGGGGTAAATGAATGAACCGAGTTCACATCCGAATGAGAGGGATCCTGAGGATATGAAAGCATGGTCAAGATAAGCTTAAAAGAATTGATAGATACTACCTATACCAAGAAGATGCGCCTTCCTTTTTGGTGGCTCAATCATAGGAACTTTGAAGTTAAGCGTGCTTGGCTTGGAGAAGTTCTATGTTGGGTGACCTCCGGGAATTTTCCTAGGAAGCATGTGAGTGAGGACAAAGCATGCTAAAAGGACCTCGTGTTGCTTTGTGGGGATAGTCTTCACTCTTAGAAGCAGTCAGACAAGTATGGTAGCGTGGCCAGGTGGTAAGGGAGTGTCGGGGTCGTAAGGTGTCGAATCCGGATTCTGTATCCTAGGCCTGGGGTGTTACAGTTGGTATCAGAGCTCTAGGTTATAGGTTCTGTAGACTGGTTTACATTGTAAACTTTAGGTATGTCCATGGCTTATCAGCAAGCATCCAGTCACGTCAGGTACACGTTTGTTTAACTTTGTAGCCTGTAAATGTTATGTACATTTAAAAAGGTTCTTGTTGTGGAAAAGTATGAATGATGTTTTGTAACTGTGAAATATTTAAAGGAGTCGAGCTTGTTTAGTAAGAGGATTAAACATTTTGTGTAATAGATCATGCCTCCCCGTGAACGAGGTCGTGGAAGAGGTCGTGGTAGGGGTCGTACAGCCCCTGAAGCAATAGTGCCACCAATGGGGCATGGAGATAATCTACCAGAAGATTCGCCAGTTGAACAGTCGGGACCTGCGGCAGAACCTGTCACAGTGGATTCAATCTAGGCAATTGTTCAGTCGACAGTTGCTGGGGCCGTTCAGTCTGCAGTTCAGTCCGCAGTTCAGGCGGCCGTAGCAGACGTGATTGAGGGACAACAGGTCCAAGCGCCTCAGAACAATGAAGCCATATCGTGAGAGGCAAGGTGTTTAAGAGATTTTAGAAAGTGGGACCCCCGTTCGTTTGATGGAGCCTCAAGGGACCCCACCGTGGCAGAGCTGTGGTTGTCCTCCATCGAAACTATCTTTCGCCACATGAACTGTCTGGAAGACCAGAAAGTTTACTGTGTTGTATTCCTGTTGCAAGACAACGTCTTAATTTGGTGGCAATCTATCGAGAGCACTATAGACGTCAGCAACGGACCTATCACATGGGCTCAGTTCAGGGAGGAGTTCTTTAGGAAGTATTACCCTGCAGCCTCCCGTTTCAAGAAGCAATCAGAGTTTGTGGCTCTTATGCAGGGAAGCCGAACCGTAGAGAAATACGAGGCAGAGTTCGCCAGACTGTCTCGATTTGCTCCTACCCTGGTAGCTGTAGAGGCTGATAAGGTAGAATGATTTATCACGAGCTTAAAGGAAGAGATACAAGGTAGTGTGGCAGCCCATCAACCACAAGACTATGCCACAGCAGTCAGGGTGGCAGAGCTGATTGATCGACGACCGTCAATTGTCTCTTCCGAACCTTCCTCGGGTCATAAGCGAAGGTATGATCAGATGAGCTCGAACACACAGCGGGGTCAGCGTTACCCTAGACGAGGTTCGACTCAGGACCGTCGGCAGAAAGCACAGAATCAGCCAGGGCCTAATCAGGATAGGCCGTTATGTTAGTCGTGCGGGAAATACCACTGGGGTCGTTGCTTGGCAGGGACCCGTGTATGTTTCAAGTGTGGCCAGGAAGGGCATATCGCTCCGAATTGCAATAAGAATAAGTCTAATTATGCCAATCAGTCGTCTAGTTCAAATCAGGCATCTGGGGTAAGACCAGCACAGCAACAGGGCAAGATATTTGCCACCACCCGACAGGAGGCAGAGAACCTGAATGCAGTAGTGACAGGTACCATCCCTATTCTCGGTCATTACACTTTTGTGTTGTTTGATTCGGGTTCAACACATTCTTTTATTTCTGCATCATTTGTAAGTCAATCTAACCTAGAACTAGAGTCGCTGGACTATGTTTTGTCACTCTCAACCCCTGCAAGGGTAACGTTGTTAGCTAGTGAGGCAGTGAAAGCCTGTCAAATGTTAGTGCCTGATCGACCGATGGATGTGACATTGATCACCCTTGACATGAGTGATTTTGATGTTATCTTGGGAATGGAATGGTTGGCTTCTAATTATGCCAACATAGATTGTTATCGTAAGGAGGTTTTCTTCAACCCTCCATCAGAGGCAAGCTTCAAGTTTAAAGGATCGATGATCAAAGGTGCTCCTAAAGTAGTTTCTGCAATGAAAGAAAGAAAATTGATTAGAAAAGGAGCTTGGGGCTTACTGGCTAGCGTGGTTGACACAAGGAGCACTGAGGTATCAATGACCTCAATACCGGTAGTGAGGGAATTCGCAGATTTATTTCCGGGGGATCTGACAGGACTACCGCCAGCACGAGAGGTTGACTTCTGCATTGAGCTTGAGCCAGAGACTAATCCGATTTCTAAGTCCCATATAGGATGGCTCCAGCGGAATTGAAAGAGCTTAAGGTGCAGATTCAGGAGCTGTTAAACAAAGGTTATATACACCCCAACATTTCGTCGTGGGGTGCTCCAGTTTTATTTGTGAAAAAGAAGGATGAGACCATGCGTTCGTGCAACGACTATCGGGAGCTGAACAAAGTGACAATAAAGTACAGATACCCTCTGCCCAGGATTGATGACCTCTTTGATCAGCTTCAAGGTGCAACAATATTTTCTAAGATAGATCTACAGTTAGGATATCATCAGTTAAGGATTAGAGAGGAAGATATACCTAAGACAGCTTTCAGGACCAGGTTTGGGCATTACGAATTTACCGTGATGTCCTTTGGGCTTGCTAATGCTCCTGCAATTTTCATGGACTTAATGAACAGGGTATTTAAGGAGTTCCTTGATTCGTTCGTAATTGTTTTTATCGACGACATTCTTATCTACTCCAAGAAAAAAAAGGAACATGAGGATCATCTCAAAAGAGTTTTGACCACCTTAAGAACGAACAAGTTGTACGCCAAATTCTCTAAATGTGAGTTTTGGCTACAACGAGTTTCCTTCTTGGGACACGTGGTGCTGAAGGAAGGTGTCACAGTAGACCCAGCCAAAATAGAAGCAGTGACCAATTGGTCCCGACCCACTTCAGTCAGTGAAATTCGGAGTTCCTTGGGATTAGCAGGCTATTATCGTCGTTTTGTGCAAGGCTTTTCCAGTATAGTCGCACCTCTAACTCAGTTGACTCGGAAGGGCACTCCATTTGTGTGGAATGAGGCTTGTGAGGCCAGCTTCCAAGAGCTTAAGCGAAGACTAGTTTCAACACCAGTACTCATAGTACCCGATGGATTAGGAGAATTTGTTATATACAATGATGCTTCAAAGAAGGGTTTGGGTTGTGTATTAATGCAGCATGGTAAGGTCATTGCTTATGCGTCTCGTCAGCTGAAAGATTATGAGAAGAACTACCCGACCCATGACTTGGAGTTGGCAGCTGTGGTCTTTGTCTTGAAGATTTGGAGGCACTATTTATACGGAGAGAAAATCCAAATCTTCACAGACCACAAAAGTCTGAAATACCTCTTCACTCAGAAGGAGTTGAATATGAGGCAGCGAAGATGGTTAGAGTTAGTAAAAGATTATGATTGTGACATCTAGTACCACCCAGGCAAGGCAAATGTGGTCGCAGATGCCCTCGATCAGTAGGAAGACTACTCATACATCTGCTTTGATTACTACTCAGGCTCATATATTGGATGACTTGGAACGTGCAGAGATTATGGTTGCAGTGGGCGAAATTACGCCACGTCTAGCTCAGTTGACAGTTAAGTCGAGCTTGAGACAGAGGATCATAGATGCCCAACCAAGTGACCCTGACCTTGTTATTAAACGCAGTCAGGTCGAGGCGGGGCAGGTGGACGAGTTCTCCCTATCTTCGGACCTCGGCTTGTGTTACCAGGGTCGCTTATGCGTACCTGGGAATTCCTACCTTAAACAAGAGTTATTAGCGGAGGCACATAGTTCACCGTTTTCAATTCACCTAGGAAGTACGAAGATGTACCAAGACTTAAAGCAGTACTACTGGTGGCAGGGTATGAAACGAGAGATAGCAGAGTTGGTTAGTAACTGTTTCGTTTGTCAGCAAGTAAAAGCCTCGAGACATAAACCAGCAGGCTTGTTTCAGCCGATGAGTGTCCCATAATGGAAGTGGGAGCATATATCCATGGACTTCATCACAGGATTGCCTATAACGACCAAGGGTTACACCGTGATTTGGGTCATTATCGACAGACTCACCAAGTCAGCGCATTTTCTCCTTGGGAAGCCTACTTACACTGTTGAAAAGTGGGCACAATTGTATATGACAGAGATAGTCAAGCTTCATGGGGTGTCGGTATCAATCGTTTCATATAGAGACCATCGGTTCACGTCTATCTTCTGGAGGAGTCTGCAAAGAGCCTTGGGTACTCAGTTGCATTTCAATACAACCTTTCACCCTCAGACAGACGATCAAACTGAGCAATTGAACCAAACTTTAGAGGATATGTTGCGAGCATGCGTTCTGGATTTTTCAGGTAGTTGGGATGCTCACCTGCATTTAATGGAATTCGCTTATAACAACAGTTATCAAGCAACCATCAGTATGTCACCGTTTGAGGCCCTGTAGGGGAAAAAATGCATGTCCCCTGTTTATTGGGATGAAGTCGGAGAACGTCACTTGTTGGGACCTGAATGGATTCAAGCCTCCAGTGAGGCTATTCGCACAATCAGATCGAGAATGCTAACGGCTCAAAGCCGACAGAAGAGTTATGCAGATACAAGGAGAAGGGATTTAGAGTTTGACGTGGGCGATCATGTTTTCTTGAAGGTAGCTCCAATGAAAGGAGTTTTGAGGTTTGGAAGAAAAGGAAAGCTCAGTCCACGCTTCATCGGTCCGTTTGAGATCTTAGAACGGATTGGTCTGATAGCCTACCGTTTAGCCTTGCCGCCTTCTCTTTCAGCGGTTCACAACGTTTTCCATGTTTCCATGCTGCGGAAGTATTTGGCAAATTTGGCCCACAGAGTGGACTTCGAACCTTTGTAATCGCGAGATAGCTCTCGTAAAAGTCATTTGGTGAAACCATTTGTCTGAAGAGGCAACGTGGGAGAGAGAAGATGAAATGATGGACGAGTATCCAGAGTTGTTCCAGGGCTAGCAACTTTCGAGGACGAAAGTTCTTTTAAGGTTAGTATGATGTAATAGCCAAAAATTTTTTATTAAAAAAAAACGAATGAGGGAATGAGTTGTTTGCCCAGTCAAGAGGGGGAGTGGGGGGAAATTTTCCCCCCACGTTTTCGGTCAAAGGGACCAGTTTTTTTTTTTTTAAAAAAAAAATTGAGGTCTTTTTCCCTTCTTCCCCGATACTCTCTCTACCCCTCACCATTCTCTTTCTCTTAGAACGGATTGGTCCGGTAGCCTATCGTTTAGCCTTGTCGCCTTCTCTTTCAGCGATTCGTTTTCCATGTTTCCATGCTGCGGAAGTATTTGGCAAATTCGGCCCACAGAGTGGACTTCGAACCTTTGTAATCGCCAGATAGCTCTCGTAAAGGTCATTTGGCGAAACCATTTGTCTGAAGAGGCAACGTGGGAGAGAAAAGATGAAATGATGGACGAGAATCCAGAGTTGTTCTAGGGCTAGCAACTTTCGAGGACGAAAGTTCTTTTAAGGTTAGTATGTGTAATAGCCCAAATTTTTTTATTAAAAAAAAAAACGAATGAGGGAATGGGTTGTTTGCCCAGTCAAGAGGGGGAGTGGGGGGAAATTTTACCCCCACATTTTCGGTCAAAGGGACCAGTTTTTTTTTTTTAAAAAAAAATTGAGATCTTTTTCCCTTCTTCCCCGATACTCTCTCTACCCCTCACCATTCTCTTTCTCTTAGCCCTCTCTCTCTATGTGGGTATCAGACCTCCGCGACCGCCGTCCTCGCCTCCACCGCCGCCTCGTCTGCCGCTGGTAACTCTCTACTCCCATCTATCTCTCCCTTGCTCAGTTATTCTCCCTCTCTCTACGGGGACAGATCGTCGCCGCCTCCTCCATGCAGATCGCTGCCGCCTTCTTCGTGCAGATCCGCACGCCGCCACTCGCCGTCGCACGCTGCTCGTCGTCGGTGAGTGTTTTCTCTCTCTCTCTCTCCTGTTTCTCCCTCACAGCTTTACTCTCTCTGTTTGTGGTAGATCCGCAGTTCCGCCGACGCCGCCGCCACTTTGCAAAAATGTCTGTCGTCGCCTCAGACCCGTGATCGCCGTCGCAGACAGCCCAGTTCCGCTGTCGCTTTTCAGATCTGTTTGTTGTTGCCGTTTGGATTTTTCAGCTTGCTTCTAAGGAATTAATTGGGTAAGGAATTCAATTGGGTTAAGCTTCAGTGTCCTTGCTTTGGTCGTACTGTGTTGGGATCTGAGTTTGTTAAATTATTAGGAGCTGTGGATTACTAGGAAAACCCGTGGGTCAAGTTGTTTCATTCTGTATTGACCTTTAAAGGTAAGTAACTTCCTGAATTAAACTCTAATTAAGCATTGATATGATTGTTGTGCTCCTGGCATGAAACTGTGTATATGTTGTTTGGGTTGAGACTAAGATAATATGATGTTTTTGTTTTCAAGAATATGGTTGTTGCGTATTTATGCTGTGTGATAGAAGCGAGTGCTTGACTGTTATATTTTTTTTGGTTGATTGGCAATGTATGTGGACATGAAGGAGTGGTGGTTTATTGTTCTGAAGTGTGGAATGCTTGCTACGTTTTCTGTAAATGACTGAGTTGGTCTAGCCTGTTAGTAAATTTTGAGGGAATGAATCCCATCGGTTAGGTTGCAGTTATGATTAACCTGTGTGCTAAGAGGCCTTAAAGGGAAAAGAAGTAAGAAAGGGAAAAGAATAGACTAGTTGCTCTAGTAGGGTCGTGTCAATTAAACACCTAGGACTGAGATGTAATAGACTGAAATGAGGAGCTAAATGGGCGGAACTTGGCTTCGCATACTAGGTGCCATTTCCTAACTGTGGAAGTTAATTTATGTAACGACCCAACATCTTGTGACTAATTTCTAGGGCCGTTACCACATGCATGCCTACTTACTTTTAGGAGAAAACTTACTTTGAAATAAGCATTAATACAAAACATTTTAGATTTTAAAGTAAAGGAAGCCTTTCGGCTTGGGATTCAAAGTAAGACAAGAAAACTTGCAAAAACTTCATAAAAACAAGGTTTCCTAAGGACAACATAAATACATATTTAAAACCTTAAGAAACACCATTTACAAAACTGAAACATAGGAAACAAAATAAATAGGAAAAATTGGACTACGCAGAAGTCATAATCATATGTTTTCCATGGCTCGTCAGCAGCAATCCGCCACGCGCTCTGTATGTCTTTGCTCGTACCTGAAAGGAAACATTTTGAAAAGAATGAGTATTAAAAATACTCAGTAAGTAACGCTACTATTGGGAGGGGATTTACATGCATTACATGGATAGCTTGTGGTTAGATGTTGCTAAGGGCCTAATGGTCATCTCATTTCTTTTCATTTCATTCATTATGCCGTATGGGTCACGTGGACAATTAACCAACCTGTCGCATGCTTACCAACTCACTGGAGGTGCACAAGTGGGAATCGTGGAAGATCTCTACTCCTACTGATGGTAGAAGGCACCCAGTCAGTGGAGCCAAGTCTCATCCATCAAGGCACCTATGTGTGCATAACACTCTAACTACCAACTCACTGGTGGGGCGTCCATGGGTTTTTAGTCGGGACTTTACTTCCACAGATAGTAGATGACACCTAGTTTGCGAAGCCGAGTCCCGCCCATTTAGCTCCTCATCTCAATCTATAAACATCTCAATCCTAGGTGTTTAATTGCCACGGTCCCTACTAGGATAAGTAACCTATCATCATTTCTATTGGCGCCCCTATTAACAAGTTAACTTGCAACTGAACCATCATCTCATTCATCTCATTCAAGCATAGATATCATAACCATCATCCAAAACACTAAGTAGAAAAGGCATATGCATATTTTAAACAACCATCAGCCAATATTAGCACATCGTAATCCAAGTGATATCACGATACTTAGCCTCGTTATTCCCTGTAATGCTACCGAAAATTCGGCAGCATAACAACATATGTATAGCTGTCCCCAATTTTTTTATCACCTGTAAACAAGAGAATACGCTTCTATATTCAAAACTGCCCAACTACAAACTTCCACAACACTTCCGATCAATAGAATAGACTCCGAACTTCCACAAAACAAAGCGAGTCAGGTCTCGCATCCACAACCCAACCATATAGAAGATCCTATCTTCCCCAACATAGAGCATTCTGAGCATTCAAGGTTTATCCAAGCAGAATATTCTATACTTACCAACACAAAACATTCAGAGCATTCCATATAGACAAACACACGCATAACCAGAAGATTTAGTATCGTCAGAACACTCAATATCCAACATTCCATATTCCAACCATACATAATCAATGTCTCCTGTTTTATACTATTCAAAGCTTGTAACAATTCATAATAAGTAGCCTAGCCTAGCCAAGGCTTTCCAAGTAGTAAGGTTACTTACCTAGTGAAGAATATACTTGATTTAAGCACCAACCAACTAATTCAATGCGACACAGCTCACGCCACAAGCAACTCAAATCTAAAAATCACAAGGGAGGTGTAGAAATTAGGGGCATCAAATTCTCATAATTTTCTTTAGATCCAAATTAAAATAAGGAGATCGAAACTCACCAAAAAGAGATCGACGCTTGCTGTCCGGGCTTCCAATTTAACCTTAATTTGAAAATTCAACCTTCTATCACTATGGGTACCTCAAAATCATTAACCAAACTCAATGGGTATTCCTCTAAATCAATTTAAACAACCAAAACCAGGCTTAATTCACTTACCCACTCCTGAAGCTCACCAAAAAGGCCAAAAAGCAGCCCAAAAACGTTGCTAGGTCGCTGAAATTTAAGGAAGAAAGTTGTTTTATGTCGTGCCAATCACCAAAACGTGAAGAGGGAGAAGGAAACAAGAGAGAGAGCACGAAAAAAAAGCTTACCAATGGCGGCGGCGTCATGGGTTTGTCAATGGTGGCGGCACGGCGAAAGGCGACGACGTGCGGTGGGCGGCGACAGCAGCGTGCAGTGAGCGGCGACGTCGACGTGCAGATCTGCAACGGAGAAGGACGGCGGCGCGCTGCAGACCGAGTGAGGGAGAAAGAGAGTGAGACCAAGAGAGAGAGAAATCTGAGAGGGAGAACTCACCGGCGGCTCACGACGATTCACGGCGGTGAGAGGACGGCGACGCGGCTGCGATGTGCGAGAGAGAGAGGCTGTGAGAGTTGAGGGAAGGAGAGAGGGAGGGAATTCGGGGAGGAGAGAAGAACTTTCTCTTTTTAAAAAAAAAAAAAACACCTTTGCCCGAAAATTTGGGGGGAAAAGAAGCCCCCCCTTTTCCCTTCTTGACCGACCAAAAAAATGACCAACCCACTTTTTTTTTTTTCTTTTTTTTCTTTTCAATTTGGGTTGTTACAATTTCTGACTTAAAACCCATGGACGCCCCACTAGTGAAATTGTAGTTAAAGCACTACGCGCACATTACTGCCTTGATGGTTGAGACTTGGCTCCACTGATTGGGTGCCTTCTACTATCAGTAGGGGTAGAGACCTCCCAAAATACCCACCTGTGCACCTTCAGTGATTTGGCAAACTTATATAGGTGAATTAATTGATCACAAGACCCATACTACAAAATGAAATGAAATGGAATGGAATGAGATGACATAACCTTTAGGCCCTTAACCCAAATAACCTCTTGAATCCTGGGATCCTGCATGTCTAGCAGTATTGTTATTTACTGAGTATTTTTCTTAAATACTCATTCTTTTCCCTCACATGTAATTGCAGATAAAGGCAAAGGTGTACAAAACGCGTGACGGGATGTTGTTGAACGAGCCATGGATTTCCTTAGGATAGACTCTCGCTTGTTACGTTTTCTAACTTCTTCTTTTTTGCATTTGACATGTGTTGTTTTAGGACTAATTATGTTTTGAGATTTTTGTTGGAATGGTTACAACTTCTTATTATTCTGTTTTAACTGGG
This sequence comes from Luffa aegyptiaca, assembly GCA_017139565.1. Lineage (NCBI taxonomy): Eukaryota > Viridiplantae > Streptophyta > Magnoliopsida > Cucurbitales > Cucurbitaceae > Luffa > Luffa aegyptiaca. The sequence goes on from CM029398.1 coordinate 15,188,614, forward strand.
ATCCCAGGCTGAAAAGTCTCACTGATTTTCTTAATCATGTTTTACTCTAAATGTCGTTTAATCGCTGTTCTTAGAAGTAAAATGAAATGCCTGTGGTAATGGCCATAGGATCTAGATATGAACTGTAGGGTCGTTACAAGTTCTCTTCGTAGTATATGTTTTGCATTTATAAACCGGTTGGCTACAAACTAATATTTAAACGGTTTATCTAAACAAACTTCCTTCTTTTTGTTGTTAGTATCTAATTTAAACTCAAAATATCTATGTTCAGGGTTCTTGGGTGTAAGTCCCACCATAATATTTCAATCTTGGTTATATTATTATTCCACAAGCATAATTAAATAACGCATTAATATATATGGTTCATTAAACCAATAATTAAAAGTTTATAAACATATTATATAATCATAATCGTCGCAACTTTCACACACTAGTAAAAGTCGATTAACTAAACTTATAACATACAACAATTTTGAATGCCACAAATATTTCAGTAAAGAAAACGAAATTACTAAACATGCATGTGTAAAATAATTATAAGTTTATTTGATGATCACAAGGAAATTTCGAGATAAGGAGAGCATTAACGGGTCAACCATTGTAGTTTCAGAGAGATGTGAATGAACTTGGTAACAATTTTAGGAAATACAGAAAGTTGAACCGTATTGTTAACTATTACAGGACAAATAGTATAGTCTATATATAGAAGAAATGTTTTTTTATAGAATGTCAAACAAAATTAAACATTACAAACTACTATATTTAGCCAGTTTTAGTTTCAGGAAGTCGCTATCAAATTTATTACATTACAAACTACTATATTTAGTCAGTTGTAGTGGATTATTCTCCACCGAGATTTAGCCCTGATGTCCATAACTAGCACGAAGGGTAGAAATTAGAAAACCAAAATCCAACTACTATATATATATATATATATATATATATAATACGAATAATTATTGTATAATATTGTTTATGTGATATGAAATTGTATGTTACTATATTGTTTGAATATACATAATTGTCATTATTTGAAGATAAATTCTTGAAATATTAAAAAATTTTAAGTGCTTCTATATAATCAGTACTGGTGTCTGTATGTGTATATATACATGGAGATGGTAATTATGAAACATAATATACAGTGTCGTTTACGTAGGTTGTATTTCCCAATATTGAAATACAAATGAGTTGAATTACGTGGTTGTGATAAAAAAAAAATTTAAAAGAAAAAACTGAATACATCAATAGACAACAAATATCATAATTTACCTTTTGTTTAAAGGAAAATAAAATATTTGAAATTAGGACAAATTAAAAATTTCCTAAATCAGACATAAGCACAAAGAAACAAAACTATCAACAACGATAACATTAGTTACTTCATTTTACCATGCATTGGGCATATTTAGTATAAATAATACTTGTAAAAGTGAATGAGTGAAAAATAGTCTAACGAAAATAATTTGTAATATATATTGAACGATACATAAAAGCATGTAAAAAAATGATGGTAATGTAATTATGATTGTAATAACGAGCTGTGAAGTCTTAAAAATTCATTAACACATCATTTAACTTTGTAAGTCACTACGATTGTATAACATAACTCATCGAAAACTACATGCATATTGGACACAAAATTCTAATTTCTAAAAGCCTTATATAAAAGCATGTAAATAAAATAACGAAGATGTAACTGTGGTTGCAATCACAGGTTGTACCGTCATAAACCATCATTTGCATGAACATTGTAAATCACTGTGATTATTAAATACCTGTTTTTTACCCATGAAAACTTTGTTTTGTGTGTGTAAAATTAACATTGTACGAGTACAAATATTATTCATTTCTAAAAACCATGTGATCACCAATCTCATCCTGTTATGAACTAAAAACTCTAAATAGGTTCTACATAAAATCCATTGGATGGACTCTAATCATTTATTGACTAATGAACACGCATGTCACATGTAACGCCCCAGGTTCTCTAACCTCTAGCCTAGTGACGTTACTACTTACTCTAGACTCTTAAGCCTTTAGGACAACTCTTTAAACCGAATGTACCGAAAATTTCGGGAGCATAACGACGTAAAACTGGTTATCCAAAAATTTTACTTCAAGTAGAAACTACTTTCAAGCACTCTTAAATACCAACGCTGCTGGAAAACACAAGAGCAATCTCTAAGCGAACCTACAACACAACCAACGGCTCCTAGAGATTAGGGAACAACTTAACAACCATCCAAACACCTAAGGGAAACTAAAGCGGAAGACAAGGAACTAAAACTCACCTAAACAGGGGTTGAACCTTGCTGGAACGACCTAACACAACAATTAAACTCCTTGAATAGGTGTTGTCCAGGGTCTGAAATCCCACGAAACTGACACCAAAAAGGCACCCAAGAGTTAGGAATCACACTAAAGCCAACCACGACAATTAACAAAGGTTTTTGGGCACGATGACTTACCGATCAGCACCAAATGGACACGATTGAGTGTTGTACAGTGGCTGCAAATGGCCCGAACCTGTAATTTGGAAGTCGTTATGGCTTGGGTAACCGAGATTTAGAGCGAACGAACAATGGGTCAAGCTAGACTTACAGAGGGTTGTCCAAAAACACCCAAGGAAGGCTGAAACCTCACCAACTCGAGATATTTGAGGCCGAAAGCTTCCTAGACGGCGCTGCAGATCAGAGTAACAAACTCAACTTAATTTCCCACCACTGTTATGAAACTCCTAGGAAATGTATCTAACAACCTTGCTGAAAAACAAGACCTTTAGATCACATAACTGAAAACCCCAAAACCGATTTGAAATTCAACTCAAGGAAAGTAAAAACCGGATTGCCTTGTCGATCAAATATCTCAAGGCAAGAAAACTTGTCTGAGATTCGAATCACTCCACAAGCATGATTGATCAAGTCAAGCTTGAATGATTCTCAACATGCAATCTAAACTACATAGAATTGCAAAGAAACTTAGCTCTAGGCTAAAGGAAAAGCTCAAAGGCTCTTTTTACTACATTTCCAAGTCTTCTCTTTTACAATGGAATTACATGGCATTATATAGCCTTAAAATTGAACTCTATACCTTCCATGAGGCATTTCAAGAGTTGTAACATTCCAACTTTATGACCATGATCAACCATTAACTAAATATAACCTAAAAAGTAAATAAAATGAAATAAAACTGAAAATACATTCAAAAGGGTCCATAAATCCGAGAATAGGAGTTCTCAATCAGCCAAGTTAAGATTTGTAACCTCCCATGTATATGAAGCCTCACTTGAAGTATCTTGAAGTCCATGTTCCATAAATGACGCTTTGACTTCTCTTCAATGAATCTTGAATGCATTTAATGAATCTCTAGTTTGAAGTTTTTCTTTAGTTTTGGATAGCATGGTAGGATTCATATCATCCTCCCCTTCTTCAAGAGGATTCGTCCTCGAATCTTTTTGTGTGACATTGCTGCAAAAACATGTTAATAAAACACAAAGGACCTCACAACACTCTTTTATGTGTTCACACTCATGAAAATTTAGGCCACTTGTGTTTGCACACATTTTCACAAATCACTCGGTATGAACTCGCATTCTCATCTCTCAATATTGGAAGTGGAAAAGCCAATATAATTTGCAATTCTTGTAAATGAAAGCATGTATCAAACAAGCTGAACCTCTACGAAGGATTCAAAATAAAAATTATGAAATGAGAGAAATAAATGGACAGAATGTAAGAATATGGAGGATGGAATTCTGTCAATATTGAATGCAAATTTATGGTGTTGAAGGTGATTTGTAACACTTTGGAAAGTGGAAGACCGAATTTAAGACCATTGGCTAGACTTTAAACAAAGGAGTTACAATCTGAAACTAATGGCTTGAAAATTCAATGAGCAGAAATGTAACTGTCCATATTTAATGCATAACAGCCAACTCTTGCTTAAATTGAATATGCAAGTGATATAATCAGCAGTTAAAAGCCATATTAAAACACAATTGATGAATTTACAGCAATACAACTCGTATCTATAAGGCTTTGGAGGCAAAAATAACATAAACTAAACAAGAACACACTTTCTCGAGTATAGCAGTTTTCCAGAACAGATTGTAAAAGTTCAGACGTTTCACCCTCAAGAAAATTGAATTAGAAATTCACGAAGAAGGCAAAGTTGTAGCTTAAACAAATATCTACAATATCATAGAAGACATTAAGATGAAACACCCTACGGAAATATGAGTTTTTGGAGTGTTTAGGAAGACTACGAAACTGGACAGAAAAAAAAAACAACTAGAAAAATTAAAACAAATTCAAGAGAAACGCAAAGGAAACATATATCCGATCTTGAGCCTAAAGCTCTAATACCAAATGTTATGAAATCAAAGTAGCTCTGATACCAAATGTTATGAAATCAAAGTAGCTCTGATACCAAATGTTATGAATCAAAGCATCTCTGATACCAAATGTTATGAAACTCTCAGGAAATGTATCTAACAACCTTGCTGAAAAACAAGACCTGTAGATCTCAAATCTGAAAACCCCAAAACCGATTTGAAAATCAACCCAAGGAAAGTAAAAACCGGATTACCTTGTCGATCAAATATCTCAAGGCAAGAAAACTCATCTGAGATTCGAATCACTCCACAAGCATGATTGATAAAGTCAAGCTTGAATGATTCTCAACATGCAACCTAAACTACATAGAATTGCAAAGAAACTTAGCTCTAGGCTAAAGGAAAAAGCACAAAGGCTTATTTTACTACTTTCCAAGTCTTCTGTTTTACATTGGAATTACATGGCATTATAGAGCCTTAAAATTGAACTCTAGACCTTCCATGAGGCATTTCAAGAGTTGTAACATTCCAACTTTATGACCATAATCAACCATTAACTAAATATAACCTAAAAAGTAAATAAAATGACATAAAACTGAAAATACATTCAAAAGGGTCCATAAATCCGAGAATAGGAGTTCTCAATCAGCCAAGTTAAGATTTGTAACCTCCCATGTATATGAAACCTCACTTGAAGTATCTTGAAGTCCATGTTCCATAAATGACGCTTTGACTTCTCTTGAATGAATCTTGAATGCATTTAGTGAATCTCCATTTTGAAGTTTTTCTTTAGTTTTGGATAGCATTGTAGGATTCATATCAAGCACCCTACGCTAATGGGTAAACCGATGCATGAACCAAAAGCCGAAGTTAAGCACTAAAACTTACCACAAGGCTAGGCGATGCTTCAACGGTCCAGAATGGGGTCCAAATGCCGCTGGACAGAGGCGAGGATGCTCGAAAACAAACCTCAAGCTGCTGGACGCTCGCGGATCGGGCTAAACGAGAGAGGAAACGGTGAGATCGACCTTAAACCAACTAGATCGGAAGGGGAAAAACTTACCCACGTCTCACCTTGGCCGAAATCGCGCAAACAAAGAAGGAAGAGAGGCGGCGGCTTCGATCTGGGCAGCAGCAGCGCTACGGCTCACGAATGGCGGCGCTCGGCTGGCTTCGCAATAGGGAGGAACCGAGAAAGAGAGAGAGACCGCGCGAAGAGAGAGAGACGGCGACGGCTGCAGGGTCTGGGTGGCGGCCCGAACTAGGCAGCAGCAGCTCAACGACGGCGACGGCACGATCCACGAACAGGCGGCGGCGGCTAGGGGCAGGCGGCGCGAACGGCTTGGGGGGGGGGGGTGGTCACGCGTGAAGGAGAAAAAGAGAGGGAGGGGCTTTCCTTTTTTTTTTCTTGAATTACTATTCTTTTAACTCACTTTCTCTATCTCTTAACAACCCAAAAATAGCCATTTTTCAACCAAAACTCATTATTCAGCGTACTGAACTTAAACGCTAAAATCTATCAACCGAAAACAAATCAGGTCCAACAACTTAGAGAGGGATTTATTTTTAATAATGCTTGATTCCCAACACTTTGGTTTTAAAATTAAACCCCTAAGTTCAGGCCAAACTAAAATTTATATTTTTCCTTCAACTCTAAACTCAGGATTTAAATATGCCCAAAGCGCACGGGGCGTTACATCACATGGCGAAGAAAATACGAACTTTCACCAACCAAGGACAATTTCGAAAGCTATTCACTTTAATTTACTTCCAATATCAATTGTCATAATGGCAACTACTATAAAAAAAATATATATATCGATATTCAAAAGCCATTCATAATTAGGAACTTCTTGCAACTATATAGTCATTGGCACAAACTTGAATCATCACTCGTGTTCTTATATTGAATCATCCAATTCCCTACGCAAAAAGTTAGACCGTTCGTATAACATGTTTAAAGAACTAAAGTTCTCTTCGTAGTATATGTTTTGCATTTATAAACTGGTTGGCTACCCAATGATATTTAAACAGTTTATCTAAACAAACTTCCTTCTTTTTCTTGTTGAGTATCTAATTTAAACTCAAAATATTTATGTTCAAAGTTCTTGGGTGTTAGTCCGCCCATAATATTTCAATCTTGATTATATTATTATTCCACAAGCATAATTAAATAACGCATTAATATATATGGCTCATTAAACACAAAATTGAAAGTTTACAAACATATTATATAATTATAATCGTCGCAACTTTGACACACTAGTAAAAGTCGATCAACTAAACTTATAACATACAACAATTTTGAATACCACAAATATTTCAATAAAGAAAATGAAATTACTAAACATGTGTAAAATAATTGTAAGTTTATTTGATGACCACAAGGAAATTTCGAGATAAAGGAGAGCATTAACGGGTCAACCTTTGTAGTTTCAGAGAGATATGAATGAACTTGGTAACAATTTTAAGAAATACAGAAAGTTGAACCGTATTGTTAATTATTACACGACAAATAGTATAGTCTATATATAGAAGAAATGTTTTTTTATAGAATGTCCAACAATTTAAACATTACAAACTACTATATTTAGCCAGTTTTAGTTTCAGAAAGTCCCTATCAAATCCATTACATTACCAGAAATTTTTTTATATAAAGACAAAGCCAAATGGTGAGAATAAGACATATCCTTGAGCAATAAAAAGTGAGTTTACCCATACAAAAAAAGTCCATAAAACCTACAAAACAAAAAGTTTCATATTACATATTTTAAAAAAGATAGTTCAGAAAGCAACATCAATTTCATGCAAATCTCTTCTTCAAATATTCAACTTTCTTTCCATTTTCTTGTTAGTTATTACACCAACAAGTAACAATACAAAAAAACACATAAATTCTATTGGATGATTACCTTGATTACCCCAAATAATAATACATTCCTATGTCTGAATTCATCATAAACATTTTATTGTTCTTTTCTACTTCATATTGTTTATTTTGTTTACAAATTCAATTAACCCAACTTATGCTTGAACTTTAGGTTCTTTGGCGATACAAAGCTTTGAAAAAGAGACAAGTATAAGAAGATTGGAGAATCTAGTCCATGAAAATCGTGGCGTGGCCCCGACAAACGATGATGACATGGTTGTAGTGGATTACTCTCCACCGAGATTTAGCCATGATGTCCATAACTAGCACGAAGAGTAGAAATTAAAAAACCAAAATCCAACTAGTAAATATATATATATATAATACGAATAATTATTGTATAATATTGTTTATGAGATATAAAATTGTATGTTACTGTATTGTTTGAATATATATAATTGTCATTATTTGAAGATAAATTCTTGAAATATTAAAAAATTTTAAGTACTTCTATATAATCAGTACTAGTGTCGATATGTGTATATATACATGGAGATGGTAATCATGAAACATAATATACAATGTCATTTAAGTAGGTTGTATTTCCCAATATTGAAATACGAATGAGTTGAATTTGGTGGTTGTGATAAAAAAAAACAATTAAAAAGAAAAGACTGAATACATCAATAGACAGCAAATATCATAATTTACCTTTTATTTAAAGGAAAATAAAATATTTGATATTAGGACAAATAAAAAATGTCCTAAATCAGACATAAGTACAAAGAAACAAAACTATCAACAACGAAGACATTAGTTACTTCATTTTACCATGCATTGGTCATATTTAGTATAAATAATAATTGCTACAGTGAATGAGTGAAAAATAGTCTAATGAAAGTAATTTGTAATATATATTGAACGATACATAAAAGCATGTAAAAAAATGATGGTGATCTAATTATGATTGTAATAACGAGCTGTAGAGTCTTAAAAATTCATTAACACATCATTTAACTTTGTAAGTCACTACGATTGTATAACATAACTCATTGAAAACTACATGCATATTGGACACAAAATTCTAATTTCTAAGAGCCTTATATAAAAGCATGTAAATAAAATAACGAAGATGTAACTGTGGTTGCAATCACAAGTTGTACCGTCATAAACCATCATTTACATGAACTTTGTAAATCACTGTGATTATTAAATACCTTTTTTTTACCCATGAAATCTTTGTTTTGTGTGTGTAAAATTAAGACTGTACGAGTACAAAAATTGTTCATTTCAAAAAACCACATGATCACCAATCTCATCCTGTTATGAACTAAAAACTCTAAATAGGTTCTACATAAAATCCATTGGATGGACTCTAAGAATTTATTGACTAATGAACACGTATGTCACATGGCGAAGAAAATACAAACTTTCACCAACCAAGGATGTAACGCCCCAGGTTTTTATAAACTATTAACCTAGTGACATTACTAACTCATGACGAAAACTACCCGAGTGCTCCGAAAATTTCGGCAGCATAACGACGTACAACGGGCTAAACCAAAATTTTTCAAATGCCTGCTTGAACAAAAACAACACTTATATAACATTCCCAACAACGACTCCATACTACAATACAAACACCATACGAGTCAGGTCTCATATCAACAACTTTCTAACCAGAACACAACCTTAAGAAAATTTACAACTTAACTTCATTCGAAACAAATTTAATTATTAATAACTAAATGAATAGATAGAGTTCTTTAAAACAAACACAACTAGACCTAGAGTTTAACAAGAATAATCAAAACTAAACCTAACAGAACAGCAGCTGTTCAACCAAATTAAGCAACAAACTATCCAACATGAAAATAAAATAGAAAACAACGTAGACTGGCTATGGTCCTTCCTCATATGCCTCCTCTGCATCACCATGGTCCACGCAGTCCTCATAACCTGCAAAATCTGGTAGTTGGGGGGAGAGAGAGGCGAGGGGGTCAGTACAACCATGGTACTAGTATGTAGCCCCTACCTGAGAAGCCATCAAACAACAACCAAGCAAACAACATGCTTTTCATGCATAAACAACATACTTCTCAAGCTATAAACACAACATGCTTAGAAAACGAGTAAAAAAGAATGACTCTCCTAAGCCATAGCTCATGCATCTCTCCATGCAACTCACTAGCCACTCAAGCTCCACGAGCTCACTCAACGCTCATATTTAGCCTTCACATGGCTCTCCACACGTGATTTCCGCGTCACGCTCCGCAAAACTCTCCAAGACTGACCCTTCGAGTTGCATCGACCCTTGACCATTTATACCCAGGACCTCGACACTTCTCTATAGAGCTCGGCGTTCGACCCTTGACCATTTATACCCAAGGCCTCGAACTGTGCATCGACCCTTGACCATTTACACCCAAGGCCTCGATGACTAAGCAACATATTGACCCTTGACCATTTATACCCAAGGCTTCAATACTTGCCTCAAGACTCATCACACTGACCCTTGACCATTTATACCCAAGGCCTCGATGCTCATCTTATCTAACATTAGCATGTCGACCCTCGATCATTTATACCCGAGGCCTCGACATCCAATAGTGATATGTCAGCCCTCAACCATTTATACCCGAGGCACTGATAACCACTTAACTTTCCTCGAAACAATATCAGCCCTCGACCATTTATACCCGAGGCCCTGATATCTCAACCACAAAGCTAGTCCTCTTTAAACCAATGGTGACATGCCACGCCTCGACCATTTGTACCCGAGGTGCACTGACATTCACCCATCCTCCCTTTCTTTCACATTTAGGTCCCTGACCTCTTTCTCACAACCATCTAGAATGCATATGCCCTGCAACATGCTTCTAGACTCATGTACTATGCCCACAAAGCATAAACATACCATAACATGCTCACTCCATTCATAACTCAATAACTCACAACAGAACTAGCATGCTTACAACCAAACATCACAACCAACGCTCATATATTTCAGATTCACACGTATACATATAACTTATAAGAAACAAAACAAGTATAAAGCATATATAAAGTGTGTAACAAACAACATGCATCATGCAATCAAACAGACTTCATCAAATAAAAACTACTTACCTATTGCACTTCTATGCGATCCTAAAGGATCAAGAGAACCAACCGGAGGAGCCTAAAGAGCTGGAACTGCAAGCAACAACTACTAAGGGTTAGGAATTGATTTAAAGCACCTAAGAGACTTCATGAAGGAAACAAAAGGTGCTGGAATTTACCGTTCAACACTCAAACAGCCTCGAATACAAGCTTTTTTGTGTTCGAAACGATCCAACAACCAATATCCCAAGTCACCGGGTTATGGGTAACCAAAATCAAGGCCTTCCAGGTTGTGGGTATTCGCTGAACACGATCTTTGAGATCAAACGCTCGCTGAACAGCAACCGAATACACCTAATCCTGCAATTTTGAAGTTGATAACAAATGGGTAATCCAAATTTGAATTCGAATAAGCATGGGTAAACCATATTCGAACTCAAACAAGCATGGGTCATGATCTAGGACAACTTTGAGGACTAAACTACATGGGTACAAGCTAAAACTTGAAAGAAATTGAGTGTATCAAAGATAGACTTACCAAAAACGCCACAACACTTCGATGGAGGGCTGGAAATCATACCAATCACATGAATCGCTGCTGGCCGTGGTTTGAGGTTGCTGAAATCACGAAATTTCTCCAAAATCGTGTGGGTTCCTTGATGCCAACGAAAAAGAGAGACGAGGAAGAGATATTTATGTCGTAGAGCAGGAGAACAAACTCGTGGGTCTCACAAACTGCTGCACATGCGAGGAAGAAGGGAAAATCGCGCCGCTATCGTGGGTGGGTCGCCGACTTGCTGCTCGAAGAGGGAGAAACGCGAGAGAAACGGCGGCGCAAGGTTGAGGCAGCACGCGACAGAGACGTGGAGAAAGAAAAGGAAACGCCTGCAGGTCATGCTGCTCGAGAGGGTTTTGTCGGAGAAAGAGATCGAGAGAGGGAATTGGCTGGCAGAGAGAAAACGCACGGAGAGGGGGGTCTGCAGCAGTCACGACGTGAAGATAAAGGGAAAGAGAGAAAGAGATGAGATTAGGGCTCCAACTATATTCTTTTTCCTTTATTTTCTTTTTCTTGATTCCTTTTAAACACAACCAAGAAAGAAACCCAAATAAATTAAGAGTTAGATCTTATCTAGGATCTTAATTAAAATCCCAAATGTAACTCCTACAGGATTTGGGAAAAGAGAATAGCCCAATTGATTTGGGATTTGGGTCTTTTGATATTAAAAATAAATATCGAATATTAAATCTCTAAACTTTAGGAAATTAAAGATTTAATTAAAAATCTCTTTTCCCTAAATTATAGAAATTTAAATTTAACGATCCAAGGCCACACTTAAATTCTAATTTTCCAAATTAGAATAAGAACGCCCAATCAATTCCAAAATTGCTCGATTTCGAAACGCGGGGCGTTACAAAGGACAATTTTGAAAGCTATTCATTTTAATTTACTTCCAATATCAATTCTCATAATGGCAACTACTATTAGAAAAAAAATATCGATATTCAAAAGCCGTTCATAATTAGGAACTTCTAGCAACTATATACTCTTTGGCACAAACTTGAATCATCACTCATGTTCTTATATTGAATCATCCAATTCCCTACGCAAAAAGTTAGACCGTTCGTATAACATGTTTTACGAACTAAAGTTCTCTTCGTAGTATATGTTTTGCAATTATAAACCGGTTGGCTACAAAATGATATTTAAACGGCTTATCTAAACAAACTGCCTTCTTTTTGTTGTTGAGTATCTAATTTAAACTCAAAATATTTATGTTCATACTTCTTGGGTGTTAGTCCCACCATAATATTTCAATCTTGATTATATTATTATTCCACAAGCATAATTAAATAACGCATTAATATATATGGGTCATTAAACACAAAATTGAAAGTTTATAAACATATTATATAATTATAATCGTCGCAACTTTGACACACTAGTAATAGTCGATGAACTAAACTTATAACATACAACAACTTTGAATACCACAAATATTTCAATAAAGAAAACGAAATTACTAAACATGTGTAAAATAATTATAAGTTTATTTGATGATCACAAGGAAATTTCGAGATACGGAGAGCATTAACGGGTCAACCTTTGTAGTTTCAGAGAGATATGAATGAACTTGGTAACAATTTTAAGAAATATAGAAAGTTGAACCCTATTATTAACTACTACACGACAAATAGTATAGTCTATATATAGAAGAAATGTTTTTTTATAGAATGTCAAACAATTTAAACATTACAAACTACTATATTTAGCCAGTTTTAGTTTCAGAAAGTCCTTATCAAATTCATTACATTACCAGAAAAAGTTTTATATAAAGACAAAGCCAAATGGTGAGAATAAGACATATCCTTGAGCAATAAAAAAGTGAGTTTACCCATACAAAAAAAGTCCATAAAACCTACAAAGCAAAAAGCTTCATATTACATATTTTAAAAAAGATGGTTCAGAAAGCAGCATCAATTTCATACAAATCTCTCCTACAGTTATTCAACTTTCTTTTCATTTTCTTGTTAGTTATTACACCAACAAGTAACAATACAAAAAAACACATAAATTATATTGGATGATTACCTTGATTACCACAAATAATAATACATTCCTATGTCTGAATTCATCATAAACATTTTATTGTTCTTTTCTACTTCATATTGTTTATTTTGTTTACAAATTCAATTAACCGAACTTATGCTTGAACTTTCGGTTCTTTGGGGAGACGAAGCTTTGAAAAAGAGACATGTATAAGAAGATTGAAGAATCTAGTCCATGAAAATCGTGGCGTGGCCTCGACAAACGACGATGACATGGTTGTGGTGGATTATTCTCCACCGAGATTTAGCCCTGATGTCCATAACTAGCACGAATAGTAGAAATTAAAAAACCAAAGTCCAACTACTAAATATATATATATAATACGAATAATTATTGTATAATATTGTTTATGTGATATGAAATTGTATGTTACTATATTGATTGAATATATATAATTGTCATTGTTTGAAGATAAATTCTTGAAATATTAAAAAATTTGAAGTACTTCTATATAATCAATACTAGTGTCTATATGTGTATATATACATGGAGATGGAAATTATGAAACATAATATACAATGTCATTTAAGTAGGTTGTATTTCCCAATATTGAAATACAAATGAGTTGAATTTGGTGGTTGTGATAAAAAAAAAATTAAAAAGAAAAAACTGAATAGACAACAAATATCATGATTTAAATTTTTTTTAAAGGAAAATTAAATATTTGAAATTAGGACAAATTAAAAATTTCGTAAATCAGACATAAGTACAAAGAAACAAAACTATCAACAACGAAGACATTAGTTACTTCATTTTTGTAACGACTACACTAAAGGTATTGTGAGGGGAGGGTATTTTTGTAAATTTCTTGAATTTGGAGTGAGACCTAACCCTAACCAATTTATAATTCTCTTTCGGCCTCCACTTTCCGCTCCTTCACGTGTGTTGCAGCAACCAAAATCCCTTTTTCTTTTTGCGTCTTCTTCTTCTTCTCCTTGCAGTTGTGGACCTCCCAGCCGCCGCCAGTTCTTCTTTTTCCTATGCGTTCCTTCTTCGTTGTCTTCACCTCCAAGTCGTGACCGCCTGCAGCTCTCGATCTCCGGCAACGTGAACGGCAAAGGCGGCGTGGTAGTGGGTTCTTCGGCCATCAGTGCAGTAGGTTCGTGTTTCTTCTTTCTCTTTTTCTTGGCTTGTGTGTTATCATTTCCTCACGCTCGATCTCTCATCCTTGGACCATTCTCCCTCCGTTTTCGTTGTTTTCCAACACTCTCCTGCAGTTCATCGGCTTCTAGGAGTGAGTTTCGGTGGCTGTGACTTTGGGTCGCGCAGACAGTAGTATTGGTGGTCGTTTTCTGCATTTTCCCGGTGTTTTAGGTGAGTTCTCGCAGTGGGTAAGTTGGTTTGAGGCTTATGTGGGTTAGTTCTTGCATTTAAACATTTACCCATTCATAGTTCTGTCCGTTCAGCAAGCATTCACTTTATAACCGACGGTTCAAGTAGCGGTTCTTCAAGTTTCTGTGTAGTTGGGCATTATAGACAGTGGGTAAGTGTTTTAAGCTTGTGTTTTGGTTGGTTTTATGGTGCTAGAGGCTTACCCATTGATTGTGACTATCGTTTCCAAGGTTTTCGAGGCATTCAGGTTTGTATTTGTTGTGTTCGAGCAGAATTTGAGGACTTCGACAGCAAGCTTAGTTTTTGTTTAGGTAAGTAGCTTTTGGACATGAAGTAGTTGCTTTTGGAATCATTGTATGCTTATTAATAGTGAATTGAAGTTTTGGATAAGTTTTCATGCTTTGATCAAATGTTCCTTGGATGTTGTATGCTTACTTGAATATGGTTTAAGCGTTGTTTACTTGGACATGACTTAAGTGTTGTTATGCTTGTAGGATTAAGTAATTAAGTATGTTTGGAATGTTTGATTCATGATTTGTTCTGGATTGTGTTCATGTTATGGAGGATGGGTTAAATGTTCATTGGAGTTGTGATTGGAGTTGGGTTGTGATTCTGACTCAATTGTGTTTATAGGAGTGCATCGTTATTGTTTTTAGGTGTAGACAAATTTTGGGTTCCCTATATGTATGTCGTTATGCTGCCGAATTTTTGGTAGCCTCATAGTGGTTTAGGGATCATAATTACCTTTGAGGAAATGCTTAGAATAGGGACCTCGACCACGTTTTAGGGCCTCAGGTAGACTTATTAAATTCCTTAAGTCTTACATAGCTAGAGTGTGTTCCTTCCCCATCTCAGGACTAATAGAACTTAGTTGCCAGGCATGTTTACGTGTGTTCTATTAGTTGACTCTCAGGGCTCAGTTTCAGGCACGCTAGTGTGCGCTCTCTCAGTTCAGGACGGTGTTGAGCTTATGATCAGGCACGTTGTTCGTGCGCCAGTTGGTGATGCACAATTTGCTTACCGCAAGTGTACAGGTCAAGTTATAATATAGTGAATGTGAAATTCGAATGTCGTGCTCTGGATTGGTTTCTAATCAATTTTAAGTATCGGAAATACTCTTGTCCAATTTTATTTAGGGATCCGAATTAAGTGAGAATGAAATTAAATCAAACACAAAACAATGCAAAAAGATGTGACAACTAATGGGAACGATGGTCTTAGGGATGTGATTTCACCAATTGGGACTATGAATTAATTAATGGATTATCAACATGCTATGATTCATGAATCTTGGGAAACTAAAATCACACATATCTCTCCCGAGCATACATGATTCTCCCACATGCAATTGAACCCGATATCCCTATCTAAATTCAACAAACATGCAAGGCATTAAGGATACCCTTTTGATTTCTAGGATTAACTATTATCTCCCGATCTCTAGCTAAATCCTAGTTATGCATAATGATTTCTAAGCTAAATCCTCTCTCCCGAATTAGATTTAAGCACAAGCAACATTCAATTCATGGCCGGTAAATCGAAAGCATTAAACATACATAATGCATAAATGAATCAATAACATAAATCCATAACATCAATCCATAATTGCCCCAACGGCTACATCAATCCCTAAGAGTAAAGACCTAGCTAATCATACAACGCGTTACAATATAGCTACGATCTAAAACAACCATAAACACTAACTAAAGTAAGGGAAAGGAGAATTAAACTCTATGTAGGCCGAGACCGAACGTCCCCGTCACGATCCCCACGAACAATGGGTTGATTTCCACTTTGCTTACCCTTAATCAGCTCCAAAGGCCCTGTTTTTGCTCTGTTTTACGGCTCCAAGGTGTCCAAAAGAAGCCCCCAATCAGCCCTAATCGAAATCTATAAATAGGCTGAAATTTTTTCGTAGCGTTGCGACGCTGTTGCCTTATCGCAGAATCTGGAATGGAAAATCACACAGCGTCGAGATGCTATGGTCGCAGCGTCGAGACGCTGTAACCTGTTCGCGCCTAATCAAAAAAGGAAAGGCAGCGTCGAGACGCTCCAAGAGCAGCGTCGAGACGCTCCAAGAGCAGCGTCCCGACGCTGCTCTGCAGAAGGCTCTATTTTGACTTCTTCAACCTCGATTCTTTTCCGTTCTTTAGTAAATTTTCATGTCCCGAACACATATTTAGCTTCAATTTCTCGATTTAACTCCAAAACATGATTCCTACAAATATAACATGAAAATGCATAATTTTGGCCAAATAATCATAAAAAACTAGCTAAATAAATTAGGGAAAAATAGCTAGCTATGCTCGCTATCAGTTGGCACCAGGCATGTTTACATGCGTCAGTTGCTCCACCGTATTTTTATCTTTACATTCAGGGGTGTTGTGTTGGGATAGGTGTAGTTCTGCTAGAGGTGGCCAACTAGTCTCTAGTTTACTTACCTTAACCGACTGACCCACACAACACTCTAGCTTGCATAGGTTGGGGATAGGTTAACACCCTAGAAAGAGCATATTTATGTATCAGTTGTGGCCCTGGGGTTAGAAACCCGAATGTTTATTTCAGTTAAGTCCCTATGTCGCTAAGACCCAAAAATTCAGGAATTCAGTTTCAAGTTACTAGATCTCATGTTTTCAGTTTCGACTCTTAAGTGGGCTACTTATTGAGTATATTCTTATATACTCACCCATGCTACATGTCTTTCATTTTCAGGTGGTACTTTAGAGCGTTGGCGATTGGCGAGAGTCGTGGCTTGGCTGGCTATAGGATTGCAGCTTGAAACTATGTCGTTTTCCTTACGAATTCATTTTCTTTCATCCTATGATAAGTTTTATGTTGAACCTTTATTTCAGATCGATTGTCTTACTTTTGGAAATTCATTCATATGTTTTTATCTCGTTATTTATTTGAGGAACTTATTCATGTTTTGGGTCGTATTTGAATTAAATGAAAAACATTGTTATCTTCCGCTTTAAAGTTTACAAAGTTTTTCGTACTCGTGCATGTAGTAGCGACCCCTTTTTATGTTTTTATCTCCACTTTAGTCGGGTCGTTACAATTTTACCATGCATTGGTCATATTTAGAACAAATAATAATTGCGACAGTGAATGAGTGAAAAATAGTCTAATGAAAATAATTTGTAATATATATTGAACGATACATAAAAGCATGTAAACAAATGATGGTGATGTAATTATGATTCTAATAACGAGCTGTAGAGTCTTAAAAATTCATTTACACATAACTACGATTGTATAACATAACACATTGAAAACTACATGAATATTGGACACAAAATTCTAATTTCTAAAAGCCTTATATAAAAGCAGGTAAATAAAATAACGAAGATGTAACTCTGGTTGCAATCAGAGGTTGTACCGTCATAAACTATCGTTTACATGAACTTTGTAAATCACTGTGATTATTAAATACCTATGTTTTACCCATGAAAACTTTGTTTTGTGTGTGCAAAATTAAGACTGTACAAGTACAAAAATTGTTCATTTCTAAAAACCATGTGATCACCAATCTCATCCTGTTATGAACTAAAAACTCTAAATAGGTTCTACATAAAATCCATTAGATGGACTCTAAGCATTTATTGACTTATTAACACGTATGTCACATGGCGAAGAAAATACGAACTTTCACCAACCAAGGAAAATTTTGAAAGTTATTCACTTTAATTTACTTCCAATATCAATACTCATAATGGCAACTACTATTAGAAAAAACATATCGATATTCAAAAAGTCGTTCATAATTAGGAACTTCTTGCAACTATATACTCTTTGGCACAAGCTTGAATCATCACTCGTGTTCTTATATTGAATCACCCAATTCCCTAAGCAAAAAGTTAGACCGTTCGTATAACATGTTTTAAGAAGTAAAGTTCTCTTCGTAGTATATGTTTTGCATTTATAAATCGGTTGGCTACAAAATGATATTTAAATGGTTTATCTAAACAAACTTCCTTCTTTTTGTTGTTGAGTATCTAATTTAAACTCAAAATATTTATGTTCAGAGTTCTTGGGTGTTAGTCCCACCATAATATTTCAATCTTGATTATATTATTATTCCACAAGCATAATTAAACAACGCATTAATATATATGGATCATTAAACACAAAATTGAAAGTTTATAAACATATTATATAATTATAATCGTCGCAACTTTGACACACTAGTAATAGTCGATGAACTAAACTTATAACATACAACAATTTTGAATACCACAAATATTTCAATAAAGAAAACGAAATTACTAAACATGTGTAAAATAATTATAAGTTTATTTGATGATCACAAGGAAATTTCGAGATAAGGAAAGCATTAACGGGTCAACCTTTGTAGTTTCAGAGAGATATGAATGAACTTGGTAACAATTTTAAGAAATACAGAAAATTGCACCGTATTGTTAACTATTACACGACAAATAGTATAGTCTATATATAGAAGAAATGTTTTTTTATAGAATGTCAAACAATTTAAACATTACAAACTACTATATTTAGCCAGTTTTAGTTTCAGAAAGTCCCTATCAAATTCATTACATTACCAGAAAAAGTTTTAAATAAAGACAAAGCCAAATGGTGAGAATAAGACATATCCTTGAGCAATAAAAAGTGAGTTTACCCATACCAAAAAAGTCCATAAAACCTACAAAGCAAAAAGCTTCATATTACATATTTTAAAAAAGATAGTTCAGAAAGCAGCATCAATTTCATGCAAATCTCTCCTTCAAATATTAAGCTTTCTTTCCATTTTCTTGTTAGTTATTACACCAACAGGTAACAATACCAAAAAACACAAATTCTATTGGATGATTACCTTGATTACCACAAATAATAATACA
Organism: Luffa aegyptiaca; assembly: GCA_017139565.1. Classification (NCBI taxonomy): domain Eukaryota; kingdom Viridiplantae; phylum Streptophyta; class Magnoliopsida; order Cucurbitales; family Cucurbitaceae; genus Luffa; species Luffa aegyptiaca. The sequence goes on from CM029398.1 coordinate 15,207,717, forward strand.
TTCCTATGTCTGAATTCATCATAAACATTTTATTGTTCTTTTCTACTTCATATTGTTTATTTTGTTTACAAATTCAATTAACCCAACTTATGCTTGAACTTTAGGTTCTTTGGCGATACAAAACTTTGAAAAAGAGACAAGTATAAGAAGATTGGAGAATCTAGTCCATGAAAATCGTGGTGTGGCCCCGGAAAACGACGATGACATGGTTGTAGTGGATTATTCTCCACCGAGATTTAGCCCTGATGTCCATAACTAGCACGAAGAGTAGAAATTAAAAAACCAAAATCCAACTACTAAATATATATATATATAATACGAATAATTATTGTATAATATTGTTTATGTGATATGAAATTGTATGTTACTGTATTTTTTGAATATATATAATTGTTATTATTTGAAGATAAATTCTTGAAATATTAAAAAATTGTAAGTACTTCTATATAATCAGTACTAGTGTCTATATGTGTATATATACATGGAAATGGTAATTATGAAACATAATATACAATGTCATTTAAGTAGGTTGTATTTCCCAATATTGAAATACCAATGAGTTGAATTTGGTGGTTGTGGTAAAAAAAAAAAAGAAAAAGAAAAGATCGAATACATCAATAGACAACAAATATCATAATTTACCTTTTTTTTAAAGGAAAATAAAATATTTGAAATTAGGACAAATAAAAATTTTCGTAAATCAGACATACGTACAAAGAAACAAAACTATCAACAACGAAGATATTAGTTACTTTATTTTACCATGCATTGGCCATATTTAGTATAAATAATAGTTGCCACAGTGAATGAGTGAAAAATAGTCTAATGAAAATAATTTGTAATGTAACGCCCCAAGATTTTAATAGCTACCCTAGCGACATTACTAACTCTTAACCCAAAACTAACTGTGTGCACCGAAAATTTCGGCAGCATAACGACATACATAGGACTAACCCAAAATTTCTCTTTGACCTGCTAAGCAAAAACACTTCTAATTAACAATACTCAACGACTCCACCATACTACAACGCAACAAACTCCTCAGAACCAGCTGCAAGTCAGGCCTCGCATTATCAACTACTAACCAGAAACTCAACTTAAACAAAGCTTATAACATCAATTCATTCGAAACAACCTTAATTATTAGCAACTAAACGAATAGGAGTTCTTTAAAACAAAGACAACTAGACCTAGAGTCAAACGAGAATAATTCGGAACTAAACCAAACAGGACAACAGCTGTCCAACCAAAATAAGCAACAACTATCCAACATGAAAATAAAATGGAAACAGCACAGACTAGCTAAGGTCCTTCCTCATATGCCTCCTCTGCATCACCATGGTCCACGCAGTCCTCATAACCTGCAAAATCTGGTAGTTGGGGGGAGAGAGAGGGGAGGGGGTCAGTACACTAAGGTACTGGTAAGCAGCCCCTACCTGAGAAGCCATCAAGCAGCAAACAAGCAAACAACATGCTCTTCATGCGCAAACAACATGCTCTTAAAAGCGGTAAACACAACGTCTTGCTCAAAAGCTAGTAAAACAAATGACTCTCCTAAGCCATATCTCATGCATCTCTCTATGCAACTTGCTAACCACTCAAGCTCCACAAGCTCACTCAACGTTCATATTTAACCCTCACGTGGCTCTCCAAGACTGATCCTTCGAGTCGCACTGTCCCCTGACCATTTGTACCCAGGGCCACAATGCTCTCTACGGAGCTCGGCGTTCGACCCTTGACCATTTGTACCCAAGGCCTCGAACTATGCATCGCCCCTTGACCATTTGTACCCAAGGCACACCGATGACTTAGCAAAGTATTGGCCCTTCCCCAGGCGCCCAACACTTGCTTTCCAGACTCATCACACCGACCCTTGACCATTTGTACCCAAGGCCTCGATGCTCCTCTTAAACCAATGGTGACGTGCCACCCCACGACCATTTGTACCCGAGGTGCACTGACACTCACCCAACTTTCCTTTCTTTCACACTTTAGGTCCCTGACCTATATCTCACATCTACTAGAATGCATATGCCCTGCAACATGCTTTTAGACTCATGAATCATGCCCACTAAGCATTATACATGTGACCACATCTCTCAACTCATGCTTGACTCACGAATGCAAAATAGAGCCAACATGCTTTACATCAAATCAACACGCAACAACAGTCATGCTTTTCAACGAAATCATATATATATACATATATTCAGAGAAGCAATTATTATGAGAGTAGTTATAAAGCAAGTAAACATTCAGCATGCATCACACAGTCAAACAGTCTTCAGCAAGTAAGAACTACTTACCGGAAGCTCTAACGCTCCTAAACGATCCTAAGAGACTAACAGAACCAACCGGAAGAGCCTAAAGAGCTCAAACTACAAGCAATGATTTCTAAGGGTTAGGAAATAGATTTAAAACACCTAATAGACTTGAGAAAAAGAACTAGGGGTGGTTGGAATTACCGTTTAGCACCCAAAACTCCTTTGATACGAGTTGTCTGGGGTCCGGGTTGGGCCGAAACTGTCACTAACAGAATACCCATGGGTCATAAGCTTTCCAAAACCAACCTAAACGAACTACAAAGGTACAAGGGCATGAGAGCTTACCGAAATCCACCAAACAAGCTTTACCGCTTGCTGATTGGTGTTCGAATTAACCCAACATCCAAGGTCTCCAGTCAACAAGTTATGGGTAACCCGATTTAAGGTCGTTCGGGTTATGGGTATTCACTAAACACCAACTTTAGTCCTAAATCAGCTCTGGACAGCAATGAAACAAACTTCATTCAGCAATTCAAGACTAATAGCGAGTGGGTATTCTTAATTTAGAGCCAATCAAGCATGGGTTAGTGTCAAATACTTACCGACAGAGTCCACACATGTGGGAATGTATGCGGGATGTCGGATCTGCCACTACAAGAAACATGACTTTTTACAACATTTAGTTATAGCATTTTATTAAAAACGCTGTTACAAGGGAGAAAAAAAAGGCGGAAGAGTTGGCACTAAAAATTTAGTCCATTGCGCGCTTAAATTTTAAAAAATATTATAATAAGAATGACGTTTCTCCATTTCTCTGCTTCAACGCACCCTCACACTCCTCTCATTTTCTCTCCTCTTCTCTGTCAACCGGCCGAAGTCGTTGAACTCGTTGATGAGGTCGATGATGACAAATTTGGCTAAGGCGTTCAATGGCTTGGACTGCGACGAGTCAGTGCGAGTCATCATGCTCTCTAGTTCAGGATGAGCGTTCTGTTCGGTGCAAACCTTACTACAGCAGAGGACATATTCAAGGGAGATGTGAAGGATGTTAAATCCAATCCGATTGTGCAAATGGAACGTTGCCGGAAGTATTTGCAGTCCCAAGGGAGCATGTTGTTACGGTGTAAACCTTACTGCTTCACTGCTCTTCGAAGATTCAACAAGCCCTAGCAAATTTGCAGTCACAAATTCGGTGCGATGGGACAAATCCAATACTCCGGGAAGTATTTTGATGATACCTATGGGTGCAAGCATGTGGTGTTTCCTCCTGAAGTAGCAAAACTTCTCCCTCAGAATCGCCTTCTTTCTGAAAATGAATGGCGAGCGATTGGGGTTCAGCAGAGCCGAGGATGGGTGCATTATGCAATTCATCGTCCAGAGTCGCACATCATGTTGTTCAGGAGGCCACTCCACTATCAACAACAGCAAGAGAGAACTTGATCTTGTGTTTAGATTACCAGCTTGATGGACCTTGGTGTTTGTATCTAACTTGTCTATGATTAAAGTTTTCTGTGTGTGTTAAATTGTTATTTTAATAGCAGTCAATCTTCTTTTTTATTGTTTCTGTTGGATATAATTATTATTAGGGGTGAATTTGGCTAAGAACCTTAAATGCAAGGATGTTCATATTGTTCACGTGAACTCTTAGACACCTAATAGTAAAAAGTTGTGATAAGTAACCTTTGTCAAACATTAATTTTTGAAGTTTAACAAATATTTGAAAATATTTTCTCATGAGATTTATTTCAACTCCTTTTTAAAGGTTAAGTTTATTAGTTTGTACTTTTGGAAAATAATCACTATGCAACTTTTTTTTCTTCACTTAGCTATATACTTTGATTACATTGCAAGGTTTGGTTTACTGTCAAGGAGAAACACTTGGTTACTCAACTAAAATTGCATCAAGATATGTGAACATAATTGTGTTGTTTTCTGTAAGCATTTATTTTTCCTCTACAAAACAACTTTATTTGTTGTTGCCTTTTTTAATTTGATGATAGCCAGATGCCGGCATTTTACCCAGTTTAGTGTGTTTCTCCCTTTGCTTCTAATACATAAAAAGGAAGTGTGTATATGAGAATATTGGCTTTAGGACGTGTGATGTTCTTATTAATATGTCATGACGAGATTAGTGTGTTTCTCTCTTTTTCTCACTACTATTTTACATCTCTCAATTTTTTCATGCCGTTCATTTTCATTTTCCCTTGTTGCAGGATACTTCTGAAATATAGTCTCTCAGCAGAAGCACTCCTCATACTGAAGGTATTTTTTCTTAAATCTATTACCATCTCCTTGTATTGTTTCTCTCACCCTGTCGTTCAAATAGGAAGAAACAACTAGAACTAGAAAAAAAATCTATATCTAGAAAATATCATGAGAAGGTGATTTTAGGAAACAATAACCAATAAAGTTCTAAATCTCTCCTAGCTTCTTTATTTAATTCCATTAATATTCATCTTGTCTGTCTGAAGGTGAAAGATCTAATGTCTTTATAATTTCCACTTTGCTATGAAGGCAAAGAAGCTAGGTTTGACTTTGAGATCTTTCGCATAAGGTGGTAGGTATTTTCAAAGTTTTCTCTTCTCACATTTTCCTTCTATTAGATGTTAAACTCGTAGTTATTGACTAATGTGTATGTATTATGTCTTGAATAAGTCAATCAAAGTTGCAAGGTTAGTATATGACCCAATCGATTCTTCTAATAATGAATGTATATGAAGTTTTGCTTAACATATTTCTTTCTTCCTGAACCAAGAAATCTCACATATCATGATGAAGTTTGTTGTGGACTGTAAATTTTCTCCTAAAATGGTCATCAACATGGCGATCTATCTAGGGTTCGTCGGTAGGACAATCTCCTTTATTTTGCCCCATTGCTAAATCGAAGCCACCTTTCTTTTATTTTTCTCTTTCACACATTATTTTACATTTTGTTTTCAAAATAAGAGACCGATAGTGCTCAACTAAAGTTTTCAATGCTAATGCAGAGAAGCTTCAAGGCATTATATTTCTTGAAGTTTGTCCAGGGCTATTGGAAACCTCCTAAATTTCTATCTTACATATCCGAGCGTATCTAATTGTAAGTTAAAAAATGTTTCCACTCAAGTCTTGCTTATAATTTCATACATTTTCTTAGTCTCTTATCAAGTAGAAAAAGAAATGAAATCTTGTTGAAAAATCATGGTGATGTCCTGAGCTGTTTTGTTGAGACTACTCTGGCTAGAGTTTAATTCCTTGTCTTTTCTTGTTCTAGCAATGTTATTGTATTGTCTTGAAGCAATTCACCTACTAAGAAACATTTAAAAGAAGTCAGTTGTTCCAACATAGGTGATGTCTCTCATAAGTCAAGGAAATGAGGTATGTCAGTCATGGATCTCATCTTATATTCTTAATTGTTGGTGGAACTATTTTTGGAAAGTGGTTGATAGAAGATAATATCACATTATGATAACATCTAACCGTGATTTTATGGTCATGTATAAAGGATATTGTTAATTTTTCGCATTTGAAAGATACTTGCTCTGTTTCTCATTTACTATATCTGTTTTTCTTGGTAGCTTATTGTTATATAATTGCTTTTCTGGTGTAAATTTGACATTCAAATTTTTGTTTCCATTTTTGAATGATGTAAATTTTCACATTTAATGCTTGGTTGATCTTGACATCTTATTATTATGACTGTACTTAGGGAACACTACAATAAATATAACTTCCTATAGAATCTAATTATAGCATTAGAGTTAAACACGTTATTATTCATCCACGAATGAGTGGAAAATCAACTTCTCTGTCATTTGAAAATATGCTTAGGGTAATAACTTTTTTTGTTGTGACCTGCATATGAATCAATGTGAAATTAGAGACAAAAGATTCAAGTTTGTGTTGCTTCTAGGATTAGTGGTTTAAATTTATCTAAAATGTTTTTGAATTGTTTGGAGCAAATAAATTACCAAAATTCTTAGTTCTGTAGTATATTTTTGATCTAGAATTAGTTTGAATTTTAGGAACTTTGAATTGATTAGTCTTTTTCGGTGTATGTTGATGCTTTGTTGTATTATTAAACAACATTTTTTTGATGTTTTCACCTTTGTTTTTCATTATTGTCCCAAAGTTAATGCACTGTGGCAGATGATGTTTGGACTGATTTTTAGATGGATTGTTCTGTGGTCTTTTTAGGGTTTTAGGGAGAATTTTGAGTATGGTTAGATTTTCTCCCCTTCCTTTTGCACCATGGCGATATGGGATCTATATGTTGAAATGTATACCTTGTTCTTGTTTTTTTTTTTATGTAACGAAATTAGTGAAGAACAAAATCTGACTGAGGACTCTGTTTGTGTTTAACTTAACTAACAATCTTCCTTTAATTTTTGTTGTGTTTTTCTGACTGGTTACCATTTGAATTAGTGGCTACTGGCTCTAATGGTAAAACTTGGTACATTTTGTCATCTAATATTTCATCTATGTTAGAAACGTCCTCTGCTGCTATCTATTTCATAACTGCAGGATTTGCAACTAACTCTCCCCTCCTTCATTCTATCTCCATGCTACTATTTCAGCTAACTCCCTCCCCCAATTGATTTTCGTCGTCCCAAACGTCTCTAATTTTTCCCATTATTAGGTGGTTATATTAACTTTAGTTATTTGGATAGGACTTCACGTACTTATATCTTGTTTTCCACAAGAACAATGACATTTAATGGCATTAACTTGGGATGGAAGGGTTTTTATCGTAGTTTAAATTGTATAATAAGCCATTTCGAATCATTCTTAAACCTTCCGTCAAAAACCTAATAATAGTTTAGAGTTTTCTTGTGTGAAGTACTGATAGCATATATGCTATCTTTGGGGTCTATTTAAATTAATTTGGTATTATGTTGTCTATAAACAGTGGAATGAGGATGTGATCTTTTTATGCTAAATTCTGTTTGGTTGATTTTTTAATCTGAATTATTTAAGCTTCATTCAAAAGTAGTATACAAACAAGAATGTTAGGTTTGAGCTAATGACATTGCATGGAAACAAAAATAAGTCTCGTGGGGATGAGCTTGTGCTATAATGTGAGTGATTCTATTTTTGTTAACTGTTGAATCTTTGTGGCTAAATCCTTTTATCTTATGTAGCTTGGTGGGTTAAATTTCTTGTTATCAGTGGAGCATTCTCCATCTATTCCTATGGTTTCAAAGGTTTCCACAATTATCCTAGGTATGGATGGCTACAATAAATCACTTTAGATAAGAAATTACTTTTTTCCTACCATATTACAACTTGAGCTCATGTTTAGTGTGATCTTTTGAACAAAATGGACTATAAAAGAATCAATACTGCATTATATATTGAGTGGTTCAAAGCTAAGAATGTGACTAAGTTATTATGGCGACTAGCAAGCTCCTATCTCTATTTCGTTTTAACTGATTCTCATAGTATAAAAGGAGATTCAATTTTGTAAATGTGTAAGAGTGTTGTGATAAATTCCCATACCTTTGTAAACTTGTGTTTCCTCTAAATTCTTTTAATAAAAAAGATTAGCAGCTCCCTTTCTACAATTGATGTAGGCCATAGGGGTGTTCATCGGTCGGTCGGTGTCGGTTTTGGACGAAAACCGACGCCGACAGCCGACATGTTCGGTTTCGTCGGTCGGTTTCTATCGGTTTTTGGGAGGTTGGTGGTGCCGACCGACCGATCACACGGTCGGTCGGTCGGTTTTGGTCGGTTTTACAAATTCCGGCGAACTACACAAGAAAGGAAGAAAAAATGAAGTAAATGGGAAAAAAGAGGAGATAAAGAAATGAGGAAGAAAGAACCCAAAACGCGTCGGTGGTAAAAGTGGCGGCCGATGGAGGAGGGTAAAAAAAAGAGAGACGGTGAAGAAGGAATGCGGAGAGCCAAAGAGGAGAGAAAGAAGGGGAAGGAGAGAAGAAAATGGTGGAGAGTAGAAGAAGAGAAGCATTCAGATGGGAGGATGGAGAAAGGAGAGAGAAAGGAGAATAATGGTGCAGAGAGAATAAGAAAGAGAAGATTGAAGGGAGGGAGGGAAATAAAAGTGAAATGTCGTGGAAGGGATGGAAAAGAAAATGAAAGGACATGGAGAAAGAGAGAAATAATTAAATAATATATTTTTTAAAAATGTAATCATGACATGTGCTTTGAAAATGACAACACACATATCCATTATCCAATGCCCTATCAAATCCATCTGCACATTGTCCTTCCACTCGATTACTTCTTCTTTTTTTTATTATTATTTTTAATTTGACTTTGGTATATTATGTCGGTCGGTCGGTCGGAAAATGCTTTATTAACCACCCCGACCGACTGACCGGTCGGCGACCTTTTCATAAAACCGACCGATCGATATCAGTTCGGTCGGATTGGTTTTCGGCTTTGTTGAACACCCCTAGTAGGCCATTAGGCTGAACATTGGTGTTGCAGGCTTTTTTCTTGTTGCAGGCTTTGGATATTGTTAGGATGGACTTGATAAATATAGTATGTATCCAAACTCTTTCCTATGAGAGGGTCTATTAGGTAATATTGATTAATTCGTGATTCTTCTTGCATGTGATCCATGAATCCTTGATGAATTTAGATTTTTTTCTTGTACAAACTTTTGAAAAAATATGTGGGAGATAATAGATATGAGGACGTAATTTTCTCAATACACCTTTATAGTCATTTAAGGTGGTTGGATCGAAAAGAAAGATCGAACCCACTTGACAGAAGCTTGGAGGTGTTTAAAGATGATATAATAAACTAAATATGTACATTTATTTGTAGGTGTGTCTAAACTGCAACAAGATAGCCTGAACAACTATACACACTACAATAAATATACCTTTGTCCCTTTTTTCTTATAATTTGCTATTGGCTGAATGAACTTTCAACTTTTTCCTTTCAATTGTAGTCGATTATTTCCATGTTTCTCATGACAAGATGACCTTAACATCCCTTTTTCTTTAGATGGGTAGTCGAATAGTCAGTGACTTGATTGTTCTTGGAGGCATGACCTTAATGTCTTTAATGTCCCTTTTTGTTTGTTTGAAGTTTAATGAATTATCCGTTTACCTTAAACCGATTGTGGTATTTTCCTCACATTCTCTCCCTTTTTTTCTTTTACCTCTGCTTCCAGTGTGCAATGGAATTAAGGAACACATAGTGGAATGTTCCAATATTTGATTAAGGTTGTTCTAAGTTTGACATCTTCGTTCAATTTTTCCTCTTCTTATTCTCCGCGTACTTTGGAGTTGACATTTACATGATGTCTAAATATTTGTAGTAGTTATTTGGTGTCTCTAATAGTTGCAATTTCATTCCTATTGTTCTGCAGATCATAAGTTTCTGTTTGGTTTTTTACGTGAGATATGCGTTTCTGAAACTTCTTTGCCGGTTGTGCCTATTGTTTACAAGGATGTGAAAGGAAATGCTATTAAGTCACATCAGGTTGAGTTGACCTTGAATGTTTCAAGTTTCTAACTTATGGATGGTTATTTGTTAAGCTTGCCATTTATGAACCATATTGGAAGTGCAGTTCTTTGTAACTCAACACTTGAGGGGCATAGACGGAGAAAGCTTCAAGGCTCTTCATGGAGTTTTTTTTCTTCAATGACCTGTCTCCCATAAAGGTGGGATCTCTATTTTTATGTCAAACTTTGTTGCAAAGTTCTTGATTTCTAATCTTTATGTAATGCTTTGGTTCAAGCTCCTTAATGGCTTTTGTCTTTTTTTTTTTTCTAGTTGTCTTGACATTGGTGTTTGTTAAGCTTTTATATTCTCAAAATATGCAACCCTCCAACTAACCATAATTGCCATCTACTTCACAAGGAAATTCACCACTTTCAACACCTTCGTATAGACCACTCTAGTTTCTTAGCAAAACAAAGTCCATAAGCCCCTTAGCAACAACCTGCATAATCACATCAGTAGCATAATGATTTTTCACAACAATTTCAACCATCAAAGAGCTCAAAAGGCTTACCACATCAACAATAGGCTGCAAAATGTAAAGGGCAAGCAAACTAGAGGCTTATCTTCAAATGTAATTGGCATATTTTGTTGACATCTTGGAATTTTACAACTTTCAAATATTTTGTGGCTAGCATAAATGGATGCATGTGTTTAGGCAATGAAAATGACCTACTCTGAAATTCTAGCTTAATGATAATTTTGGTCTAGATTTCTTAGTTTGAGTGTGATCATATTTTATAATTTTGACTAAGGTTGGTTAGTTTTGAGATTTTGGTTTAATGGTTTGAGATTTTAGCTTAAGTTATAGGTCGCAAGGGTAGTTTGGATTTGTCGATGTGTCTAGCTATCGTATTTTCAGTGACTTGGTTTGTGATTCTGGAAGGTCAGATTTAACAACTTAAATATTATCATTTCTCCATAAGCTATTGCTTTTCTTGAGTTATTTGACCTTAGTTTATAAAATTTCATTAGTGAATTATCAAGTTTTGTTTGTCAAGATTGTTCATGTTCTTAGGAATTTATCAAGTTTTGTTTTCTTTGGTCTTATGGCCATACAAGTTTATAAGAATTCGAGCTTAATATGAAAGTAAAAGCATATTGGTATTTTCTTTTATAATGCAACCTTTTAGTCAATTTTCATTTTGCTTGGTTTGGGGGAGGGGTGAAGAGTTTAGGAGCACCTTGTGACTTTGTTGTGATCTCTTATAGGATGGGTAAAATTTGGTCAAAAAATGACTACAAGATTTTTTTTTTTTTTTTTTTTTGGGGGGGGGGGGGGGGGGTGGGGAAATTTAGAAGTGTTATGCTTGTGGTTTTGTTACAATATTTTGCAATGCATATTAGACACTTGTAGAGTAAGTGACATTTTGTTGAAAAAGACTCAAAGGGTTTTGCTTTATTATTTTGTTGGGCATCCTAGAAGTGTTATGTTGGTTGCTTGTCATGTACATAAAACATGTTTAATTGTGTTTGAGAAGCATGAGGTTGTTGTGTTTGTTGTATGTTGTTTGATGGCTCTTCAGGTGTGAGCCACGTACTTAGTACATTGGTTTGTACTGACCTAGATACCATCAAATTTTGTAGGTGATGAGGATTACTACAAATCGGGTGATGCTGAGGAGGTGGTCTGAGGAAGAATAACTCTCTAAGTCTTAATTTCATTGTTGTCTTTTGCTTAAATAGTGGTTATTAGAAGGACGTAGTCATTTTATTTAGTTGGGTGTTATTTAATTTGAGGGATGCATCTTATTTATGTGGTTAGCATTGTGTTAGACTTATAAGTTTATTCGAATTATATAAATGAAATTTGTTATGAGATTTGACTCGTAATTCTATTTGGAATTCTCTGGAGTTATATGTAGTCTTAGTAGGTGGTTGAAATTTTTGGGTTAGCTATAGTTATGTTGTTATGCTGTCGAAATTTTTGGTAGTGTTTCAGCAAATAATAGGGTAATGTCACTAATAATAGGTAACTTTTGGGGGCGTTTCACTATACAGGATAAGGCAAGCGACTTCGATAGATATATATGTTATTACTTGTGCAAAAGTATTTAAATACATTATAAACTAATTTAAGTTGATTTTTTTATATAATAACATTTGAAACAAATGGGACAAATGTAAACAAAATAATATAATATATATATAAATCAATTAAAACTCAATTAGTGTGTCTATCATAGCAAGATTAAAAATATTATGCTATATTTTCTATAACATTATTTTAGTTATAAAAAATGTTATTAAAGACCGACCATAGCTTTTTTCTAACGCTATGAAATTTTTCCATAACACTGGTGTTACGCAATTAAAAATGGACTTTTTATAGCCTTTTTTATAGCATTGAAAAAATGCTATGAAAAGTTAGGGACTTTCAATAACATCGGCTACAACAACGTGAAAAAAATGATATGATATGTCTTTTATAGCGTTTCTTCACAGCTATAAAAAACGCTATGAAAGAGAAATCATAGCGTTTTTTTTAACGCTATGAAAGAGAAATCATAGCGTTTTTTAACGCTATGAAAGAGAAATCATAGCGTGTTTTTTAACGCTATGAAAAGTTTTCATAACATTAAAATAACGCAATAAAAATAGACTTTCTACAGCGTTTTGAATAGCGGTGAAAAAGCGCTATTAAAAGTCCAGTACTTTCAATAACGTCGGCTACGACAGCGTTTCATAAAACGCTATCGTAGCCTTACGATAGCGTTTTTTGAATGCTATCGTATGTGATTTTTCTTGTAGTGTGCCACTGTAGGAACCAAACGCGCAAAGACTCACGAACTCGACGGTTAATCGCGCGGGACCTAGCCAAATCCGAGAGAGAAAAAGAATGTTTACGCGTGGGTCTGCTGAACGAAGCGAGAACGAAAGAGAGGAAGAGATTTACCGCGTGAGAAACGGAGAAGAAAGCTCGGGCTGGAGGTACCGGCCGACGCACGTGAAAACAGAAACGGAACTACTGCTGCCGGCGACTGAACACAGGAGAGAGAGAGAGCTCGACAGAGACCAACCCACAGCTTCAGCAGGCGACACACGGAGAGAGGAAGAGACCCACAGCGTGGAGAGGAAGAAGAAAACGGGAAAAAAAAGAAGGGGGCTTGCGGCTGCTGCTTCACGATAAGAATGAGGGAGAAAGAGTTTAGTTTAGGGCTTCCCTCTTTTCTTTTCTTAAATTAAAATTAATAACCTAAGCCTCATATTTAAAGACTCAATTAAGGTCTCAAATATTAGATTAGCTATAAGGATTTAGGCCAAATTTTAAATTTAATTCTGGAAGGAAAAAGAATTTCTTGGCTTAAATGAAATTAACCCACTCCAAGCAACCACCAAAAATAAATAACTTAAAGCAGTCCAACAGGAACTAAACTCCGAATTAAAATTTAATTTAGCAGAGTTATTCGTACTTGGAAATGCGGGGTGTTACATGTAATATATATTGAACAATACATAAAAGCATGTAAAAAAATGATGGTGGTGTAATTATCATTGTAATAACGAGCTGTAGAGTCTTAAAAATTCATTAACACATCATTTAACTTTGCAAGTCACTACGATTGTATAACATAACTCATTGAAAACTACATGAATATTGGACACAAAATTCTTATTTCTAAAAGCCTTATATAAAAGCATGTAAATAAAATAACGAAGATGTAACTGTGGTTGCGATCACAGGTTGTACCATCATAAACCATCATTTACATGAACTTTGTAAATCACTGTGATTATTAAATATGTTTTTTTTACCCATGAAAACTTTGTTTTGTGTGTGTAAAATTAAGATTGTACAAGTACAAAAAATTGTTCATTTCTAAAAACCATGTGATCACCAATCTCATCCTGTTATGAACTAAAAACTCTAAATAGGTTCTACATAAAATCCATTGGATGGACTCTAAACATTTATTGACTAATGAACACGTATGTCACATGGCAAAGAAAATACGAACTTTCACCAACCAAGGACAATTTCGAAAGTTATTCACTTTAATTTACTTCCAATATCAATTCTCATAATGGCGACTACTTGTAACGACCCTAGATTTCATGACTAGATCCTAGGGCCATTACCACATACATTTCATTTTACTTCTAAGAACAACGATGAAATGACATTTAAAGTAAAACATGCTTAGAAAATACGTGAAACTTTTCAGCCTGGGATCCCAGTTAAAACAGAACAAGAAGAAATTTTAGCCATTCAAGCAAAAGACTTTAAGCGGAATAAATCTTAAAAACATCACATAACAAGTTCCAAAAGAAGAAATTTGAAGCATAAAATGCGGAAGTCTATCCTAAGGAAATCCATGGCTCGTCAGCAGCAGTCCGCCACGCGCTCTGTATATCATTGCTTGTACCTGAAAGGAAACATTTTGAAAAGAATGAGTATTAAAAATACTTAGTAAGTAACGCTACTATTGGGAGGGGATTAACATGCATTACATGGATAGCTTGTGGTTATTTGCTGCTAAGGGCCTAATGGTCATCTCATTTCTTTTCATTTCATTTATTATGTCGTATGGGTCACGTGGACAATTAACCAACCTGCCGCATGCTTACCAGCTCACTGGAGGTGCACAAGTGGGAATCGTGGGAGATCTCTACTCGTACTGATGGTAGAAGGCACCCAGTCAGTGGAGCCAAGTCTCACCCATCAAGGCACCTATGTGTGCATAACACTCTAACTACCAACTCACTGGTGGGGCGTCCATGGGTTTTTAGTCGGGACTTACTTCCACAGATAATAGATGCCACCTAGTCTGCGAAGCCAAGTCCTGCCCATTTAGCTCCTCATCTCAGTCTATAAACATCTCAATCCTAGGTGTTTAATTGCCACGGTCCCTACTAGGATAAGTAACCTATCCTCATTTCGTATTAGGGCCCCTATTAGCAAGTTTAACTTGCAACTTAACCATCAAGTTTCTTTCCCATAAAGGTTTCTGAATAGCTAATCTAACATGTTCTAACTACCTCGCCTTTCATCCCATTCAAGCATAGATATCAAAATCAACATCCAAAACACTAAGTAGAAAAGGCATATGCATATTTTAAACAACCAGCAGCCAATATTAGCACGTCGTAATCCAAGTGATATCACAAAACTTAGCCTCATTATGCCCTGTAATGCTACCGAAAATTCGCAGCATAACGACATACGTATAGTTGTCCCCAAATTTCTCATCACCTATAAACAAGAGAATACGCTTCTATATTCAAAACTGCCCAACTACAAACTTCCACAACACTTCCGATTAATAGAATAGACTCCGAACTTCCACAAAACAAAGCAAGTCAGGTCTCGCATCCACAACCCAACCATATAGAACATCCTATCTTACCCAACATAGAGCATTCAGAGCATTCAAGGTTTACCCAAGCAAAATATTATATACTTACCAACACAAAACATTCTGAGCATTCAATATAGACGAACACACGCATAACAAGAAGATTTAGTATCGCCATAACACACAATATCCAACATTCCATATTCCAACCATTCATAATCGATGTCTCCTGTTCTATACTATTCAAAGCATGTAACAATTCATAATAAATAGCCTAGCCTAAACAAGGCTTTCCAAGTAGTAAGGTTACTTACCTTGGTGTAACTGATTCTTGACTTATGCAAATCCAGTTAGCTTGATGTGGCACCGCTCACAACCACTAATAATTCGATCTAAAATCACACATAAAGTTCCAACAATTAGGAGAATCAAATTTCCATAATTTTGCTAAAAACAACTTGATTTAAAAAGGTAGAAACTAACCCAAACGAAGCCGACTTGCTACCCGAGTTCTAATATTGCACCAATTTAAAGATTCAGCCTCAAAACTCTATGGGTACCTTAGATTAGAAATCAAATGTTAATGGGTATTCGAATATACATTATAATCCATCAGAGAAAGCTTTAAATCTCAATTACCCAGAACCTAAAATTGCTAACAACCACAAAGGATTAAATACCCATTGTTCGAATCGCCAAAAATTCGCAAGAACGCTTGTTGTCCGACTAACCCCCACTGATTGGAGTTGATTGCACGCCTCCTACACCCTGCCTCGGGTCAAAATCACTGGAATCGAACCCCCACGTGCACTGGACAAAGAAGGGGACGGGCAGCTGGTCTTGTGCTGCTTGCAAGTTGCAGCAGTTGGTGTGCGTTGCTGCTCCGGTGCTGGCGGGTTCGTGCGGCAACGACTATGGCTTCAGACAGCGGCGTACATTTCGTGAGCAGCGGCAGAGAGAGATGGAAAGGGTGACGGCAGTGACGATCCAAGCGAGGAGACGGTGACGTGCGACTGGCAGTGACCGGAGGAGAGGAGGCGGCGGCGTGCGACTACAGACGAGAGAGAGAGATGAGAAACGAGGGAGATATCGTGGGGAGATTTTTTTTTTTTTAAAAAAAAAACCCATTTGGCCAAAACTTTGGGGGGGAAGACATGAAAGTTTCCCCCCTTTTTCCTCCCTCTTTGACCGGGTATAAAAACCCACTTTTTTTTTTTTGCCTGTTACATCATACTAACCTTAAAAGAACTTTCGTCCTCAAAAGTTGCTAGTCCTGAAACATGTTTTGGTACTAGCCCACATTTCACCTTCTCTTTCTCAAGCCACTTCTTTAGTCCTTTAATTCCATTATAATACTTTTACCAAACCGAGTATTTGATTCCTTTACACATTGGAAGGGTTCTCACTACACTTTCTTAACAATGACATATGAACCATGCAACGTCCTGAAAATAATTTTGGCAGCACAACGACGTAACTTCAATAACTACGAAATTTTATTTTGCACATGTTACACAAAATTAACACACTTCTATAACCAAATTGATCCATACTATGATTTTCCACACACTTGAGATCGACATAACATACCCAAACTTCCAAATTAACAGGATGAGTCCGACCTCGTGTCAAGCATTACCTGATTAAGCCAATAGGCCACAACACCTAAAAGGAAGGCATTGTACTTCAAACATCTCCATGCACAAGACAATATTAATAACCTCAATGCAAAACTCTACAGTGAAGCAACTGCCAAACAACCACAAATCTCTGCTCAACATCAAATAACAGATTCACATAATGAAATGCATTAGCCAGCTAGATGTCGCATTAACTCAACTATTTAAAAAAAAAAACTAAGAACAACTACTAGCTAATGATCTCCTCCTAAAGCCCATTTTCCTCGCCACCAAACATTAGGAAGACTTAATTCACTTGCAACATTGATCTTTGGGAGGGACCCAAACTTCTGACCTCTTACTTGAGGATGTACTACTCATTTACATCTAAGCTATGTTCACTTTTCCACATGATGGGTGATCTTACAAGGGAAAAAGTGTGCAAACTTGTTAGATGATACACAACTATCCAAATTGCTATGTAACATTCCATTGTCTTTGGTAGCCTTTTAGTGAAGTTCACAACAACATTTTCATTTTAAACTCTTATGCATCTTGGTACTACCAAAATTACTAAGAAAGGTGCCTTGTGAGTTTTCTAACAACTCTTTCTTGAAAGGATAATCTGTTGGAACACATAGTCTCCCTTGATGCAACGAGACTAAAACATGAGTGCGAGTAAAACCTTCTTAACCTATGTTACTAAGGTAGTAGCCATTCTAAACCCTCTTGTTGAACACAAACAAGTTGCTTTTTCTCAAACTAGACACCATTGAAAGTTGAGAGCCAATCATGTTAGCACGCCTCCCGCTGACAACTCGATTTCTGGACGATCAAGCTCTCTTAGTAATGTACCATGAGATGACACCAAGAACATCATACTTACTGCTCTCCTACTAGTGCATCAATCACCGCATTCTCCTTGTTAGGATGCTAGTTGGTCTCACAATCACAAGCCTTTACCAATTCCAACCATCTTCTTTGTCTTATGTTGAGCCCTTCCTATGCGAGGGAGTGCTTAATATTCCTATGAATGGTGAGTGCCTGAAGCTCTTTTTGCATTTTCACTTAACGTGAAAGTGGTGATTTCTGTGAGTCAACTGGGTTCTGAACTGGAAATGTTCTGAACAAAACTTCACATAGTAACTTGCTAGGCTCAAGAAGCTGCAAATCTCTGTCACGATATTGAGTCTAGACCAACTACAACTACCTTCACTTCTAAAAGGTCCATTGTGTTCGAAATAGAGAACTTACAAGAATACAACGCGCATTCTCTGAAAATTGAGAAACAAGAATAAATCTATTAAGAGAAAGACTCATTCGAAAATTTCCCCCCTAACAGCCATGTGTTTAAGAAAGGAAAATTTGCCCAATCGCAACTCGTACTTAGAAAATTTGGCATACAGCTCGTTACTTCTCAAGGTCGTCTAAACTTGCCTAAGATACTTATAATGGTCATACTTGGTTTTGTAGATGGCCTTTGGAGATATTAACCTTCCCAATCCACAACTGATGGTATCCCAAGTATAAACTTGTCTTTTAGGATACTTTTGCTCCTTGAAGTTGGTAAAAAAATTATTCATGCAATGAGAGAATACTTCCTCTTTCCTGGCATTTATTCTACTTTTTGTCAACCGAAGCATAGCCACAATGGATCCATCTTTCTTCTTATGAAACAAAACTCTTATGATTCTTATATCTATGGACTTCCTTGACTCCGTTGAGTTGAGGCCACCTAGTATGAAGTTTTAGGAATGAGAGTTGTTCCCAACTCATACTCTTTGATGAGGTCTTCCTCTCATGCTGGTGGTAAACTTGGAAGGTCCAACCCACTTTATCTAATACTATCAAATCTCTTCCATTCATTTCAAGTCGGCTTAGTTTCTCATCCCAATCAAAGTGATGGCTTCATTAGTTTCTTGTACTAATTTGATTCCAAAGTCAAAATTTCTCAAACTTTGACAGCACAACCGACAATCTACCTGTTCACTAATAAAGCCTCAAAGTTCCATTTCAATAGTTCTTTGGCAACCATTGCTATCAGTTTGCACCAACTAGAAGTTTCCTCCAACTCCGAATTAAGATAGATGCTTGTCAAAGAACTCTTCCATTATCTAGTTTGTTCTGGCTTAATCCTTTGCTGTTTTTTTTAAGGAAGAATTCTCAAACTAAAGTTGAGTTTCATAGTCAACGCCTCTTATACAATTGTTTTCAATCTATACGTACAAGGGTTCTAACTTTCTAATAGTAACAAGATTTCTTGTAACCATTTTAAGGACTTCTAATCCTAATGGTCATCTCATTTCTTTTCATTTCATTTATTATGTCGTATGGGTCACGTGGACAATTAACCAACCTGCCGCATGCTTACCAGCTCACTGGAGGTGCACAAGTGGGAATCGTTGGAGATCTCTACTCCTATTGATGGTAGAAGGCACCCAGTCAGTGGAGCCAAGTCTCACCCATCAAGGCACCTATGTGTCCATAACACTCTAACTAATAACTTACTGGTGGGGCGTCCATGGGTTTTTAGTCGGGACTTTACTTCCACAGATAGTAGATGGCACCTAGTCTGCGCAGCCAAGTCCTGCCCATTTAGCTCCTCATCTCAGTCTATAAACATCTCAATCCTAGGTGTTTAATTGCCACGGTCCCTACTAGGATAAGTAACCTATCCTCATTTCGTATTAGGGCCCCTATTAGCAAGTTTAATTTGCAACTTAACCATCAAGTTTCTTTCCCATAAAGGTTTCTGAATGGCTAATCTAACATGTTCTAACTACCTCGCCTTTCATCTCATTCAAGCATAGATATCATAACCAACATCCAAAACACTAAGTAGAAAAGGCATATGCTTATTTTAAACAACCAGCAGCCAATATTAGCACGTCGTAATCCAAGTGATATCACAAAACTTAGCCTCGTTATTCCCTGTAATGCTACCAAAAATTCGGCAGCATAACGACATACGTATAGTTGTCCCCAAATTTCTTATCACCTGTAAACAAGAGAATACGCTTCTATATTCAAAACTGCCCAACTACAAACTTCCACAACACTTCCCATCAATAGAATAGACTCCGAACTTCCACAAAACAAAGCGAGTCAGGTCTCGCATCCACAACCCAACCATATAGAACATCCTATCCAGTCAGTTCTCGCATCCACAACACTTCCGATCAATAGAATAGACTCTTGTTCTATACTATTCAAAGCATGTAACAATTCATAATAAATAGCCTAGCCTAGCCAAGGCTTTCCAAGTAGTAAGGTTACTTACCTTGGTGTAACTGATTATTGACTCATGCAAATCCAGTTAGCTTGATGTGGCACCGCTCACAACCACTAATAATTCGATCTAAAATCACACATAAAGTTCCAACAATTAGGAGAATCAAATTTCCATAATTTTGCTAAAAGCAACTTGATTTAAAAAGGTAGAAACTAACCCAAACGAAGCAGACTTCCTACCCGAGTTCTAATATTGCACCAATTTAAAGATTCAGCCTCAAAACTCTATGGGTACCTTAGATTAGGAATCAAACGTTAATGGGTATTCGAATATACATTATAATCCATCAGAGAAAGCTTTAAATCTCAATTACCCACAACCTAAAATTGCTAACAACCACAAAGGATTAAATACCCATTGTTCGAATCGCCAAAAATTCGAAAGAACGCTTGTTGTCTGACTAACCCCCACTGATTGGAGTTGATTGCACGCCTCCTACACCCTGCCTCAAGTCAAAATCACTGGAATCAAACCCCCACGTGCACTGGACGAAGAAGGGGACGGGCAGCTGGTCTTGTGCTGCTTGCAGGTTGCAGCAGTTGGTGTGCGTTGCTGCTCCGATGCTGGTGGGTTCGTGCGACAACGACTATGGCTTCAGACAGCGGCATGCATTTCGTGAGCAGCGGCAGAGAGAGATGGAAAGGGTGACGGCAGTGACGATCCAAGCGAGGAGACGGCGACGTGCGACTGGCAGTGACCGGAGGAGAGGAGGCGGCAGTGTGCGACTACAGACGAGAGAGAGATGAGAAACGAGGGAGATATCGTGGAGAGATTTTTTATTTAAAAAGAAAACCCATTTGGCCGAATCTTTGGGGGGGAAGACATGAAAGTTTCCCCCCTTTTTCCTCCCTCTTTGACCGGGTATAAAAACCCACTTTTTTTTTGCCTGTTACACTACTATTAAAAAAAACTATCGATATTCAAAAGCCATTCATAATTAGGAACTTCTTGCAACTATATACTCTTTCGCACAAACTTGAATCATCTGTAATGCCCCGCGTTTCGAAATCGAGCCATTTTGGAATTAATTGGGCATTTTTATTCTAATTTAAAAAAAATTAGAATTTAAGTTTAGCTTTGGGTCGTTAAATTAAATTTCTAAAATTTAGGGAAAATAGATTTTTAATTAAATATTTATATTTCCTAAAGTTTGAAGGTTTAATATTTGATATTTATTTTAAGTGTCAAAAGACCCAAAGTTTCTCTTGATCAATATTAATCCCAAATTCTTTAGAAGCTAAGATTGGGTTTAAAACTCAAATTGGGGATTTAAAATTGAATCTTAGATAAGTCCTAATCCCTAATTAATTTGGGTCTTCTTCTTAGGGTTTATTTTGAAGGAAAGTTATTATTCAAGAAAAGAAAAAAAAAAACCCTAAGCTTATCTTTCCCTCGCTCTTTTCCTCATCCAGCCGTAGACACCCCCTCCCCACTCTGCGATTTTCTTCAGCCGGCAGCTCTCTTTCACCGTGTGTGAAGCCGCCGCCATTCCTCCCTCTGCCTCGTCATGCCGCTGTCGGAGATCAAGCATCGCCGTCCTTCGCACTCGAGTTTTTCGCCCCCCACGAGACCCACGCTAGCCTTTGGTCTCGTTTTCTTTTTCTCTTCACGCCGCCACTCGTTCTCTTGCGTCGTCTTTCCTTTCCCCGGGCAACTCGTCCGCAAGGTCCTCAGCTCGAGTTTCTCTTTCATTTCTCGTGTGGTAAGGATCCTCTTCCCCTTGTTTTCGTTCAATTTCGGTGTATGGTTGGCTAAAATATCCCTTCCTCGTCTCTCTTTTTCGTTGGCATCAAGGAACCCGCGCGATTCTGGAGCAGTTTCGTGATTCCAACAACCTTGGACCCGCGACCAGCAGCGATTCACGTGTTTGGCGTTATTTCCAGCCCTCCATCGAAGTGTTGTGGCGTTTTCGGTAAGTTTAGCTTTGACCCACTCGATTTCCTTCAAGTTTCAGCGTGTACCCAAGTAGTTTAGTTCTCAAAGTTGTCCTAGATCATGACCCATGCTTGTTTGAGTTCGAATATGGTTTACCCATTTCTTTCGGCTTCTAATTTGCAGGATTAAGGTTCTTTGAAAGCCAAATAGCGAGCGTTTGGACTCAAATTTGGTTTTCGACGAATACCCATAACCCGAACAACCTTGAGACTGAATGCCCATAGGCTAGGAGGTCCGGATTGGTGATCTTGAACTCATTCAGTCATTGGGCAGCAAGCTTTAAGGTTGTTTAGGTGTTGTTCAGTAAATTCAAGCAAGCGTTTGGGTGCTTTTGGAAAAGATAAGTAAGTTTAAACGCTCTTTAAACCCTTTGGATCTTGATTAAAGTGTTTTGGAATAGTTGTTATTCCTTAGAAACCTCTTGTTGAAGTTTCAGGCTAATCCAGAGAGTTCAGGCTAGCTTCTAAGGTTGTGTTTGGGTAAGAATGCTCCTTTCAAGCATCTCTTTAACCATGGTTAAGGTTTGGTGTTGAGTAAGCCTTGAAATTCATCGTTTCTTATTTCAGGATCTCGTTAGTTTTGCTTAGGAGTGTTTTCGATCAATAGGTAAGTAGTTTCCATCTCTTGAGGTCTGTCTGATTGCATGATGCACGCTGTTTGTTTGCTCGCTTTATATATGCTTTATACTTGTTCTGTTGCTTATATGTTGTATATACATGTAATTCTGAAATATATGAACGTTGTTTGTGATGTTTGGTTGAAAGCATGCTAGTTCTGTTGTGAACTCATGAGTTATGCATGAGGTGAGAGCATGTTGCTGTATGTATATGCTTGGTGGGCATAGTACTTGAGTCTAGAATCATGTTGCAGGGCATATGCATTCTAGATAGGTGTGAGAAGAGAGGTCAGGGACCTAAAATGTAACAACCGGATTTTTTTTAAAAAAGATTAATTTATTATAGAAGATTTTTTTTAAAAAAAATATTCAATTCCTTGGTTTAGCTGGCTATTATAGAAGATTTGTGGAAGGTTTCGCTAAGATTTCAGCTCCTTTGACTCAGCTAACCAGAAAGAATGCACAGTTCCAGTGGTCAGAAGAGTCTGAGCAAAGCTTTCAAGAGTTGAAAAAGAGACTTATTACTGCTTTAGTGTTGACTGTTCCATGTGGAGACTCCGGATTCGTAATTTATAGTGATGCTTCAAGAAATGGTCTAGGTTGTGTGCTTATGCAAAACGACAAGGTTATCGCCTATGCTTCGCGACAAGTTAAGAAGCATGAGCAAAATTACCCCACTCATGATTTGGAGTTAGTTGCAGTGGTGTTTGCACTAAAGATTTGGAGACACTACTTATATGGTGCTCGATGCAAGATTTTTACTGACCATAAAAGTTTAAAGTACTTTTTCACACAGAAGGAATTGAATATGCGTCAACGGCGTTGGTTAGAATTGGTGAAGGATTAAGATTGCACTATTAGTTACCATCCAGGTAAAGCCAATGTGGTTGCTGATGCTCTTAGTAGGAAGTCTTTATTTTCAGTAGCTTTAATCACTACTCACGAGCATTTGATCCACGATTTTTGGAAGCTAGACATCGATGTGACTTCAGAAGATGTATCATCATTGTTGGCTAATCTGACGGTTGAACCAACATTAGTTAATAAGATCAAGCAGGCTCAAAGTTCAGACCCAGCTTTGAGAAGAATTGTTGATGATGTTAGCGTGGGTAAGCAATCTGAGTTTTCAGTATCACCTGATGGGGTTTTGTGGATAGGTGATCATCTTTGTGTTCCTAATGACCCAGCTAGTTATTAAGAAGGAGATTATGACAAAAACACATAGTACTCCTTATTCAGCTCACCCTGAGAGTACAAAGATGTATCAAGATCTTCGAAGGACGTATTGGTGGTCAGGAATGAAACGAGAGATTGCTAGCTTCGTTAATCATTGTTTAACGTGCCAGCAGGTGAAGATTGAACATCAAAGACCGTCAGGACCTCTCCAACTGTTGGATATCCCAGTGTCGAAATGGGAAAATATCTTAATGGATTTTGTGACTGGTTTGCCTAAGACACGATTAGGGCTTGAGACTCTGTGGGTTGTTGTTGATCGTTTAACAAAGTCAGCTCACTTTTTGCCTGGAAAGTCTTCTTATACAGCCAAGAGATGGGCTCAGATTTTTGTCAATGAGATAGTTCGACGTCATGGTATACCCGTCTCTATAGTGTCAGATCGTGATCCAAAGTTTACATCCAAATTTTGGAAAAGTTTGCATAAGGCTTTAGGCACGAGGCTTGATTTCAGTACTGCTTTTCACCCTCAGTCAGACAGTCAAACAGAAAGGACAATTCAGATAGTGGAAGACATGCTTCCGGCTTGTGCTTTAGACTTTCAAGGACGTTGGGAGAAGCACCTGCATTTAGTTGAGTATTCTTATAATTACAGCTATCAGACCACTATTTGGATGACACCTTTTGAGGCTCTCTATGGGCGTAAATGCAGATCACCAATCAACTGGAGTGAGGTAGGAGAGAATTTGATTTTGGGTCCAGAGTCAGTGCAAAAGACTAATGAAGCCATTGATTTGATCAAGTAGAGAATGAAAACAACTCAAAGTCGACGGAAAAGTTATGCTGATGTCAGGAGAAAGGAATTAAATTTTGAAGTTGGAGATATGGTGTTCTTGAAAGTGTCACCATTGAAAGGAATTCTGAGATTTGGTAAGAGAGGGAAGTTTAGTCCAAGGTTTATTGGACCTTTTGAGATTCTGGAAAAGGTGGGTGTCGTGGCGTATCGCTTGGTCTTACCGCCTGCCTTGGATCGAGTTCACAATACTTTCCATGTTTCCATGCTTCGAAAGTATATTGCAGATGCATCCCATGTGTTAAGCTACGAACCACTTCATGTGAAGGAAGATTTGACTTCTGGGGAGGCTCCAGTTCAAATCCTGGACAGAAAAGATCGAGTTTTGCGCAACAAGTCTATCCCTTTTGTGAAGGTTTTATGGAGGAACCAATCCTTTGAAGAAGCTACTTGGGAGACTGAGAAGAGCATGAGGGAAAGATATCTGGGTTTATTCTCTTAAGCAAGGTATGCAAATTTCGAGGACGAAATTCCTATTAGGTGGGATGTTTGTAACAGCCGGATTTTTTTTTAAAAAAGATTAATTTATTTTTAATTTATTTTAATGATTTTCAAGAAAATCTTTGATTTGAATTATTTCCTTTTAGGAGATAAATTTGAATTATCCTTTTCATTTCTAAAAAAGGAAATAGTCTTTTAGAGTTTTAATTAGGGTTCTTTTTAAAAGGCCTTTTCTTTAGCCCTAATTCTTTATACGCTCTGAATCAAAAAAAAAAAAAAAAAAAAAAAGAGAGAGAGAAGAAGAACGCATTCTACACTTTCTTTCTCAGAGAAAAAGTAGTAAGTTTTTCTTCCCTTCTATGATTTTCTTTTGTTTTCTTTTCTTGTTGAAAAGTTTCAGTATGAAGTTTTATTTGTTCTATTTGGGATGAAATTGGTTTTCAAACCTTTTGCCCTAAAAAGTTTTAGGTTTTTGTTTTGGCCTAAGTTTTTTATCAAAGTTTTTCCTCTTAGGGCTTTTAGTTTAAATTCAAGATTTAAGGAAAAAGGAAATTTTCCAGAATTTTCCAGCCTTGAATTTCTTTCATTTTGGGGTTGTTTTTGTGTTTAAATTAGATTCTTTTTGTTCAAAAAGTTTGCCATATGATTGCTAAATTGAAGTATGATTTATGGCTTTGATTTCTTCATGAAAAGGGAATGTTTTTACTGATTTTATAGCAGCTTTTATTGCGTTTTTCAAATCTGGTTTTTGTATTAAAAAGTATCCATTATTGATTTGTTTTAGAGTGAAAAGCTTGGAAAATCTTTATTTTGTTTGCAGAAAATTTTCTGGGTTATTTATCCCAATTTTAAGGTAGTTTTGAAGGTTTTAAAGATTGGAGAATTGAAATCTTGTTTTACATTTTAAATGGTTTTGAAAGGTATTTGTTTTATTGATTTTTGGTATGAAAAAGTTGGATTTTAAAGGAAAAATTTCCAGAATTTCAATGCTGTTTTTGGCACCCATTAAGCCTATTTTCCCAACTTTTTATGAAAAGAATTTGTTTTAAGCGAGAAAATTTGGAGGTTAAGATTGATTGCCATTTGGATTGGTCGTTAGACCTTTAAGATGGATTTGTTAGTTTCTAATTAGAGAAGTATTGGCCATGTTTAAGAAATTGTTGGATTCAAGGAACCAAAATTTGATTTGCTTTGGGCTTAAGATTTGTAGGTTCTAATCGATGTAAGTAATTTCCACATCCCTTCCAAAATAGAAATTTTGGTTAAAATTGTTTGTTTTAAATTGAAAGTGCTTTGATCGAAATTGATTATGTTTCAATTGTTTTGTTAAATGAAAGCATGTTTACTGTTTTGTATGTTTTGAAAAGTGTTTTGAATTGAACTGAAAGTGCTAACCGGATATGCCAAATTTTTTTTTTCGAGATTGTATGCTTTGTAGTAGCCATATTGGAATTGACGGTTATATGTTCGGAATGAAACTTATTTGAGAGAAGGCACTTATGTGGTTTGACGTTCCTTTGGAATGTAGATTCATGTGTGTGTTTCACTCACATGGTCTCACACTTAAGTAATTGTATGAATTGTTATGAAACTTATTTGTGGGAAGGCACTTATGTGGTTTGACGTTCCTTTGGAATGTAGATTCATGTGTGTTTTTCACTCACATGGCCTCACACTTAAGTATTTGATTTGATATGTTCTGGTCGGTTTTAACCGACAATTATGTATGTATGTCTGATTGGTGTTACCGATGGGTAACCACTTCTGTTCTGGGCTACTCCATTGATTCATCTTTCCGAATATGTTCTGAAAGTATCATTTGATTGAAAGTTTGTTTGACTGAAAGAATGATTTTGTTTCGAATATTGAAATGTTTTATTACCTGAAATCTTATGTTTTGTTTTGAACAAAAATGAATTGTGAACTTGATGTGGAAGTTGCTTATTAAGTATTTTTGTACTCATTTTTGTGTTTTTAAAATGTTTTCAGATGATGGAGAATGTGATAGTTCTGACAGCGATTAGGCTAGCCTTCTGGCATGATCGATGAGGACTTGTGACCTGTAGGATTTTAGTAGGCTTCTGTAGGTTTTGTTGTTTTTGGTATTGCTTAGTTGTTAGGTTTTTATTTGTTGTTGAATGTTGGACTTGGCTTTGGTTGTAAGCCTTGTTTTCTGAATAATAGGTTGTGTTTTCCGTTTTGTTTAATCGCTTCCGCAATATTTGAAAGTTTGACCGTATTGAAAAATATGGGTTGTTACATAAAATGTGAGAAAAGGGAAAAATTGGTGAATGTCAGTGCAGCTTGGGTACAAATGGTCGAGGGGTGGCATGTCACCAATGGTTTAAAGAGGACTAGCTTTGTGGTTGAGATATCAGGGTCTCGGGTATAAATGGTTGAGGACTGATATTGTTTCGAGGAAAGTAAAGTGATTATCAGGGTCTTGGGTGTAAATGGTCGGGGGTTGATATATCACTATTGGATGTCGAGGCCTCGGGTATAAATGGTCGAGGGTCGATATGCCAATGTTAGATAAAGATGAGCATCGAGGCCTTGGGTATAAATGGTCAAGGGTCGGTGTGATGAGTCTTAAAGCAAGTATTGAGGCCTTGGGTATAAATTGTCAAGGGTCAATACGTTGCTTAGTCATCGAGGCCTTGGGTGTAAATGGTCAAGGGTCGATGCACAGTTCGAGGCTTGGGTATAAATTGTCAAGGATCGAATGCCGAGCTCCGTAGAGAAGTGTGAAGGCCTAGGTATAAATGGTCAGGGGTCTGTGCGACTCGAAGGGTCAGTCTTGGAGAGTTTTGCGGAGCGGGACGCGGAAATCACGTGTGGAGATGTGAGTGCGGAGTGTGACGCGTAAATCACGTGTGGAGATGTGAGTGCAGAGCGTGATGCGAAAATCACGTTTGAGTGTGCGGACATGGCGCATAAACCATGGGGGGGGTGCTTAACATGATGCGTGGATTCATGTTGTCATTCTGTTGTTACATGCAATATGTGTTGTGTGGTTTGATTTCACGTTATAAAAGCATGTTTGGTTTATCGTTTTAAAAGCATTGTTGTTTGCGCGTGAAAAGCATGTTGTTTGCTTGGCTGTTGTTTGATGGCTTCTCAGGTAGGGGCTACATACCAGTACTGTGGTTGTACTGACCCCCTCCCCTTGTTTCCCCCAACATTTTAGATTATGCAGGTTGTGAGGACTGCCTTGACCATGGTGATGCAGAGGAGGCGCATGAGGAAGGACCATAGCTAGCTACTGTTCTTCTTCCTTTTATTTTCATTTTGGTTAGGATATTGTTGCCTATTATTGTTGGACAGCTGATTGTTCCATTTGTTTTAGTTATGAAACTTTTCTTGTTGAATTCTAGGCTTAGTTGTGTTGGTTTTAATAAACTCTATCTCTTCTTTTAGTTAATAATAATTGAGTTGTTTCGAATAAACTGAAGCTGAAGTTAGTTGTGCATAGTTGAGTTTTTAGTTGTAAATACTCTGTTTTTTTGGTTAATGATGTTACGAGACCTGACTCGCTTTGTTGTGGAAGTTCTGTTGCGAATTTGAGTTGTTGTGGCGTGCGATTATGAGTAGTTGGTTATATAGAAGTGTTTTTCTGATTTCGACAGGTTTAGAAAAAATTTGGGTTAGTCCGATGTACGCCGTTATGCTGCCGAAATTTTTCGGTGCATTCGATTATCTTGGATAAGGAGTTAGTAATGTCACTAGGATAGTTTTTAAAATCATGGAGCGTTACATCATCACTCGTGTTCTTATATTGAATCATCCAATTCCCTACGCAAAAAGTTAGACCGTCCGTATAACATGTTTTAAGAACTTAAGTTCTCTTCGTAGTATATGTTTTGCATTTATAAACCGGTTGGCTACAAAATGATATTTAAACGGTTTATCTAAACAAACTTCCTTCTTTTTGTTGTTGAGTATCTAATTTAAACTCAAAATATTTATGTTCAGAGTTCTTGGGTGTTAGTCCCACCATAATATTTCAATCTTGATTATATTATTATTCCACAAGCATAATTAAATAACGAATTAATATATATGGGTCATTAAACACAAAATTGAAAGTTTATAAACATATTATATAATTATAATCGTTGCAACTTTGACACACTAGTAAAAGTCGATTAACTAAACTTATAACATACAACAATTTTGAATACCACAAATATTTCAATAAAGAAAACGAAATTACTAAACATGTGTAAAATAATTATAAGTTTATTTGATGATCACAAGGAAATTTCGAGATAAGGAGAGCATTAACGGGTCTACCTTTGTAGTTTCAGAGAGATATGAATGAACTTGGTAACAATTTTAAGAAATACAGAAAGTTGAACCGTATTGTTAACTATTACACGACAAGTAGTATAGTCTATATATAGAAGAAATGTTTTTTTATAGAATGTCAAACAATTTAAACATTACAAACTACTATATTTAGCCAGTTTTAGTTTCAGAAAGTCCTTATCAAATTCATTACATTACCAGAAAAAGTTTTATATAAAGACAAAGCCAAATGGTGAGAATAAGGCATATCCTTGAGCAACAAAAAGTGAGTTTACCCATACAAAAAAAGTCCATAAAACTTACAAAGCAAAAAGCTTCATATTACATATTTTAAAAAAGATGGTTCAGAAAGCAGCATCAATTTCATGCAAATCTCTCCTTCAGTTATTCAGCTTTCTTTCCATTTTCTTGCTAGTTATTACACCAACAGGTAACAATAAAAAAAAAAAAAAACACATCAATTCTATTGGATGATTACCTTGATTACCACAAATAATAATACATTCCTATGCCTGAATTCATCATAAACATTTTATTGTTTTTTTCTACTTCATATTGTTTATTTTTTTTACAAATTCAATTAACCCAACTTATACTTGAACTTTAGGTTCTTTGGCGAGACGAAGCTTTGAAAAAGAGACAAGTATAAGAAGATTGGAGAATCTAGTCCATGAAAATCGTGGCGTGGTCCCGGCAAACGACGATGACATGGTTATAGTGGATTATTCTCCATCGAGATTTAGCCCTGATGTCCATAACTAGCACGAAGAGTAGAAATTAAAAAACCAAAATCAAACTACTATATATATATATAATACGAATAATTATTGTGTAATATTCTTTATGTGATATGAAATTGTATGTTACTATATTGTTTGAATATATATAATTGTCATTATTTGAAGATAAAGTCTTGAAATATTAAAAAATTTAAAGTACTTCTATATAATCAGTACTGGTGTCTATATGTGTATATATACATGGAGATGGTAATTATTCAAAGCGAAAAGAAAAAACAAAGACCAAAAAGAACACAGAGGAAATAACCCAGGTGAATACCTCTATCAATTTCATCAATTTTTCCCTGAAGAAAACGATTACAAGGATCTGATATATATACTGCCATAATAGAGAGAGATCCTAACTACCCTGAGATCACCTTAACAAATTTACCACAAATATACATGTTGAACAGAAAGATACATGGACTTAAAACAAACTAACAGTATAACCACCTAGACCAGTTGGGCTTCAACACTCTTGGCTGAAAAATTAATGAGCTTCCTTAACACCCCCCCTCAAGCCGATGGAAGAGGGATCTCGAACATTGAGCTTGGACTTAAGTTTTAGAAAATTAACAGCTGACAACGGCTTGGTAAGGACATCAGAAATTTGAGCAGAGGCTGGTAAATGACGAACATTCAGCTTCTTATGAAGAACTAAATCGCGAACAAAATAAATGTATATCTCAACATGTTTAGTTTTAGAGTGAAGCACATGATTAGCACTAAGGTGAACGGCACTCAAGTTATCGCACCATAGCACAGGTTGCTGACTTAGAGAAATTCCCAGATCAGAAAATAAAGAACGTAGCCAAATCAACTCAGCAGCCACTAGTGCAAGACATCTATATTCTGCCTCTATGCTTGACCTTGAAATAACAGACTGTTTCTTGGATCCCCATGTGATCAAATTGCCCCCAAAGAATACACAGAAACCAGATGTTGATTTTCGGTCATCCGGGTCAGAAGCCCAATCTGCATCAGCAAAACCATGTAATGAAAAATCATTAGACTTATGAAGTAATAAACCATGATTAAATGTACCTTTAAGACACCGCAAGATCCGCTTAACCAATTGCCAATGAAGAATAGTTGGAGCATGCATGAACTGGCAAGCCTTATTGACACTGTATGATATTTCTGGTCGAGTAAGTGTAACATATTGCAAGGCTCCAACCACACTCCTATAAAGATGAATATCTGCAAAAGTTTCACCTTGACAAGCAGATAGTATAGGCCCACTAACCATAGGTGTTGCAATAGATTTAGCTTCAGCCATATGTGTTCGATGTAATAAATCCATTATATATTTAGCTTGTGAAAGAAACAAGCCACCGGACGGTGGATAACACACCTCAATGCCCAAAAAATAATTAAGCGGACCCAGATCTTTGAGTGAAAACCAGCCATTCAACTCAGCGATCAAAGATGTAATGGCTTCCATAGAGTTGCCTGTAATGATAATATCATCCACATACACGAGAATGTAACATCACAAATTTCCAAATCGACGAAGAAGTAAGGAAGTATCAGCCTTAAAGTTCACATAGCCAAGAGAATTGAGAAACATACTCAATCTTTCAAACCAAGCGCGAGGGGCTTGTTTCAGCCCATATAAAGCCTTGTGGAGATGACAAACAAGAGGAGAAGAACTTTTAATTTGAAAACCAGTAGGTTGTTCCATATAAACTGTCTTAGACAACACACCATGCAGGAATGCATTGTTAATATCAACATGTCTAATTGGCCAATTATAAGTAATAGCAAGTGTAAGAAGAACACGAATGGTTATGGGCTTAATAACAGGACTAAAAGTCTCGAAATAATCTATATCAGTTGATTGATGAAATCCCTTGGCCACTAATCGGGCCTTGTAACGAGAAATTGAACCATCTGAATTTCGTTTTATCTTAAATACCCACTTGCACCCTACAATTTTCTGATTTTCAGGTATATTCACAAAATCCCACGTTTTATTTTGCATAAGAGCATCATATTCAGCTTTCATTGCCTTTTTCCAATTCCTTGACATTAGGTGGTTCGACATCAAGATAAGTTGTAAGGAAAACTTTCGGTTTGAATATTCCTCTCTTACTCCTAGTAACCATAGGATGATGATTTGACACAGACGTAATTTGTGCTGGTTGGGAGACACTCGATGGACAAATTTCAGGGGAGGTAGAAGGGACAGAGTCAACATTATTACTATTAGCCAAAGACACAGGAGAAGAATGTGAGTTGGGTGAAGCATTAGGTGAAGTAGAGGATGAGATATTATGTGAACTAGGTGAAACAACAGGAGAATGACACTCATTTGGAGATAATGTAGATTTAGAAATAGTAGGCAAAGTCTGAGATATTATTTTAGAAGAAGGTGCCACAGATTTAGAGATAGATTGAGCAAAAGGGAAACAAGTTTCATAAAAAAGAACATGCCTATAAATATAAAGACGACCAGTATAATCAAGACACTTATAGCCTTTATGCATATGACTATAACCAATGAAGGTACAAGGTTTCGAACGATAATCAAGCTTATGAGAATTATATGATCAAAGACATGGAAAGCACTTACAGCCAAAAACCTTGAGGAATGTGTAGTCCGGTTGCCGTTGGAAAAGCTTCTCCAAAGGACTTGCCCCACTAAGGACTATAGAAGGTAACCTGTTAATGAGAAAGACACTAGTAGCAAAGGCATCATCCCAAAAGGTTAAAGGCATGGATGATTGAGATAAGAGAGTGAGACCAACATCAACAGTATGTCTATGCTTGCGTTCGACTATACCGTTTTGTTGAGAAGTGTACGGACAAGTAACTCGATGAGTAATGCCATGATTATGTAAAAAAGGAATGAAGGGTTTGAATTCAGCACCACCATCTGTTTCAAGGCTTAAAATAGGAGAATCAAATTGTTTTTCAACAAGAATTTTAAACTTGACAAAGGCTTGAAATGCTTCGGATTTTGACTGAAGAAAATAAATCCACGTATATCTAGAATATGCATCAACAAAGCTAATATAATATCGAAAGCCATGACGAGATTATTTGTATGAAGGTCCCCATAAATCAGTAACAATCAATTGTAAAGGGGAAGAATAAGAAGTAATAGAAGGAGAAAATGGAAGAGCATGGTGTTTGCCTATGGCATATGCATTGCAGAATGAAATACTTCCATTATCAGACAAATTAGAATTGCATTTGCGAAGAACCTGCTTAACAACAGACAGAGATGGATGACCCAGTCGTTGATGCCAAACATCATAAGACTTATTATTCGAAGACTGAATAAAAGAAAGTAAAGCAGTAGAAGCAATGCAAGACAAAGCAGAGTTCTGTGGAGAAGAAGATTGAAAAACAACAGAATTAAGATTAGAATTGGTGGATGGTGGAGACTTGGTCAGATTAAACTTGTATAGTCCTTCATGAAGAGTCCCGTGGAGAAGTATTTGTTCAGTTGCTTGGTCCTTCACAAGACAAAAATTAGGGTGAAATTCAAAGAAAACAGAGTTGTCCTTGGAAAATTGGATAACACTAATCAAGTTTTTAGTAATGGATGGAACATGTAATAGGTTATGAAGATGGAAAACATGATTAGTAGGAGAAATAAGAGAAGAATATACAAGTCGATTAATAGTCAAACCTGTACCGTTGCCAACATGAATTTGATTATTCTCAAGGTACTCAGAGCTGACAGACATATTACCAAGGTTGTTGGTCAAATGGTTGGTTGCTCCTGAATTAGGGTACCAATTACAGTCCTAGTTAAAGTTTGGAACAGCTACCATAGCTTGCATTGGAGAGAACTCATTTCCATATGGCTGATTAAAATTCTATCCAAAAGAAAAAGGCTGACCAGAGGGATTAAATTCAGCTGAATAAACTCTAGGTATCTGAACACGAGAATAACATTTCAAAGCCGTGTGACCAAACTTATTACAAATTTGACACTGAGGTCTATTTCTATTGTTCCAAGACCTCCCTCCTCTACCTTGACCAAAGTTGGATCGACCTCTACCCCTACCATTGCCAAAATTTTTCTGCTACTGTTGTTGACTCATATTTCTTAAGTTTTCTGCATCTTTTTTAGTATTATTTTGGACAGTAAGATTAGCTGTAGGTAAGACTCCATCAGCATTTATAGAAGACTTGCTTTCTATCCTACTTTCATGAGTTAAAAGCAAAGCAATAACATCTTGAACTGTTTGTGACCCTGTTTTGGCACTAATAACTGAAACCATGGATTCATATTCACCACCAAGTCCATAAAGAATATATATAATATGATCCTCAGTCGGGACTACTTTCCCTACAGCAGCTAGAGCATCAATACATTTTTTAATTTTGGATATATACTCATTCATAGTCGACCCTCCTTTTTGAATATTCTGTAATTTGGTCTTGATTTTCATCATTTGGGCTAGATGACGAGAATTAAAAATTTGTAAAAGACAGGACCAAATTTCTCTAGCATAAGTACAATGCAAAACTTGTTCTAGAATCGACTCAGTCATCGAACCAAGAATCCATGAGGAGACTGATTTATCTTGCCTTTTCCATACCTTATAGTCGGGGTTTGGTTTTGTCACACCCCCTCCCGGACCACCTGCTAGCTTAGCCCGAAAGATGGCGTGAAGCCAACGGACATCGTCCTCCACTAACGATACCCGCTGACCCTCCTGAACGTTGAACCTGATAAACATACTAATCATAGATATAAAACATTCTACATGAAACAGAACACAGCGGAATCCCTGAAAAAAAACTTCCAACAACACGAGGTGCCGCCCTGACATAACTTGGTTCGGATAATAACCTAATATAGATGTCACAACCAAAAACATATACAACTAGGGTTTATACAACCACGACCTCTAGGACTATATTATCCAATCCTTACAAAACATTTACAATATGAACAGACTCAATATACAACTCCACCCACGTACTGGAGCTTGTTATGAAACTTTCAGCAGACGTTGGCAGTGTATCAGGCACCGGGAGCTCGATCTCTACCTGAAAGTGGAAAAACATTTTGAAAGAATGAGCTACGAAGCCCAGTGAGTGACTAACTTTAAAACTCTAAATCCGGAAGTCAAACACGTGATAAACCTTTAAACGTATAAATATGCTCAATCAAAGCGTTTAACACAAACGTGTAATAATAAAGGCTTTCCAAAACATCTCGTAAGTTCGTCATTAAAAATCTAGCAAGGCATATTAAGTACATCAAACGTTTTAACTAACATGACCGATTTACGTTGTGTAGGGCACGCCCAGTACAACCAACGTTTACTAGTCCTACGATGTAGTGGGGCCCGCCCAGCACTCCCATCGTCTTTGTCGTAGTGGGGCCCGCCCAGCACTCACGATAGCATCGTTGTCACGGAGTACACTCAACGTCAACAACGGAATATAACCTGTGTGCACACGGTACCATATAGCCTCGGGCTCAATATCTCAGTCATGTAGTCAATAGAAATCTCAGAAAATCACATGAAAACATTAAAACATGCCTGCTTATCGTTATCTTTCGTAAAACTTAAACTTACCCAGCTTGCTCGTGAAAAACTGAAAATCGTTTAAAAGTACTTGCTAATCCATACTTTACTTTAAAAGATATCGTTTCAGCTACTTTCCATAAAGTCATTAGCCACGTGCTCGTATATAAACCTCATTAGAAAATCTGAGCTCAGAACTCATGCTTGAAACTGTTCATAAAAACCATGTATCATTCATAGAAAAGCATGTAAACATCTAAACATGAACAACCGTTGGAAACCATTTTCGAAATTCATTTTGTCACTCACTGTCTTATCTAGTTCCCCGGTTTGTAAACTCGACCTATTTCCTCTTGGCCTGTCAAATAACCAAAACCGAGCATAAGAACCATAGATAGCTTTGTCTTTCCATGCTCATGAATTTTTAAACAATTGGATTAAGAATCACATTCACATTCTACTTTCCAGATTTTCCAGATTCTATACCCTAACTTCCAACACCCATAACTTCCTCAATACTTAACCAAAATTAATGAAATACACATCAAACTCTTCATTTTCGAACACTCTAAACCTTACCGGAAGAAATGAAAATGAGATTCCCAACCGATTTTCCCAGAATTTCCCCGAACACAGACAACACAGATTCGAGGTTCTCTGCTACCCTTTATCTAACTCCTGAAATTAATCCTACTTAAAGTCATTTTTGGCTCACGAAATCTTCATGAAAGTTATAGGAAATTGAATAAGCTTTCCAACCATACAAAATAGAGCTTCGGATTCGACTACTACACCCCAGAATGCTCAAAACACCAGAGAACACCAGAGATCCTCCTGGTTTGCTCGAAAATCATGTGCTCTGTTTTCCATTCGAAAATCCATTAACTTCTCATACGATTTATCTCAAGCTTCCTTCATGAATTTTGTTAGAAAATGAACTAAATTTCAAGAAAATCAAATCTCACCTCTTATTTCCTTCTGTGTAGCTCAAACCGAATAAAAAACCAGAGGTTGACAGTTTTGCACCCAGATTCTGCTATGGCTGGCTTTGCATGAGCTTTTCGTATCTTCTTCAACCTCAAAACCACGAAATTCTTCTTCTTCTTCCTCCTTCACTCTCTCCTTAAAGTGCTCTGAAAGTTTGGGTGGAAAAAGATGAGAAATGGGGCTGATAATGGGTGAAGCGGTGGTGGGTGTCTTGCTGTCCATTTCCACTTTCTTTCTTTTTTTGTTTTTTTTTTTCTTCTTTATTTCCATTCTTTTCTTTTCTTCTTTTCAATTGGCAAGTCCCAACAACTTAGTCCAACTTCCACTATAGATGACAAGAGAAAATTATGTAAAGAAAGTCTCGGGTTTACAACTTACCTCCCCCTTATGAAATTTCGTCCTCGAAATTTAGAAGTCTTAGGTGAAGAGTGTCGGGTAACTCCTCCT
Organism: Luffa aegyptiaca; assembly: GCA_017139565.1. Lineage (NCBI taxonomy): Eukaryota > Viridiplantae > Streptophyta > Magnoliopsida > Cucurbitales > Cucurbitaceae > Luffa > Luffa aegyptiaca. Next base: position 15,244,684 of record CM029398.1, read on the forward strand.
CATTTGATCTTCTGACTCCCAGGTTGCCTCCTCTACTCCGTGATGTCTCCAAAGAACTTTCACGAGTGGGATCGTTTTGTTTCTCAAAACTTTCTCCTTCCTGTCGAGGATCTGAACCGCTTCCTCCTTATAACTCAAGTCTTCCTTCAGCTCAATTGGTTGCATTTGCAACACATGGGACGGATCTGGAATATATTTCCTCAACATGGACACATGGAAAACATCATGTATTCGAGCGAGTTCCGCTGGCAATTCAAGTCTATAGGCTGCTGGTCCAACTCATTCTATTATCTGGTACGGACCAATATATCTAGGACTCAGCTTACCTTTCCTCCCAAAGCGAAGAACACCTTTCCACGGAGATAACTTTAAGAAAACTCGATCTCCAACTTGGAACTTTGGAGCTAACTGCTCTGATACCAAGTTGTCACACCCCCTCCCGGACCACCTGCTAGCTTAGCCCGAAAGATGGCGTGAAGCCAACGGACATCGTCCTCCTCTAATGATACCCGTTGACCCTCCTGGACGTTGAACCTGATAAACATACTAATCATAGATATAAAACATTCTACATGAAACAGAAGACAGCGGAATCCCTGAAAAAAAACTTCCAACAACACGAGGTGCCGCCCTGACATAACTTGGTTCGGATAATAACCTGATATAGATGTCACAACGAAAAACATATACAACTAGGTTTTATACAACCACGACCTCTAGGACTATATTATCCAATCCTTACAAAACATTTACAATATGAACAGACTCAATATACAACTCCACCCACGTACTGGAGCTTGTTCTGAAACTTTCAGCAGACGTTGGCAGTGTATCAGGCACCGGGAGCTCGATCTCTACCTGAAAGTGGAAAAACATTTTGAAAGAATGAGCTACGAAGCCCAGTGAGTGACTAACTTTAAAACTCTAAATCCGGAAGTCAAACCCGTGATAAACCTTTAAACGTATAAATATGCTCAATCAAAGCGTTTAACACAAACGTGTAATAATAAAGGCTTTCCAAAACATCTCGTAAGTTCGTCATTAAAAATCTAGCAAGGCATATTAAGTAAATCAAAGGTTTTAACTAACATGACAGATTTACGTTGTGTAGGGCACGCCCTGTACAACCAACGTTTACTAGTCCTACGATGTAGTGGGGCCCGCCCAGCACTCCCATCGTCTTTGTCGTAGTGGGGCCCGCCCAGCACTCACGACAGCATTGTTGTCACGAAGTACACTCAACGTCAACAACGGAATATAACCTGTGTGCACACGGTACCATATAGCCTCGGGCTCAATATCTCAGTCATGTAGTCAATAGAAATCTCAGAAAATCACATGAAAACATTAAAACATGCCTGCTTATCGTTATCTTTCGTAAAACTTAAACTTACTCAGCTTGCTCGTGAAAAACTAAAAATCGTTTAAAAGTACTTGCTAATCCATACTTTACTTTAAAAGATATCGTTTCAGCTACTTTCCATAAAGTCATTAGCCACGTGCTCGTATATAAACCTCATTAGAAAATCTGAGCTCAGAACTCATGCTTGAAACTGTTCATAAAAACCATGTATCATTCATAGAAAAGCATGTAAACATCTAAACATGAACAACCGTTGGAAACCATTTTCGAAATTCATTTTGTCACTCACTGTCTTATCTAGTTCCCCGGTTTGTAAACTCGACCTATTTCCTCTTGGCCTGTCAAATAACCAAAACCGAGCATTAGAACCATAGATAGCTTTGTCTTTCCATGCTCATGAATTTTTAAACAATTGGATTAAGAATCACATTCACATTCTACTTTCCAGATTTTCCAGATTCTATACCCTAACTTCCAACACCCATAACTTCCTCAATACTTAACCAAAATTAATTAAATACACATCAAAATCTTCATTTTCGAACACTCTACAACTTACCTGAAGAAATGAAAATGAGATTCTCAATCGATTTGCCCAGAATTTCCCCGAACACAGACAACACAGATTCGAGGTTCTCTGCTACCCTTTATCTAACTCCTGAAATTAACACTACTTAAAGTCATTTTTGGCTCACGAAATATTCATTAAAGTTGTAGGAAATTGAATAAGCTTTCCAACCATACCAAATAGAGCTTCGGATTCAACTTGTACACCCAAGAATGCTCAAAACACCAGAGAACACCAGAGATCCTCCTGGTTTGCTCGAAAATCATGTGCTCTGTTTTCCATTCGAAAATCCATTAACTTCTCATACGATTTAGCTCAAGCTTCCTTCATGAATTTTGTTAGAAAATGAACTAAATTTCAAGAAAATCAAATCTCACCTCTTATTTCCTTCTGTGTAGCTCAAACCGAATAAAAAACAAGAGGTTGACAGTTTTGCACCCAGATTCTGCTATGGCTGGCTTTGCATGAGCTTTTCTTATCTTCTTCAACCTCAAAACCACGAATTTCTTCTTCTTCTTCCTCCTTCACTCTCTCCTTAAAGTGCTCTGAAAGTTTGGGTGGAAAAAGATGAGAAATGGGGCTGATAATGGGTGAAGCGGTGGTGGGTATCTTGCTGTTCATTTCCATTTTCTTTCTTTTTTTGTTTTTTTTTATGTGTCTTTTCTTTTTCCTTTTCTTTTCTTCTCTTTTCTTCTTTATTTCCATTCTTTTCTTTTCTTCTTCTCAATTGGCAAGTCCCAACAACTTAGTCCAACTTCCACTATAGATGATAAGAGAAAATTATCTAAAGAAAGTCTCGGGTTTACAGGTTTACTAACCGTAGAGGAGCCTTCACTTACTTGGAGTGATTTTGGAGGAGGTTGGCAATCTTCACTGATGTGATCTTCAAGTTCGTGACCTTCAAGAGCAGTAAGAACTTGAAATTTCCAGAGTAAGAAATTCTCGTCAGTCAATTTCACTGTCGAGATTTTGTTTCCAGGATTGATTGCTTGAGTAGTTTGACTCCCGCTTGAGATCTCAGAGTTATTTTCGGTAGAATCCATGGTGTAGGATCGAAAAAAACGTCGTTAGACAGAGGCTTTGATACCATCAAAGTGAAAAGAAAAAACAAAGACCAAAAAGAACACAGAGGAAATAACCTAGGTGAATACCTCTATCATTTCATCAATTTTTCCCTGAAGAAAACGATTACAAGGATCTGATATATATACTACCATAATAGAGAGAGATCCTAACTACCCTGAGATCACCTTAACAAATTTACCACAAATATACATGCTGAACAGAAAGATACATGGACTTAAAACAAACTAACAGTATAACCACCTGGACCACTTGGGCTTGAATACTCTTGGCTGAAAAATTAATGAGCTTCCTTAACAATTATGAAACATAATATACAGTGTCGTTTAAGTAGGTTGTATTTCCCAATATTGAAATACAAATGAGTTGAATTAGGTGGTTATGATAAAAAAAATTTAAAAAGAAAAAACTAAATACATCAACAGACAACAAATATCATAATTTATCTTTTGTCTAAAGGAAAATAATGTAACAACCCAAATTTAAAAAAGAAAAAAAAAGGAAAAGTGGGCTGCTTGTTTACTCGGTCAAGAGGGGAAAAGGGGGGGACTTTTTCCCCCCAAATTTTCGGTAAAGTCTAAAAAAAAGAGGTCAAGCCTCTCTCCCCGATTTCCATCTCCCTCTCACGCTCCCACTCTCAATGCTCTCTCTCTCTCTCTCTCGACTGCAACACGACGAGCGGTTGCTGCAAGGTCGCTCATCCGCCGACGACAGTCGCGCCAGCCCTCCTCCGTTCACACTCACCGCACGTCGCCGTCGTCTATTCTGCAATCGCCGTCGGTGAGTTTTTCCCTCTCTCTTGTCTCCTTCTTCTCTTCACGTTTTTTTGTGAACCAATGTGGTAAGGGCTTCTTTTTGGACGTAATCGAGTGACCTGACTCTCTTCGATCTTCGCCCAGCAGGTTCTTCGAGTTCTGGCAGCATGGGTTCTTCTCCTTCGAATTTTTGGTGATTGGCACCGCAAACTACAACTTTCTTCCTCAAATTTTAGCGATCCAGCAACGTTTTTAGGTTGTTTTTGGCATTTTTCGGTGAGTTCAGCAGTGGGTAAGTGAATTAAGTCTAGTTTTGGTTGTTTAAAGTGATTTAAAGAAATGCCCATTGAGTTTGGTTAATGATTTCGAGGTACCCATAGTGATAGGAGGCTGAATTTTCAAATTAAGGTTAACTTGGAAGCCCGGACAGCAAGCATCGATATCTTTTTGGTGAGTTTCGACCTCTTTATTTTAAGTTGGATCTAAGGAAAATGATTAGAATTGGATGCCTCTAATTTTAAGACCTCTCTTGTGATTTTAGATTTGAGTTGCTTGTGGCGTGAGCAGTGTCGCATTGAATTAGTTGGTTGGTGCTTAAATCAAGTATCTTCTTCACTAAAGTAAGTAACCTTACTACTTAGATAGCCTTGGAAAGGTTGAGATTACTTGTTACGAATTATTGCATGCTTTGAATGTGATTATGTATGGTTTGAGGTATGGGATGTTGGTTTATGTGTGTTCTGGCGATATTGAACACCTTGGTTATTTGTGTTGGTCTGTATGGTAAGCTTAATGCTCTGAATAGTTTTGACTTAAAAATAATATGAGGAATATTCTAGATGTGCTTGAATTCTCTGAATGCTTTGTGTTGAGAAGTATACAATATTCTACTTGGTTAAACCTTGAATACTCTGAATGCTCTGAGTTAGGGGAAGATTAGAGGTTTTATAGCTCTATGTTCGGGGAAGATAAGAGGTTTTATATGGTTGAGTTGTGGATGCGTGACCTGACCTGCTTTGTTTTGTGGAAGTTTCGAGTCTATTCTACTGATCAGAAGTGTTGTGGAAGTTTGTACTTAAGTAGTTTGAATATAGAAGCGTATTCTCTTGTTTGTAGGTGATAAGAAAATTTGGGGTCAACAATACGTATGTCGTTATGCTGCCGAATTTTCGGTAGCATTACAGTGAATAACGAGGCTAAGTTTAGTAACGTCACTTGGATTATGATATGCTGATTTTGGTCGTTGGCTGCTTAAACTATACATATGCCTTTTTCTATTTAGTGTTTTGGATGTTAGTTATAATATATGTGCTTGAATGAGATGAAAGACGAGGTAGTTAGTACATGTGAAATTAGCCCTTCAAAAACCTTTATGGGAAAGAAACTTGATGGTTAGGTTGCAAGTTAAATCAGACTCTGTTAACAGGGGCCCTAATACGAAATGAGGATAGGTTACACATCCCAATAGGGACCGTGGCAATTAAACACCTAGGATTGAGATGTTTATAGACTGAGATGAGGAGCTAAATGGGCGGGACTCGGCTTTGCAGACTAGGTGCCATCTACTAACTGTGGGAGTAAAGTTCCGACTAAAAACCCATGGACGCCCCACCAGTGAGTTGGTAGTTAAAGTGCTATGCACACATAGGTGGCTTGATGGGTGAGACCTGGCTTCACTGACTGGGTGCCTTCTACCATCAGTAGGAGTAGAGATCTCTCGCGATTCCCACTTGTGCACCTCCAGTGACTTGGTAAGCATGTGACAGGCTGGTTAATTGTCCACGTGACCCGTACGTCATGATAAATGAAACGAAAGGAAATGAAATGACTATTAGGCCCTTTACAATGAACCTCAAGTTATCCATGTAATGCTTGTAAATCTCCTCCCAATAGTAGTGTTACTGACTGGGTGTTTTTAATACTCATTCTTTTCAAAATGTTTCCTTTCAAGTATGAGCAAGGACATACAAAGCGTGTGACGGATTGCTGCTGACGAGCCATGGAAAATATGGGAACGTGACTTCCGCGTAGTTTAGCTCCTCATTTTTCTTTTAGTCAGATTTGTAAATGGTGGTTCTTAAGGGTTTAAATATGTCTGTATATTGTTTTTAGAAAGCCTCTATTTTAATGATGTTTTTGCAACTTTCTTGTTTTATTTGTGATCCCAGGCCGAAAGGCTTTCTTTCTTTAAAATGTCAAAAGTTTTGTGTTAATGTTTATTTTCCGACAACCCTTTTCCTAGAAGTAATTAGGCATGCATGTGGTAACGACCCTAGGAATTAGTCACGAGAAGATGGGTCGTTACAGTTGGTATTAGAGCTTTAGGTTATAGGTTATGTAGACTGGTTTACATCGTAAACCTTAAGTATGTCCATGGCTTATCAGCAAGCATCTGGTCACCGACAGGTATGTCAATGTTTATGTTATGTGAAGAAAGGAAAAAAATGGAGGATTCATGAATGGATTTATGAATGTGATGCTTTGTTAAATGCTTGTTGTTATGTATTATTGTGGAAATGAAAGTGTTTAGGGTTTAACAGAAGCTTTACCATCATGAAGTATATGCTTAAGTGTGAGATTAAAGTAGTCTGTATGGACAAGGAAAGAATATAAAATCTTAAGAGAGTAATGTTTTTCAAAGGTCACGAAATATCAAGGATGGTGTCTCTTGAGTAAAACCTTGAAAGGAGCAATACATCATGACTACTCTTGTGGAGTTCAATGTTTGGGCGAACTTGTAAGGTATTTTTGGATTTTTATGAGACACTCCTAAAAGAATGAAAAGTGAAGAGGCGTTATATGAATGATAATATGAGGAATTTTTTTAGGTTACCTAGCTTTGTTGGTGTGGTCGACAAAGAAAGTTAAATAGCTTGAAAAAAAAAAGACATGAGTTTCAAAATGGAAAAAAAAATGTGGGTTGTGGGTTTGAACCGAAAAGTTACTTCTCCAAATATTTCGAGCAGCTTTGATTTGATTCATTCCGTTTTTATGATGAAGAGGCCCCAGTTCAATAAGACCAAGAGAAAATTTTTGAAGTTTAAAAGGAAGGCCACGTAATTAAGCAAAATGTCCCCATAGGTTCATTTTAGGACTCTGAATGAAAGATCTATGAGAATATTATAAGTGGAGACATGCTTTTTGGTGTTGAAGGTATTTATCACTCGAAAAGTGAAGGACGACATCATAAGTTTGATGACTATATATATATATATATGAGAAAAGGAAAAGTAGTATGGAAAAGTTTTGCTACCTTGGGAGACAAAAGAAATTAAAATGTTTAGACTCCAAGATCATGAGTATGGCTTGATTTTTATTATGTGGTTTGTGTTTAGAAGTCCTTAAAATGGGTGCAAGGAATCTTGTTACTATTAGAAAGTTGGAACCCTTGTATGTGTAGATGGAAAGAAATTGTATAAGCGACGTTGGATATGAAACTCGACTTTAGTTTGAGAATTTTCCTCCACAAGCAAAGGATCAAGCTAAAACAAACTAGATAATGGAAGAGTTCTTTGACAAGCATCTATCTTAATTCGGAGTTGGAGGAAACTTCTAGTTGGTGCAGACTGTTAGCAATGGTTGCCAAAGAACTATTGAAAGGGAACTTTGAGGCTTTATTAGTGAACAGGTAGACTGTCGGGTGTGCTGTCGATGTTTGAGAGATTTTGACTTTGGAATCAAATTAGTACAAGAAACTAATGAAGCCATCACTTTGATTGGTTTGAGAAACTAAGCCGACTTGAAATGAATGGAAGAGATTTGATAGTATTAGATAAAGTGGGTTGGACCTTCCAAGTTTATCCTCGGCATGAGAGGTAGACCTCATCAAAGAGTATGAGTTGGGAACAACTCTCATTCCTAAAACTTCATACTAGGTGGCCTCAACTCAACGGAATCGAGGAAGTCCATAGATATAAGAATGATAAGAGTTTTGTTTCATAAGAAGGAAGATGGATCTATTGTGGCTACGTTTCAATTGACAATAGTTGAATGAAGGAGAATAAAGAGCAAGTTTTCTCTTCCGACCAACTTCAAGGAGCAAAAGGTATCCTAAAAGGGCAGGTTTATACTCGGGATACCATCAGTTGTGGATTGGGAAGGTTAATATCTCCGAAGGCCATCCCCAGAACCAAGTATGATCATTATGAGTATCTTAGGCAAGTTTAGACGACCTTGAGAAGTAACGAGTTGTATGCCAATTTTTTTTTTTAAGTACGAGTTGCAATTGGGAAAATTTTCCTTTCTCAAACACGTGGCTGCTAGGGGGCAATTTTCGAATGAACCTTTTCTCTTAATAGATTTATTCTTGTTTCTCAATTTCTGGAGAATGCGCGTTATATTATAAGTTCTCTGTTCCGAACACAGTGGGCCTTTTGGAAGTGGAGGTAGTTGGAGTTGGTCTAGACTCAATATCGTGGTAGAGATTTGCAACGTTCTTAGTCTAGCAAGATACTATGTGAAGTTTTGTTTGGAACATTTCCAGCTCAGAACACAGTTGACCCACATAAATCACCATTTTCATTTTAAGTGAAGATGCGAAAAGAACTTCAGGCACTCACCATTCATAGGAATATGAAGCACTCCTTCGCGTAGGAAGGGCTCAACATAAGCCAAGATGAAGGATTGTGATTGTGAGATCAGCTAGCATCCTAACAAGGAGAATGTGGTAACTAATGCACTAGTAGGAGTGCGGCAAGTATGATATCCTTGGTTGCATCTCCTAGTCCATTGCAAGGAGAGTTTGATCGTGTAGAAATCAAGTTGTCAGAGGAAGATACCCAAACATGGTTGGCTCAACTCTCAATTGTGCCTAGTTTAAGACAGCAAATTATCGAAGCCCAACAAGAGGACCTAAAATGCTAACTACCTGAGAGAGATAGGTCAAGGAGACCTTACCTTCACCAGTGCTCGTCTTTGAAGTACCAAGGGAGACTATTTGTCCCAATGGATTACCCATTTTATAAAGAGTTGTTAAAAGAGACACATAAAGCACCTTTCTTAAGCACGTCTTAGTAGTACCAAGATACACAAGGGTTTAAAATAAAAATGTTGTTGTGAACTTTGCTATAGGGCTACCAAGGTCAATGGAATGTTATATAACAATTTGGATAATTGTTTACCGTCTAACAAAGTTTGCACATTTTGTCCCTTGTAAGGCCACCCATCATGTGGAAGTGAGAGTAGCTTTGCAGTAATTTATATCCTTGACTAAGAGGTTAGAGGTTTGAGTCTCTCCCAAACATCAATGTTGCAAGTGAATTAAGTCTTCCTAATGTTTGGTGGTGAGGAAAGGAGGCTTGAGGAAGAGATCAATAGCTAGTAGCCATTTTAGTTTTTAATAGTTGAGTTAATGTGGTCTCTGGTTGGCTAATGCATTTCGTTCTGTTAATCTGTTATTTTGGATGTTGAGCAGAGATTTGTGGTAGGTTTGGCTTCTGTTTTACCGTAGAGTTTTTGCATTGAGGTTTATTAGTCTTGTCATGTGCCTTAAGATGCTCTTGAATGTGTAATAAGTACAATGCCTTTCCCTTAGGTGTTGTGGCATTTTTGACTTAATCAGGTTATGCTTGACGCGGGGTTTGACTCGTTCTTGTTATTTGTATGTTTTGATATGTGATGTTGCTCTCAAGTGATGTGGAAAATTATTGTATGGATCGTCATGGTCATAGAAGTGTTTTAATCTTGTGTAACAGGTGCAAAGTAAAAGTTGGTAATTATTGTAGTTACGTTGTTATGCTGTCGAAATTTATGGGGCGTTACAGGTTTCATGTGTCATTGCTAAAAAAGTGTGTAAAGGACCTTTCAAATGTGTTGAATCTAGAAATTGCAGTAGTGTGGAAATTTGGTATATGACGAAAAGAAAAATGTTAGGTTTATGACTTAAGAACCAATGTTTTGAGGGATCAAAATACTTGATTTGGTAAAAGTATTATAGTGGGATTAGCGGACTAAAAAAAAAAAATGGCTTGAGAAAGGGAAGATGAAATGATGGCCTAATATCCAGAGTTGTTCCAGGGCTAACAACTTTCGAGGACGAAATTTCTTTTAAGGTTAGTAAGATGTAACAACCAATTTTTTTTTTTTAAAAAAAGAAAAGGTGGGCTGCTTGTTTACTCGGTCAAGAGGGGAAAAGGGGGGGGACTTTTTCCCCCCAAATTTTCGGTAAAGTCTAAAAAAAAAGTGGTCAAGTCTCTCTCCCCGATTTCCATCTCCCTTTCACGCTTCCACTCTCAATGCTCTCGCTCTCTCTCTCGACTGCAGCACGATGAGCCGCTGCTGCAAGGTCGCTCCTCCGCCGACGACAGTCGCGCCAGCCCTCCTTCGTTCACACTCGCCGCACGTCGTCGTCGTCTGTTCTGCCATCGCCGCCGGTGAGTTTTTCCCTCTCTCTTGTCTCCTTCTTCCTCTTCACGTTTTTTTGTGAACCAATATGGTAAGGGCTTCTTTTTGGACGTAATCGAGCGACCTGACTCTCTTTGATCTTCGCCCAGCAGGTTCATCGAGTTCTGGTAGCATGGGTTCTTCTCTTTCGAATTTTCGGTGATTGGCACCGCAAACTGCAACTTTCTTCCTCAAATTTCAGCGATCCAGCAACGTTTTTGGGTTGTTTTTGGCATTTTTCGGTGAGCTCAGCAGTGGGTAAGTGAATTAAGTCTAGTTTTGGTTGTTTAAAGTGATTTAAAGAAATACCCATTGAATTTGGTTAATGATTTCGAGGTACCCATTGTGATAGGAGGCTGAATTTTCAAATTAAGGTTAAATTGGAAGCCCGGACAGCATGCATCGATCTCTTTTTGGTGAGTTTCGACCTCCTTATTTTATGTTGGATCTAAAGAAAATGATGAGAATTTAATGCCTCTAATCTAAGACCTCTCTTGTGATTTTAGATTTGAGTTGCTTGTGGCGTGAGAAGTGTCGCATTGAATTAGTTGGTTGGTGCTTAAATCAAGTATCTTTTTCACTGAAGTAAGTAACGTTACTGCTTAGATAGCATTGGCTAGGTTGAGATTACTTGTTACGAATTATTGCATGCTTCGAATGCGATTATGTATGGTTTGAGGTATGGGATATTGGTTTATGTGTGTTCTGGCGATATTGAGCACCTTCGTTATTTGTGTTGGTCTGTATGGTATGTTTAATGCTTTGAATAGTTTTAACTTAAAAATAGTATGAGGAATATTCTAAATGTGCTTCAATTCTCTGAATGCTTTGTGTTGAGAAGTATACAATATGTTGCTTGGTTAAACCTTGAATACTCTGAATGCTCTAAGTTGGGGGAAGATAAGAGGTTTTATAGCTCTATGTTGGGGGAAGATAAGATGAAACGATTAGTTTTTTTTTTAAATAAAAAAAAGGGAAGGGAAATGGCTTTTTTTTAGCCGGTCAAAAAGGAGGAAAGGGGGGGGGGAACTTTCACGTTTCCCCCCAAATTTCGGTCAATTGACCGGTTTAAAAAAAAAAAAAGAAAAGAAAATCAGATTTCATTTTTCCCCTTCTTCCCCGATACTCTCTCTCCCTCACCACAATCTCTCCCCATCTCAGCTCTCTCTCTCTCGTTTCACGCAGTCCGCCGCGCCGCCGCTACCGTTGTCGTTCGCTGGTAATCTCTCTCTATCTCTCTTCCGTTTTCATCTCTCTCGATCTCACGTCTTTTTCCCCTCTCCCTCGGTCTGCAACCGCCGCCGTCTCCCACCGTAAGCTGCCGTTCCACGCCGCACGCCGCCGTCAACCAGAAGTCTCTGGTGGGTTGCTTGTTCTCGTTTCCTCTCTCTCGCGTGGGTCTTTCTCCCTCGATTTCACTCTCTATTTCTTTATCTTTTGTAGAACAGATAGAATCAGACCACCGCTACCTTAAGACAGCCCCAGCATTGTGGTCGCCTTTTAGATCTGTTCATTGCCATTCTGAACTGTTCGTCGCCGCCACCTGAATTTCCAGCTTAGATTTCTAAAGAACCTGTCAGAGTGGATATCCAGGCAATAGTTTAGTCAGCAGTTGCCAGGGCAGTTCAGTCTGAAGTTCAGACCGCAGTTCAGGCGGTAGTTGCAGGCGTGATTGCAGGGCAGCAGGCCCTAGCGCCTCAGAACAATGAAGCCCTATCGCAGGATGCAAGGTGCTTAAGAGATTTTAGAAAGTGGGACCCTCGTTCGTTTGATGGAGCCTCAAGGGACCCCACAGTGGCAGAGTTGTGGCTGTCCTCCATCGAGACTGTCTTACGCCACATGAACTGCCCGGAGGACCAGAAAGTTTACTGCACCGTGTTCCTGTTGCAAGATAACGCCTTGATTTAGTGGCAATCGGTCGAAAGGACTATAGACGTCAGCAACGAACTTGTCACATGGACTTAGTGTAGGGAGGAGTTCTTTAGGAATTATTACCCTGCAGCCTCCCGATTCAAGAAGCAAGCAGAGTGTGTGGCTCTTAGCAGGGAAACTGAACTGTAGAGGAATACGAGACAGAGTTCGCCAGACTGTCTCGATTTGCTCCTTCCTTGGTAGTTGTAGAGGTTGATAAGGTAGAACGTTTTATCATTGGCTTAAATGAAGAGATTCAAGGCATTGTGGCAGCCCACCAACCACAAGACTATGCCACAGCAGTCAGGGTGGTAGAGCTGATTGATCGACGACCGTCAGTTGTCTCTTCAGAACCTTCCTCGGGTCATAAACGAAGATACGATCAGATGAGCTCGAACACACAGCGGGGTCAGCGTTACCCTAGACGAGGTCCGCCTCAGGACCGTCGACAGAAACCACAGAATCAGCCAGGGCCTAATCAAGATAGGTTGTTATGTCAGTCGTGTGGGAACTACCACTGGGGTCGTTGCTTGGCAGGGACCCGTGTTTGTTTCAAGTGTGGCCGGGAAGGGCATATTGCTCTGAATTGTAATGAGAGGAAAACTAATTATGCCGATCAGTCGTCCAGTTCAAATCAGGCATCCGAGGTAAGAGCAGCACAACAACAGGGCAAGATATTTGCCACCACCCGACAGTAGGCAGAGAACCTTAACGCAGTAGTGACAAGTACCATCCCTATTCTCGGCCATTATGCTTTTGTGTTGTTTGATTCGGGTTCAACACATTCTTTTATTTCTGCAACATTTGTAAGCCAAGCTAACCTAGAACTAGAGCCGCTGGGCTATGTTTTGTCAGTCTCAACCCCTGCGGGGGTAACGTTACTAGCTAGCGAAGTAGTGAAAGCCTGCCAAATGTTAGTGTCTGATCGATCGATGGATGTGACATTGATCGCCCTTGATATGAGTGATTTTGATGTTATCTTGGGAATGGAATGGTTGGCTTCTAATTATGCCAACATAGACTGTTATCGTAAGGAGGTTGTCTTCAATCCCCCATCAGAGGCGAGCTTCAAGTTTAAAGGATCGATGATCAAAGGTGCTTCTAAAGTAGTCTCTGCAATGAAGGCGAGAAAATTGATTAGCAAAGGAGCTTGGGGCTTACTGGTTAGCGTGGTTGACACAAGGAACACCGAGGTATCAATGACCTCAATACCTGTAGTGAGGGAATTCGTAGATGTATTTCCGGAGGATCTGACAGGACTACTGCCAGCATGAGAGGTTTACTTCTGCATTGAGCTTGAGCAAGGGACTAACCCGATTTCTAAAGCTCCATATAGGATGGCTCCACCGGAATTGAAAGAGCTTAAGGTGCAGATTCAGGAGTTGTTAGACAAAGGTTATATACGCCTCAGCGTTTCGCCGTGGGGTGCTCCAATTTTATTTGTGAAAAAGGAAGATGGGACAATGCGTTTGTGCATCGACTATCGGGAGATGAACAAAGTGACAATAAAGAACAGATACCCTCTGCCCAGGATTGATGACCTCTTTGATCAACTTTAATGTGCAAGAGTATTTTCCAAAATAGATCTACGGCAGGTTATCATCAATTGAGGATAAGAGGGGAAGATATACCTAAGACATCTTTCCGGACCAGGTATGGGCATTACGAATTTACGGTGATGTCCTTTGGACTTACTAATGCTCCTGCAGTTTTCATGGACTTGATGAACAGGGTGTTTAAAGAGTTCCTCGATTCGTTCGTAATTGTTTTCATTGATGATATCCTTACCTATTCCAAGACATAGGAGGAACATGAGGATCATCTCAGGAGAGTTCTAAATTCTCTAAATGTGAGTTTTGGCTACAACGAGTTTCCTTCTTGGGACACGTGGTGTCGAAGGAAGGTGTCACAGTAGACCCAGCAAAAATAGAAGCAGTGACCAATTGGTCTCTACCTACTTCAGTCAGCGAGATTCGGAGTTTCTTGGGGTTAGCAGGCTATTATCGGCGTTTTGTGCGAGGCTTTTCCAGTATAGCCGCACCTCTAACTCAGTTGACTCGGAAGGGTACTCCATTTGTGTGGAATTAAGCTTGTTAGGCAAGCTTCCAAGAGCTTAAGCGAAGGCTAGTTTCAGCACAAGTACTTACAATACCCGATGGTTTAGGGGAATTTGTTATATACAGTGATGCTTCAAAGAAGGGGTTGGGTTGTGTGTTAATTCAGCATGGTAAGGTCATTGCTTATGCGTCTCGTCAGCTGAAAGATTATGAGAAGAACTACCCGACCCATGACTTGGAATTAGCAGCAGTGATCTTTGCCTTGAAGATTTGGAGACACTATCTGTACGGAGAGAAAATCCAAATCTTCACGGACCACAAAAGTCTGAAATATCTTTTCACCCAGAAAGAGTTGAATATGAGGCAGCGGAGGTGGTTAGAGTTAGTGAGTGATTATGATTGTGACATTCAGTACCACCCAGGCAAGGCAAATGTGGTCGCAGATGCCCTCAGTAGGAAGACTGCTCATACGTCTGCCTTGATTTTACTACTCAGGCTCATATATTGGATGACTTGGAACGTGTAGAGATTAGGGTTGCAGTGGACGTAGTTACGGCACGTCCAGCTCAGTTGACAGTTAAGTCGAGCTTGAGACAGAGGATCATAGATGCCCAACCAAGTGACCCTGACCTGGTTGTTAAAGGCGGTCAAGTAGAGGCGGGGCAAGTGAACGAGTTCTCCCTATCCATGGATTTCATTACATGATTGCTTAGAACGGCCAAAGGTTACACCGTGATCTGGGTCATTATCGATAGACTCACCAAGTCAGCGCATTTTCTCCCCAAGAAGCCTACTTACACTATTGAAAAGTGGGCACAGTTATATATGACGAAGATAGTCAGGCTTCATGGGGTGCCGGTATCAATCGTTTCAGATAGAGACCCTCGGTTCACGTCTAACTTTTGGTGGAGTCTGCAAAGAGCCTTGGGTACTCAGTTGCGTCTCAGTACAGCTTTTCACCCTCAGACAGATGGTCAAACTGAGCAATTGAACCAAACTTTAGAGGATATGTTGTGTGCATGCGTTCTGGACTTCTCAGGTAGTTGGGATGTTCACCTGCACTTAATGGAATTCGCTTATAACAACAGTTATCAAGCAACCATCAGAATTTCACCGTTTAAGGCCCTGTATGGGAAAAGATGCAGGTCTCCTGTTTATTGGGATGTCGTCGGAGAACGTCAGTTGTTGGGGCCTGAATTGATCCAAGCCTCCAGTGAGGCTATTCGCACGATCAGAACGAGGATGTTAACGGCTCAAAGCCGACAAAAGAGTTATGCTGATACAAGGAGAAGAGATTTAGAGTTTGACGTGGGCGATCATGTTTTCTTGAAGGTAGCTCCAATGAAAGGAGTTTTGAGGTTTGGAAGGAAAGGCAAGCTCAGCCCACCCTTGTAACTGAGCGAGAACTTGACTTATGAGGAGAAACCTGTACTAATTCTTGATAGAGAGGTGAAGGTCCTTTGCAATCGCGAGATAGCTCTTGTGAAGGTCCTTCGGCGAAACCATTTGTCTGAGGAGGCAACATGGGAGAGAGAAGACGAAATGATGACCAAGTATCCAGAGTTGTTCCAGTACTAGCAACTTTCGAGGACTAAAGTTCTTTTAAGGTTAGTATGAAAGGGAAGGGAAATGGTTTTTTTTAGCCGGTGAAAAAGGAGGAAAAAGGAGGGGGGAACTTTCACGTTTCCCCCCAAATTTCGGTCAATTGACCGGTTTTTTTTTTTTTAAAAATCATATTTCTTTTTTCCCCTTCTTCCTCGATACTCTCTCTCCCTCACCTCAGTCTCTCCCCATCTCAACTCTCTCTCTCTCTCCTTGAACGCAGTCCACCGCGCCGCGGCATTTCGCCCGTCGCTCGCTGCCGCCACCGTCGTCGTTCGCAGCCGCAAGCTGCCGCTGTCCTCAGCTCCTTCGGCTGCCACCAGTAATATATCTCTATCTCTATTCCGTTTTCATCTCTCTCAGTCTCACGTCTTTTTCCCCTCTCCCTCGCTCTGCAGCCGCCGCCGTCTCCCGTCGTAAGCTGTCGTACCATGCCGCACGCTGCCGTCCACCACAAGTCTCCGGTGGGTTGCTTGTTCTCGTTTTCTCTCTCTCGGTGGGTCTTTCTCCCTCGATCTCATTCTCTCTTTCTTTATCTTTTGTAGAACAGACAGAATCAAACCGCCTCTGCCTTAAGACAAACAACCCCAGCACTATGGTCACATTTCAGATCTGTTCATTGCCATTCTGAAATGTTTGTCGCCGCCGCCTGAATTTCTAGCTTAGATTTCTAAAGGACCGTTTGGGTAAGGATGTGTTGGATACTTTGGTCCTATTATTCTCTGCTTTATCGAACTAAATGTTAGATTGTGGGCAGATCCCTGTGGTAAATCGATTTAATCTAAAGGCGGAGCGAAAATTCTCCCAAAATCTTAGTTGGGTAAGAAGTTTTAGGCCTTTAACTTCGGTGTTTTTATTATTGGCGATATTGTGTAGAACCTAATTTTATTATTAAATTAGCAGAAGCTGTGGATTACTAGGAAAATTCGTGGGACAAGTTGTTTCGTTCTGTATTGAGCTTTAAAGGTAAGTTAACTCGTTCATAATTAAACTGTAATTGTGCTTAAATATGACGATTGTGCTTCTGCATGAGTTTATGTTATATGTTTGAGCTAAGACTGAGATGATGCATATGCTGTTGAATTCAATAATATGGATGTTGTGTACTTGTGCTATGGGATAAATATGAGTGCGTATGTGGTATCTTGTGGTTGGCTAGCAATGTAAGTAGACAACTAGAAGTCATGTTTTCTATGATTAGAAGTGTGGAATGCCTGTTGTGTTTCCTGTACTTGACTGAGTTGGGATGATGCATACTGGTCTAGTTAGTTAATAAATTTTGAGATAATAAGCTCGATTGGTTAGGTTGCAGCAAAAATTAGCGAGTGCTAAGAGGCCTTAAAGGGAAAGGAGTAAGAAAGTGAAAAGAATAAGCTAGTTGCTCTAATTAATTAAGCTAGTCTTTTAGAAGAATAAGCTAGTGCTAAGAGGACCTCACCTAGGGTAACGGTGACCCCGCTGTGTGTTCGAGCTCATCTGATCGTACCTTCGCTTATGACCTGAGGAAGGTTCTGAAGAGACAACTGACGGTCGTCGATCAATCAGCTATGCCACCCTGACTGCTGTGGCATAGTCTTGTGGTTGATGGGCTGCCACACTGCCCTGAATCTCTTCCTTTAAGCCTGTGATGATACGTTCTACCTTATCAACCTCTACAGCAACCAAGGCAGGAGCAAACCGAGACAGTCTGGCGAACTCTGTCTCGTATTCCTCTACGGTTCGGTTTTCCTGCGTAAGAGCCACAAACTCTGCTTGCTTCTTGAATCAGGAGGCTGCAGGGTAATACTTCCTAAAGAACTCCCCCCTGAACTGAGTCCATGTGACAGGTCCGTTGCTGACGTCTATAGTCCTTTCGATGGATTGCCACCAAATCAAGGCGTTATCTCGTAACAGGAACACGGTGCAGTAAACTTTCTGGTCCTCCGGGCAGTTCATGTGGCAAAAGACAGTCTCGATGGAGGACAGCCACAACTCTGCCACTGTGGGGTCCCTTGAGGCTCCATCAAACGGACAGGGGTCCCACTTCCTAAAATCTCTTAAGCACCTTGCCTCCCACGATAGGGCTTCGTTGTTCTGAGGCGCTTGGGCCTGTCGACCCACAATCACGCCCGCAATTGCCGCCTGAACTGCAGTCTGAACTATTGCCTGGATATCCACTGTGACAGGTCCTGCCGCAGGCCCCGGCTGTTCCACTTGCGAGTTTTCTGGTAGATTTTCTCCATGCCCCATAGGTGGCACAACTGGTTCAGGGGCTGTGCGACCCCTACCACGACCTCGTGCACGGGGAGGCATGATCTATTACACAAAAATTTTTATCATCTTACTAAACAAGCTTGAATCCTTTAAACAATTCACATTCATAAAACCTTATTCATACTTTTCCACAACATGAACATTTTCGAATATATTTAACATTTACAGGCTACAAAGTAAACAAACGTGTACCTGGCGTGACCGGATGCTTGCTGATAAGCCATGGACGTACCTATGGTTTACGATGTAAACCAGTCTACAGAACCTATAACCTAGAGCTCTGATACCAACTGTAATGACCCTACATTTCATGCCTATATCCTAGGGCCATTACCACATGCATTTCCTTTAACTTTCAAATAATGAAGATGGACAAACATCAAAAAAAAAAACAACGATACTTTTCAGCCTGGGATCCCAATTAAAACAGAAACAACTAAAATCCTTTAAACAATTCAATTGAACATCTTGAAAACGGGAACGACATCAAAACATAAAATCACAAAAATGCAAATAAAACGAGTTTCAAAAAATGTAAAAGCGGAAGTCTATCCTACGGAATTCTATGGCTCATCCAGCAACGTTCCGTCATGCATTCTATACACCCTTGCCTTTACCTGCATTTACATGTTAGGGAAAAGAATGAGTATTTAAGAAAAATACTCAGTAAGTAACATTACTGCTAAACATGCAACGACCAATGTTTCAAAGGTTAAACGAGCTAAGGGCTCAAAGATAATGTCATCTCATTCTAGTTCATTTCATTTCATTCATTCCATAGCATGGGGCTCGTGACCAATTAAAATCACCTACATAATTTGCCAACTCACTAAAGGTGCTCATGTGGGCATTTGGGAGATCTCTACTCCTTCCGATAGTAGAAGGCACCTAGTCGGTGGAGCCAAGTCTCACCCATCAAGACACTAATGTGCGTGTAGTGCTTAAACTGCCATTTCACTGGTGGAGCGTCCATGGGTTTTAGGTCCGCATTTAACTTCCACAGTTAGTAAATGACACCTAGTCTGCGAAGCTGAGTTCCGCCCATTTAGCTCCTCATTTAAGTCTAATACATCTCAATCCTAGGTGACTATTTGACACGACCCCCTACTAGAGTAGCTAGTCCATTATTTTCCCTTTTTAAGGCCTCTTAGCATTCATTCTAATTTAACCACAACTTAACCAATGAGATCAGTCCCTCCCAGGTTACTGAAAGGTTAAACCGACAAGTACCATTCCAACTCAGTCAATTGCAAATAACCTACCAGACATTCAACACTTCAGAACTAAGAAACCACCTCTTCCCGCTCTCTACATACATTGCCCGCCAATTTTAATACAACACATTCACGCATTCCCACCTATCTCATAGCACAAATACACAGCAACTAAACTCTTGAAAACAAAGGCATTCCTATCATCTCATAGCACAAGTACACGACATCCATATTCATGAAATCAACAGTGTACACATCATATCAGTCTCCACTCATACATAACACCACATCACATGCCAGAAACACAACCGTCACATCAACGCATAATTACAGTTTAATTTTCAGCAAGTTAACTTACCTTTAAAGCTCAATACAGAACGAAACAACTTGAACCACGAGTCTTTCTAGCAACTCCACAATTCCTAACAATTTTAATAACAACTTAGATCCCAACATAGTACAATCAAAAGGAGAACACCAAAGCTTCAACCAACCAATTTTCTCACCCAACTAATTCTTTAGGAGCAAAGCTGAAGATCGAACGACGGCGACGAACAGACTTGAACAATGGCAACCACAGATCTGGAAAAACGGGCAAGACCGAGGCAGCAGTTGTTGCTCGTGGCTGCTGAAATAAAGAGAGAGACTGAGAGTGTGAGGCCGACAGAGAGAGAGAACGAATTCAGAGAGAGAGAGGGAGATCTCACCGGTGGCGGCGGCGAGGCTACAGATCGGCTACGGCGCGACGACTGCGTGCGGATGAGCGTGGACGGATGGGTGGCGTAGATCTGTACAGTAGCGAGAGAAAGAGAGAGCTAAGAGAGAGCGATTGAGGGAGAAGGAGACGAGAGAGAACTAATTACCGGCGGCGGCGGCGAGGCTACAGACGTGCGGCGTGCGACATCGGCGTCGGCGGCAGAAGGAGACCTGAGAGAACGAGAGAGAGGGAGAGAACGGGTGAGGGGAGAGGAAACCGAGAGGGAGAGAGAGAAAGAGCGTGAGAGAGAGTTGAGATTTTCCCTTTTTTTTTTTATAAATGGTCAATTGACCGAAAATTTGGGGGGAAGTTTCCCCCCTTTTTCCATTTTCCCCTTTTGACCGGGCAATTGCCCGTTTCCCCTTTTTTTTCTGTTTTTTTTCCAATATGTTACATCATACTAACCTTAAAATAACTTTCGTCCTCGAAAGTTGCTAGTACTGGAACAGCTCTGGGTACTTGGTCATCATTTCGTCTTCCCTCTCCCACGTTGCCTCTTCAGACAGATGGTTTCGCCAAAGGACCTTCACGAGAGCTATCTCGCGGTTACGAAGGACCTTCACCTCTCTATCAAGAATTAGTACAGGTTTCTCTTCATAAGTCAAGTTCTCACTAAGTTGCAAAGGTTCGAAGTCCACTCTATGGGCTGGATTTGCCAAATACTTTCGCAGCATGGAGACATGGAAAACGTTGTGAACCGCTGAAAGAGAAGGCGGCAACGCTATACGATAAGCTACCGGACCAATCCGTTCTAAGATCTCGAACGGGCCGATGAAACGTGGACTGAGCTTACCTTTACTTCCAAACCTCAAAACTCCTTTCATTGGCGCTACCTTCAAGAAAACATGATCGCCCACGTCAAACTCTAAATCTCTTCTTCTTGTATCTGCATAGCTCTTTTGTCGGCTTTGGGTCGTTAACATTCTCGATCTGATTGAGCGAATAGCCTCACTGGAGGCTTGGATCAATTCAGGCCCCAACAACTGACGTTCTCCGACCTCACCCCAATAAACAGGGGACCTGCATCTTTTCCCATAGAGGGCCTCAAACGGTGACATACCGATGGTTGCTTGATAACTATTGTTATAAGCAAATTCCATTAAGTGTAGGTGTGCATCCCAACTACCTGAGAAATCCAGAACACATGCTCGCAACATATCCTCTAGGGTTTGGTTTAATCGTTCAGTTTGACCATCTGTCTGAGGGTGAAATGCGGTACTGAGATGCAACTGAGTACCTAAAGCTCTTTGCAAGCTCCTCCAGAAATTTGACGTGAACCGAGGATCTCTATCTGACACGATTGATACCGGCACCCCATGAAGCTTGACTATCTCTGTCATATATAATTGTGCCCACTTTTCAACAGTGTAAGTAGGCTTCCCAGGGAGAAAATGCGCTGACTTGGTGAGTATGTCGATAATGACCCAAATCACAGTGTAACCTTTGGCCGTTCTGGGCAATCCTGTAACGAAGTCCATGGATATGTGCTCCCACTTCCATTCTGGGACACTCAACGGCTGCAACAAGCCTGCTGGTTTCTGTCTCGGGGCTTTTACTTGCTGACAAACGAAACACTTACTAACAAACTCTGCTATCTCCCTTTTCATGCCCTGCCACCAGTAGTACTGCTTTAAGTCTTGGTACATCTTTGTACTTCCTGGATGAATTGAAAACGGTGAATTATGTGCCTCCGCTAACAACTCCTGTTTGAGATCGGCATCCCCAGGTACGCATAAGCGACCCTGGTAACATAAGCCAAGGTCCGAAGTTAGGGAGAACTCGTTTACCTGCCCCGCCTCTACTTGTCTGCGTTTAACAACCAGGTCAGGGTCACTTGGTTGGGCATCTATGATTCTCTGTCTCAAACTCGACTTAACTGTCAACTGAGCTAGACGTGCCGTAACTTCGCCCACTGCAACCATAATCTCTGCATGTTCCAAGTCATCCAATATTTGAGTCTGAGTAGTAATCAAAGCAGACGTATGAGCAGTTTTCCTACTAAAGGCATCTGCAACCACATTTGCCTTGCCTGGGTGGTACTGGATGTCGCAATCATAATCTTTTACTAACTCCAACCATCTTCTCTGCCTCATATTCAACTCTTTCTGGGTGAAGAGATACTTCAGACTTTTGTGGTCCGTGAAGATTTGGATTTTCTCCCCGTACAAATAGTGCCTCCAAATCTTCAAGGCAAAGACCACAGCTGCCAACTCTAAGTCATGGGTTGGGTAGTTCTTCTCATAATCTTTTAGCTGACGAGACGCATAAGCAATGACCTTACCATGCTGCATTAACACACAACCCAGTCCCTTCTTTGAAGCATCACTGTAAATAACAAATTCTCTTGAACCATCGGGTACTGTAAGTACTGGTGCTGAAACTAGCCTTCGCTTAAGCTCTTGGAAGCTTGCCTCACAAGCTTCGTTCCACACAAATGGAGTACCCTTTCGAGTCAACTGAGTTAGGGGTGCAGCAATACTGGAAAAGCCTTGCACAAAACGACGGTAATAGCCTGCTAACCCCAAGAAACTCCGTATCTCGCTGACTGAAGTGGGTCGAGACCAATTGGTCACTCCTTCTATCTTGGCTGGGTCTACTGTGACACCCTCCTTCGACACCACGTGTCCCAAGAAGGAAACTCGTTGTAGCCAAAACTCACATTTAGAGAATTTTGCGTACAACTTGTTCGTTCTTAAGGTGGTCTAAACTCTTCTGAGATGATCCTCATGTTCTTTTTCTGTCTTGGAGTAGATAAAAATGTCATCGATAAAAACAATCACAAAAGAATCAAGGAACTCCTTAAATACCCTGTTCATCAAGTCCATGAACACTGCAGGAGCGTTAGTAAGCCCAAAGGACATCACGGTAAATTCGTAATGCCCGTACTTGGTCCGGAAAGCTGTCTTAGGTATGTCTTCCTTTCTAATTCTCAACTGATGATAACCTGACCGTAGATCTATTTTAGAAAATACTGCTGCACCTTGAAGCTGATCAAAGAGGTCATCAATCCTGGGCAGAAGGTATCTGTTCTTTATTGTCACTTTGTTCAGCTCCCGATAGTCGATGCACAAACGCATGGTCCCATCCTTCTTTTTCACAAATAACACCGGAGCACCCCACGGCGAAACCCTGGGGCGTATATAACCTTTGTCTAACAACTCCTGAAACTGCACCTTAAGCTCTTTCAATTCCGCTGGAGCCATCCTATATGGAGCCTTAGAAATGGGATTAGTCCCTGGCTCTAGCTCAATGCAAAAGTCAACCTCTCGTGCTGGCGGTAGTCCTGTCAGGTCCTCCGGAAATACATCTGTGAATTCCCTCACTACCAGTATTGAGGTCATTGATACCTCGGTGTTCCTTGTGTCAACCACGCTAGCCAGTAAGCCCCAAGCTCCTTTGGTAATCAATTTTCTCGCTTCCATTGCAGAGACCACTTTAGGAGCACCTTTGATCATCGATCCTTTAAACTTGAAGCTTGCCTATGACGGAGGGTTAAAGATAACCTCCTTACAATAACAATTTATGTTGGCATAATTAGAAGCCAACCATTCCATTCCCAAGATAACATCAAAATCACTCATATCAAGGGCGATCAATGTCACACCCATCGATCGATCAGACACTAACATTTGGCAGGCTTTCACTGCTTCGCTATCTAGTAACGTTACCCCTGCAGGGGTTGAGACTGACAAAACATAGCCCAGCGGCTCTAGTTCTAGGTTGGCTTGACTTACAAATGATGCAGAAATAAAAGAATGCGTTGAACCCGAATCAAACAACACACAAGCATAATGGCTGAGAATAGGGATGGTACCTGTCACTACTGCATTAAGGTTCTCAGCCTCTTGTCGGGTGGTGGCAAATATCTTGCCCTGATGTTGTGCTGGTCTTACCCCAGATGCCTGATTTGAACTGGATGGTTGATCGGCATAACTAGTTTTCTTCTGATTACAATTCGGAGCAATATGCCCTTCCCGACCACACTTGAAGCAAACACGGGTCCCTGCCAGACAACGACCCCAGTGGTACTTCCCACACGACTGGCATAATGGCCTATCCTGATTAGGCCCTGGCTGATTCTGTGCTTTCTGTCTAATAGCGAGCATAGCTAGCTATTTTTCTCTAATTAATTAAGCTAGTCTTTTACAATTATTTGGCCAAATTTATGCATTTATATGTTTTATTTGTAGGAAGTATGTGTTTGAAGCTAAAGTGAGCAATTGGAGTTAAATGGAGTTTTCAATCTAAAAAATAAAAAAAAAAAATAATAATAATAATCATAGCGTCGCGATGCTCTCGGCGAACTTCCAGAATCCGTGATTTCGCGGTAGCGTCGCGACGCTACGACCAATTTTTTCCTCATTTAAAGATTGCGATTAGGGCTCATTGGGGGGACTTCTTTTGGACATCTTGGAGCCGTAAAACAGAGGAAACACAGAGTCTTTGGAGCTGAATAAGTGGGAGCAAAGTGGAAATCAACCCATTGTTCGTGGGGATCGTGACGGGGACGTGCGGTCTTGACCTACATAGTGTTTAATTCTTGGTTCCCTTACTTTAGTTAGTGTTTATGGCTGTTTTAGATTGTAGCTATATTGTAATGCGTTGTATGATTAGCTAGGTCTTTACTCTTAGGGATTGATGTAGCCGTTGGGCACTTTTGGATTGATTGTATGGATTTTGCTATGGATTTCATTTATGCATAATTGTATTCTTAATGCTTTCAATTTACCGGCCATAAATTGAATGATGTTTATGCTTGAATCTAACTCGGGAGAGAGGATTTAGCTTAGAAATCATTATGCATAACTAGGATTTAGCTAGAAATCGGGAGATTATAGTTAATTCTAGAAATCGTTAAAAAGGTTATCCTTAATGCCTTGCATGTTTATTGAATTTAGATAGGGATATCGGGTTCAATTGCATGTGGGAGAATCATGTATGCTCGTGAGAGATATGTGTGGTTTTCGTTTCCCAAGATTTATGAATTGTAGCATGTTGTTAATCCATTTATTAATCCATAATCCCAATTGGTGAAATCACATCCCTAAGACCATTGTTTCCATTGGATTGTCACTTTTTGCATTGTTTTGTGTTTGATTTAATTTCATTCTTACTTCATTCGGATCCCTAAATAAAATCGATCAAGAGTATTTCCGGTAATTAAAATTGATTAGAAACCCAATCCAGAGGACGACATTCGAATTTCACATTCACTATATTATAACTTGACCCGTACACTTGCGGTAGGAAAATTCCACATCAAGTTTTTGGCGCCGTTGCCGGGGATTGGCAAATTTAGTCATTTTTAATATCGAAGAAAAATTGTCCGGTCTTAGTTTAGGGTGTATTTTATTTTTTGTTATTTTTGTTATTTTTGTTTTTAGGTAGATTGCATTTTTTTTCCTTTGTTGTTTTTCTTTTCCATATTTAGATTTTTCCATATTTGTTTGAATTTTCCATAGATAGACTTTTACTTTTTAGTCTTTTCCTTTTTAGATTAGTTTTTTCTTTTTTGCTAGTTTTCTTATTTTTTTTTTGCCATATTTGTTTTTGCATTCCATATTTGTTTATCTTTTCCTTTTGTAGATTATATTTTCCTTATTTAGATTTAGTTATTTCCTTTTCTAGTTTATTTTTTTTCCTAATTTGTTTTCTTTCCTTGTTGGGTTTTTTTTTTATTTTCCTTTTTAGGTTAGTTTTGTTGGTGTATGCGAAAGGTTAGGGAGTTGGCCTTAGTTCCCTTTGACCCGGAGATTGAGAGACTTTTTAATAAACTTCGAAGGGAAAGTAAAGTTAATTGTATCCAAATGGCCGATCCTAACCCCGAGGAGCCTAAGCCTATTAGAGACTACTTTCAGCTGGTCTTTCAGGAGCAACAGTCGGGGATTGTCTATGCCCCGATCAATGCTAATAATTTCGAGCTGAAAATGGGTCTCATTCAGATGGCTCGAGACTGCGCTTACAGAGGATTGCCCACAGAGGATCCAAATTCTCATCTGAAATCCTTCCTAGACATCTGTGGGACGGTAAAGTTAAATGGTGTTTCTGAAGATGCCATTCGCTTACGTTTATTTCCCTTTTCTTTGCAGGATAAAGCGACGGACTGGTTACAATCTATTCCACCTGGGAGCATTACCACTTGGGATGCTTTGGTCCAGGCATTCTTAAAGAAGTTCTTCCCTCCTACTAAGACGGTCAAGCTGAGGACCGAAATTGGGACGTTCCAGAAGCAGTTTGATGAGCAGCTGTTCGAGGCTTGGGAGCGATTTAAAGAGTTGCTGAGGAAGTGCCCTCAGCATGGATACCCCGACTGGCTTCAGGTTCAATTATTTTATAATGGCTTAACTCCTAGTACAAAAACTATTGTTGATGCAGCAGCAGGTGGGACTCTGTTGTCCAAAACTGTTGAGAGTGCTAGGACTTTGTTAGAGGAAATGGCCACCAATAGCTATCAGTGGCCATCTGAGCGATCGAGACCCAAGAAAATTGCTGCTGGAGTGCTCGAGATCGATAACGTAAGTGCACTACAGGCCCAGATGTCTTCCCTGGCTAATGTGTTTTTAAAGTTTTCAGGTACAGGAAGTGCTCAATCGATCGAGTCTGCCGCTGTCCTCGCATCTCAGACTCAGGAGGAAAATCTCGAGCAGGTTCAGTATGTATCTAATTTTAATTATAGGGGGGACAATAATAGTTCTACACCTACACATTATCACCCTAGTAATAGAAATCATGAGAATTTTTCATATGCAAATAATAAGAATGTTCTGAATTCTCCTGGCTTCACTCCTAAGCAAGAAAGTAAAAAGTCTTTAGAGGACATTGTTGGAGTTTTTATTGCAGAATCAAGTAACAGGTCAAATAAGCTCGAGGAGGCCGTGATTGCCTTAAACACCACTGTCAATGGTCATTCTGCAGCCATTAAGAACATAGAGACTCAGCTGGGACAACTGGTAAGTGTTGTCAACACTGTGAATAAAGGGAAAGCCCCAGCTGAACAGGAGAAATCTTCATTGGAGTACTGCAAAGCCATTGTGGTGCATCACGAGGAGGAAACTACTAAACCAGAGGAACTCACTGGAGAAGCTGAGGAGGGCACCACCTCAAACGAAGCCGAAAAGCTTAATCCTGAGCCTTCTATCCCGTCTCCTACTGTTTTAGTTCCTAAATCAAAGAAAAAGAAAAATTCAAAGGCTAAGTTTGACAAGTTTCTAGATGCTTTTATGGGATTGCATGTTAATATTCCTTTTTCAGATGCCTTGGAGCAGATGCCTCACTACAGAAAATTCATGAAGGAATGGCTCAACAAGAAGAAAAAGGAAAAGCAGATGGAGACTGTATACCTCGCATCGACGTGCAGTGCTCGTGTCCAATAGAGAGTACCAGAAAAACTGTCTGACCCAGGGAGTTTTACTATTCCTTGTAATTTTGGTACTTATTCATGTAGAGCACTATGTGATCTAGGGGCGAGCATAAACATAATTCCTCTATCATTGTGCAAAAAGCTTAACATAGGAGAAATAAAATCTACTTCTGTTAGACTCCAGTTGGCTGACCAGTCTGTGGTTAGTCCTTATGGAATTGTGGAGAATGTTCTGATCAAAGTAGGTAGATTTTTCCTTCCTGTTGATTTCTTTGTGTTAGATATTAAAGAGAATCCTGCCATGCCTATCATATTAGGGAGACCTTTCCTTGCTACAGGGAGAGTTACAATTGATATTGAGCACAGGGAGCTGATCATCAGAGTTCAACAGGAGAAGGAGATCCTAAAAGCTTTTGAGGACCCTAAGAACACATCAGAAACCATGTTGGTGGGCTATAGGAGAGGTGCTAGGAAGAGCACCAGTGATGGGACATCTGACATTAGATCACCTTGATGCCTATTCGGTCAACACGTCGAGCTAATGACGTTAAACAAGCGCTTATGGGAGGCAACCCAAGTAAGTTTAGTTGTGTTTTTCTTTTTTCTTTTGATTTATTGTTTGTTTTTGTTTGTAGGTCTTGGTTCCTGTTTCTCCCTTGCTTGTAAGCTTCTATAAAGGCTGACATCGTCATTCCAGGGCAGTACTGTTCACTCATCCTATTCTTTTATTGTTCTCATGCTTGATTATGCTTTATTTTCTTTATACATTGAGGACAATGCATGTTTTAAGTTTGGGGGTGGAATAACATGTTTGTGGAGCCCTTGAGCATCTGAGTTCGGGCTATAGTTTTGAGCTTTCTTTGAATTGAGCATATGGTTGTTTTCTGGATGCTATTTTTGCGTGACTATGATTTCCTAGGATAGGCTTTCTTGTCAATTTTCAAGCTTTCGATGAGTTGTAAGCATGAGTGCCCAAAAAGGGAGACTTTTTAAACTTTTTCTAGGAGATGTCTTGCATGAGTAGAGTATTTGTCTTGGCTAGATTTTGATGTGAATGCTTAGGAGCGAATTATTAGGTTCATATGCTTGTTGTCACCTCGATAGGTGTAGGGAAGAGCTAAAGAGTTAATTTTTTGCAAATTAGCATGTTTGATCTTGCTTAGGAGGAAAGAAAAGAATATATGCTTATCATGCTCATAAAGAAAAATCATCCTTGTCGTTACAATTTGAAAAAAAAAAGGGAAAGTCATGACTTATGCGCGCAATGCAATGCTTAATAAAGTTTTGGCAAAAAGAGCTACCCCTATTGTGATCAGTTAGGCCAACCAAAGGGTAAAACTCGGGTTAAGGGTCCCTGCAATAGGTGTGTGAAAGCTAGTGCCACATATAAATGCATGTTGTAATTTTCAATTATAAGCACCTAAGTATGGAGAAAAACAAACTAATTTGTTCCATTGACTCGTTAGTGCATCCTTAGTGCCAGTGTAGAGGGAAGATGAGTTGAGAGTTTAGTAATCCAATCACGGGCTAGTAGAGTCTCATCTCGTTAAGTTAGATCTCGCTTGTGCAAGTTAATTTTGGAAAACTTTTGGTTTGTCTCCCTCATTGGTCCTTATGTGCATGTCTCTTGATTGCTTGATTATTGACTTTTGAGCCTTGAGGATTGAGTCATGTTTGTTGCACCCATTCTTCCATTGTATGCTTGATTTTTAGTTTGCTCGAGGACTAGCAAAAGCCTAAGTTTGGGGGTGTTTGATAGCGAGCATAGCTAGCTATTTTTCTCTAAGTAATTAAGCTAGTCTTTTACAATTATTTGGCCAAAATTATGCATTTATATGTTTTATTTGTAGAAAGTATGTGTTTGAAGCTAAAGTGAGTAATTGGAGTTAAATGGAGTTTTCAATCTAAAAAAAAAATAAAAAAATAAAAAAAATAATTCCTAGCGTCGCGACGCTCTCGGCGAACTTCCAGAATCCGTGATTTCGCGGTAGCGTCGCGACGCTACCCCTACAGCGTCGCGACGCTACGACCAATTTTTGCCTCATTTAAAGATTGCGATTAGGGCTGATTGGGGGGTTGGATGAGGAGCAAATATACGAGGCATGGGAGAGGTATAAGGAGATGCTTAGGCGATGCCCGCAGCATGGCTACCCATATTGGCTCTAGGTGCAGTTATTTTACAATGGACTGAATCCTTCTACCAGTACAGTACTAGACACATCAGCAGGTGGGAGTTTTCTTTCCAAAACAGTGACGGAAGCCAAGGATCTTATAGAGGAAATGGCAGCGACCAGTTACCAGTGGCCGACTGAAAGGGGGATAGTTTCCGAAAAGGCTGGTATTTATGAAATAGATGAGTCAAGTTCGTTGAAGGCACAGATGGCATCTTTGACAAACGCTCTGAACAAGCTGACTTCATCTGAGGTGGTCAAGTCCATTTCCACCTTAGCTGAAGGATATTAAAAAAAGGATAATCAAGATGTGGAAAAAGTTCAGTATGTGGGAAACAGAGCATTCACTCAAGGAGTACAGAACATTCAGGCAGTTGGATGAGGAGCAAATATACGAGGCATGGGAGAGGTATAAGGAGATGCTTAGGCGATGCCCGCAGCATGGCTACCCATATTGGCTCTAGGTGCAGTTATTTTACAATGGACTGAATCCTTCTACCAGTACAGTACTAGACACATCAGCAGGTGGGAGTTTTCTTTCCAAAACAGTGACGGAAGCCAAGGATCTTATAGAGGAAATGGCAGCGACCAGTTACCAGTGGCCGACTGAAAGGGGGATAGTTTCCGAAAAGGCTGGTATTTATGAAATAGATGAGTCAAGTTCGTTGAAGGCACAGATGGCATCTTTGACAAACGCTCTGAACAAGCTGACTTCATCTGAGGTGGTCAAGTCCATTTCCACCTTAGCTGAAGGATATTAAAAAAAGGATAATCAAGATGTGGAAAAAGTTCAGTATGTGGGAAACAGAGCATTCACTCAAGGAGTACCGAACTTCTACCAACCGAGTCTGCGCAATCATGAGAACTTTTCGTACTCAAACACCAAAAACATATTACAGCCACCGCCAGGATTTGCTTCAACTAGTACGCCAGAAAAGAAGAGTAACCTGGAGGAGATGGTGGCCATGTTTGTCAAGGAACAGAAGGTGTTAAATGTGAATCTCCAGACAGCAGTTAATAACCACGACACAACTCTTAAGAATATGGCTTCATATAGGTCAGATTGCTTCAGCGGTGAATGCCCTTCAGAAAGGGAAGTTTCCTAGCAACACTGAACCCAATCCTAGAGAGCAGTGCAAGATGGTGACACTGAGAAGTGGTAGAGAGCTGGAGGTCAGTTCAGAGAAGAAGAAAGAAGAGAAGAGCAAGGATGAAGATGGAAGGGCTGAGGCACAAAAAGCCTCATCTGAAAGGTCCCAACATATATTTAATATAACAATTATACTAAATAACTCATGAAATTAAATTCATGCATAATTACCATACATTATAACAATTATAACATAAATATGCATGAAAACATGCTTAACCTATGGTGGGAATTTAAGCTATATGACATCCATAATGCAAATAAATAGCAATTGAACCGGTTAATTTTGGCCCCTAGGATAAAATAAAGCATAAATTACAATAATTATAGCTAAATTCTATCCTAAAAGTTCTTCTGCAGCTCCAAATACTGATCTAGACCGCCTGAATCGTCCCAAACCACTTCGAACCAGCTACGAAAACCACGAATCGAGCAAAATTATAGCTGAACCGGACCAAATCAGTCCTAGCCTAGCCAGACCGCGTTAACCGGATCGCCCAACCGCCTTGAACCGTCCTGTTACGAATCCCTAACGCGTGCTGTAATCGTGACAGCGTCGCGACGCTGCGGCTTCTTCTCGCTGTCTACATCCGTAAATCGAGACAGTGTCGCGACACCGGAGAGTAGCGTCGCGACGCTATTGCGTCTGGAGCACTTTCTGGGCAAAAAACAACAGTTGTTTCTCGTCTTTTGGCCTCAATTTTTGTCGCAGTTTCTCCGATTTTTATCTCATAAAAACCTATTCTAGACCCGAATTTATATAGGACTCAATTTTACATAAAATACTCGAAACACTGGGCCCTTACATGATCAAATCACATAAACACAGTAAAATCTATGGTCATAAAATTAACCTAAACAGTTCAATGCAAACCATACATACATTATGCATTAATCAATCCCACCAATAGCCAATGCAAATTTTAGAGAAACAAAATTAGATCTACGATCGGCTCTGATACCAATTGAAGGATTGGAATTCTGTAATTCCGTAAAGCGAAAGCGTGATTGAGACCGATTCTTAATTAATTTTGTTTAATCTAAAATACCAATACATTTGCAATAATATTAGAACTATTCTAAATATATATTAAGACTAAACATACAAAAATATTATATCTAAATCTAACATATATAGTAACATATTACTTACTCTCGTTGACGACTAACATTAAATTCACTAATTGCTTGTGAAATAATCACGAACTAGTGCGAACACCACCACTATGGCTACACTGGTATGACTCTGAGACTTCTAGAGGCAGGAGACTGGTGGCAGTCTAGAGGGAGCCTTGAGGGAAATTCTCTAAGAGTAAGAGAATGAATGAGATGCCTTTCACCCCACCCAAGGGTCCTATATATAGTAAAGGCCAAGACCTTTTTCCTAATAGGAAAAGGAAGGCCTTTTCGTAATAGGAAAAGGTCTCTAATTTTAAGAATTAATTAATTAATTCCATAATTAATTAATTACCCAATTAAATATCATATATTTAATCATAGGGATTTTATTAAAATTAAAATTAATATGAATTCAATTCATATTAAATTTATTTGAACTCTTTCAAATATTTTCTCTCAAGAATTAATTTTTGAAATTAATTAAAAAATTATATTATAAAGTTTCATAAACTTTTTATTATAATGCATCAATATACATTATACGATTCCCCAAATAAATTGAACACTTTCAATTTAAAATTTATACTTAATTGCCTCAAGTCTCTTTACGAGCTACCAGTGGGACCTAATGGACCTACAGATCAGAAGCTCCAACGATACGAGACTAATTGGCTAAAGTCATTAACCAAGTTTGTCAACATTCGTTAACTGTGGGTCACTCCACTAAAGACCCACAGCTGCACTCTTCTCACTGTAGAATATTTCTGTGTCCACAGATATCGACAAATGCAGTAAGTCAATCCTTCACGTGTGTTCGTAACACCAGCTGGGTCA
The DNA here is from genome assembly GCA_017139565.1 of Luffa aegyptiaca. Taxonomy (NCBI): domain Eukaryota; kingdom Viridiplantae; phylum Streptophyta; class Magnoliopsida; order Cucurbitales; family Cucurbitaceae; genus Luffa; species Luffa aegyptiaca. The sequence continues at coordinate 15,277,262 of CM029398.1, forward strand.
AATTACCGTTTTACCCCTGGGTTACCTCTAGTTCCTTAAGTACCACTCATCCCTCTAATGAACAAGTTGTTTAGGGTCCAACCACTAAATAGGAGTTCCTCTCGGGCCAGGAGAGGATGGCGCACCTTTGTATAAGCCCCAGAATAAGCCCTTAAGGGAACACACATCTACTTACCCTAATAGGGGAATGAGTGAATTCCATCTTGTACTGTTATGTTCTCAGCCCCCATTCGGTCTTGCCCCTGAAATGGTAGGATTATTGAGTTGGCGAACTGGCCACTCTCACCGATACAAATCTAAGGACAATCCCTCCTGAAAGGAGTTCATAACAGACTCAGGATTGAGATTGAGTTACCTAGGTATTCCTATTGAAATAGAAACCTAAACTAGTTAACGACGTTACATCTAGTGGTTACTATTTCCCGGTTCGGTCTTATGCAAACTCATTGCATAGGATACCCTCACCCGCATGTCTCCTACATGGATGCTTTGGATCATTGCATCTGTATCGAATACAAGGTGGGTCGTATCACATAGTGTCACTAGAATAAGGTACCCAACCTTATCCCTATACTATAGACCTTTTAGGTTGTTACTTGGACACTGATAGCGAGCAGAAATGTCGCTATTTTAGTTCCAATTTATTAGGCTTTTTTGTGCTTTAATTGTGTTTTTATTGAAAATATTTCATATATTTTCTTATTTGGTCTTTAGTAGCAAAGTTGTGGATTTTGTGGAAAAAGTGCCCAAAATGAAGCCATTCAAGCCCAATTTCCATGCTTGGGTCAAGGGGAGTCAAAAGAGGACATCTATGAAGAAAAAGCCCAAAAAGAATTGAAGTTGGCCCAAGCAAAGAAGCCCAATCCGCAGCTGGAAAGTCTGGAAAACGCCTAGCGTCGCGACGCTGTAAGGACAACGTCGCGACGCTATCCATTTCTTGGCCGGCAAGTCGATGACGTCACAGCGTCGCGACGCTGTGCCATGTAGCGTCGCGACGCTACTCCATTTCCGAGTCTATAAAAGGCGCCCCTTGGTGCCTCATTTTAGGCATCAATCATCATTTCCTCATTCATTCCTTTCTTTCTTTGGCTCCTTTGGAGCCTCTCTCAAGGCTTTCTAGCCTTTTGAGAGATTTCTTAGTGGGAAAATTTTGGAGAATTTTGGGGAGCATCCTAGGAGGCTCAAGGAGTTTTCGGAGGGACTCCAAGCGTAGCGAAGGGGTCTTCTACGGTCAATTCCTTCCCTTTTATTATGCTCTTTATTATGCTTTCCATTGTAATTATTGTGAATATTGTAGCTATGAATAGCTAAACCCCCATTTGGGGTCTTGAAATGAAATTATAGTTCAAATGTTGTTATAATTGCCTATCTCTAGCCCTTTGTCCTAATTATTTGTATGGATGTGCTTAATGCTTTATGCAATCTGGCTAATTGTGTACTGATCTGATTCTTAATGGAAACTCGACGGAGAGAAGTTAGGATAGATCGTAATCCATGCAACTAGTTTAATTGCCCGTCGTGACAACGGGATTAGTTGATTAAACTTAGATTCCTAAAATGAATCAGAGCGTAATAATTAATGATTTTTAATGGCGCTAAGGACACTTAGGTTGTTAAAATGAATTAATTACAAATAGGGGATACCGACAGGAGAACCTATGTTATTAACGGAGATTCTAGGAATATAATTAGTTGGGCGACGAGATAGGACAATTGTAGCAATTGTTTAGCTAATAGTTGATTTTCAAGACCCCTCCTCCCATTAGAAAACTCTTTCTCCGCATTTTATTTTTATCGATTGATCAAATTTTCTCTCTAATTGTTTTGATTTTTAATTTTCTTGATTGCATGATCTGGTCCCTAAATATTATTTATCCCAAGTATTTCTAGTGCTCTAAGGAATCTTTGCTTGCTTAAATTTCGCTTCGCCTCCTTGTGGATTCGATACTCGGAATTCTTCCGTTTTATATTACTTGAGATACCGTGCGCTTGCGGTAGCGACCAACAAGTTTTTGGAGTCGTTGCCGGGGAGGCTTGATTTTTAAGCAAACCAATTTTTCTTGACATAAAAAAGAAAGGGATAAATAGTAATTTAGGTGTAAATATTTTTTCTTTTATTATTTTGTGAATATCATTTTATTTTTGTTTTTGTTTGGATATTTTGATTGATTGGGAGTATTGTATGCGAAGCAACAAGGTGGTTAATTTGTTTCCGCTAGATCTCGAAATTGACAGGACTCTTAGAACCATTCGTAGAGAAAAAAGATTAGCAGACGCAATGGCCCAACAAGAAGCTCCCAAGGCAATCAGAGACTTTCTACAGCCAGTTCTCCCGACCGAAAATTCAGGAATCATTTACGCCCCGATACAAGCTACAAATTTTGAGTTAAAGACGGGACTGATTCAGATGGCACGTGATAATTCTTTTAAGGGACATCCTTCTGAGGACCCACACTCACATCTGAGATCATTCTTGGAAATATGTGGGACAGTAAAGATGAATGGAGTTCCGGCAGACGCTATAAGATTGAGGTTATTTCCGTTTTCTCTGCAAGACAAAGCTAAGGATTGGCTCGAATCAGTCGAGACGGGCAGTATTAGTACATGGGATGAGCTTGCCGAAGCTTTCCTAACTAAATTTTTCCCGCCTGCCAAAACTACGAAGCTCTGGACTGAGATTGGAACGTTTAGGCAGTTGGATGAGGAACAGTTGTACGAGGCATGGGAAAGATATAAGGAGATGCTCAGGCGATGCCCACAACATGGATATCCGGATTGGCTCCAAGTGCAGTTATTTTACAATGGTCTGAATTCCTCCACCAAGACAGTTTTAGACACATCAGCAGGTGGAAGTTTTCTATCCAAGACAGTGACAGAAGCCAAAGATCTGTTAGAGGAAATGGCAGCAACCAGTTATCAGTGGCCGACCGAGAGGGGAGTGAATTCTAAGAAGGCTGGAATGTATGAATTAGATGAGTCGAGTTCATTGAAGGCACAAATGGAATCTTTGACCAATGCCCTGAACAACCTGACTTCATCTGAGGTGGTCAAATCCATTTCCACCTTAGCTGAAGGGTATACGAAGAAGGAAGGTCAAGATGTGGAAGAAGTTCAATACGTGGGGAACAGAACATTTACTCAAATACTGAACTTCTACCACCCTAGTCTGCACAATCACGAGAACTTCTCGTACTCAAACACAAAGAATGTTTTGCAGCCACCGCCAGGTTTTGCATCATCAAGTGCCCCTGAAAAGAAGAATAACTGGAGGAGATGGTGGCTATGTTTATCAAAGAACAAAAAGTGCTGAATGTCAATCTCCAGACGACAGTCAATAACTGAAGGGATAAAAGCCCTTGCGCAGCGGAAACGTACAGAACCTTTAACTCTGATTTAATTTGAACTAAAATACCGGTACGTTGGAAAAATAAAAACACAGCAGTAAACATAATTTAACATGCTGAATCTTAATTATAAAACATGCTTACACCTTAGATCTAATCTAAATTGGATCCTATTGATCCAAGATCAAGAACACTATACCTTTGAAGACGTTCTTGACCCGTTTCACCAAAATTCCTTGATCTTCCACCCAAAAACAGCAGCAAAAGTCTCCTTTTCTTTGCTGGAAATTAATCACAAACACCACCAAAGGGTTGCACCGGTATTCTCTTGAAGGATATGCGATAGGTGCTTGTGGGAGCGTGATTTTCTAAGGGTTAGGAGTATTTTTCTTCTCTGTATCCTTGAGAGAATAATCACAGAGAGTTCTACTGAGAGAGAAAGGGAATTGCATATGAGGGCTTGAATAATGGTAACCAACTCAACGAATGAGATTATACTGGGGAAGTGGTTATTTTACGGATAAAACTTCCCACTCCCTAAATAAACTCCCCTTCACACGTAAACCCTAAGTAAGTGGAAGACTTTATCAGTTCAATTAACTGATAAATAAAATTAATTAATAATTCAAAATCATTAACTAATCTTTAATAATATAATTAATTAACAATTAAACTAACTAATTATTATAATTAATGTAAATCATTTTTGCATAACATTCCCACATAACCTAAAGTTTTAATCTAATTCAATTAAATCAAATTTAATTGAACTGAATTAAAACGATAATTAATTAATTCTCCAATTAATTAATATCATAATTAAATATCTTATATTTAATTATATTTCTCTCAAAAATAAACTATAGTATTAATGTACATCTAATGTGCATTAATTATAACCTATAGTTTTTAAAATATAAATCAAATTCATATTTTATCTTAATATTCGAACACCTTCGAATATTCAATTCTCCCTTAGAAATTTACCTCAACGCCCTTATAGAGCTACCGGTGGGACCTAATGGACCTACAGATCAGAAGCTCCAACGATGTGAGATTAATTGGCTAAACTCATTAACCAAATTAATCAATATTCGTTAACTATGGTTCACTCCACTATAGAACCACAGTTGCACTCTTCTCACTGCAGATATATTTATGTGTCCACGGATATCGACCATCAACAGCAAGTTAGCCCTTCACATGTGTTCGTACCCCAGCTAGGTCAAATTACCGTTTTACCCCTGGGCTACCTCTTCATCCTTAAGTACCAGTGCTCCTCTAATGAACAACCTGTTTGAGGTCCAACCAACAAACAGAAGTCCCTCTCGTGCCATAGAGAGGGTAGGGCCCATTGTTCAAGACCCGGAGACACCACTTAAGGGAACACACCTCTACTTACCCTAAAGTTGGGAAGGAGTGAATTCCATCTTGTAAGACTATGTTCCCAGCTCCACAATCGGTCTTGTCCCCAAAATGGTAGGCTTATTGAGTCGGCGAATAGGCCACTCTCACCCGTACAAATCAAAGGACAATCCCTCATGGACAAGAGTCCATAATCCACTCAGGATTAAGGCCAAAGTGCCTAGGTCATCCTAGTGAAATAGAAACCGAACTAACTAACAGTGTTACAGTTAGTGGTTAACTGTTTCGCGGTCCGGTCTTTGTGCAAACTCATTGCACAGGATACCCCCGCTCGCATGTCAACTACACGAACGCGTTGGATCATTACGTTTGTATCAAAATACAAAGCGGGCCGTATCCATAGTGTCACCAGGATAAGGTACCCAGCCTTATCCCTATACTACAGACCCTTTAGGCTAAAACTTGAACATCGATCCCCGTATGTCCCTACATACTAGTTCAAGCCTCATTCTATTAGCCTTGGATGTTTAGTTTATTGGATTAGGGTTAATAAGACAAAATATAATACAAACATTGAATAATACATCACTTTTATTAATGTTTGGTCAAATGTACATTTACTATCTACGAGTTTTAGGGCATAAAACCCAACAAACTCCCACTTGAACTAAAACTTAAGTTAATGAGAAATTATATACAAAATAATCCAAAGCCGGAAATGGTAAATGTATGTTGTACATTACATGAAAAGTAAATATACAAAATACAATAAACTAGGGCATCCTTACACCCATTACACATCTGCCACTTGCCCTAGATTACGCTATATACATGTCTCGCAGACCTAGACTTTCTAGATGACCCTCGAACACTTTAGCCGAGAGGGCCTTCGTAAACGGATCAGCAATGTTGTGCTCTGAAGCGATCTTGGTCACGACCACATCTCCTCTTTGCACAATCTCTCGAATCAGATGATACTTCCTCTCAATATGTTTACCTCGTTTGTGGCTGCGAGGTTCCTTTGAATTGGCTACAACCCCACTGCTGTCACAGTATAGAGTAATGGGCAAGTTCATGTTTGGAACAACTTCCAAATCAGTCAAGAACTTCCTTAGCCAAACAGCTTCCTTAGCTGCTTCACAAGCTGCTACATACTCAGCCTCCATGGTGGAGTCTGCTATGCATCCTTGCTTTATACTTCTCCAAACTACAGCTCCCCCGTTAAGGGTGAACAGTGACCCTGACGTGGATTTCCTAGAATCCTTGTTAGTCTGGAAGTCAGAGTCGGTGTATCCAGTGAGAACTAACTCTTTAGCCCCAAACACCAGCATGTAGTCCCTCGTTCTCCTAAGATACTTGAGGATTCCTTTAACGGCGGTCCAGTGGTCTAACCCTGGATTTGACTGATATCTGCTGACAATCCCTACAGCATAACAGATGTCAGGCCTCGTGTAGAGCATAGCATACATTAAGCTACCCACTGCAGAGGCGTAGGGAATCCGTCTCATATCCTCAACCTCTTGAGGTGTCTTAGGAGACTGTTCCTTAGACAGGTGAACCCCATGCCGGAAAGGCAATAAGCCCTTCTTGGAATTCTGCATCGAATATCGAGCCAACATCTTGTCGATATACGTTGCTTGAGACAGGGCTAGCGTTTTGTTCTTTCGATCCCGAATAATCTGGATACCAAGAACATAATGGGCCTCACCTAAATCTTTCATTTGGAATTGGGCAGCTAGCCATTCTTTAACGCCAGACAGATAGCCTACATCATTCCCAATGAGTAGGATGTCGTCAACATAAAGTACAAGGAAAGCTACTTTATTCTTGTTGATTTTCTTGTAAACACAAGGTTCATCAACATTTTGGTCAAAGCCAAAAGACTTGATAGCAGTATCAAATCTAATATTCCAAGATCTGGAGGCCTGTTTCAACCCATAAATGGATCGATTCAGCTTACAAACCTTTTGTTCCTGACCTTGGGTTATGAACCCTTCGGGCTGAGACATAAAAATACTCTCTTCAAGATTGCCATTCAGAAAAGCAGTCTTGACATCCATCTGCCATATTTCATAGTCATAAAACGTGGCAATGGATAAGAGAATTCTTATGGACTTAAGCATAGCAACTGGAGAAAAGGTTTCTTCATAGTCCACCCCTTCTCTTTGGGTATAACCCTTTGCTACAAGTCTTGCCTTGAAAGTCTGTACTTTCCTAGCAGCATCTCTTTTCCTCTTATAGATCCATTTGCACCCAATGGGTTTAACCCCTTCAGGTGGATCTACAAGTTCCCAAACTTGATTGAAGTACATAGACTCCATCTCAAGGTCCATGGCTTTGGCCCATTCGTCTTGGTCTACGTCATTCATTGTCTGACGATAAAACAATGGATCTTCTACGCCGTCATCAGGCATGACTACTTGTGTTTCCGTTAAACCCAAGTAGCGGTTAGGTTGGATTACAACCCTCCCACTGCGTCGAAGAGGACTAGATTGACGAGAAGAACTGGCTTCTCCAACAACTCTTGTTGAATGACCTGGTTCATCAACAACCCTTGTTGATCCTTCTGTAGCTTCTCCTAATACTAACTTACTTCGTGGTTTATGATCTCGAATGTGGTCTTCCTCCAAGAAAGTTGCATTTGTCGATACAAATACTTTATTTTCTTGAGGGTCGTAGAAAAGACCACCTCTCGTTTCTTTTGGGTATCCAACAAATTGGCATATTCTTGTACGTGGTTCCAATTTCTTAGGATTCGTCACTAGCACGTGTGCAGGACAACCCCATATACGGAAGTAACGCAAACTAGGTTTACGCCCCCTCCATAACTCAAAAGGAGTTTCAGAAACACTCTTTGAGGGAACGTTGTTAAGAATATGTACTGCAGTCTCTACTGCATACCCCCAAAACGAGCTAGGCAACTGAGCATATCTCATTATAGAACGAACCATGTCTAACAGGGTTCTATTTCTCCTTTCTGATACACCATTCTGCTGAGGTGTACCAGGTGCTGAGAGTTGGGATTGGATTCCATGTTCTATCATGTAGTCCTGGAATCTTTGATCCAGATACTCTCCACCTCGATCTGATCGAAGTGTTTTAATCGTTTGACCTAACAGGTTTTCAACCTCAGTCTTAAACTCTTTAAACTTTTCAAGAGCTTCGGACTTATGGCCCATTAGGTATAAGTAACCGTATCGAGAATAGTCATCTATGAAAGAGATGAAATATTCATAACCACCTCGAGCCTTTACATTCATTGGACCACAAAGATCCGAATGTATCAGTTCAAGTGGTTCTTTGGCCCTGTAACCTTTTCCAGTAAAAGGCCTTTTGGTCATTTTACCCTCGAGACACGATTCACAGGGTGGTAAAGATGTATCTTCTAAATCAGTTAGAAGTCCATTTTTAACCAAACGATCGATCCGATCGATGTTAATATGACCAAGACGAAGATGCCAAAGATACGTGCTGTTACTTAAAGGAGAGATCTTTTGCCTTTTGTTTTGAGTTTCGGCCGTTTTAAACATTTCATGACTTAAAATAGCCTTAGTATCAGTAGGTCTTAACACAAATAAATTATTTTCATGCTTAGCTGAACAAATATAAATTCCATTCCGAGAAATAAAAGCTTCATTAAGCATGAATGAAATTGAATAACATTGTTCAAGTAAAGCTGAAACAGAAATAAGGTTCCTTTTAATTTTAGGAACCAAGTACAAGTTCTCTAAAATCAAATACTTATTTCTAAAAAATAATTTTGTAGCTCCCACTGCACGAGCTGAAACGACCTCTCCTGTTCCAACCTTGAGAGTCATTTCGCCACCTGCCAGCTGTTGGAAATCATTTCCCTGAAAAGATGAGCAAACATGATTAGTGGCTCCCGAATCTAATATCCAGGCAAACTCATCATGTTCTACAAGACAGGTTTCTAAAACCAGTAAATCGAATTTACCTTCTTTTTCTCTCTTCTTCTCAGCGAGGTAACGGGGACAGTTGCGCTTCCAGTGACCATCCACATTGCAGTGGAAGCATCTGCTTTTGTCGGCCACGACCTTGGCCTTGCCCTTACCTTGCACAGCTTGTGCAGGAGCCTTCCCCTTGTCTCCCTTCCTCTTCTGTATTTGCTTCGATGAAGAAGCTTGAGGTACAGATTTAGTCCCTGAGGATGAACCCTTCAGGAACTTTTTCTTGGAATGGGCCACATTGGCCTCTCCTTTCACTACGTTTTTGCCCTTGCTTTTCAGCATGGACTCATAAATCTGTAACTCCGAGAGAAGGGTAGTCAGGTTGAACTGAATTTTGTTCATACTCGCATTCGTCCTGAATTGCATATAGCTTGCAGGAAGCGAGTGAAGGATGAATGCAACCTGACTGCGCTCGCAGACTACCCCGTCGTTTGCCTCAGCAATGTTGAACTGGTTAATCATATCCAGGACATGTTCCCGGACAGACTGACCTTCTTGCATCTTGGCGTTGAAGACGTTCTTCAAGGCATCGTGGTGGAGCTGATAGGACGGTAGTCCAAACATCTCCTGCAGGGAATTCATAATCTCCCTGGCAGTTGCCACGTTCTCGTAACGCTTGGCCAAGACTTCAGATAAGCTGACCAATATATAGACTTTGACCTTTTCATTGGCCTTCGTCCAGCGTTCATGGGCATCCTTTACTGCCTGAGTGGCAGTGCGAGGGGGAACGGGAGGACATTCCTCCGTTAAGACGAACCTAAGATCCTCTACCACGAGTATGGTATTTAGATTCGATTTCCAAGTTGGAAAATTTTCGCCAGTTAATCTTTCATTCTTAAGCAAGGAAATGATTGAGGAAGACATTGCTGAAAAAACAAACAATTGACCGTATTAATTATCTTTGCCTTAACCCATCACACAAGCAACACAAACAATTGCATTTATCTAATCAATTTTGCAAACAAACAATCAAAGAACCCTAATAAAACTATTGATTGTGTTATGCAACGATGCTTTAGAGGTTTAGAAGAACAGCCACCGAAGGGTGATCAGTTGTTCCTCCTCTAAAATGAGACTCTTCTCAGTTAATCTCTAATCCCAGAATAACTCATATTCCATTAGATTTTAACCACCGTTGTTCGGTCAAGGATTTGTTAACCAATTAACTCCTCCCTGTAAGTGTAACCCTCCCACTTTCAGATCTCAAAGGCACGGACCAACAGGCTACCGTTAGGAAAGACAACTGTTGGTAATTAGCCTCAGAGATCCTATCCTCTTTAGGAGTTCACGGTGTTCCGAATCCTATGATCAGGCCCTCCGAAGGGATGGTTGCTCCAGGGCAACACGCAGGCGGATCATAGGAATCTCACGTTGTGACCTAGGGGTGGAGACCGAAGGATACGTTGACACGCGTCCCGCTCCCACTTAATATGGTTACTTTCCCCATTCACCTTGGTATTGACCCATGCAAACACTTTCCGAAGGGAGGCCGCGCTAAAACGACACGAAGCCGAGCATGGATCTCACGATGCGAACATACAGGGACGTAGGAGCAAAACTCAATTTAAATTAAGTTTTGTAATTTTCCTCCCACTAAAGTAACCTATGGGTATTTTAGGGTTTAATTACCTTAGATAAATCCGGCTAAGTCATTTATCTAAGTCTAGTCCTATTATAACTATTATAATAAGACCTAATGTCTAGGTGTATTAAACATATTTAATTAACCTAGCGACATTATTCTAACATTAACCTGTGATTAATTCAACTCCGGTGATCCAGATCAGTTCCCAGGTAGGAGGTGTTCCGTATACCGTCAACTTAAATACCTTCAATCCTTAGACAGAACTTCACTGGTAGAGTTCCCTTATAATCTCAGGAATGTTTGTCCTACTTAGTTCATTAAAACTATTTAAAAACTAAGTAAGAATTTCTAATCCTATTAGAAAATGATCTTAGGTCTAATTAATTTTAACTCATTTAAAATTAATTCATTTTAACCTAAGATCCTATGTGAGCATGCATATCTTGATTATAGATTGACGGTTTCTAATCATAAATTTTAAACTATTTCGAAATTTTAATGATTAGTCCTATAATCATGCATACTATAGTTTTAAAAACAATTAACAATCATATTCTAGTTAATGAAATTAAAAACTATATACTAGCATTGCATGAATTTAATATAACTTTTATATTAAACTATGGATGTCTCATGCTCAATGCAACTTGATTTCCATTTTTAATAAATTAACAATTAATTATTGCCAAAAATGGAAAATCATTGTAGCATGCTGCAAACAATTCATTTTAAATATAACTCTTATATTAAAACTATGTAATTGCATGCATCATGCTATCCCATTTTCATGATTTTAATATAACTCAACTATATATTAAAAAACTCATGAAAATAAATCCATGCATTTCAATCATATATTATAATCTAATTATAACATACATAAATGCATGAGCATGCTTTATAACCTAAGGTGGGATTTCTAATTTTATATGACATCCATAAAACATATAAAATAGCATATGAACCGATTAATTGGCCCCTAGGATAAAATTAAAGCTAAATTACAATAATAAAGCAAAAATCTATCCTATTACAGCCCTCTGCAGCCCCGAACCGGACCAAAATTGCTTAAAAGATGCCAAAACCGCTCGAACCAGCTTAAAACCGCTCGAACCGGTCCGGAAAACCACTGAACAAGCTTCAAAAAACCGCCCAGTCAACGAACCAAACAGGAAAGTCAACGAACCGGCAAACCAGTCAACGAACCGAGCAGGAAAGTCAACAAACCGGCGAACCAAACTCCGAACCGCGCCTATCCGAAGAACCGGCTGACGCAAACTGGATCGCTCCAGCGAACCGCGTGCCGCTGACGTCAGGATCTCCTCTGCTGACGTCAGCCCTACCCACTGACGCGCGTTCCGTCTGAAATTACGTTTTTTTTTTTTTTTTTTTCGAATTTGTAGAATTCCAGCACTGTTCCAGCCGCAATTGTTCGTCGTTTTCCGCCGTTTTTGGCCAAATTTGGTCCCGATCTTCATCGTTCTTCAGCCTAAACTAGACTTGGACTTACAGAGACTCGATTTACAATTTTAATTGCCCAAAAACGCAGGGGCCTTTACATATGATCGCATCAAAAATTGTAAATCTAAGGCCAATTAACCTCCAGTTCATAGCAAATTAACATACATTATGCAATTAAATCCCACCTAAAACCAACGCAAATTTTAATTCACAAATTAAAATACATAGAAGGCTCTGATACCAATTGAAGGGATAAAAGCACTTGCGTAGCGGAAACGTACAGAACCTTTAACTCTGATTTAATTTGAACTAAAATACCGGTACATTGGAAAAATAAAAACACAGCAGTAAACATAATTTAACATGCTGAATCTTAATTATAAAACATGCTTACACCTTAGATCTAATCTAAATTGGATCCTATTGATCCAAGATCAAGAACACTATACCTTTGAAGACGTTCTTGACCCGTTTCACCAAAATTCATTGATCTTCCACCCAAAAACAGCAGCAAAGTTTTAATCACAGAGAGTTAGGAGTATTTTTCTTCTCTGTATCCTTGAGAGAATAATCACAGAGAGTTCTACTGAGAGAGAAAGGGAATTGCGTATGAGGGCTTGAATAATGGTAACCAACTCAACGAATGAGATTATACTGGGGAAGTGGTTATTTTACGGATAAAACTTCCCACTCCCTAAATAAACTCCCCTTCACACGTAAACCCTAAGTAAGTGGAAGACTTTATCAGTTCAATTAACTGATAAATAAAATTAATTAATAATTCAAATCATTAACTAATCTTTAATAATATAATTAATTTAACAATTAAACTAACTAATTATTATAATTAATGTAAATCATATTTCCATAACATTCCCACATAACCTAAAGTTTTAATCTAATTCAATTAAATCAAATTTAATTGAACTGAATTAAAACGATAATTAATTAATTCTCCAATTAATTAATATCATAATTAAATATCTCATATTTAATTATATTTCCCTCAAAAATAAACTATAGTATTAATGTACATCTAATGTGCATTAATTATAACCTATAGTTTTTAAAATATAAATCAAATTCATATTTTATCTTAATATTCGAACACCTTCGAATATTCAATTCTCCCTTAGAAATTTACCTCAACGCCCTTATAGAGCTACCGGTGGGACCTAATGGACCTACAGATCAGAAGCTCCAACGATGTGAGAATAATTGGCTAAACTCATTAACCAAATTAATCAATATTCGTTAACTATGGTTCACTCCACTATAGAACCACAGCTGCACTCTTCTCACTGCAGATATATTTCTGTGTCCACGGATATCGACCATCAACAGCAAGTTAGCTCTTCACATGTGTTTGTACCCCAGCTAGGTCAAATTACCGTTTTACCCCTGGGCTACCTCTTCATCCTTAAGTACCAGTGCTCCTCTAATGAACAACCTGTTTGAGGTCCAACCAACAAACAGAAGTCCCTCTCGTGCCATAGAGAGGGTAGGGCCCATTGTTCAAGACCCGGAGACACCACTTAAGGGAACACACCTCTACTTACCCTAAAGTTGGGAAGGAGTGAATTCCATCTTGTAAGACTATGTTCCCAGCTCCCCAATCGGTCTTGTCCCCAAAATGGTAGGCTTATTGAGTCGGCGAATAGGCCACTCTCACCCGTACAAATCAAAGGACAATCCCTCATGGACAGGAGTCCAAAATCCACTCAGGATTAAGGCCAAGTTGCCTAGGTCATCCTAGTGAAATAGAAACCGAACTAACTAACAGTGTTACAGTTAGTGGTTAACTATTTCGCGGTCCGGTCTTTGTGCAAACTCATTGCACAGGATACCCCCGCTCGTATGTCAACTACACGAACGCGTTGGATCATTACGTTTGTATCAAAATAAAAAGCGGGTCGTATCCATAGTGTCACCAGGATAAGGTACCCAGCCTTATCCCTATACTACAGACCCTTTAGGCTAAAACTTGAACATCGATCCCCGTATGTCCCTACATACTAGTTCAAGCCTCATTCTATTAGCCTTGGATGTTTAGTTTATTGGATTAGGGTTAATAAGACAAAATATAATACAAACATTGAATAATACATCACTTTTATTAATGTTTGGTCAAATGTACATTTACTATCTACGAGTTTTAGGGCATAAAACCCAACAAACCACGACACTGCTTTGAAAAATATGGAAGTTCAAATAGGTCAGATAGCTTCAGCAGTGAATGCCCTTCAGAAGGGGAAGTTCCCAAGCGACACTGAACCTAACCCAAGAGAGCAGTGCAAGATGGTGACACTAAGAAGTGGTAGGAAGCTGGAGATCAGTTCAGAAAAGAAGAAGGAAGAAGAAAAGAGCAAGGATGAAGATGAAAGGGATGAGACACAAAAAGCCTCCTCTGGAAGGAAAAAAAAGAAAGGCAAGAGGAGAAACTGTACGAGGAAGAAGTGGTTCCATGAAACCACCATGACAAAGGCTCGCACATTAGCCCGCCCAAGCGGAGGGGCGAATGTCCAACCTTTGACTACATGGAGTTACCTTTTCCTCAGCGCTTTAAGAATGTTAAATTAGATGAGCAGTTTCAGAAATTCCTTGAAATGTTTAAAAAATTGTCTGTGAATATTCCCTTGGTAGATGCTTTGTATAACATGCCTAATTATGGGAAATTCATGAAAGAAATGCTTTCGAGGAAGAAAAGTTTGAAAAAAGAAGTTTTTAAATTGTCTAAAAGTAGTTGTACCATAGTTTCAGGAAAGATGCCTTCTAAACAGAAAGATCCAGGGAGTTTTACCATTCCCTGCACCATAGGAGAAGTATCTTTCAATAGGACCTTGTGTGATCTTGGTGCTAATATAAATTTAATGCCCTATTCTGTTTACAGGAAGACTGGTTTAATAGGAATGAAGGACACCGACGTCACTTTCCAGTTTGCTGACAGATCAATTACCCACCCGATGGATGTTGTGGAGGACGTGCTAGTGAAGGTGAATAAATTTATCTTCCCTGTAGACTTTGTGGTACTCGACATGCAGGAAGACAGAGAGGTACCCATTATTCTAGGCAGACCTTTCTTAGCAACTGGTAAGGCCGAAATTAGTGTGCATACAGGTAAGCTTACCTTGAACATTGATGATGAAAAAGTCGTGTTTAGTATTTTTGGCCAGGATGAGTCTGTATGTAGTCTGCATACTTGTTTTTCTATTGGTCCTGAATACTTGACTGATGATGATGAGAAGGTAGAATATAATCTTGGCCTAGGCTTAGGAGAAATGCTTATGGATGATGGGGATTTCGATCATAATGCTTTATTAGATGACCCTCTGTTTGAGAATGAGCTGAATGATTTAGATTTGCCTGACTTTGAAAATGAATTGGACTTGCCTGCTTATGAGCATGAAATATCTGCAGTTGATGATTTACCTTATTTTGAAAATGAGTTAGATTTGCCTGAGATTGATGATTTTGATGATGATATTGATTTGCCTGACATTGAGAATGAGCATGTTTTGCATAAAAAGGGTTACTTGATAGATAATTTTGAGTTTGATCATGATAATGCTGAATCTATTGAGTCTGATCTTGATATTCCTGAGTGCATGAAACCTGACAATGTTAATAACTTTGGTTCGTGTCCTGATGATGCATATAGCATAGAATCTGACCCAGAGGAACTCGATTCTGTGCATAGTATAGAATCTGACCCTGAAGAGCTTAAATTCTTTAATTCTGATAGTGAGTCATATGATAGCTTAGTCGAATCATTTTTTAATTCTGAGTCTGAGGAATCTTCTGAGCATATAGATATTGAATCAGATGAATGGACTGGCATGATTGATAGGCCATCTTTAGATCCCAGACCAGTTGATATCATAACGCTTGATGACTCTGTTAACAATTGTTTTGAGAATAGAGATCTAGAAAAGAGATTTGATGCTGTTGCATATTTTTTGAAATGTTATTATGATAATCTCTTTAGCGAAGATAGGCCAGGGGAAAGTTTTTTTTCTCCCCTGTTTGCAATGTGCAATTCGATGCGCGATTTTTTTGCAGGGCCCGGAGGATGATGAAAACTTTTATTTCGAGCCTCCGTAAGCGTGCCGAGCCTCGTCTAGCTAAAGACGTTAAAGAAAGCACTGCTTAGGTGGCAACCCAAGGATTTAAGTTTAAGTAGTTGTTTTTGCGGTAAATAATTTTCTTTGTTTCGTGATCCAATTTTGTTTTGCAGGATCACCTTAGCAAATCCCAAAGCTCCAAAAATCCCATTTTTTGAATCCAAGGGAAGAGGATGAAGCGCTCCTAGCTCAGGGAAGTCTCAGTATCCCTCTATTTGCTTTACTGTTTTTAAAACATTGGGGACAATGTTTAATTTAAGTTTAGGGGGGAGGCTTTCGCTGTGTTGAGCATATTTGAATTCTGTTGGATGCATGAATAGATAGCCATGATAGCCAAGGATGTGATTTTAGAAGTTTTGGGAGAAAATGGTTTATATGTTGTGGAATCTGGGAGCACTGCAGAAATTGTGAAATTTTAAAATTTTTTGATACTTAGTTTTGATGTCTAAAGCATGCAATAGTCTTATCTAATGACGTCTTTGAAAATCTAGATTCTTATTATGATTTTTAAAGTTTGTTGTCACCCCGATAGGCTTAGTTTCTAATACTAGGAAGTTCATGCTTGATTGTTCTAAAGAGCTAGGTAGAAAAAAAAAATGCTATGCCTGCTGAGAGAAAAGCAAAAGCAACAAAAGAAAATGAGAGAAAAGAAAAATCTGTTGAAAAAGAAAATTTTTGCTTGCACAAAAGAAAAAGCCTAGGGGTAAAAAGAGCTACATGCGGTGTGATCAGTTAGGCCAACCAAGAATAAAATTCGGGTTAAGGGTCCCTGCACCGTAGTGTGAAAGCTAGTGTCATTAGATATCAAAATGCAAGTTTGGGGGAGTAGCAAAAGAAAAAGAAAGTGAAAAAATCAATTGAGAGTTTTGCTCGCCCATGAAAAAGAAAAAAAAAATCAGGCACCCTAGTTTCTTTTTTTTTTTGCATGATAGAAGAACTCCGACCTATTAGGGGCTCTTAGCCAGTGTAGGGGAAAAAAATGGAGAAAGCCATACGACAAATCTAGGTTAGTAAAAGAATCAATAGATAAGTTTTGAGCATGCTATTCATTAATCTTGAGTTCAAACTAGTTTAAGATTTCTTCATGAGTATGCGATGCTTGCTTATTCCACTTGCATGTTTTCCATTATATCTTAAGAATTCAAAAATCATTGAGGCTTGAGCGATTCTATTTCTTGCATCTTTAGAATTTATTTTGCTCGGGACTAGCAAAAGCTTAAGTTTGGGGGTGTGATAGCGAGCAGAAATGTCGCTATTTTAGTCCCAATTTATTAGTCTTTTTTGTGCTTTAATTGTGTTTTTATTGAAAATATTTCATATATTTTGTTATTTGGTCTTTAGGAGCAAAGTTGTGGATTTTGTGGAAAAAGTGCCCAAAATGAAGCCATTCAAGCCCAATTTCCATGCTTGGGTCAAGAGGAGTCAAAAGAGGACATCTATGAAGAAAATGAAGGATTGGAATTCCATAATTCCGTAAAGCGGAAACGTGATTGGGACCGATTCGTAATTAATTTTGTTTAATCTAAAATACCAATACATTGGCAATAATATTAGAACTATTCTAAATATATATTAAGGCTAAGCATACAAAAATATTATATCTAAATCTAATTTATAACGTAACAAATTACTTACTCTCGTTGACGACTCAGATTAAATTCACCAACTGCTTGTGAATTAATCACGAACTAGTGTGAACACCACCACTATGGCTACACCGGTATGACTCTGAGACTTCTAGAGGCAAGAGACTTGTGGGAGCCTTTGGGAGAATTCTCTGAGAGTAGGAGATGAATGGGATACCTTTCACCCAACCCCAGGGGTCCTATATATAGTAAAGGCCAAAACCTTTTTCCTAATAGGAAAAGGGAGACCTTTTCCTAATAGGAAAACGTCTCTAATTTTAATAAATAATTAATTAATTCCATAATTAATTAATTTCCCAATTAAATATCATATATATAATCTTAGAGATTTTATTAAAATTAAAATTAATATGAATCCAATTCATATTAAATTTATTTGAACTCTTTCAAATATTTTATTTCCTAATAGGAAAAGGTCTCTAATTTTAATAAATAATTAATTAATTCCATAATTAATTAATTTACCCAATTAAATATCATATATTTAATCTTAGGGATTTTATTAAAATTAATATGAATCCAATTCATATTAAATTTATTTGAACTCTTTCAAATATTTTCTCTCAAGAATTAATTTTTTTTAAATTAATTCAAAAATTATATTATAAAGTTTCATAAACTTTATATTATAATGCATCAATATACATTATACGATTCCCCAAGTAAATTGAACACTTTCAATTTAAAATTTATACTTAATTGCCTCAAGTCTCTTTACGAGCTACCAGTGGGACCTAATGGACCTACAGATCAGAAGCTCCAACGATACGAGACTAATTAACCAAACTCATTGACCAAGTTTAGTCAACATTCGTTAACTGTGGGTCACTCCACTAAAGACCCACAGCTGCACTCTTCTCACTATAGAATATTTCTGTGTCCACGGATATCGACCAAGCAGTAAGTCAATCCTTCACGTGTGTTCGTGACACCAGTTGGGTCAAATTACCGTTTTACCCCTAGGTTACCTCTGGTTCCTTAAGTACCACTGATTCCTCTAATAAACAAGTTGTTTAGGGTCCAACCACTAAACAGGAGTTCCTCTCAGGCTAGGAGAGGACGGCGCGCCTTTGTTCAAGCCCTAGAATCAGCCCTTAAGGGAACACACATCTACTTACCCCAATAGGGGAAGGAGTGAATTCCATCTTGTACTGTTATGTTCCCAGCCCCCATTCGGTCTTGCCCCTGAAATGGTAGGCTTATTGAGTCGACGAACTGGCCACTCTCACCCATACAAATCAAAGGACAGTCCCTCCTGAAAGGGGTTCATAACAGACTCAGGATTGAGATTGAGTTACCTAGGTCATCCTATTGAAATAGAAACCTAAACTAGTTAACGGCGTTACATCTAGTGGTTACTATTTCGCGGTCCGGTCTTATGCAGACTCATTGCATAGGATACCCCCACCCGCATGTCTCCTACATGGATGCTTTGGTTCATTGCATCTGTATCGAATACAAGGTGGGCCGTATCACATAGTGTCACCAGGATAAGGTACCCAGCCTTATCCCTATACTATAGACCATTTAGGTTGTTACTTGGACACCGATCCCCGTGTGTCCCCACATACTAGTCCAAGTTTCATTTAAACAACCTTGGATCTTAGTTTATTGGATTTAGGGTTTATTAATGCAAACTCGATTATTCAATAACCAAATTACTGAATTACTCAAATAACACTTTATTGAGATCGATTAATTTGTTTCATTTACTATCTACGAGTTTTAGGGCATAAAACCCAACAACTCCCACTTGAACTAAAACTCTAGTGGGCAATGTACATCAACAATCAAAATTGAATGAATAATCATTGAAGTAGGAATAGTAGTTTGTATTAATACTGTATAATACATGAAAAGTACAAATACAGATAAATACAATAAACTAGGGCATTCACAATACCCATTACACTTCTCCCACTTGCCCTAGATTATTCTATGTACATATCTCGCAGACCTAGACCCTCTAGATGACCCTCGAACACTTTAGCCGTGAGAGCCTTCGTAAATGGATCAACAATATTGTGCTCAGAGGCTACCTTCGTGACGATCATGTCCCCTCGTTGCACGATCTCTCTGATGAGATGATATTTGCGCTCTATGTACTTGCCTCTTTTATGATTGCGAGGTTCTTTAGAATTTGCCACTGCACCACTATTATCACAGTAAAGGGTGATTGGCAAGTTCATATTTGGAACAACTTCCAAATCCATCAAGAACTTCCGTAGCCATACAGCCTCCTTAGCTGCTTCACAAGCAGCGACATATTCGGCCTCCATGGTGGAGTCTGAAATGCATCCTTGCTTGATGCTACGCCAGACTACAGCTCCCCCGTTGAGGGTAAATACTGACCCTAATGTGGATTTCCTAGAATCCTTATCAGTCTGAAAGTCAGAGTCTGTGTATCCTGTAAGGGTCAAATCCTTAGAGCCTTACACAAGCTGATAGCCCCTCGTTCTCCGAAGATACTTGAGGATGTTTTTAACTACAGTCCAGTGGTCTAACCGTGGATTGGACTGGTACCTGCTGACTATCCCAACTGCATAGCAAATGTCAGGTCTAGTACACAACATGGCGTACATAAGACTGCCCACAGCTGAAGCATAAGGGATGTGTCTCATATCCTCAATTTCTTGAGGTGTCTTAGGACACTGTTCCTTAGACAAATGAACTCCATGCCTAAAGGGTAGTAAACCCCTCTTGGAATTCTGCATCTTATATCTAGACAACATCTTGTCTATATATGATGCTTGAGACAGGGCTAACGTTCTGTTCTTACGATTCCTGATAATTTGAATCCCTAGAACATACTGAGCTTCACCCAAATCTTTCATTTGGAGGAACTCAGTCGATAGCCATTTTTTAATGTCAGCTAGATATTCTACATCATTTCCAATGAGAAGAATATCATCTACATACAACACCAGAAAAGCTACTGAACTGTTGATAATCCTTTTGTAAACACAAGGCTCATCAACGTTCTGGTCAAAGCCATAAGATTTGACAGCAGTGTCAAACTTTATATTCCAAGATCTGGAAGCTTGCTTCAACCCATAAATGGATCGTCTAAGCTTGCAAACTTTTTGCTCCTGACCTTGAGCGACGAACCCCTCTGGTTGAGACATAAAGATGTTCTCATCAAGATTGCCATTCAGAAAGGCAATCTTGACGTCCATTTGCCAAATCTCATAATCATAAAAGGTGGCAATGGACAAGAGAATTCTTATCGACTTTAACATGGCAACTGGGGAGAAGGTTTCCTCATAGTCCACCCCCTCCTTTTGGGTATAACCCTTTGCCACAAGTCGAGCTTTGAAAGTCTGTACTTTCCCAGCTGCGTCTCGTTTTCTCTTGTAGATCCATTTGCACCCTATGGGTTTAACCCCTTCAGGTAGGTCTACAAGATCCCAGACTTGATTGAAGTACATAGACTCCATCTCTAGGTCCATAGCTTTGACCCACTGGTCATGGTGCACATCATTCATTGCCTTTCTAAAGGTCAATGGATCCTCAACCCCATCATCAGGTATGACAGTTGGAGTTTCTACTAAACCCAGATAGCGTTCAGGTTGAATAACAACCCTCCCACTACGTCGAGGCATTCTCAACTCTTGAGAAGGATGGGCTTGACCAGATGTACTGGGCTCATCAATAACTCTTGTTGAAGGTCCAGCCTCTAAACTGTGTTGCTCACCGCAAGCGTACGGGTCGCAAGTAATATAAAACGGAAAGTATTCCGAGTATCGAATCCTCAGGGAATTTGAATTATTTCCATTAAGCACCAAGAACCATCATGTTTTAATTTTATTTAGAATTTCAACTTGAATTGGTAAAGCGAATAAAAAAAAACTAACCAAAAGAAACATGCAAGTAAAAAGGAATTTTCCTATCAAAGGGGGCTCGACCTAGGGTGTTAACTAGCTTTCTTGGATTTGTAGCTCCATCACATGGATGTATGTAACCAATAATCTTCAATTTCATAAATCTAGAAGTGATTATAAGCGGATTTCTCTTTCAAGTTCCTCCGCATCTCATACTAACATAACTAATTTATGTGTCCATCTCCTTAGTTAATCATAGTATGGCATTAAGCAACTTCATTATCAATTTCTAACAATTCTCTTTCACTCTCGTGTTCCAAGCAATTATTAGCCATGCAATTTGGATCTAATCTAATTTCTCTCTGTCGAGTATCAATTTAGACCAACAAATCAATTAATCCGTGATCAAGAGATTAAAAGCATTAAGAATGAATTGCATAGATGAAATATGAAGAAATTCATTACATAATCCGAGTAATTGCGCTACAATATCCAATTAGCTAGAGTAACGACCCTAGGTCTCAAGATCTACTCATAATTGGAAATAATTTTGCCAAAATGATCTTGATCCATGGGCCTAACTCGAATTAAAATAAGAAATTACAAAGAAGTAAGGAAGAAATAACCGATAAGTTGATCCCAAGCTCCCGCTACAATCATCTCGACTCCGAGCCTTGGAATCTCGCTCAATTCCTCCTGGTTCCTCACAACTCTTCTCTCTTTTTCTCTCTATTGAGCTAGGGGAGAGCTCCCCAAAAAATGGGATGATTCTCACCAAAGGGAATGGGCTTTTTTATAGGGAAAGGGGCTGGAAATTTCTTGCTGAACAAGTCGGTAGCGTCGAGACGCTACGTCACAGCGTCGTGATGCTCTGACGTCATACTTTCTTGGAGCAGAAGTTGTCGCAACGTCGCGACGCTACCGCGATTCTGGAATTTTGCTCGCTGATCACCTAGCGTCGAGACGCTACAGTCCTAGCGTCGAGACGCTAGGCCTTCTAGAAGCCTTAAACACGGATTTTGGCCTCCTTTCTTCTTTCTTTTGGGCTTTTTAGGCCTCTACTTCAAATGTCTTCTTTTCTTTTCTTCTTTTATGGCCCAAAGACTTCTTTTTATGCCAAAAATTTGGTAAAATTCTTGGTTTTGCTTCTCAAGCTCGGTTTTCTACAAAATCAACATAAAAATACATTAAAGCTCACAATTCATGCATAAAACTAGCTAAAATTAATGGGAAAATGATGACATTTTTGCATGTCATCACACCCCCAAACTTAAAGTTTTGCTAGTCCCGAGCAAAATAAAGTAATGCATATGAATCATAACTTGCATGCTGACAGCTCTATCCTCCATGCTTCTAGCCATGAATGCAAACTATTGAAACAAATAAGTAAGCATGAACAACCATCAAGAAGTTTAAAATCTAATCCTATCCACCCTTGCAAAAACGAATCATCAACTGCCTGATCACAATTTTTACTAGCTCGGAATCATTTATACACTCCTCCATTCATCTTCCCCCTACACTGGCACTAAAGCTCGCCCTTATAGCCATCTCACTTATCTAGCAAGTGCTACCTTACTGAGGTGCCTATAATTCTTGGGGCGTCCCCCAAACTTTTTTTTTTTTTTTTTAGATCCTTTTAGATGTAGCGCCTTCGTTCTGGCTTGCCAACATTGGTGATGAAAGCATCCAACTACGAGCGCCTCATCTTTCAGGTTGCCGAGGCATGCTCATTTCTTTCCAGCGTTTTCATGCAAAGGCAAACGATGGGTGTCATGAATGCCCCTGGTTACTAACGCTCTCAAGAAAGTGGAGCATTTTTTTTTTTTTGGCAAATCAATGCATTTCTTTTTCCCCAAAGCTCAGTATTACTAACTATTACGCAAGAAAGCTTATCTAGACAAACTTTACACCTATCGGAGTGACGACGAACTTCTAAAGCATATAACTTTCATCTAGGCTTTCAAAATCATAATGAAACAAGTGAATCATCATACTTTGCAAGGGATTCAAAGAAAAAATTTTAAATTTTCTTGAATTTAGACATGCTTTCAAATTTGCAACAATAAGAGAGAATCATGGCTAAAAGCAAATCATCAAACGTCATCATCATCAACATGCATTTAATTAATCATAAGCATTACTTTATGCAAAACCTAAGCAGAGCAAATCTCCCCCCCAAACTTAAAATATACATTGTCCCCAATGTATGAACATTTAATCAGGTAAAGAGAGATCGATACTGCCCTGAAAAAGCGAGAGAATCTGAAACGTCTTGAATTTTCGTCCGAAGAGAGCTAGGCACGAATTCACGAGCTTCTTGCATACGGATCGATCTCAAAGGAGCATTAGGATCAACGCAAAAACTAAAATGAAATCTTCAAAAAACTTTAAAAGCTTGGGTTGCCTCCCAAGAAGCGCTTGTTTAACGTCCTGAGCTAGACGGGGCTTGGTCACCCTGGATCGACAAAAATCACTTTTTCTACCTTCCGCTCTTCGAATCCACAATAGTGCTTTACTCTTTGAGCATTGACTTTAAAAGTTAACCCGCTGCTATCCATTAACTCAATTGGCCCAAATGGAGATACTTCCTTGACCAAGAATGGACCGGACCATCTTGACTTCAACTTTCCTGGGAACAATCGCAATCGAGAATTGAATAGAAGAACTTGCTGCCCTGGCTCAAAAGAACGTTTTTGAACTATACGATTATGCCATCTTGCCGTTCTTTCCTTGTAGAGCTTAGCGTTTTCGTACGCCTGGTTCCTGAATTCTTCTAATTCGTTAAGCTGCAGTAGTCGATGTTCCCCAGCCTTCTCTGCGTCCAAGTTCAACTTCTTGATAGCCCAGTATGCTTTGTGCTCGAGCTCCACAGGCAGATGACAGGCCTTACCATACACTAATCGATACGGGGATGTACCGATCGGAGTTTTGAAAGCCGTCCGATAGGCCCACAAAGCATCGTCCAATTTATATGCCCAGTCTTTTCTGTTGATGCGGACTGTCTTCTCCAAGATTTGCTTTATCTCCTTGTTAGAAATCTCAGCTTGACCGTTAGTTTGAGGATGATAAGCAAGAGAAGTCTTATGCTTGACACCATATTTTCTAAGTAATGATTCAAACAATTTATTGCAAAAATGGGACCCCTCATCACTAATTATAGCCCGTGGTGTGCCAAATCTAGTGAAAATATTTTTATGCAGAAAACGTAACACGACACGTGCATCATTAGTCTTAGTGGCTACTGCCTCTACCCATTTAGAAACATAATCAACTGCAACCAAAATGTACGAGTATCCATTGGAAGAGGGAAAAGGGCCCATAAAATCCATGCCCCATACATCAAAAAGTTCTACTTCTAGAATAGGGGTTAGGGTCATTTCATGGTGTCTAGAAATATTACCTGTCCTTTGGCATCTATCACATGTTTTTACAAAAGTATAACAATCTTTAAACAAAGTAGGCCAATAAAAACCAGATTGAAGTACCTTTGCTACCGTACGAGTTGGTCCAAAATGACCACCATAAGGAGAGGCATGGCAATCGTGTATAATCTTACCTACTTCTTCTGCTGGAATGCACCTTCAAATTATTTGGTCAGAACATACCTTAAAGAGAAATGGGTCATTCCACAGGTAGGATTTCACATCGTGGAAAAATTTCTTTCTTTTCTGAGCATTCAAGTCTGGTGGTATTTCTTTTCCTGCAAGAAAGTTTACAAAATCGGCGTACCAAGGAAGAGAAGTTTTAACAGCGTATAATCTCTCATCTGGAAAAACTTCTTTAATAGGAAAGGTTGCGATATTCTTTTCATGCTCTATCCTAGACAAATGGTCTGCTACCACATTTTCACAACCTTTTCTATCCTTGATCTCATAGTCAAACTCTTGCAATAACAGAATCCATCTTATGAGTCTGGGCTTGGAATCCTTTTTACTACTCAAATAACGAATAGCAGCGTGGTCAGTGTGCACTATCACCTTCGTACCAAGCAAATAGGGCCTAAACTTATCGAAAGCAAATACAACTGCAAGCATCTCTTTTTCTGTAGTGGTGTAATTCTGCTGAGCATTATCTAGAGTTCTACTTGCGTAATATATAGCCCTAAAGAACTTATCTCGACGTTGCCCCAAGACAGCTCCTAAAGCATAGTCACTAGCATCGCACATGATTTCAAATGGTTGACTCCAGTCAGGCACAACAATGATAGGTGCGGAAATCAATTTTTCTTTTAAAAGATTAAAAGCTAGCAAACAATCCTTTGAAAACACAAATGGAGCATCCTTTTCAAACAAATGGCACAGAGGTTTAGCAATTTTTGAAAAATCTTTTATAAAACGCCTATAAAACCCTGCATGGCCTAAGAAACTACGAACTCCTTTGACATTGATGGGCGGAGGAAGTTGTTCAATAGCGGAAATTTTGGCTTTATCAACCTCCAATCCTCTTTCAGACACCTTGTGGCCTAAAACTATCCCTTCTTTTACCATAAAATGGCATTTTTCCCAATTTAAAACAAGGTTAGTCTCTTGGCATCTTTGTAAAACACGAGAGAGATTATGTAAACAGTTATCAAATGACGAACCGAAAACAGAAAAATCATCCATAAATACCTCCATAATCTCTTCTACAAAGTCTGAAAATATGGCCATCATACAACGCTGAAAGGTAGCTGGAGCATTACACAGTCCAAATGGCATATGTCGGAAAGCATAAGTACCATAGGGACACGTGAATGTTGTTTTCTCTTGGTCTTCAGGTGCTATCGCAACTTGATTATAGCCCGAATAACCGTCAAGAAAACAATAATACGGATACCCAGCTAGCCTATCAAGCATTTGATCAATAAAAGGGAGAGGGAAATGATCTTTTCTGGTGGCTTTGTTTAACTTCCTATAATCAATACACACACGCCAACCGGTGACTGTCCTAGTAGAAATGGATTCATCTTTCTCATTCTTAATAACAGTCATTCCCCCTTTCTTAGGCACAACTTGAACGGGACTCACCCAAGGGCTGTCAGATATAGCATATATAATTCCTGCATTTAATAATTTTAACACCTCGGCTTTTACCACTTCCTTCATTGCTGGATTTAATCTCCTTTGGTGTTCTACTGTAGGATTAAAGGTATCTTCCATTAAGATTTTATGCATGACAATTGAAGGACTAATACCCTTAATATAACTAATAGACCATCCTAAGGCAGATTTATGCTTTTTCAAAATATCCAACAATTTTTCCTCTTCTACTTTACTTAAATCAGCAGAAATGATAACGGGAAAAGTAGAAGAGTCTCCTAAGAAAGCATAACGTAGGTGGGCAGGCAATTGTTTTAATTCAGGGGAAGGGACATCAACTTGAGCACAAATATCTAATGATAAAGTTTCTTCCCTTCCTAAAGATCTATCAATTAAGGCATTTTCCTTATCAACATCTAATAATTCATCTCCGAACACGTCAGGCATGCTTATTTCATAATGATCAACAAGAGACTCTGACTCTACACATGCATTGATAATAGTGTCAACTGAATCAATCGAAAAGCAGGAACTAACCTCTTCTGGATGTTTTAATGCATTAAAAAGGTTGAACACTACCTCGTCGTCTTCTACTCTGAGAGTCAGGGTTCCTTTCTGTACCTCAATTAGAGCACGAGCGGTTGCCAAAAATGGTCTCCCAAGAATGATGGGGACTTCGGGGTCTTCTTCCATGTCTAACACTACGAAGTCTGTAGGGAATATGAATTTGTCAACGTTGACCAGAACATCCTCTAACACACCTTTAGGGTATGTCATCGAACGATCTGCCAATTGCAGAGCAATTGTAGTTGATTTTAGTTCCCCCAAACCGAGTTTCCTGTAAACACTGAAAGGCATTAGGTTAATACTTGCCCCTAAGTCACATAAAGCCTTTTTAATAAACAAACTACCAACAGTACAAGGAAGAGTGAAACTCCCTGGATCTTTTAATTTTGGTGGTAGATATTTTTGGATGATGGCACTACACTCTGCTGTCATATTTACTGTCTCATGGTTCTCGAATTTCTTTTTCTTTGACAATATTTCCTTCATAAACTTGGCATAGTGTGGCATCTGTTCCAAAGCATCAGCAAAAGGAATGTTAATATGGAGCTGTTTAAAAATATCAAGAAACTTTGAAAATTCAGCATCCAACTTTTTCTTTTGAAATCTCTGAGGATAAGGAATCTGGTTAAGAACTAAAGGAATAGAATCAGAAGACTTATCTGGCACTGATGGTGATGACTCTTCCTCTGGTTTGCTTTTATCTTCCTCATCCACTGTCCTTCTAGTGATGGGCTTTGTTTCTTCTTTTCTTTCAATTTCTCTTAACTGTTTCCCACTTCTGAGAGATATGGCGGGGCATTGTTCTTGTGGGTCCATGGTGACGATATTGGATAAATTTCCTTCCTGGATTTCCTTCATAAATATTGTCATTTGATCCATTTTTGCTTCCATCTTATTAATAACAATATCTACTTTGGCTTGAACATTTTCATTCAAATTTCTAGTCTCATTCATGAAGTTTCTTAGCATTTCTTCCAAAGGGCTTTTCTTTTCTTCAGGTTTAAACTCCTCTTTTAATTCAGCTCTAGGCGAACTTGGAATTTCTGATCCTGTGAGCTTGTTTAGAGCCTTGGTTAGAGCTTCGACTTGCAACCTTAAAGCACTCACTTCTTCATTCTCACATAGTTTCTCCTTAATTTTGGATTCTAGTTGCCATTGGTAACTTGTCAAAGCCAACTCTTCTACTATGGTTCGTGCCTCCTTGACAGTTTTGGCTAAAAAGTTTCCTCCAGCCGTGGTGTCAAGAATTGTCTTTAAATTCCTATTTAACCCACTGTAGAAAAGTTGAATTTGAAGCCAATCAGGGTACCCATGTTGTGGGCATTTCCTTAACAAATCCTTATATCTCTCCCAAGATTCATATAATTGCTCTTCCTCTAATTGTTGAAACTTTCCAATTTCAGCTCTAAGCTTGGTAATCTTTTCTAATGGGAAAATTTTTGCAAGGAAAGCTTTGACTAAATCATTCCAACCAAGGATGCTGTTTGAGGTTAACGAGTCTAACCAATCTCTAGCCTTGTCTTGTAATGAAAATGGGAATAACTGCAAACGAATTGAGTCAGGGCTAACTCCTCCCATCTTTACCGTTCCACAGATATTCAAAAATGATCTTAGGTGATTGTGTGGATCTTCTGATGGATGGCCTTTGAAAACGTTCTCTCTCACCATTTGAATGAGACTAGCTTTGAGCTCAAAATTATCGACAGTGATTGGCTCGTAAGCTATTCCAGAATAGTTTAATGGAAATTCAGGCAAGAAATAATCTCGGATTGCTTTGTCTTCTGCCATGATTAAATCTCAAAAGAACAGATTATCCACCTTATAACTCCTCAAATTTTGCCACAACTTCTTAAAATTAAAAATTTAAAATGCAAAAATAAAATTTCTAAATTAAAATCAAACACTTAATCCTCAATATTAACAGAAAAAAAATTACAAAGTCCCCGGCAACGGCGCCAAAAACTTGTTGCTCACCGCAAGCATACGGGTCGCAAGTAATATAAAACGAAAAGTATTCCGAGTATCGAATCCTCAGGGAATTTGAATTATTTCCATTAAGCACCAAGAACCATCATGTTTTAATTTTATTTAGAATTTCAACTTGAATTGGTAAAGCGAATAAAAAAAAAACTAACAAAAAGAAACATGCAAGTAAAAAGGAATTTTCCTATCAAAGGGGGCTCGACCTAGGGTGTTAACTAGCTTTCTTGGATTTGTAGCTCCATCACATGGATGTATGTAACCAATAATCTTCAATTTCATAAATCTAGAAGTGATTATAAGCGGATTTCTCTTTCAAGTTCCTCCGCATCTCATACTAACATAACTAATTTATGTGTCCATCTCCTTAGTTAATCATAGTATGGCATTAAGCAACTTCATTATCAATTTCTAACAATTCTCTTTCACTCTCGTGTTCCAAGCAATTATTAGCCATGCAATTTGGATCTAATCTAATTTCTCTCTGTCGAGTATCAATTTAGACCAACAAATCAATTAATCCGTGATCAAGAGATTAAAAGCATTAAGAATGAATTGCATAGATGAAATATGAAGAAATTCATTACATAATCCGAGTAATTGCGCTACAATATCCAATTAGCTAGAGTAACGACCCTAGGTCTCAAGATCTACTCATAATTGGAAATAATTTTGCCAAAATGATCTTGATCCATGGGCCTAACTCGAATTAAAATAAGAAATTACAAAGAAGTAAGGAAGAAATAACCGATAAGTTGATCCCAAGCTCCCGCTACAATCATCTCGACTCCGAGCGTTCCTCACAACTCTTCTCTCTTTTTCTCTCTATTGAGCTAGGGGAGAGCTCCCCAAAAAATGGGATGATTCTCACCAAAGGTAATGGGCCTTTTTATAGGGAAAGGGGCTGGAAATTTCTTGCTGAACAAGTTGGTAGCGTCGAGACGCTACGTCACAGCGTCGCGACGCTCTGACGTCATACTTTCTTGGAGCAGAAGTTGTCGCAGCATCGCGACGCTACGCAGACAGCGTCGCGACGCTACCGCGATTCTGGAATTTTGCTCGCTGATCACCTAGCGTCGAGACGCTACAGTCCTAGCGTCGAGACGCTAGGCCTTCTAGAAGCCTTAAACACGGATTTTGGCCTCCTTTCTTCTTTCTTTTGGGCTTTTTAGGCCTCTACTTCAAATGTCTTCTTTTCTTTTCTTCTTTTATGGCCCAAAGACTTCTTTTTATGCCCAAAATTTGGTAAAATTCTTGGTTTTGCTTCTCAAGCTCGGTTTTCTACAAAATCAACATAAAAATACATTAAAGCTCACAATTCATGCATAAAACTAGCTAAAATTAATGGGAAAATGATGACATTTTTGCATGTCATCAAACTGGGCTCATCAACAACTCTTGTTGAAGGTCCAGCCTCATCAACAACTCTTGTTGATTTATTTGTAGCTTTACCAGAAAGTTCACTTAACACAATTTTACTGCGTGGTATGTGTTCTTTAACGTGGTCTTCTTCAAAGAAAGTAGCATTTGTCGATATAAACACTTTATTTTCTTTTGGATCAAAGAAGTATCCACCTCTTGTTTCTTTTGGGTAGCCTACGAATAGGCATAATTTTGAACGTGAATCCAATTTCTTTGGGTTTGCTACTAACACATGTGTAGGGCAGCCCCAAATTCTGAAATGACGTAAACTAGCTTTATGCCCTTTCCAAAGCTCAAATGGTGTTTCAGAAACACTCTTTGAGGGAACAACATTCAAAATATAAACTGCAGTCTCTACTACATAACCCCAAAAAGAACTAGGCAACTGAGCATAGCTCATAATATATCGAACCATGTCTAACAAGGTTCTGTTTCTCCTTTCAGATACACCATTCTGTTGAGGTGTACCTGGTGCTGAGAGTTGGGACGATATTCCATGTTCTATCAAATAGTTTTGGAATTTTAAGTCCAAATACTCTCCACCTCGATCAGATCGAAGTGTTTTAATGGTCTTACCTAACAAGTTCTCAACTTCAGTCCTGTACTCCTTGAACTTTTCAAGGGCTTCAAACTTATGACTCATTAGGTATAAATAACCATACCTTGAATAATCATCTATGAAAGAGATGAAATATTCATACCCTCCTCGAGCTCTTACATTCATTGGACCATAGAGATCCGTATGTACGAGTTCTAAGGGCTCCTTGGCACGATAACCTTTTCCAGTAAAAGGTCGTTTGGTCATCTTACCTTCGAGACATGACTCACATGGAGGTAAAGTACCATCTTCTAACTGGCTTAGAAGTCCGTTCTTAACCAATCTCCCAATCCTATTGAGATTTATGTGGCCAAGTCTCAAGTGCCAAAGATAGGTACTTTGAGAAACTTTTTGCCTTTTTGGTTGAGTCTCAGCTGTTTTAAACATTTCATTGTTCAAAATAGCCCTAGACTCTATTGGTCTTAAGACATACAAATTGTTCTCCATTTTTGCAGAACATATATCAGCACCCCTTTTAGTAATGAAAGCTTCATTCACAGAAAAGGACACTGAATACCCTTGTTCTAGCAAACAAGAAATAGAAATCAAATTTCTTTTTATTCTGGGAACTATATATACGTTATCTAATAACATATAGCGTTCCCTGGAGAAGAACACTTTAATATCTCCCACTGCTTTAGCTGAAATGAGCTCCCCAGTCCCAACTCTGAGAGTCATTTCCCCAACATCCAACTGTTGCCAGGAGCTCATTCCCTCAAAGGAAGAGCATACGTGATGAGTGGCACCTGAATCTAGGATCCAGGTTGTGTCATCATTCTCCACTATACACGTTTCAATGATCAATAAATCAAATTTATTTTCATTGAGATGTGCTGAGCAGTCTATGTCATATTCATCATGAACAATTTCGGATAAATTAGACATATGGGCTTGAGGACCGTCCTCAGTTAAGACCAATTCCACGCATTTAGTGTTTAGGTTCATTTTCTTAGTTGTACTAGAAATACCAGTTTTGTAGTTGGCGTTATTCGAGGCATATAAAGAACGTTTCATTGCTGAGAACAAACAAACTAACTTAATAAGTATTGTTACATTAACCCATTACACAAAATAATATTATTATTTTAATCCAATCAATTTAGCAAAAGTAATGATCAACCCATAGAATAAACATTCATTTTGCAACGATACTTCAAAGGTTTAGAACAACAGCTACCGTAGGGTAGTCAGCTACTCCTCCTCTGAATTGAGACAATCTCAGCTAATCCATATTCCCAGAATAACTCATATTCCAATAGTTCTTAGCTACCGTTTTTTCGGTCAGGAAAATATTAACACCTTAACCATTTCCCGTAAGTGTGACCCTCCATTTTTCAGATTTCAGAGGTCGGCCCCAACAATGCTACCGTAGGGAAAGTCAAAGTTGGAAATGGACCTAAGAAACCCTATCCATTTCTGGAGTTTGCGTTGTTCCGACTCCCATGATCAAGCCCTCCGTAGGGTGATCGCTCCCAGGGCGACTCGCAGGCAGATCATTGGGATCTCACGGTGCAACCTAATGGAGGAGACCGTAGGATACGTTGACACGTTCCTGCTCCCACTTACTATAAAATACTCCCTCATTCACCTTGATATTGATTCATGCAAACACCATCTGGAGGGGGTCACTCCTAGGGTGACTCGAGGCCAAGCATGAACCTCACGTTGTGAACTTTTGAGGACGTGAGAGCAAAACTTGATTTAGGAAAATCTTGTTTTGATATATTTCCTCCCACTAAGTATTTTTATAATTATAGGGTTTATTACTTAGGTAAATTCCGGCTAAGTGAATCTATCTAAGTCTATGCCTGTATATAACTTTTATATATATAGGTCTTTTCTCTAATGTCTAGGTGGATTAAACACTTTTAATTACCTAGAGACATTGCATGCTAATATAACTATGGTTAATTCAACTCAAGTTTCGGCTCAGTTCCCAGGTAGCAGGTGTTCCGTAAACCGTCATCTTAAGTACCTCCAGCCTTAGACAGAACTTTACCGGTAGAGTTCCCTTATAACCAATAGTTATGATAAATCTTTACTCTAAAGATCTAGGTGAATTAAACTCTTTTAATTGACCTAGTGATATTGCATGCTAACATAACTATGGTTAATTCAACTCAAGTTCCGAGTCAGTTCCCAGGTAGCAGGTGTTCCGTAAACCGTCATCTTAAGTACCTCCAGCCTTAGACAGAACTTCATCGGGAGAGTTCTCTTATAACTATAGTAAAGTAAACTCTTTACTCTAAAGATCTAGGTGAATTAAACTCTTTTAATAAACCTAGTGATATTGCATGCTAACATTTAACTATGATTAATTCAACTCCGGTATTCCGGGTTAGTTCCCAGGTAGGAGGTGTTGCGTAAACCGTCATCTTAAGTACCCCCAGCCTTAGACAGAACTTAACCGGTGGAGTTCCCTTATAATCATAGTAATGTTTTTCCTACTTAGTCAATTAAAACTATTTTTAATTCTAAGTAAGAAAATAATTCTAATCCTATTAGAATTATAATGAGCTTAGGTCTAATTAATTTTAAACATTTTAAAATTAATTCATTTTAACCTAAAGTCCTATGTTTGCATGCAACTCTTTGTTATAGGTCGACGGTTTCTAATCAATTTTATAACTTATTATAAAATTTTAATGATTAGCCCTATAACATGCTTATATGGTGTTGGAAAAATAACAATCATATTCTAATTATTCAACACCATATTATTATGACGCCGATAATGATAATATAACGATTATATTAATCTAAAGTGGTGTCATGCTTCATGCAATTTCAATTTCATTTAATTAATATCAATTATATTAATTAAACATCCATGAAATTAAATTACATGAAATTTGATATTAATATAATATAACTCTTATATTAATCTAATTAATGTCATGCTCAATGCTATTCCATTTTCATTTAATTAATATAACATTTTATATTAAATCATACATGAAAACAAGCATTGATTTATATTTATTATTTTCATTCATAATATAACTAATTATATTAATTCTCATGAAAATAATGCTAAGCATGCATGCTACATTAATAAAATATAACAATTATATTTATCTAATTAATGTCATGCATCATGCTTTTCCAATTTCATATATTTCATATAACAATTATACTAAATAACTCATGAAATTTAAATTCATGCATAATTATCATATATTATAAAATTTATAACATAAATATGCATGAAACATGCTTAACCTATGGTGGGAATTTAAGCTATATGACATCCATAAAGCAAATAAATAGCAATTGAACTTGTTAATTTTGGCCCCTAGGATAGAATAAAGCATAAATTACAATAATTATAGCTATATTCTATCCTTAAAGTTCTTCTGCAGCTCCAAATACTGGTCTAGACCGTCCGAACCAACCCGAACCACTTCGAACCAGCTACGAAAATCACGAACCGAGCTAAATTCCAGCTGAACCGGACCAAATCGGTCCCAGCCCAACCAGACCGCGTGAATCAGACCGCCCAACAACCTTGAACCGTCCTGTTGCGAATTTCTAGCGAGTGCTGTAATCGTGACAGCGTCGCAATTTCTCCGATTTTTATCTCATAAAAACCTATTCTAGACCCGGACTTACATAGGACTCGACTTTACATAAAATACCCGAAACACCGGGCCCTTACATGATCAAATCACATAAAAACAGTAAAATCTATGGCCATAAAATTAACCTAAACAGTTCAATGCAAATCATACATACATTATGTATTAATCAATCCCACCAATAGCCAATGCAAATTTTAGAGAAACAAAATTAGATCTACGATCGGCTCTGATACCAATTGAAGGATTGGAATTCCATAATTCCGTAAAGCGGAAACGTGATTGGGACCGATTCGTAATTAATTTTGTTTAATCTAAAATACCAATACATTGGCAATAATATTAGAACTATTCTAAATATATATTAAGGCTAAGCATACAAAAATATTAGATCTAAATCTAATTTATAAAGTAACAAATTACTTACTCTCGTTGACGACTCAGATTAAATTCACCAACTGCTTGTGAATTAATCACGAACTAGTGTGAACACCACCACTATGGCTACACCGGTATGACTCTGAGACTTCTAGAGGCAGGAGACTTGTGGGAGCCTTTGGGAGAATTCTCTAAGAGTAGGAGAATGAATGGGATACCTTTCACCCCACCCCAGGGGTCCTATATATAGTAAAGGCCAAGACCTTTTTCCTAATAGGAAAAGGGAGACCTTTTCCTAATAGGAAAACGTCTCTAATTTTAATAAATAATTAATTAATTCCATAATTAATTAATTTCCCAATTAAATATCATATATTTAATCTTAGAGATTTTATTAAAATTAAAATTAATATGAATCCAATTCATATTAAATTTATTTGAACTCTTTCAAATATTTTCTTTCCTAATAGGAAAAGGTTTCTAATTTTAATAAATAATTAATTAATTCCATAATTAATTAATTTACCCAAATAAATATCATATATTTAATCTTAGGGATTTTATTAAAATTAATATGAATCCAATTCATATTAAATTTATTTGAACTCTTTCAAATACTTTCTCTCAAGAATTAATTTTTTTTAAAATTAATTCAAAAATTATATTATAAAGTTTCATAAACTTTATATTATAATGCATCAATATACATTATACGATTCCCCAAATAAATTGAACACTTTCAATTTAAAATTTATACTTAATTGCCTCAAGTCCCTTTACGAGCTACCAGTGGGACCTAATGGACCTACAGATCAGAAGCTCCAACGATACGAGACTAATTGGCCAAACTCATTGACCAAGATTAGTCAACATTCGTTAACTGTGGGTCACTCCACTAAAGACCCACAGCTGCACTCTTCTCACTATAGAATATTTCTGTGTCCACGGATATCGACCAACCAGTAAGTCAATCCTTCACGTGTGTTCGTAACACCAGCTGGGTCAAATTACCGTTTTACCCCTGGGTTACCTCTGGTTCCTTAAGTACCACTGATTCCTCTAATAAACAAGTTGTTTAGGGTCCAACCACTAAACAGGAGTTCCTCTCAGGCTAGGAGAGGACGGCGCGCCTTTGTTCAAGCCCTAGAATCAGCCCTTAAGGGAACACACATCTACTTACCCCAATAGGGGAAGGAGTGAATTCCATCTTGTACTGTTATGTTCCCAGCCCCCATTCGGTCTTGCCCCTGAAATGGTAGGCTTATTGAGTCGGCGAACTGGCCACTCTCACCCATACAAATCAAAGGACAGTCCCTCCTGAAAGGGGTTCATAACAGACTCAGGATTGAGATTGAGTTACCTAGGTCATCCTATTGAAATAGAAACCTAAACTAGTTAACGGCGTTACATCTAGTGGTTACTATTTCGCGGTCCGGTCTTATGCAGACTCATTGCATAGGATACCCCCACCCGCATGTCTCCTACATGGATGCTTTGGTTCATTGCATTTGTATCGAATACAAGGTGGGCCGTATCACATAGTGTCACCAGGATAAGGTACCCAGCCTTATCCCTATACTATAGACCATTTAGGTTGTTACTTGGACACCGATCCCCGTGTGTCCCCACATACTAGTCCAAGTTTCATTTAAACAACCTTGGATCTTAGTTTATTGGATTTAGGGTTTATTAATGCAAACTCGATTATTCAATAACCAAATTACTGAATTACTCAAATAACACTTTATTGAGATCGATTAATTTGTTTCATTTACTATCTACGAGTTTTAGGGCATAAAACCCAACAGAAAAAGCCCAAAAAGAATTGAAGTTGACCCAAGCAAAGAAGCCCAATCCGCAGCTGGAAAGTCTGGAAAACGCCTAGCGTCGAGACGCTGTAAAGACAGCGTCGCGGCGCTGTCCATTTCTTGGCTGGCAAGTCGATGACGTCACAGCGTCGCGACGCTACATGGCACAGCGTCGCGACGCTACCCCATTTCCGAGCCTATAAAAGGCGCCCCTTGGTGCCTCATTTTAGGCATCAATCATCATTTCCTCATTCCTTCCTTTCTTTCTTTGGCTCCTTTGGAGCCTCTCTCAAGGCTTTCTAGCCTTTTGAGAGCTTTCTTAGTGGGAAAATTTTGGGGAATTTTGGGGAGCATCCTAGGAGGCTTAAGGAGTTTTCGGAGGGACTCCAAGCGTAGCGAAGGGGTCTTCTACGGTCAATTCCTTCCCTTTTATTATGCTCTTTATTATGCTTTCCATTGTAATTATTGTGAATATTGTAGCTATGAATAGCTAAACCCCCATTTGGGGTCTTGAAATGAAATTATAGTTCAAATGTTGTTATAATTGCCTATCTCTAGCCCTTTGTCCTAATTATTTGTATGGATGTGCTTAATGCTTTATGCAATCTGGCCAATTGTGTATTGATCTGATTCTTAATGGAAACTCGATGGAGAGAAGTTAGGATAGATCGTAATCCATGCAACTAGTTTAATTGTCCATCGTGACGATGGGATTAGTTGATTAAACTTAGATTCCTAAAATGGATCAGAGTGTAATAATTAATGATTTTTAATGGCGCTAAGGACACTTAGGTTGTTAAAATGAATTAATTACAATTAGGGGAGACCGACAGGAGAACCTATGTTATTAACGGAGATTCTAGGAGTATAATTAGTTGGGCGACGAGATAGGACAATTGTAGCAATTGTTTAGCTAATAATTGATTTTCAAGACCCCTCTTCCCATTAGAAAACTCTTTCTCCGCATTTTATTTTTATCGATTGATCAAATTTTCTCTCTAATTGTTTTGATTTTTAATTTTCTTGATTGCATGATCTGGTCCCTAAATATTATTTATCCCAAGTATTTCTAGTGCTCTAAGGAATCTTTGCTTGCTTAAATTTCGCTTCGCCTCCCTGTGGATTCGATACTCGAAATTCTTCCGTTTTATATTACTTGCGATACCGTGCGCTTGCGGTAGCGACCAACAGACACCGGTCCCCGTATGTCCCCACATACTAGTCCAAGTTTCATTTAAACAACCTTGGATCTTAGTTTATTGGATTTAGGGTTTATTAATGCAAACTCGATTATTCAATAACCAAATTACTGACTCACTCAAATAACGCTTTATTGAGATCGATTAATTTGTTTCATTTACCATCTACGAGTTTTAGGGCATAAAAGCCAACAACTCCCACTTGAACTAAAACTCTAGTGGGCAATTTACATCAACAATTAAAATTGAATGAATAATCATTGAAGTAGGAATAGTGGTTTGTATTAATACTGTATAATACATGAAAAGTACAAATACAGATAAATACAATAAACTAGGGCATTTACAAAACCCATACACTTATCCCATTTGCCCTGGATTATTCTATGTACATATCTCGCATACCTAGACTCTCTAGATGACCCTCGAACACTTTAGCCGTGAGAGCCTTTGTAAATGGATTAGCAATATTTGCGCTCTATGTGCTTGCCTCTTTTGTGACTGCGAGGTTCTTTAGAATTTGCCACTACACCACTATTATCACAATAAAGGGTGATTGGCAAGTTAATATTTGGAACAACTTCCAAATCCATCAAGAACCTCCTTGGCCATACAGCATCCTTAGCTGTTTCACAAGCAGCGACATATTCGGCCTCCATGGTGGAGTCTGCAATGCATCCTTGCTTGATGCTACGCAAGACTACAGCTTCCCCGTTGAGGGTAAATACTGACCCTAATGTGGATTTCCTAGAATCCTTATAAGGCTGAAAGTCAGAGTCTGTGTATCCTGTAAGGATCAGATCCTTAGAGCCATACACAAGCTGATAGTCTCTCGTTCTCCGAAGATACTTGAGGATGTTTTTAACTACAGTTCAGTGGTCTAACCCTGGATTGGACTGGTATCTACTAACTATCCCAACGACATAGCATATGTCAGGCCTAGTACACAACATGGCATACATAAGGCTGCCCATAGCTGAAGCATAAAGGATCCGTCTCATATCCTCGATTTCTTGAGGTGTCTTAGGACACTGTTCCTTAGACAGATGAACTCCATGCCTGAAGGGTAGTAAACCCCTCTTGGAATTCTGCATCTTATATTTAGACAACATCTTGTCTGTATAGAATGCTCGAGACAAGGCTAACGTTCTGTTCTTACGATTCCGAATAATTTGAGTCCCTAGAACATACTGAGCTTCACCCAAATCTTTCATTTGGAACTCAGTCAATAGCCAAGTTTTAATTTCAGCCAGATAGTCTACATCATTCCCAATGAGTAGAATATCATCTACATACAACACTAGAAAAGCTACTGAACTATTAATAATTCTTTTGTAAACACAAGGCTCATCAACGTTCTGGTCAAAGCCATAAAATTTGACAGTAGTGTCAAACCTTATATTTCAAAATCTAGAAGCTTGCTTCAACCCATAAATGGATTGTTTAAGCTTGCAAACTTTTTGCTCCTGACCTTGACAATGAACCACTCTGGTTGAGACATAAAGATGCTCTCTTCAAGATTGCCATTCAGAAAAGCAGTCTTGACATCCATTTGCCAAATCTCATAATCATAAAACGTGGCAATGGACAAGAGTATCCTTATCGACTTTAACATGGCAACCAGGGAGAAGGTTTCTTCATAGTCCACCCCTTCCTTTTGGGTATAACCATTTGCCACAAGTCGAGCTTTGAAATTCTGTACTTTCCCAGCTACGTCTCGTTTCTTCTTGTAGATCCATTTGCACCCTATGGGCTTTACCCCTTCAGGTTGGTCTACAAGATCCCAAACTTGATTGAAGTACATAGACTCCGTCTCTAGATCCATAGCTTTGACCCACTGGTCATGATCCACATCATTCATTGTCTGTCTAAAGGAAAATGGATCCTCAGCCCCATCATTAGGTATGACAGCTGGAGTTTCTGCTAACTACGTCGAGGCATTCTCAACTCATGAGAAGGATGGGCTTGACAAGATGTACTGGGCTCATCAACAACTCTTGTTGAAGGTTCAGCCTTATCAACAACTCTTGTTGATTCATTTGTAGCTTCACTAGAAAGTTCACTTAACACAATTTTGCTGCCTGGTTTGTGTTCTCTAACGTGGTCTTCTTCCAAGAAAGTAGCATTTGTCGATACAAACACTTTCTTTTCTTATGGATCGAAGAAGTATCCACCTTTTGTTTCTTTTGGGTAGCCTACGAATAGGCATAATTTTTAACGTGAATCCAATTTCTTTGGGTTTGCCACTAACACATGTGCAGGGCAGCCCCAAATTCTGAAATGATGTAAACTAGCTCTACGCCCTTTTTAGAGCTCAAATGGTGTTTCAGAAACATTATTGGAGGGAACAACATTCAAAATATAAACTGCAGTCTCTACTGCATAACCCCAAAAAGAACTAGGCAACTGAGCATTACTCATCATAGATCGAACCATGTCTAACAAGGTTCTGTTTCTCCTTTCAAATACACCATTTTGCTGAGATGTACCTAGTGTTGAGAGTTGAGACGAGATTCCATGTTCTATCAAATGGTTCTGGAATTTTAAGTCCAAATACTCTCCACCTCGATCATATCGAAGTGTTTTAATGGTCTTACCTAACAAGTTCTCAACTTCAGTCTTGTACTCCTAGAACTTTTCAAGGGCTTCAGACTTATGACTCATTAGGTATATAAATTACCATACCCTGAATAATCATCTATAAAAGAGATGAAATATTCATACCCTCCTCGAGCTCTTACATTCATTGGACCACAGAGATCCGTATGTACGAGTTCTAAGGGCTCCTTGGCACGATAACCTTTTCCAATAAAAGGTCGTTTGGTCATCTTACCTTCGAGACATGACTCACATGGAGGTAAAGTACCATCTTCTAACTAGCTTAGAAGTCCGTTCTTAACCAATCTCCCAATCCTATTGAGATTTATGTGGCCAAGTCTCAAGTGCCAAAGATAGGTACTTTGAGAAACTTTCTGCCTTTTTGGTTGAGTCTCGGCTGTTTTAAACATTTCATTGTTCAAAATAGCCCTAGACTCTATTGGTCTTCAAACATACAAATTGTTCTCCATTTTTGCAGAACAAATATCAGTACCCCATTTAGTAATGAAAGCTTCATTCACAGAAAAGGACACTGAATATCCTTGTTCTAGCAAACAAGAAATAGAAATCAAATTTCTTTGTATTCTGGGAACTATATATACATTATCTAATAACATATAGTGTTCCCTGGAGAAGAACATTTTAATATCTCCCACTTCTTTAGCTGAAATGAGCTCTCCAGTCCCAACTTTGAGAGTCATTTCCCCAGCATCCAAATGAACGTTTTCTTGCTGAGAACAAAAAAATTAACTTAATAAGTGATGTTGCATTAACCCATTACACAAAATAATTGTATTATTCTAATCCAATCCATTTAGCAAAAGTAATGATCGACACATAGAGTAAACATTCATTTTGCAACGATACTTCAGAGGTTTAGAACAACAGCTACCGTAGGGCAGTCAGCTACTCCTCCTCTGAATTGAGACAATCTCAGCCAATCCTCGTTCCCAGAATAACTCATATTCCAATAGTTCTTAGCTATCGTTTTTTTCGGTCAGGAAATTATTAAAACGTTAACAATTTCCTGTAAGTGTGACCCTCCATTTTTCAGATCTCAGAGGTCGGCCCCAACAATGCTATCGTAGGGAAAGTCGAAGTTGGAAATGGACCTAAGAAACCCTATCCATTTCTGGAGTTTGCGTTGTTCTGACTCCCATGATCAAGCCCTCCGTAGGGTGATCGCCCCCAAGGCGACTCGCAGGCAGATCATGGGGATCTCACGGTTCAACCTAATGGAGGAGACCGTAGGATACGTTGACACGTGTCCTGCTCCCACTTACTATAAAATACTCCCTCATTCACCTTGATATTGATCCATGCAAACACCATCCGTAGGGGGTCACTCCCAGGGTGACTCGAGGCCAAGTATGGACCTCACGTTGTGATCTTTTGAGGACGTGAGAGCAAAACTTGATTTATGAAAATCTTGTTTTGACATATTTCCTCCCACTAAGTATTTTGATAATTATAGGGTCTATTACTTAGGTAAATTCCGGCTAAGTGATGACATGCAGAAATTTCACCATTTCCTATTAATTTTAGCTAGTTTTGTGCATGAATTCTGAGCTTTAATGTATTTTTATGTTAATTTTGTAGAAAACCGAGTTCGAGACGCAAAACCAAGAATTTTACCAATTTTGAGTGTAAAAAGAAGACTTTGAGCCATAAAAGAAGAAAATAAAATAGAACAATTGAAGTGGAAGCCCAAAAGCCCAAAAGAAATGAAAATTGAAGGCAAAATCCACATATGTGGCTTCTAGAAGGCCTAGCGTCGCGACTAGAGCGTCTCGTCGCTAGGCAAGCAGTGAAGAAAATTCCAGAATCGCGGTAGCGTCGCGACTCTGCGCCAACTTGTGCGGCAAGAAAGGCTGACGTCACAGCGTCGCAACGGTGTGACGTAGCATCTCGACGCTGTGCGTCTTGGGCAGCAAGTCATCTCCGTTTCTGCTCTTATAAATAGCCCCCTTTCCTTTGGTTGTAATCATCCCATTTTTGGGGCGCTCTCCCCTAGCTCAATAGAGAGAAAGAGTGAGAAGAATTGTGAGGAAAAAGGTGGGAATTGATCGAGATTCCAAGGCTCGGGAATCGATATGATCGTGACGGGAGCTTGGGATCAAAACCACGGTTATTTCTATCTTATGTCTTTGTAATTTCTTATTTTAGATTGAGTTAGGACCATGGATCAAGATCATTTTGGCAAGATTATTTCCATCTGTGAGTAGATCTTGAGACCTAGGGTCGTTATTTTAGTTAATTGGATATTGTAGCACAGTTACTTGGATTTCGTAATATGAATTTCTTCATATTTCATTTGTGCAATTCTTGCTTAATGCTTTTAATCTCTTGATCACGGATTAATCGATTTGTTGGTCTAAATTGATACTCGACAGAGAGAAATTAGATTAGATCTTAATTGCATGGCTAACGATTGCTTGGAGCACGAGAGTGAAAGAGAATTGTTAGAAATTGATAATGAAGTTGCTTAATGCCATACTATGGTTAACTAAGGAGATGGACACATAAACTAGTTATGTTAGTATGAGATGTGGAGGAGCTTGACAGAGAAATCCGCTTATAATTACTTCTAGATTTATGAAATTGAAGGTTATTAGTTACATGCATCCATGTATTTGTGCTACATATCCAAAAAAGCTAGTTAACACCCTAGGTCAAATCCCCTTAATTGGTTATTTCATTTTTTTTGTTGCATGTTTCTTTTTATTTGTTTCTTTAATTTTCCGCTTTATCATTCGAGTTGGAATTCTAAATAAAATTGAACACGATGGTTCTTGGTACTTAATGGATATAATTCAAGTTCCTTGAGGATTCGATACTCGGAATACTTTCCGTTTTAATATTACCTGAGAAGCCATCAAACAGCAAACAAACAAACAACATGCTTTTCATGCGCAAACAACATGCTTCTGAAAGCGATAAACACAACGACATGCTCAAAACTAGTAAAACGAATGACTCTCCTAAGCCATGACTCATGCATCTCTCTATGCAACTCGCTAACCACTCAAGCTCCACGAGCTCACACAACGCTCACATTTAGCCCTCACATGGCTCTCCAAGACTGATCCTTCGAGTAGCACTGTCTCCTGACCATTTGTACTCAGGGCCACAATGCTCTCTACGGAGCTCGGCGTTCGACCCTTGACCATTTGTACCCAAGGCCTCGAACTGTGCATCGACCCTTGACCATTTGTACCCAAGGCGCACCGATGACTAAGCAAAGTATTGGCCCTTCCCCAGGCGCCCAACACTTGCTTTCTAGACTCATCACACCGACCCTTGACAATTTGTACCCAAGGCCTCGATGCTCATCACACCTCTGAATGCTTACTCGAGGTGCACTGACACTCACCCAATTTTCCTTTCTTTCACACTTTAGGTCCCTGACCTCTATCTCACATCTATCTAGAATGCATATGCCCTGCAACGCTTCTAGACTCACGTACTATGCCCACCAAGCATATGCGTGTAACCACATGCTCTCAACTCATGCTTAACTCACGAATGCAAACAGAACCAACATGCTCTACAACCAATCAACACGCAACAACAGTTCATGTTTTTCAAAGATTTCATATATATGCATATATATTCAAAGAAACAAGAATAAGAGAACAGTTGTAAGGCGAGTAAACATTCAGCATGCATCACACAGTCAAACAGACTACATCAGATAAGAACTACTTACAAATAAGCGCACCTAAGCGAACCTAAAAACCAACAGGACGAATCGGAAGAGCCTAAGGAGCTCGAACTACAACCAACAATTTCTAAGGGTTAGGAAATAATTTAAAGCACCTAGAAGACTTGAGAAAATGAACTAAAGGTGCTGGATTTTACAGTTCAGCATCCAAATGACCTCGAACACATGCTGTCCAGCAACCAAAGAGACTTAAAACCACCTATTTAGAGACCCTAGGCACTGGGTGTTCGAGTTTAAGGCTCAATGGACGATGGGTCACAAAACAAAGATGATTTCGAACCCAAGACAGCTCCGTGCAGCGCTGGAAAAACAAGAAATCAATCACGAAACTAGATTCTAAGGTCGAACAAGAGTGGGTAA
Source organism: Luffa aegyptiaca (assembly GCA_017139565.1). NCBI lineage: Eukaryota > Viridiplantae > Streptophyta > Magnoliopsida > Cucurbitales > Cucurbitaceae > Luffa > Luffa aegyptiaca. The sequence goes on from CM029398.1 coordinate 15,321,806, forward strand.
GCTAAATTTGAGTTTAACAAAGCATGGGCAATAATGAAAACTTACCAAGAGAGCCCGAACACACCGGAACAGAACTTAAACCAGCCTAATCACGTCCAAAATGCCAGAACAACAAAGATTCCGCCTATTACTCCCTAATCTGGCCGAACACAAGAGGAAGAGAGATCGATTAAGGTTGCAGCTATTGAAATTGAGCGATTACAATAGGGAAAAAGAAGCTTACGCCGCGAGTTGGAGGAACAACACTCGAAATCGCCGGTGTTGGTCAACGCACGAGAGGACGGAAGCGAGTGCAACGCGGGTCTGCTGCTGGTCACGAAACTCTCGCCGCTCAGAACGAATAGGAAGAAAAAAAACAAGAGAGGGAGAGAGAGGTCGACGGAGACGAGCCCACGGGTGCAGGCGACGCACGGCGAGAGGAAGAGATGAAGGAGACTACGGGGCTTGGCTGCTGGCGGTGATGCAACACACAGCATAGAGGGAGAATGGTTGCTGCGACTGGCGGCTGGAGAAGAAACGCATGTGGGGGGGGGTCCTGGCCGGTTTCACGAAAGGAAAGAGGGAGAAATAAGATGATTTAGGGTTTCTTCCTTTTTCTTTTCTTTAAAACAAATTAAATGACCTAGGCCTCATATTTAAAGACCCAATTAAGGTTTCTAAAAACCCAATTCGAATCTTAATAAATCTATAAGGACCTAAGCCAATTTTAATTTAAAAACCTAAGGAGAAAAGAAACTCTTGACTCAAATAAAATTTAACCCACTCCAAGCAACCAACAAAAATAAATAACTTAAAGCAGCCAAACAGGAACTAAAACTCCGGATTAAATTATAATTTAACAGAGTTATTCGTACCTGAACATGCGGGGCGTTACATGATAAATCTTGACTCTAAAGATCTAGGTGAATTAAACTCTTTTAAGTGACCTAGTGACATTGCATGCTAACAGAGCTATGGTTAATTCAAATCAAGTTCCGAGTCAGATCCCAGGTAGTAGGTGTTTCGTAAATCGTCATCTTAAGTACCTCCAGCCTTAGACAGAACTTCATCGGGAGAGTTCCCTAACAACCATAGTAAAGTAAACTATGTACTCTAAAGATCTAGGTGAATTAAACTCTTTTAATAAACCTCGTGATATTGCATGCTAGCATTTAACTATGATTAATTCAACTCCGGTATTCCAGGTTAGTTCCCAGGTAGGAGGTGTTCCGTAAACCGTCATGTTAAGTACCCCCAGCCTTAGACAGAACTTAACCGGTGGAGTTCCCTTATAATCATAGTAATGTTTTTTTCTACATAGTCAATTAAAACTATTTTTAATTCTAAGTAAGAAAATAATTCTAATCCTATTAGAATTATAATGAGCTTAGGTCTAATTAATTTTAAACATTTTAAAATTAATTCATTTTAACCTAAGGTCCTATGTTTACATGCAATTCTTTGTTATAGGTTGACGGTTTCAAATCAATTTTATAACTTATTATAAAATTTTAATGATTAGCCTTATAACATGCTTGTATGGTGTTGGAAAAATAACAATCATATTCTAATTGTTAAACACCATATTATTATGACGCCGATAACGATAATATAACGATTATATTAATCTAAAGCAGTGTCATGCTTCATGCAATTTCAATTTCATTTAATTAATATCGATTATATTAATTAAACATCCACGAAATTAAATTACATGAAATTTGACATTAATATAATATAACTCTTATATTAATCTAATTAATGTGATCCTCAATGCTATTCCATTTTCATTTAATTAATATAACAATTTATATTAAATCATACATGAAAACAAGCATTGATTTATATTTATTATTTTCATTCATAATATAACTAATTATATTAATTCTCATGAAAATAATCCTAAGCATGCATGCTACATTAATTAAATATAACAATTATATTTAGCTAAATTAATGTCATGCATCATGCTTCACCAATTTCATATATTTAATATAACAATTATACTAAATAACTCATGAAATTAAATTCATGCATAATTACCATACATTATAACAATTATAACATAAATATGCATGAAAACATGCTTAACCTATGGTGGGAATTTAAGCTATATGACATCCATAAAGCAAATAAATAGAAATTGAACCGGTTAATTTTGGCCCCTAAGATAAAATAAAGCAGAAATTACAATAATTATAGCTAAATTCTATCCTAAAAGTCCTTCTGCAGCTCCAAATACTAGTCTAGACCGCCCGAACCGTCCCAAACCACTTCGAACCAGCTACGAAAACCACGAACCGAGCAAAATTCCAGCTAAACCGGACCAAATCAGTCCCAGGCCAGCCAGACCGCATGAACCGGATCGCCCAACCGCCTTGAACCGTCCTGTTACGAATCCTTAACGCGTGCTGTAATCATGACAGCGTCGCGACGCTGCGGCTTCTTCTCGCTGTCTACATCTGTAAATCGAGACAGTGTCGCGACGCCGAAGAGCAGCGTCGCAACGCTGTTGCGTCTAGAGCACTTTCTGGGCAAAAAACAGCAGCTGTTTCTCGTCTTTTGGCCTCGATTTTTTTCACGATTTCTCCGATTTTTATCTCATAAAAACCTATTCTAGACCCGAACTTACATGGGACTCGGTTTTACATAAAATACCCGAAACACCGGGCCCTTACATGATCAAGCACATAAAAACAGTAAAATCTATGGCCATAAAATTAACCTAAACAGTTCAGTGCAAACCATACATACATTATGCATTAATCAATCCCACCAATAGCCAATGCAAATTTTAGAGAAACAAAATTAGATCTACGATCGGCTCTGATACCAATTGAAGGATTGGAATTTTGTAATTCCGTAAAGCGAAAGCGTGATTGGGACCAATTCGTAATTAATTTTGTTTAATCTAAAATACCAATACATTAGCAATAATATTAGAACTATTCTAAATATATATTAAGGCTAAGCATACAAAAATATTAGATCTAAATCTAATATATATAGTAACAAATTATTTACTCTCGTTGACGACTAAGATTAAATTCACGAATTGCTTGTGAAATAATCACAAACTAGTGCTTACACCACCACTATGGCTACACTGGTATGACTTTGAGACTTCTAGAGAGAGCCTTGAGGGGAATTCTGTGAGAGTAGGAGAATGAATGAGATGCCTTTCACCCCACCCAGGGGTCCTATATATAGTAATGGCCAAGACCTTTTTCTTAATAGGAAAAGGAAGGCCTTTTCGTAATAGGAAAAGGTCTCTAATTTTAATAAATAATTAATTAATTCCATAATTAATTAATTACCCAATTAAATATCATATATTTAATCTTAGGGATTTTATTAAAATTAAAATTAATATGAATTCAATTCATATTAAATGTATTTGAACTCTTTAAAATATTTTCTCTCAAGAATTAATTTTTGAAATTAATTCAAAAATTATATTATAAACTTTCATAAACTTTTTATTATAATGCATCAATATACATTATACGATTCCCCAAATAAATTGAACAATTTAAATTTACAATTTATACTTAATTGTCTCAAGTCTCTTTACGAGCTACCAGTGGGACCTAATGGACCTACAGATCAGAAGCTCTAACGATACGAGACTAATTGGCTAAACTCATTAACCAAGTTAGTCAACATTCGTTAACTGTGGGTCACTCCACTAAAGACCCACAGCTGCACTCTTCTCACTGTAGCATATTTCTGTGTCCACGGATATCGACCAATGCAGTAAGTCAATCTTTCACGTGTGTTCGTAACACCAGCTAGGTCAAATTACCGTTTTACCCATGGGTTACCTCTGGTTCCTTAAGTACCACTGATCCTTCTAATGAACAAGTTGTTTAGGGCCCAACCACTAAACAGGAGTTCCTCTCGGGCCAGGAGAGGATGGTGCGCCTTTGTTCAGGCCCCGGAATGAGCCCTTAAGGGAACACACTTCTACTTACCCTAATAGGGGAAGGAGTGAATTCCATCTTGTACTGTTATGTTCCCAGCCCCCATTCGGTCTTGCCGCTTAAATTGTAGGATTACTGAGTCGGGGAATTGGCCACTCTCACCCATACAAATCTAAGGACAATTCCTCCTGAAAGGAGTTCATAACAGACTCAGGATTGAGATTGAGTTACGTATGTCATCCTATTGAAATAGAAACCTAAACTAGTTAACGGCTTTACATCTAGTGGTTACTATTTCCCGGTCCGGTCTTATACAAACTCGTTGCATAGGATACCCCCACTCGCATGTCTCCTACATGGATGCTTTGGATCATTGCATCTGTATCGAATACAAGGTGGGTCGTATCACATAGTGTCACTAGAATAAGGTACCCAACCTTATCCCTATACTATAGACCTTTTAGGTTGTTACTTGGACACCGATCCCCGTATGTCCCCACATACTAGTCCAAGTTTCATTTAAACAACCTTGGATATTAGTTTATTGGATTTAGGGTTTATTAATGCAAACTCGATTATTCAATAACCAAATTACTGAATCACTCAAATAACACTTTATTGAGATCGATTAATTTGTTTCATTTACTATCTACGAGTTTTAGGGCATAAAACCCAACAAGTAAAACAAACATTAGAAAAGTCTTGAGCATGCTATTCATTAATCTTAAGTTCAAACTATTTTAAGATTTCTTCATGAGTATGCGGTGCTTGCTTATTCCACTTGCATGTGTTCCATTTTTGCTTGAGAATTCAAAAATCATTGAGGCTTGAGTGATTCTATTTTATGCATCTTTCGAATTTATTTTGCACGGGACTAGCAAAAGCTTAAGTTTGGGGGTGTGATAGCGGGCAGAAATGTCTCTATTTTAGTCCTAAATTATTAAGCTTTTAGGCCCTTTAATTGTGTTTTTATTGAAGAAATCTAAAATATTTTGTTATTTGGTCTTTTGGAGAAAATTATGGATTTTTGGTGGAAAATGCTCTAAAATGAGCCATCGAAGCCCAAATTTCCATGCATGGGTCAAGGGGAAGTCCAAAAAGTCAACCATTTAAACATGGTCCAAAAAAGAAATGAAGGAAGGCCCAATTTCAAGCCCAATCTGCGCCAGCCTGGTTTGAAAACCGCACAGCGTCGCGACGCTGTCCCGTTTCTTGGCCAGCAAGTTGAGTGACGTCACAACGTCGCGACGCTGAGCCGATAGAGTCGCGACGCTGTCCTATTTTTGGGCCTATATAAGGCGCCCCTTGGTGTCATTTTTTACCATCATTCATCATTTAATCCTTTAATTCCTTTCTTTCTTGGCTCCTTTGGAGCGTTCTCTCAAGGCTTTTAGCCTTTTGGATAGTTCTTAGTGGGAAATTTTTGGGGAGTTTTGGGCAGCACTCTAGGAGGCTCAAGGTGTGCTCGGAGGGACTCCAAGCGCCAGCGACGGGGTCTTCGACGGTCATTTCCTTTCCTTTTATTTTGCTCATATTTATGCTTTCCATTGTATATTTTGTGAATATTTTAGCTATGTATAGCTAAACCCCAATTTGGGGTCTTGTAATGAAATTATAGTTAAATGTTGTTATAATTGTCTATCTCTTGCCCTCGTTTACTAATTATTTGTTTGGATGGTCGTACTGCTGTATGCAATCTGGCCAATTGTATATTGATCCGATTCTTAATGGAAACTCGACGAAGAGACATTAGGATAGATCATAATCCATGCAACTAGTTTAATTGTCCATCGTGACAACGAGATTAATTGATTAAACTTAGATTCCTAAAATGAATAAGAGCGTAATAATTAACGTATTTTGATGGCGCTTAGGACACTTAGGTTGTTAAAATGGGTTAATTAGAATTAGGGGAAACCGACAGGAGAACCTATGTGATTATTGGAGATTCTAGGAGTATAATTAGTTGGGCAACGAGATAGGTTAATTATAGTAATTATTTAGCTATTAATTGATTTTCAAGACCCCACTTCCCATTTAAAAACTCTTTCTCCATATTTTTATTTCTTGATTGATCAATTTAATTTCCTTAATCGCTTTAATTTTTAATTCTTTTTTATTGCATGTTTTGGTCCCTAAATATTATTTCCCCCAAGTATTTTTTGTGTTCAAGTAATTTTTGCTTTACTTAAATTTCGCTTCGCCTCCCTATGGATTCAATACTCGGAATATTTCCGTTTTATATTACTTGCGGCCCGTGCACTTGCGGTATTGGCATAACATTACCCATGGTTTATCTAGGTTCGTAGGTGTTGCTCAACCTTCATAAGTCCTAAAAGATGCTTATTAATTAGTTGTTTTAGTTTAAATCATGTAGTTCATCAATGCCATTTAGTCTCGTCCCCTATGTAGCTTTGCCCGATCCTTATAGGTTCTTTAAGCATGGTTTAAATGAGCTTTTGCTTGCTGTTCGTGGCTTAAAAAGCATGCTAGATCAAGTCTAATTAATTAGCTAGGCCTTGGTTGCATTGCCTAAGTTTTAAGAGTTCTTAGAATGTCATTTGTGTGACTTTTTACTTGCTGTCCAGTGGCTAAAAAGCCTTAAATATGGTCATTCAGCGAGTACCCATCGCCTGTCGTGCCTTAGACATGGTGGCCCATGATCTAAAGGTGTTGGGTTTTTAATTTGGGAGATCTTGAGTGGTTGTCCCACAAGGAAATAGGTCCTCTCTTAGTTGAATTAGGTCTTTTAAGCATGTTTAGGGTCGCTTTAAGTTGGTTGTAGATCACTAGGTTGTATTCCTGTTGTTTAGGGCTTTATTGGACTACCTTGGATTACTAAGGTTGCCTTGGAAGCGTTGTAGGTAAGTAGTTTATACTTACTAAGCTTGTTTGACTGCATGAAGCATGATCGTTTGTTTATCTGTTTTCTTATATTTGTACTGAGTATGAAATTGATATGCATGAACTGTTGAGTTGTAAAAGTTGAAATGGTTGTGTTAACCATGAATCATGTTTACCGTGTTGCTTGAATTGTATACACTTAAGGTGTTTAAGCATGATGAGTGTTGTCTTGAGCATGGGGAATGTTGAGTTTAGCTTTTGAGTCTGGCTTGCATGTTGCATGGGGGATGTGTAGCATGAGTCGGGTGTGAGGCACAGCACATGGTGCGTAATTCATGTGTAGCGGAGCGTGACGCGAAAATCGTGTGGGTGTGAGTGCGAAGCGTGACGCGGAAATCACGTAAGAGTGGCACAACACATGACGCAGAACTCATGTGGGGTAGGTGCGGAGCATGACGCGAATATCATGTAATTAGCGTAGAACATGGCGCGGAATTCATGTGTATGGGAGCATGACGCGAAAATCATGTAACTAGCGCAGCACATGACGCGGAATTCATGTGTAGCGGAGAATGACGCGAAAATCATGTAAGTAGCGGAGCATGACGCGTAAATCATGTATTAGCGGAGCATGACACAGAAATCATGTAGTTGCAGAGCATGACGTGGAAATCATGTGGAGTCTAGTGTGTGCGCTGCATAGTGTGTGATGCATTTGCATGAGTTTGTTGTTTTTAAGCATGTGATTAGTTTATAGCTTAAAAACATGTTTCTTATTGTGGTTATGTAACCTGTTGGATGCGTGTGCTCAACATGTTGATTGTTTTGATTGTGTTTGTTGCTTGGTAAGTGTGAGCTGCTTACCAGTACCACGGTTGTACTGATACCCCCTTCCCTATCTTCCCCCCAACATTTTAGATGTTGCAGGTTTAGATGATGAGCTGGACCTTGGTGAGGAAGAGGAGAACTTCGAGGAGGAACCCTAGGGCGTTTGGGTTTCCTTTCCCTTGTTTTGGTGGATTAGGCTGTAGTTGATTAAGTTTTATTTTGCCATGCTTGAGAAGGCTAGCTTAGTGTTGGTTAACTGTTGATCTGTTTTGGAAAAATGTGGTTAAGTGGTTTATATTATGAACTTATGTTTAGTTATAACGTTATCTCATTTAATAAATAAAAGCCGAGTAAGTATCTTGTTCTGTTGCATGACTAACTTAGTGAATGTGTTACGAGGCCTGACTCGTATAGTGAAGTAGGTTGTGAATCTGAAATGTAGTTGGTGGAGTTGGGCTAAATTGTTTAGAAGTGTTTAATTGCTTATCAGGTGTTGAAAATTTTGGTTCAGGCCATTTTACGCCGTTATGATGCCGAAATTTTCGGTACATACGGTTTAAAGTGGTTTAGTTCCATAGTTAAGGTTAAGGGTTGTAGTAGCGTCTCTAGGCTAAGGGTTTGAAAACCTGGGGCGTTACAAATAACGAGCTGTAGAGTCTTAAAAATTCATTAACACATCATTTAACTTTGTAAGTCACTACGATTGTATAACATAACTCATTGAAAACTACATGCATATTGGACACAAAATTCTAATTTCTAAAAGCTTTATATAAAAGCATGTAAATAAAATAACGAAGATGTAACTGTGGTTGCAATCACAGGTTGTACCGTCATAAACCATCATTTGCATGAACTTTGTAAATCACTGTGATTATTAAATACCTGTTTTTTACCCATGAAAACTTTGTTTTGCGTGTGTAAAATTAACATCGTACGAGTACAAAAAATTGTTCATTTCTAAAAACCATGTGATCAACAATCTCATTCTGTTATGAACTAAAAACTATAAATAGGTTATACATAAAATCCATTGGATGGACTCTAAGCATTTATTGACTAATGAACACGTATGTCACATGGCGAAGAAAATACGAACTTTCACCAACCAATGACAATTTCGAAAGCTATTCACTTTAAATAACTTCCAATATCAATTCTCATAATGGCAACTACTATTAAAAAAAAAATATCGATATTCAAAAGTCATTCATAATTAGGAACTTCTTGCAACTAAATACTCTTTGGCACAAACTTGAATCATCACTCGTGTTCTTATATTGAATCATCCAATCCCCTACCCAAAAAGTTAGACCGTTCGCATAACATGTTTTAAGAACTAAAGTTCTCTTCGTAGTATATGTTTTGCATTTATAAACCGGTTGGCTACAAAATGATATTTAAACGGTTTATCTAAACAAACTTCCTTCTTTTTGTTGTTGAGTATCTAATTAAACTCAAAATATTTATGTTCAGAGTTCTTGGGTGTTAGTCCCACCATAATATTTCAATCTTGATTATATTATTACTCCACAAGCATAATAAAATAACGCATTAATATACACGGCTCATTAAACACAAAATTGAAAGTTTATAAACATCTTATATAATTATAATCATCACAACTTTGACGCACTAGTAAAAGTCGATGAACTAAACTTATAACATACAACAATTTTTAATCCCACAAATATTTCAATAAAGAAAACGAAATTACTAAACATGTGTAAAATAATTATAAGTTTATTTGATGATCACAAGGAAATTTTGAGATAAGGAGAGCATTAACGGGTCTACCTTTGTAGTTTCAGAGAGATATGAATGAACTTGGTAACAATTTTAAGAAATACAGAAAGTTGAACTGTATTGTTAACTATTACACGACAAATAGTATAGACTATATATAGAAGAAATGTTTTTTTATAGAATGTCAAACAAATTAAACATTACAAACTACTATATTTAGCCAGTTTTAGTTTCAGAAAGTCCTTATCAAATTCATTACATTACCAGAAAAAGTTTTATATAAAGAAAAAGCCAAATGGTGAGAATAAGGCATATCCTTGAGCAATAAAAAGTGAGTTTACCCATACAAAAAAAAGTCCATAAAACCTACAAAGCAAAAAGCTTTATATTACATATTTTAAAAAAGATGGTTCATAAAGCAACATCAATTTCATGCAAATCTCTCCTTCAGTTATTCAGCTTTCTTTCCATTTTCTTGTTAATTATTACACCAACAGGTAACAATAAAAAAAAAACACATAAATTCTATTGGATGATTACCTTGATTACCACAAATAATAATACATTCCTATGTCTGAATTCATCATAAACATTTTATTGTTCTCTTCTACTTCATATTGTTTATTTTGTTTACAAATTCAATTATCCCAACTTATGCTTGAACTTTAGGTTCTTTGGCGAGACGAAGCTTTGAAAAAGAGACAAGTATCAGAAGATTGGAGAATCTAGTCCATGAAAATCGTGGTGTGGCCCCGCCAAACGACGATGACATGGTTGTAGTGGATTATTCTCCACCAAGATTTAGCCCTGATGTCCATAACTAGCACGAAGAATAGAAATTAAAAAACCAAAATCCAACTACTAAATATATATATATATATATATAATACGAATAATTATTGTATAATATTGTTTATGTGATATGATATTGTATGTCACTATATTGTTTGAATATATATAATTATCATTATTTGAAGATAAATTCTTGAAATATTAAAAAATTTGAAGTACTTCTATATAATCAGTACTGGTGTCTATATGTGTATATATACATGGAGATGGTAATTATGAAAAATAATATACAGTGTCATTTAAGTAAGTTGTATTTCCCAATATTGAAATACAAATGAGTTGAATTAGGTGGTTGTGATAAAAACAAAAATTTAAAAATAAAAACTGAATACATCAATAGACAACAAATATCATAATTTACCTTTTGTTTAAAGGAAAATAAAATATTTGAAATTAGGACAAATTAAAAATTTCGTAGATCAGACAAGTACAAATAAACAAAGCTATCAACAACGAAGACATTAGTTTCTTCATTTTACCATGCATTGGTCATATTTAGTATAAATAATACTTGCTACAGTGAACGAGTGAAAAATAGTCTAATGAAAATAATTTGTAATATATATCGAACGATACATAAAAGCATGTAAAAAAATGATGGTGATGTAATTATGATTGTAATAACGAGCAGCAGAGTCTTAAAAATTCATTAACACATCATTTAACTTTGTAAGTCACTACGATTGTATAACATAACTCATTAAAAAGTACATGCATATTGGACACACAATGATAATTTCTAAAAGCCTTATATAAAAGTATGTAAATATAATAACGAAGATGTAACTGTAGTTGCAATCACAAGTTGTACCGTCATAAACCATCATTTACATGAACTTTGTAAATCACTGTGATTATTAAATATTTGTTACCCATGAAAATTTTGTTTTGTGTGTGTAAAATTAACATTGTACGAGTACAAAAAATGTTCATTTCTAAAAACCATGTGATCACCCATCTCATCCTGTTATGAACTAAAAACTCTAAATAGGTTCTTCATAAAATCCATTAGATGGTCTCTAAGCATTTATTGACTAATGAACACGTACGACACATGGCGAAGAAAATACGAACTTTCACCAACCAAGGATGTAACGCCCCAAGTTTTTATAAACAATTAACCTAGTGACATTACTAACTCATGACGAAAACTACTCGAGTGCTCCTAAATATTCGGCATCATAACGACGTACAACGGACTAAACCCAAATACCTACTAGAACAAAAACAACACTTCTATAACATTCCCAACAACGACTCCATACTACAATACAAACACCATACGAGTCAGGTCTTGAATCAACAACTTTCTAACCAGAACACAACCTTAAGAAAATTTACAACTTTAGTTCATTCAAAACAAACTTAATTATTAATAACTAAGTGAGTAGATAGAGTTCTGTAAAACAAACACAACTAGAACTAGAGTTTAACAAGAATGATCATAACTAAACCTGACAAAACAACAGTTGTCCAACCAAATTAAGCAACAAACTATCCAACAATAAAATGGAAAACAGCATAGACTAGCTATGGTCCTTCCTCATATGCCTCCTATGCATCACCATGGTCCACGCAATCCTCATAACCTGCAAAATCTAGTAGTTGGGGGGGGAGAGAGGGGAGGGGGTCAGTACAACCATGGTACTGGTAAGCAGCCCCTACCTGAGAAGCCATCAAACAACAACCAAGCAAACAACATGCTTTTCATATTGGCATGTCGACCCTCGACCATTTATACCCGAGGCCTCAACATCCAATAGTGATATATCAACCCTCAACCATTTATACCTGAGGCACTGATAACCACTTAACTTTCCTCGAAACAATATCAGCCCTCAACCATTTATACCCGAGGACCTGATATCTCAACCACAAAGCTAGTCCTCTTTAAACCAATGGTGACATGCCACCCCTCGACCATTTGTACCCGAGGTGCACTGACATTCACCCATCCTCCCTTTCTTTCACATTTAGTTCCCTGACCTTTTTCTCACAACCATCTAGAATGCATATGCCCTGCAACATGCTTCTAGATTCATGTACTATGCCCACCAACCATAAACATACCATAACATGCTTAGTCCATGCATAACTCAAGAACTCACAACAGAACTAGCATGCTTACAACAAAACATCATAGCCAACGCTCATATATTTCAGATTCACATGTATACATATAACTTATAAGCAACGGAACAAGTATAAAGCATATAAAAAGCGTGTAACAAACAACACGCAACATGCAATCAAACAGACTTCATCAAATAATAACTACTTACCTATTGCACGTCTATGCAATCCTAAAGGATCAACAGAACCAACCGGAGGAGCCTAAAGAGCTCGAACTACAAGCAACAACTACTAAGGGTTAGGAATTGTGACGCCCCATGCATTTTGGTATATTTATATTCCGTACATCTAGTCAAATTAAATGTAAATTTTATTTGGACTAGTACTAAGAAATTATTAATTTAGAACCAAGGTGTTTGGGAAATTATTATTGGGATGTAATCGTTATGTTAAATTAATTCCTTCCTAAAGCTCGTTAAATTCCAAGTTACCGTTGTTATAAGGTTGCAGCGTTGAAAATTTTATGCTAATCAAAGGGATTTAAGTTGGAGTTCTATTCTTTGTAATCTTATTTTTGGATGGTTGGTTTTATGGGTTTATGAGAAAGAAATAAGAAAAAATCCAAGAAAAGAAAAGGAATTAAGGAAAAAGCCCTAGCCCCTCATCTTCCCTCTCCATCTCTTTCCTCTTTGCCGTGAAGGACCCCCCCAGTCGTGTAGTCCAGCCGCAGCCGTTCCCGTTCAGATCGCGCCGCCGCCCAGCCGCCTCGCTGTCGCCGGTGTTGAAGCGCTGCCACCCCGCAGCCCAGTCGTCGCGCCGTCGCCGCCCAGTCCACGCGAATTTCCATCTCCGCGGGTTCTCTCTCTCGCAAATCTCTCTCTCTCTCTCGCTCGGTGTTGCGTGGTGGCCGTTCAGCAGCTGCTTGCTCGCGCCGCCATCTTCCTCTCTGTTTTCGTGGGTTTCACGGTTCAAGACCTCTCTGTCCATGCGTTTTTGGCCAAGAAAAATCATTGGTAAGTCTCTTCTCCCTCGATCTAGTTGATTTGAGGCTCGATCTAACTCCCTTGTGTCTGTATTGGTTAGATCTTGCGCGAACAGCAGCTCAAAATCTCGTTTCTTCCGCGTTTCAACTTTAGAAATCGTGGGTAAGCCTGTTCCCTTTCCTTTTCCAAGTGGTTTAAGGCTTGGTCTAAGTTACTCTTGGTTTGGTGTTGTTAGATCTCGCGTGTCTAGCGATTCGGAGTCCCATCGACCTCGTTTCAGTCAAATCCGCCTCTGTCCAGCAGCGTTGTTGGGTGTTTTTGGCACCGCTTGACTATCCCGGTAAGTTTAAACTCTTACCCATGTTCAGTTGGTGCTTAGGATTAAATACCCATTCATTTGAGTGCTGGAATTTATGCTTTGATGTCGAATTTCTAATTTGCAGCGCCGTCTTTGCTCAGTTCGTGAGTGTTTCGGCGTCAATTATCGTTCCCGGTAAGTTTAGCCTTTACCCACTCATGTTTAGAGATTTAAGTAAAATGCCCATTAGCTTTAGGTGCTGGAAAAGTTAATTGTGGTTGATTTTCTGATTTGCAGCGCCGTCTAAGTGTTCGATTAAGTTCGAAACACTTCAACTCGAATACCCACTGCCCAAGGAGCGTTCTAACACGCGGTTCGAGGTTAGAATAACTCGTCTAACGTGAAAGCAGGTCTGTTTGGGTAAGTTCCTTGCTGTCCTTTGTTCTATAGCTTCAAGTTGTAGTGCCCGTTAGGTGTTTAAGCCTTAGATGTATTTTTAGATCATTACCCATTAGTTATTTAGACTATTAAAGGGTTGCCCAACCTTTATAGGTTCTAAATTATGCTTTAAATGGGTCATCGTGACTGTTTTGAGTAAAAAGCATGTAGTTTAGCAACGCCCATTTAGTCTCGTCACTTTTATAGTTTTGCCCAACCCTTTGTAGGTTCTTAAAGCATGAGTTAATTGCTTTTGCTTGCTGTTCGTGGCTTAAAAGGCATGCCAAATAGGTTCCTATTAATTATCTAAGCCGTCGTCGCATTGCCCAAGTCTTAGGAGTCCTTGGAATGTCACTCACGTGACTTCTCACTTGTTGTCCAGTGGCTAAAAAGCCTTAGTTTATGCCATTCAGCGTATACCCATGACCCGTTGTGCCCTAGACATGGTTGCCCAATGACTAAAGCTTTTGGGTTTCCAGTTTGGGGAATGTTGAAGGCTGCTTAACAAAGAAATAGGCCTAGTAAGTGGGATTTGGCTTTTCAAGCGTGTCTTAAAGTTTCTTTAGGTTGGTTCTAACCTTTTAGCTGCCTTTGTGACTTAGGAGCTTATATTGGAAGCGTTGTTGGTAAGTAGTTTATACTTACTAAGCTTGTTTGACTGCCTGAAGTATGTTGTTTGTTATCTGCTTTACTTATTTTTGTGCTAAGTATGAACTGCTATGCATACACTGTCATGTTGTGAGCATTGAAATGGTTGTGTTAATCTTGAATCGTACTTATTGAATTGCTTGAGATGTGTACGCTTAAGGAGTATAAGCATGTTAAGTACTTGTCTTAAGCATGGTTATTGTTGAGTCAAGCATGTTGAGTCTGGTTTGCATGTTGAGTCTGGTTTGCATGTTGCATGGGAAAAGTGTAGCATGAGTCGGGTGTGAGGCACAACACATGGTGCATTAATTCATGTGTAGTGGAGCGTGATGCGGAAATCACGTGGGTGTGAGTGCGGAGTGTGACACGGAAATCACGTATGAGTGGCGCAGCACATGGCGCGGAATACATGTGGGGTAGGTGCGGAGCATGACGCGGAAATCATGTAACTAGCGCAGCACATGGCACGAAATTCATGTGTAGCGGAGCATGACGCGAAAATCATGTGAGAAGCGCAGCACATGGCGCAGAATTCATGTGTAGCGGAGCATGATACGAAAATCAAGTAGTAGCGGAGCATGACGTGGAAATCATGTGGAGTCTAGTGCGTGCGTTGCATAGCGTGTGATGCATTTGCATGAGTGTGCTGTTTTTTAAGCATGTGTTTAGGTTTTAGCTAAAAGCATGTTGATTGTTGTGGATGTGTAACCTGTTGGATGCGTGTGCTGAGCATGTTGTTTGCTTTGGTTGATTGTTTGTGGTTAGGTAAGTGTGAGCTGCTTACCAGTACCACGGTTGTACTGATACCCGCTTCCCCATCTCCCCCCAACATTTTAGATGTTGCAGGATTGGATGACGAGCTGGATATTGGTGAGGAAGAGGAGAACTACGAGGAGGAACCTTTGGGAGCTCGAGTTTCTTTCCTTGGTGTGTTGGAATAGGCTATAGTTGATGGTTTAATTTTATTTTGTGATACTCTGAGTAGGCTAGCTTGATTCTATTATTTGATATTTCTGTTAGGGTGAGAGTTTCATTTGATGATTAGTTTTTATTAACCGTGGTTTAGCTCTGTTCTTAGAGGTATCATCATTTATGAATAAGGTTGTAGTTAGCATTCGTTTGTTGTTAAAAGCTGATTAATAAAGCATTCTGTTGCGTGGCTAACATAGTGAATGTGTTACGAGGCCTGACTCGTATAGTGAAGTTAGGTTGTGAAATCTGATATGCAGTTTGGTGGGGTTTGGTTTCGAGTTCATTTAGAAGTGTTGTTGCTTATCAGGTGTTGTAAAATTTTGGACTAGCCCGTTTTACGTCGTTATGCTGCCGAAATTTTCGGTATTTGCTGTTTAAAGTTGTTCAGATCTGTGGATAATAGTTGGAGGGTTGCAGTAGCGTCTCTAGGCTAGAGGCTGGAAAACCTAGGGCGTCACAGTTGGTATAAGAGCGATGTCGTTCCTGTAGACTGACCTAGATAGCCTAGGTTGTTTAGTTGTGTGAGTTAGAGGTTTTCCTCGTTCTCCTCTCCATCACCAGGTATGGAAGCATCATTATTTATTGCTTGTTGATATCTGTTGGATGTATGAGTTATTTGCTTGCCTTATATTGTTTTTGTTTGCTTGTTATTTGCTTTATGTCTTGTTCAAGCATGGTTGTTTTCCTTGGTTGCTTTATCTAGTAGAAGCTAGGCCTAGGATGTTCCCTTTAGGTGGCTAGATAGCTCGTGTTGTTGTGTGCTTGTTGTTTGGTAGTAGGAGTAGGATGTTGTCATAGTTCCTAGATAGCTTGCGTGTTTTCTATATGCATGTTGTGTTACCTCAAACCTGGGGCGTTACAAGAATTGATTTAAAGCACCTAAGAGACTTCATAAAGGAAACAAAAGGTGTTGTAATTTACCGTTCAACACTCAAACAGCCTCGAATACAAGCTGATTTGTGTTCGAAACGATCCAACAACCAAGATCCCAAGTCATCGGGTTATGGGTAACCAAAATCAAGGCCTTCCGGGTTGTGGGTATTCGCTGAACACGATCTTTGAGATCAAACGCTCGCTGAACAGCAACCGAATACACCTAATCCTACAATTTTGAAGTCGATAACGAATGGGTAATCCAAATTCGAATTCGAATAAGCATGGGTAAACCATATTCGAACTCAAACAAGCATGGGTCATGATCTAGGACAACTTTGAGGACTAAACTACATGTGTACAAGCTAGAACATGAAAAAAATTGAGTGGGTCAAAGCTAGACTTACCAAAAACGCCATAACATTTCGATGGAGGGCTGTAAATCAAACCAAACACGTGAATCGCTGCTGGCCACGGTTTCAGGTTGCTGAAATCACGAAATTTCTCCAAAATCGCGTGGGTTCCTTGATGCCAACGAAAACGAGAGACGAGGAATAGATATTTACGCCGTAGAGCATTAGAACAAACTCGTGGGTCTCACAAACTGCTGCACACGCGAGGAAGAAGGGAAAATCGAGCTGCTATCGTGGGTGGGTCGCCGGCTTGCTGCTCGAAGAGGGAGAAATGCAAGAGAAATGGCGGCGCAAGGTTGAGCCAGCACGTGACAGAGACGTGGAGAAAGAAAAGGAAACGCCTGCAGGTCATGCTTCTTGTGAGGGTTTTGCCGGAGAAAGAGATCGAGAGAGGGAGATGGCTGGCGGAGAGAAAACGCACGGAGAGGGGGGATCTGCAGCAGTCACGGCGTGAAGATGAAGGGAAAGAGAGAAAGACACGAGATTAGGGCTCCAACTATATTCTTTTTCCTTTATTTTCTTTTTCTTGATTCTTTTCAAACACAACCAAGAAAGAAACCCAAATAAATTAAGAGTTAGATCTTATCTAGGATCTTATTTAAAATCCCAAATGTAACTCCTAAAGGATTTGGGAAAAGAGAATAGCCCAATTAATTTGGGATTTGGGTATTTTGATATTTAAAATAAATATAGAATATTAAATCTCTAAACTTTAGGAAATTAAAGATTTAATTAAAAATCTTTTTTCCCTAAATTATAGAAATTTAAATTTAACGATCCAAGGCCACACTTAAATTCTAATTTTCCAAATTAGAATAAGAACGCCCAATTAATTCCAAAATGGCTCGATTTCGAAACGCGGGGCGCTCCAAAGGACAATTTCGAAAGCTATTCACTTTAATTTACTTCCAATATCAATTCTCAGAATGGCAACAACTATTAAAAAAAAACAATATCGATATTCAAAAGCCATTCATAATTAGGAACTTCTTGCAACTATATACTCTTTGGCACAAACGTGAATCATCACTCGTGTTCTTATATTGAATCATCCAATTCCATACGCAAAAAGTTAGTCCGTTCGTATAACATGTTTTAAGAACTAAAGTTCTCTTCGTTGTATATGTTTTGCATTTATAACCCGGTTGGCTACAAAATGATATTTAAACAGTTTATCTAAACAAACTTCCTTCTTTTTGTTGTTGACAATCTAATTTAAACTCAAAATATTTATGTTCAGAGTTCTTGGGTGTTAGTCCCACCATAATATTTCAATCTTGATTATATAATTATTCCACAAGCATAATTAAATAACGCATTAATATGTATGGCTCATTAAACACAAAATTGAAAGTTTATAAACATATTATATAATTATAATCGTCGCAACTTTGACACACTAGTAAAAGTCGATGAACTACACTTATAACATACAACAACTTTGAATACCACAAATATTTCAATAAAGAAAACGAAATTACTAAACATGTGTAAAATAATTTTAAGTTTATTTGATGATCACAAGGAAATTTTGAGATAAGGAGAGCATTAACGGGTTTACCTTTGTAGTTTCAGAGAGATATTAATGAACTTGATAACAATTTTAAGAAATACAGAAAGTTGAACCGTATTGTTAACTATTAGAGGACAAATAGTATAGTCTATATATAGAAGAAATGTTTTTTTTTATAGAATGTCAAACAATTTAAACATTACAAACTACTATATTTAGCCAGTTTTAGTTTCAGAAAGTCCTTATCAAATTCATTACATTACCAAAAAAAGTTTTATATAAAGCAAAAGCCAAATGGTGAGAATAAGGCATATCCTTGAGCAATACAAAGTGAGTTTACCCATACAAAAAAAGTCCATAAAATCTACAAAGCAAAAAGCTTCATATTACATATTTTAAAAAAGATGGTTCAGAAAGCAGCATCAATTTCATGCAAATCTCTCCTTCAATTATTCAGCTTTCTTTCCATTTTCTTGTTAGTTATTACACCAACAAGTAAAAATAAAAAAAACACATAAATTCTATTGGATGATTACCTTGATTACCACAAATAATAATACATTCCTATGTCTGAATTCATCATAAACATTTTATTGTTCTTTTCTACTTCATATTGTTTATTTTGTTTACAAATTCAATTAACCCAGCTGATACTTGAACTTTAGGTTCTTTGGCGATACGAAGCTTTGAAAAAGAGACAAGTATAAGAAGATTGGAGAATCTAGTCCATGAAAATCGTGGCGTGGCCCCGCCAAACGACGATGATATGGTTGTAGTGGATTATTCTCCACCGAGATTTATCCCTGACGTCCATAACTAGCACTGATAGTTGAAATAAAAAAACCAAAATCCAACTACTAAATATATATATGTAATACGAATAATTATTGTATAATATTATTTGAATCAAAAAAAAAAAAATCCCTTTTTGCATCCTTAAGCAAGTTAGTTTGTTCTTTTCCTTTAATGCATTATGCCTTTCTCCAGTGTAGAGGGAAGATGGAATAGGGAATTTTATAAGTCCTTCTCGAACTTTTCAAAACATCTCTAGGGAAGACTTAGCTCGTATTTTGCATCAAGAAGAATTTGGCTAATTTTAATTTGTCTCTAACTATGCTAGTCTCGCATCTAATTCTCTCAAGTAAAATCTTGACCATGCTTATCTTTGAGAAATTGAGTCATGAATATTGCATCGCATAATAATCTCTATTATTATAATACTTAGCTTGCTCGAGGACTAGCAAGGTTTAGGTTGGGGGTATTTGATAAGACCAATTTGTTATACATTTAGAATCTCCCAATTTGCTTATCTTAGTTGAATTCCTTGCGAAAAATGCTTTAAAATGAGTATAATATGTCTATAGGTCCTCACCGGAGCTTTGGAAGCAATTCGGGGCTTAAACGAGCGAAATTGGAGCGTAAAATGACCAAACTGCCCCTGGAGCCGTCGCAGCGTCGAGACGCTGCCATTGGAGGGTTGGGACGCTGCTCAAATATGGAAAATTCCGTTGGCGCGCAATTGAAGCAGTAGCGTCGCGACGCTCTCGCCATAGCGTCTTGATGCTATGACAATCCGCAGATCTTTTCCATAGTTGAAGGCCTACCGTCGCGACGCTGTGTCCTAGCGTCTCGACGCTAGGCAGTTTCCAGAATTGAAATTTTCCAAATTTTGCTGGAATTTTTCCCATATTTGAAGACCCAATTCAGCATCAATTTACCACGAATTGAAGGCCAAGAATCCCTATAAATAGAGGCCTTTGGTGTAGGTTTAGAATCATCCCTCAACACACAATTCACTACAACATTGTAGTCCATCTCTCTCCCCCTTTTCCACCATTCTTATTAGTTTTAGCTTTTATTGCTTTCTTTGATGTATTCCATGAAGAAGCAAGCTTGGTCTTATTCCATGAGAGGCTAAGCTCTTCATTCATGTAACCGGGAAGTCAAAAGTAAGTTCATATTCTTTGAATGAAATTTCTTGTTTGAATCATCAAAGCATGTTTATGTGATTTTAGTTCTTTTTCTATAAGTTTAGATCGTGGTAGGAAAGATTGACAACCTTGACCGCGCCCTTTCTAAATTTACTTGCTAAATCTTAGTAGCATATAGGCCAACGTTATGTTTTTACGCATGCGTCCCTTGAACTAAATGATTTAATTAATTGTAATTGTGGTTTGTTGCCCGTTGCATGTAAATTAACTCGGCTAGATCCCATTGCGGTTTAGGTTAATTAATCAGCCAATTAATTAGTTTAAACTAGAATCAAACTTAGCGTTTGCATGTTTGTGATAGTGGATCATGATTCTCGGTTTGTTGCCGGAATACGCCAGGCTTAAATTTGTTTTGACTTATTAGTGAAATTAATGATTTAATTGAATTGAACTTACCGAGACTAACCCGGTTGCATGATTTTTGAGGTATTGATATCTTTCCTTAATTTGATTTTCTACTTTCCTTTTACAACATTCTCCTTAATTGGTTTTCTTTCCATGTTTGCTTTCCTTCCATATATAAAATTCCCCCCTTTTGGTTACTTAAAACAAATAAGGAAATTAAGATTTGTTTGCATAGACTCCCTGTGATCGACCCCGGCCACTACTGCTACAAGTTAGCTTTAGAGGTTGAGGATTAGAAATTTATTTGATAAGAGACCTCGACAATCTCTTCCGTCAATGGTTCAGAAAGCAACATCAATTTCATACAAATCTCTCCTACAGTTATTCAGCTTTCTTTCCATTTTCTTCTTAGTTATTACACCAACAGGTAACAGTAAAAAAAAAAACACATAAATTTTATTGAATGATTACCTTGATTACAACAAACATTTTATTGTTCTTTTCTACTTCATATTGTTTATTTTGTTTACAAATTCAATTAACCCAACTTATGCTTGAACTTTAGGTTATTTGGCGAGACAAAGCTTTGAAAAAGAGACAAGTATAAGAAGATTGGAGAATCTAGTCCATGAAAATCGTGGCATGGCCCCAGCAAACGACGATGACATGGTTGTAGTGGATTATTCTCCACCGAGATTTAGCCCTGATGTCCATAACTAGCACGAAGAGTATAAATTAAAAAATCAAAATCCAACTACTAAATATATATAAATAATACAATTATTGTATAATATTGTGTATGTGATATGAAATTGTATGTTACAATATTGTTTGAATATATATAATTGTCATTATTTGAAGATAAATTCTTGAAATAATAAAAAAATTTAAGTACTTCTATATAATCAGTACTGGTGTCTATATGTGTATATATACATGGAGATGGTAATTATGAAACATAATATACAGTGTTGTTTAAGTAGGTTGTATATCCCAATATTGAAATACAAATGAGTTGAATTAGGTGGTTGTGATAAAAAAAAATTAAAAAAAGAAAAAAGTTACTTAATTGATTAATCTCGACGGGTTAGTACGGGTTAATTAGTTAGTAATGAGTAATTGAGTTGATGGGCGGTGGGATCGAGTTAATTTATATATGATACCAATTAGACAGCATGGATTTAATTCATTATCTGTTGATCGATGAGTAAAAACAAATGTACTGAACCCGAGTGTCCCCAGCTACAGTGATTGATAAGGTGAGATTAACCAATCTCCTGATAACCGCAAAGTGCATAGGCCGCAAGTAATATAAAACGGTACAGTAATACCCAGTATCAAATTCCATTGGAAGGATAATGGTCGGGCAAGATATCGATACGAGCACTAAAATTACTGAGACAAAATATTATTTAGGGATCCTAATATGATGATATAGCAATCAAAAATTAAAGTAATCAAAGAATTAACGTGATCAATCAAATGCAAAAAGTGGAGAAAGAATCTATTGAGAGGTAGGGTCTTGAAAGTCGGATTAAAGCTAATTAATTATCCTAATCATCCTATCTTATGCCTGACTAATTATAAACCTAGAATCTTCGTTTAGCACATAGGTTTTCCTTTCGGTCTCCCCTAATTATAATTAACTCACATTAATAACCTAAGTGTCCTTAGCGCTATTAAATTCGTTAATTAATTAGCCCTGATTCATTTTCGATCTCTAAGCCTGACCAACTACTCTCGCTGTCACTACGAGCAGCTAAGCCTAGTTGAGTGGATCATGATCTATCCTAACTTCTCTCCATCGAGTTTTTATTAGGAATCTAATCATTATACAATTGGCCAGATTATATAAAACATTAAGACCATCCACACAAATAATCAGTATATGGACACAAGATAGGCAATTAAGATATTAATCAACTATAATCTTCATTTCAAGACCCACAAATGGGATTTAGCTATACATAATGGTCAAAACTTCCCAAGAGTACATAATGATAAGCATACCAGAGCAAAATAAAGAGATAGGAGAATGAACCGTAGAGAATCCCTCACTTGCGCTTTGGATCCTCTCCGTTACAAGCTCCCGAGCCCTCCAAAATTTCTAGATACAAGATTGCACACTTTCCTCACAACGCGACCCTCAAAGAGGCTCTAAGAGCCTTTAGAAAGACTAAAGAAAGGAATTGGAATGGTGATTGATGATGAAATGAGGGAGTGAGGCACGCCTTTTATAGGCCTAAAAATGGGCTAGCGTCGCAACGCTGTGACGTCACTCTTTCCTGGGTGAAGAGAATAGGACAGCGTCAATTTAAATTAAATTAATTAATTCTCCAATTAATTAATTTATGCATTAATCAAATATCACATATTTAATTAAATTCATAATTCTCTCATAAATTAATTTTGAATCACATCCAAAATTAATTTTATTATAAAGTTTAATTCACTAATTAAACTTATACTATAATGTATCTCCATACATTAATTCCCTTAAAATTCAAGACTAGTTAATCTCAGTACCCGTTACGAGCTAGCAGGTGGACCTAATGGACCTACATATCAGAAGCTCCAACGATACAAGGTTAACTGGCTAAACACATTAACCAAGTTAATCAACATTCATTAACCGTGGGCCACTAAATACCCACAGCTGCACTCTTCTCATTGTAGAATATTTCTACGTCCACGGATATCGACCAATATAGTAAGTCAATCCTTCACGAGTGTTCATAACTCCAGCTGGGTCAAATTATCGTTTTACCCCTGGGTTACCTCTGGATCCTTAAGTAACACTGATCCCTCTAATGAACAACCTGTTTAGGGTCAAACCACTAAACATAAATTCCTCTCGGGCCAGGAGAGGACATCGCGCTTTTGTTCAAGCCCCGAAATTATCCCTTAAGGGAACACACATCTACTTGCCCCAACAGGGAAAGGAGTGAATTCCATATTGTATTGTTATGTTCTCAGCCCCCATTCGGTCTTGAACTGAAATGGTAGGATTATTCAGTCGGCGAACAGGTCACTTTCACCCATACAAATCTAAGGACAATTCCTCATGAAAAGGAGTTCATAACAGACTCAGGATTGAGATTTAGTTACCTAGGTCCTCCTATTGAAACAGAAACGTAAACTAGTCAACGACGTTACTTCTAGTGGTTACTATTTCGTGGTCCGGTCTTATGCAAACTCAGTGCATAGGAAACCCCCACTTGCATGTCTCCTACATGGATGCTTTGGATCATTGCATCTATATCGAATACAAAGTGGGTCATATCACATAGTGTCACCAGGATAAGGTACCCAACCTTATCCATATACTATAGACCATTTAGGTTGTTACTTGGACATCAAGCCCTGTATGTCCCCACATACTAGTCCAAGTTTCATTTAAACAACGTTGGATCTTAGTTTATTGGATTTAGGGTTTATTAATGCAAACTCGATTATTCAATAACCAAATTACTTAATCACTCAAATAAAGCTTTATTGAGATCGATTAATTTGTTTCATTTACTATCTACGAGTTTTAGGGCATAAAACCCAACAACCACATGCATGAATGGTTCAAAGAACTATGAAGTTAAATTTTTCCTAGAAGTCTAGAATGCATAAAATAGGTAAATAGTTTTAGTAAAACATTTATATGGGATCCCAAGAAAACTTGTAAAACATAAAAATAAAACTTGTAAAACATAAAAATATTTGAACATCTCAAAATGCAACAAAATAAATAAGTCTTTGAATATTTACATAGAAAGTTTAAACAACGAAAACTATTATGCGGAAGTAAAATATGCTGACACCGTCCACCATGGCACCACCAGCAAGTGCTCTTGATCAGTTGCATAACACGTTCTCAACCTTGCCTAAAAAAATTAAAATAAACAAAGAATGAGTATTAAAAATACTCAGTAAGTAACCCCTCTACCAAGGTTGGTTAGGAAAGCACAAACATTTATGAAGGGATCTAAACTTTATTTTATAACAACTTTACTTCTCAGCAATAACGCCAAATGTGACCCTATCGCCACGAACTATATTGTGACCTTATCGCCACTAAAACTTTATCGTGACCATATCGCCACTTGTCACCATGGCCATATCGCCAAGTTTTAAAAATAGATACTAAAATCATTATCTTGACCATATCGCCAAGTTTCTAGAAAAAAAAAAGATTAATAAAAATCGTGTCTTGACCACATCGCCAAGTTTTTCAGTGTTAAAATTTTCAAGAACATTCGTACCATGAGTGACACATATGCAATGAGTGGTCCCCATCTAGCTTTATGATAATACAACACATGGAAATTCACATTTCATTTGTATAACATTCCACAACATATAGCAAATTTCTAATTTACAAGCTTAACCTTCTAGATAAAAAACATATAAATCCTAGCAAATTTCACATAATCAATTTTAACACAAGCGCCACAACCAAAACAGATCAGCACCCATCAATGTCACAATTATCATGGCATCTAACAATTTTACAACTAAGCAAATAAAGTTCTAACGTGCTAATAGGGGAGCCACTTACCCAGAACTGCTCAAGAATTTTTACCCAAAAATCTTTACTCCAATGATTTCCTAAATCGCTAGACAACCACGCCCACAACCTTGGAGCTCAATAACAGTTAGCGAAACCGCCGTTGCATAGTGAAATGTGGTGCCAAAATAAAATGGGTAAGGCTGGAATGAATTAAAAACAATCAAAGGATCATCATCGATTACTAAATAAACGCCAACGAAACTCAATTGGAGAGAAAAACTCACCCAAATTGGACCTCGACCTTGCTGGACAGCACAGGGCAGTGGCTAAAGTTAGAATAACGATTTCGAAATCTAGGAATTGCTCAGAAATTAATTTAAGAAACATTTGAGTCAACATATAATCTAATCGGAGAACAAGCGGCGAACTAAATCACAACCACTGGAAGCTTACCTTCAAGAACACGATAATGGTGGAGGGTTGAGCGGCGGGTCTGAGCGATGCGACTAACGGCAGCAATAGTACTCGGCGTGGTGGGGGTCGGAACAACAGCGACGGTGCTTGGCGTGACTAGTGCCAGTGTGGGCTGGTTAACGGCATGACTGCAGATGAGAGACGGAGCGATTTGAGGTAGAGAACGTGCGAGATGAGAGGGAGGCAAGAAGATGAGAGAGAGAGAAAGAGAGAGAGAGAGAGAGAGAGAGAGAGAGAGAGACCGACTAAAAGGAGGGGCGGCGGCTCGCGGCGGCGTAGGTGGCTGCGCGGCGAATCTGAGCGGCGGTGGTCGTGGATGCATGCGGCGCAGACGGAGAGACGAGAGAGAGACGAGGGCGTGGGAAGGGAAAAATTGGGAAGGAGAAAGAGACTTTATTTTTTTTAAACTGCCCACTGGACCAAATTTGGGGGGGAAAGTTGTGTGATTTCTCTCCCCTTTTCCTCCCCTTCTGACCGAGTAAAAAGAAGAAACTTTTATTCCCTTTTTTTAAGGCTGCTACTGATTATTTAGATGATTCTCAGCACGATCGAGTCGTGGAGGACCACCAAGATCTTCCCCGCTATTTTCCGGCCTTAGAACGAGCTTGTGGGAGCTCAATTGTGATGAATTTGGGAGAAAATGATATGGGTTTTATGACATGAGAGTACACTGTTTTGAGAGAATTTTGAGCTTTTATTTTCAATGGAAATCAATAGTAGCATCATCTCTTCAGCTTCTCAAAAAACCACAAATATATACAACATTTTTGCATGAAATTTTGAAGTCGTCTTATGAAGACACCAAAGAGAGTAAAATGGGATTTGTTGGGAAAACCTCATGTTTTGCCCCTTGGATTTATTGAAAATAAAAATAAATTTTGAAAAACCATTTTTCAAATTTCAAAATGAATTTCATAAAGTCATTTTATTTTCTTTTAATGTTTTATCAATTTAAAATTAATTCAAATGATCAATTTTAAACATAAAACTAATAATTAATTAAACATCTTTTGATTAATTATAATTATTTCATTTTAATATCCAAATATTAAACTAAATAATTTGTACCAATCCTGATGTCTCTCAAACTCGATGATCTCGAACGTGAATCCCTATTCACGTGTATAATATTTAAATCATATTTAAATAATTATAATTCTCTCAAATATAGTTTAACATACAATTAAACCAACACGTTAAATCATATTGAATATAATTAACAATATCTCCCTAAGTTGAATTTGAACGTTTTCAAATTCGTTCATCACTATTGTTGTAAGGTTTAGTCCGTTTGAGTTAGCAGGGGGACCTAATGGACCTATAGATAATGGGCTCCAACGATCCAAGATTAACCAGCTAAACCCTTTTAACCCAGTTAACCATAGTTAGATCAGAATGAAGATCGAGTTACTTAGGTCATCACTTGAAATAGTCAGTTTCATAGTAAACGACGTTATAAAGTGAAAGTGACTTATTTCGTGGTCTAATCTTATGCAAACTCTTTTGCATAGGACACCCCCACTCGCATGTCTCTACATGAACGATTCAGGATCACATCGTTTGTACTAAAACAAAGTGGGTTGCGTCAAATAGTTTTTCTTAGGATAGGGCACCCAGTCTTATCCCTATACTATAGACCGTTTAGTCTATTAGTTGAACTTTATCCACTTTTATGTCACTACATAAAGTTCAAGTGTTCATATCATAGCCAAGGATTCTAGTTTATTGGATTTGGGTTATTTAATACATAATTAAACACAACTATCTGACAACCAGAAATTGAATAACCTAGATAACACTTTATTGATTATAATTGATTTTGTTACATTTACTATCCACGAGTTTTAGGACATAAAACCCAACACCTTTCTATTGGCATCAATTTATTAAGAGGCATCGAGCAACACAAGTATGAGAAGCAACAGAGAAACATAAGAAAATTAATAAGACGAAGTTGACTACAGATGTCTAAACTAATTAGCAAAAAACCAGACCAACCTAAAATAGTTTGTGACATATAGATATTTCAATAGAACAAGAAGCCATTTCAATACCACTGAGTAACTTCCAATGATTATGAGGTGAAAACTCAAGCAAATAAATTGAAAACCACTCAAAATATCTTGTGACTAGTTTGATGCGAGGATGAGGAAGAGGACGAGGGCTTGCAAGAGTCATCGTCATTTGGCGAGCCAACAACAAGAATTAGAAGATATAAAATATTCTTGGATACAAATTCCCACAGGGAATGAAAAAACAAAATACCCAAGTAAACTAAAAACACTAAGCCAAAAAACCAAAAAAGAATAAAACACGCTCACAAAGAACAAAAAGGACCCAACCAAACAAGGACCCCAAAAAAATAAAGTTTGTGCTGGGGGTTGAGGGATTGCAGCAACCAACATCCATCTTTACTAGTTTCAGACAACAGTACTAACAAGCAAGCAAAATAAAAAAGAAAGCATATTTGGTAGCCTTAAATCAACCATTCTCATTTGAACATGCAGTGATGCAAGTTGACAAAAAGTTTTGACATAGATATTCCAGTTCAGTATGTTTTCACTAAGTCCCTTAATCATGTATTGAAAAGACGAGCACTTGAAGTCATTCTCTTGTAACGTATGACTGTTCAAACTGTTGGGGTTTATGTCCTAAAACTTATGGATAGTAAATGTAAAAAAGTTAAATATAAAACGTTATTAAAATAGATCAATTTTTGGTTGTCGAAAGGTTAGTTCAACTATGCATTTATTAACCCAAATCCAAGAACATAGAAACCTTGGCTATGATATGAAACACTCGAGCTATATGTAGTGACATAAAAGTGGATCAAGTTAGAGTAATAGCCTAAACAGTTGATAGGTCCTAAATAGTCCTATTTTATCGCCTCTAATCTAAGCTTGTTGGAGTCATTTTATGCTTTACTTGTCCTATTTACAGTTTAATTGAGCTTAGGTCGCGTCGGGAGCCGATCACGCTAATTGGTGTTAATTCGGGCCAATTACGGAGCTTTTGAAGCCATCTCAATGTCTTGGACGGCGAGGAGGTGAAGAGACCCAATTGTGTTGAAGCGGGCCTGAAATGTGACACCAATAGCCAAAGATTGAAGCCCCAAACCGAGAAGAAGCGAGACGAAGCCAAGAAATAAAGCAGGAAGTCGATTCATGAGGCTGGCATCGAGACGCTGACACGAGTTTGGGCCGAAGAAGAATATTCGCAGCGTTGAGACGTTGTGCCTTGGTGTCTTGATGCCAGCGTGTTTTCTATATATATGTAGTCTCGGTTTAGTCCGTCGTTAGGTTAGAATTTTGGTCCCTTTTACGATTTCTTTGCCTCTTTTACATTCGAGCACTCTTGTAGACCATTGTTGGTCATATTCTATGGACTCTTTTATGTTAGTTGTTGTTTTTACTTCATCTATGCTTAGCTAAACTCTTTAGATCATTGGATTTGATTTGTGTCTTGATTCTAAATAATAATGGTTGAGTTTTCGGGTTTATACTTGTTGTTCTTGCTGAGTTTTTATTGAGTTTTGCATGTTATCCCGTTTAAACCAATACATTAGGCTAGTCAATTAGGATTGACGCCCTATGCGATTACCGCTTGTGTATTCTATCAGTTATTTTTAGATAGCCACTAGGTTGAGGCAAGCCACTCTCTAAGCAAGACGACCCTTGATAGGCCTAGGATGCATGTTAAAGGTTGTAGGAATTAGATTTAAATTGCATTTGAATTTAGCTCTTATGAATTCGGACCCACGATCCCAAAGCGACTAGTTTTAATAGGTGGTTGTAAAGTTGCTTGTTAATAATCTAGTTAGATGTAAGTAGTAACCATTGCAGAGGTCTCAGATGGTTGCTACATTATGCATAAGGGGTGGCGAGCGATAGAGTCTATATTAATTAATCTTGTTAATTGTGGAATTCATGATTAGCGAGTTAATTAGCACAGATTAGTGTAGGGGGTCCTCCGAGTAACCCAGAAGCCGACCGGACTAATAAAACCAGTTTAGAATGATCATTAGAGAAAACTAGAAAGCCAGTGAATTAAAATCAAGCATAATAAATTCCAATGCAACGATCCCTTCTATGTTATTGATCCAGTCTAATTTCTCCTTTGCATGTATAGTTTTGTGCATTTAAAATTCAACATTCAGTTATTTTATTTTGTTTTATTTTTTCTGCTTGTCTTTCATCATCAAAAATCCCCCCTTGTTTTCATAAGCACAAAATTTTACACTTACTAGATTCCCCTTCCCTGTGTTCGACCCGGCCGCTATTGCTACAAAAATAGTAGTAGTGTCGTGGATTATAAATTTTATTTGACGATCCAGGGAGAATTCGACACCCTCCTAGCGGTCCCGTCAAGTTGGCGTTGTTGCCGGGGAAGGGCATTTTCTAGTGTTTGTAGGATTTTCTGTTTTTTGAGTCTTTTGAGTTTTTGTGCGTTTTCCTTTTTCTTTTTGTAGTTTAACGATGAAATCAACATAACCTCGGCTTGCTAAGCTAGAATTTTGGTTGACTGCATGATGCAAGGTCTATAAGCTTCAGAACTGAATCACCTTCTTTCTCTTGGAGACCTTGACGTCACTAGGGAAATCATATACATCACCCAAGCATTAGAGGAAGCGTTTCACGAGTATTGGGATTGCTTCAATTGTTTATGTGCACATCCTCATTTTCCAATGACGGAGTTTTCCTTGATCAAGAGCTTCTATTAGAGTCTATGGCCATAAAATTAACCTAAACAGTTCAACGCAAACCGAACATACATTATGCATAAATCCCACCTATTAGAGCCTATCGCAAATTTTAATATTAATTAATAGGGACAGCGATGGCTCTGATGCCGATTGAAGGGAATAAAAGTCCCCACGCAGCGGAAGCGCATCGAAAAGGACCTTACGCCGTATATTAATTAACATTAAAATACCGTTACGAAAAACTCAAATACACTTTAAACACACTTTAAAGTTGCTGGAAAATTGGTTTAAACATGCTGAAAAATAAATCTAAATTTATTTTCATGCTTTTCTAAAGAAAAAGGCAAGAACCGTTACAAACCTTCGTTGTAGACTTGACCGTTCTTCGCCAACGACGCTCCAACGATCGAAAACGCAGCAGCCTCCTTGTCTTATAATCGCTGGAAATTTCTTCTTGATTGACACAATAACCACAGAGGTTACACCGGTATGTCTCTAAGTCTAGGAGGCAAAAGACTTGTGGGAGTCTTTCTCTAAGAGGGAGGCTAGAGAGAATTCTAGGTCTTGTCTTGTGATTCTAAGAGCAAGAGAAGAGTATCCTTGACCAATTAGGTCTAGTGTTCTATTTATATAAGAGAGGCCATGAATAAAATATTCAATTAAATCAATCTTTTCCAAAATTGATTCAATCTTATTCCTTATTTAATCAATCCATGATCAATCAATTCCACAATTGATTAATCTTTTCCACAAATGATTAATCACTTCCTTAAGTGATTAATTATTTCCATAATTGATTAATTCCCGGTTAATGAATTCTTTAATTAATTAACCACCAATTAAATATCACATATTTAATTTCCGGCCTTGAATTAATTAATTTGCCCAAATAGATTTTAGGCCTTAAATTAATTAATTCATTATTTGAACTCTTTCAAACTTCCATAAATTTATATTACTATTTGAATTTCTTCAAATATTAATTTCTCTCATAATAATATATCAATATATATTATATTTGTTTCCCTTGGTAAATTGAACATTTTCAATTTACATTTATTACTTAGTTGCCTCAAATTACTTTATGAGCTACCAGTGGGACCTAATGGACCTGCAGATCAGAAGCTCCAACGATATGAGATTAATTGGTCAAACTCATTAACCAAATTAATCAATATTCGTTAACTGTGTGTACATTCCACTATAGACTCACAGTTGCACTCTTCTCACTGCAGACATATTTTCTGTGTCCACGGATATAGACCAATATCGACTAGTTAGTCCTTCACGAGTGTCCGTAACACCAGCTGGGTCAAATTACGTTTTACCCCTGGGTTACTTCTATTTCCTTAAGTACCAGTTCTCCTCTAATGAACAACCTGTTTGTGGTCCAACCATCAAACAGAAAACCCTCTCGTGCCATTGAGAGGGTAGGGCCCTTTCTTCAAGACTCGGAGTAACTACTTAAGGGAACACTCATCTGCTTCCCTAAAGTCGGGAAGGAGTGAATTCCATCTTGTACGATTATGTTCCCAGCTCCCCATTCGGTCTTGTCCCCGAAATGGTAGGCTTATTGAGTCGGCGTATTGGCCACTCTCACCCATGCAAATCAAAGGACAATCTCTCATGAGCAGGAGTCCATAACCAACTCAGGATTAAAACTAAGTTGTCTAGGTCGTCCTAGTGAAATAGAAAACCAACTAGTTAACGGTGTTATAACTAGTGGTTACTATTTCGCGGTCCGGTCTTATGCAAACTCATTGCATAGGATACCCCCACTCGCATGTCTCCTACACGAACGCGTTGGATCGTAGCGTTTGTATCAAATACAAAGTGGGCCGTATCCATAGTGTCACCAGGATATGGCACCCAGTCTTATCCCTATACTATAGACCCTTTAGGCTGTTTCTTGAACAATGATCCCATATGTCGCTACATATAGTTCAAGACTCATATTACAGCCTGGGATGTCTAGTTTATTGGATTAGGGTTATTTTTAGGCAAAAACAAATATAAAATAACTAATAACATTTAATGGAAAAATATATCAATATTATTTCATTAATATCCGGTTAACGGTTACATTCACTATCTACGAGTTTTAGGGCATAAAACCCAACAGTGGGGACATACAGAGATCGGTGTTAAAGTAACAACCTAAAAGGTCTATAGTACAGGGATAAGGTGGCGTACCTTATTCTGGTAACACTATGTGATACGGCCCGCTTTGTATTCGATACAGACGTATTGATCCAAGGCGTCCATGTAGGAGACATGTGAGCGGGGGTATCTTATGCAATGAGTTTGCATACGACCGGACCACGAAATAGTAAACAACTAGATGTAACACCGTTAACTAGTTAGGTTACTGTTTCAATAGGATGACCTAGGTAACTCAGTCTTAATCCTGAGTGTGTCATGAACTCCTTCTCACGAGGGATTGTCCTTTGATTAGTACGGGTGAGAGTGGCCTGCACGCCGACTCAATAAGCCTACCTTCTTGGGGACAAGACTGAGTGGGGGGCTGGGGACATGACGACACAAGATGGAATTCACTCCTTCCCACTTATAGGAGAAGTAGATGAGTGTTCCCTTAAGTGGTGACTCCATGTCTTGAACAAAGGGATCCCGCCCTCTCACTGGCCCGAGAGGGACTTTCTGTTTATTGGTTGGACCATAAACAGGTTGTTCATTAGAGGAGCACTGGTACTTAAGGAACCAGAAGTAACACAGGGGTAAAACGGTAATTTGACCCAGCTGTAATTACGAACACTCGTGAAGGATTGACTTACCGTTATTGGTCAATATACGTGGACACAAAAATATTCTACAGTGAGAAGAATGCAACTGTGGGTCTTTAGTGGAGTGACCCATAGTTAATGAATATTGGTTAACTCGATTAATGAGTTTAGTCAGTTAACCTCATATCATTGGAGCTTCTCATCTGTGGGTCCATTAGGTCCCCCTGCTAGCTCGTAAAGAGTAATTGGGAACAATTTATCTTGAAAGAATTTGAATAGTTCAAATTCACATATGGGAATCAAGTTAATTGTATTAGATACAATTAATATAATGTATGGTGATACATTATAATATAAAGTATAATATGTGATTAAACTTTATTATATGAGAGAATTATATATTTGAAAGAGTTCAAATATATAGCTAATTAAGTATGTGATATTTAATTAGTAAATTAATTAATTAATTATGAATTATTTAATTATTCAATTTAGTCTAATTAAATGTGATTTCATTAAACTATAATATATGAGAGATATATTGGAATATGATTCTAATGTGTAATTAATTAAATATGTATGATATTTAATTAATTGTAAAATTAGTTAGTTTTGAATTAATTAATTAATTAAATTAAATTAAAATCTATAGATTAATTTTAATGTGAATATGATTCATATTAAAACTATAGGTTATTAGAGAGATACACATTTTGAATATGATTCAAATGTTTGATTAATTAAATATGAGATATTTAATTAATCTAAGAATTAATTAATTAAGAATTAATTGATTGTATAGTTTAATTAATTTAATTAAATGCGATTTAATTAATTTTAATTAAAACTATAGATTATGTGAGGGATGTGCCTTTAATATGATTAAATTGCACATATAATTAAATATGAAGATATTTAATTAGAATTAATTAATTAATATGATTAATTTAATTAATTTAAGTTAACCCTCACATTAAATGGACACATGGCAGATGGTAGTGGGATTGGGTTTAATCTTATGCCTGAGGGGTCATTTGTAAAGATCTCATATTCTGCAGAATCTCTCCTACGCTCTAATCTCTCTCCCTCTCTCAATCTCTCTGAACGCAAAATAGAGGACTTATTTCCTCGTGTTTTTCTACTTCCCAAATTCAAGGCGGAGTCCCACCACTCCGTTCCTAAACTCTAAGAATAGCAGGGAAGATCATATGGTGGTGTCCGTTGTTGATTTCAGAGTCGCCAACAAAGGTATGCTTCTTTTGCTTAATAATTTGCCAATGTACCAATATTTTGTTTGAACGAAATTAATTTACGAACGGTCCAATTGCTTCCGCTGTAACGGAATTGGGATTTCAATCCTTCAATTTGTATCAGAGCCGATCGTAATTTTAATTTTGTTTTACAAAATTTGCATTGGTTAATTGGTGGGAGTAAATTATGCATTTGATGTATGATGGATTGCTAGTAGATGGTTTGGGTTTTTGGCATTTAGAATTTGAAACTGTTCACACGAGATTTTCGAAGAGAAAATTTAATTCGCGAAAACGACTTCTTGTATATATTGATTTATGTGTAAGTATTGTGGAATACAATCTCTAGTTACAATCCTTTGATGCTTTCTCTCAAGGTAGCTTTGATCTACAAAGTCTTCAAGAAACTTTAATCTTCGGAGTCTTGAAGGTTTGTTCACCTTTGAAGGATTCTCCTGGATGATTGAAGTAGACTTCAGGCTTCAAGTCTTCAGTCTTTAGATGACTTCACTTCAATCTTCAAGCTTGCAGGAAAATGTAGATTTTGGTCTTCAAAGTCTTGTGGGAGGATTGGAGCTTCAATCTTCAGGATCTTGTAGAGAGCTTCAATCTTCTAAATCTTCAGGGTCTTGCAGAGAGCTTTGATCTTCTGAATCTTGCAGAGGCTTCAGTCTTCAGAGTCTTGGAGGAAGCTTCAAGCTTTTGAATTTTGCAGAAGCTTCGATCTTCAGAGTCTTGCAGCAGGATCTGGACTTCAATCCTGAAGATTCTTGCAGGAGGAATGGAGCTTCAATCTTCAAGTCTTGGAGAAGGAATGGAGCTTCAGTCTTCAAGTCTTGTAGGAGGATCAGAGCTTCAGTATTCAGAGTCTTCTGAGAGCTTCAATCTTTCTACTGCCCCCTTCTAATGAGCCAAGACCTCCTATTTATAGAGTTTCCCAACGACTTTAATGGGCTTGGGCTTAAATTGGGTTTGGGCCCATCCATGGGCTTGGATGAATTTTTTTTTGCTTCAGGACCAATCATCTTAATAACCTTGGGTTTAAATTGAACCCAATTTAACCTAAACTTAAACATACTTTAATTTAATTTCATGAACTTTAGGCTAAATTGAATTTTTAGGCTAAATGATCATTCGATCTTTAGTTTAATCATCGTTGGATTCGATCAAGACCACTAACGCAATTAGACGACCACAAACAGGACACGTGACCTTTCTTATTTTTCCATAATTAATTTTGAGATATGTATTAATTTGTGGCACCCCAAAATTAAATAATGACGTGGCAATTTCTAATTGGTTGGAAAATTTCTATGCCAACAAATGCTCCCTTTTCGAGATTTATGCACAGATAGGTGTGGGTGAATCTCGAAAAAGACGACTTGGCACGAGGGTATAAGAATTTTTTTTCTTTCATGATTTTGACCACTCCAATTTTTATTTGAACTGGGAGTGGGATTTGATGCTATTTTCAGGTTTTGAACTTATAATAAAATTTGAATTCTAGTTCACTCCTATTTTGAGCAAAATTTGGACTTGAGGTAAAAATTTGAATTTTACCACGAATAGGTTTCGAGAGAAACTTGAATTCTGCCCATTTTGTTGGAATAGAATTCGAGGTTTATCCAACTTAGCTTTAATTTAATCTTGCTTTGGGTAGAATTTGGAGCATGAGTAAATTTGGATTTGAAGTAAAATTCTACCAACTTTTGGTTTGGGTAGAATTTGAATTTGATAAAATTTCAATTTTGGCTAAAATTTTGGATTATTCCCAAATTTTAATTTGATATAAAGTTCCAAATTATGACTTGAATTTGGAATATAATTTGAATTGGTAGCTAAGCCCAACGTTGATTTGGGATAAAACTTTGGATTATACCCAAATTTTGATTTGAGGTAAAAATTCTACTCGATTTTAGCTTGGTAGAATTTGAGTTTGGGACAAAATTTGGATTATGTCCAATTTTGAGGTAAAAATTCTACTCAATTTTAGCTTGGCAGAATTTGAGTTTGGGACAAAATTTGGATTATGCCCAATTTTGAGGTAAAAATTCTACTCAATTTTAGCTTTGTAGAATTTGAGTTTGGGGCAAAATTTGGATTATGCCCAATTTTGAGGTAAAAATTCTACTCGATTTTAGCTTGGTAGAATTTGAGTTTGGGACAAAATTTGGATTATGCCCAATTTTGAGGTAAAAATTCTACCCAATTTTAGCTTGGTAGGATTTGAGTTTGGGACAAAATTTGGATTATGCCCAAATTTAAATTTGATATAAAATTCCAAATTATGAGCTTGAATTTGGAATTTAATTTGAGGAAGGATTTAAGTCCAACCTTGATTTTGGGATAAAATTTTGGATTGTCCCCAAATTTTTATTTGAAAGGAACTTAAATTCAACCAAGATTTTGACTTTGAATTTCTATATCCAAATCTTGATTTGAATTCGAGTGAACTTTGAACTTGAATTTTAGTCCAATCTCGAACTTTGGATTGTACCCAAATTTGGCCTTGAGACAATCAAAATTTTATTACGAATTTATCTTCGAATAAAATCTGATTTAAGTTGAACTTAAAATTGGATTTGAACAACCTTCGAATTTTAATATGGAATAGAATTTGGGATATTTCCGTATTGAAATTTTGAATTTTACTCTCCATTTTGACTTTGAAGTAACATTTACAATCCCAACCACGAATCGAGTTTTAAATTGTCCAAGAACTAGGAATTGTTCAGCTTTTTTTTTTTTTTTTGTAATTAATTCCAACGAAATTTTGATTCAATTTGCCACCATTTGGAAAATTTGAAGTGGAAAATCTTGCTTAAACTTAAATTACGCACATGATATGAGGATATCTTGTTGGATTTCAAAGAAACATTCTATATATGGGTAAAATTGAGTATTTATCAGTCCTAGAATCTCTCGGAACCAGATATTTCAGCAGTCCTCGCTTGTCAGTTAACCAATTGCCGAGGAAAACAAATGCGTGAGTCCAAAGAGAAAGCGATGGAGATTGTGAGGGACCGCTGTTGCGCTTGTGGGTACCACCTTGTCGAGGCCGCTTACGACGTGCTGCTCGTGCTGCTGCGCTCATGACTGGAGAGTAGCCGTCGGTGGTGGTTCGCCGGAAGGGCAGAATTGA
The DNA here is from genome assembly GCA_017139565.1 of Luffa aegyptiaca. Classification (NCBI taxonomy): domain Eukaryota; kingdom Viridiplantae; phylum Streptophyta; class Magnoliopsida; order Cucurbitales; family Cucurbitaceae; genus Luffa; species Luffa aegyptiaca. The sequence goes on from CM029398.1 coordinate 15,359,335, forward strand.
AAGGGACGATACGACTTCAGAGAGAGAGAAAGAGTTGTTTTTTTTTTTTTTTTTTTTTTTACATCGCGTCGTTGCTGGGAAGAAACACGACGGTGGCGCTGTGAGACGAGGGAGACAGACGAAGTTTTTTTTTTTTGCGTCGTTCCGCTGCTGGAAGAAACATGGCGTGCAACGGCTTGCGGTGGCTGCGCAAAATTAGCAGCGACGCTGCAGTGATTCGCACGCGCGGCCTATTGTTGCCGGGGAGAAGACACCGGCGACGGTTGGAAAGAAATTGCAGGGGATTGAGAGGTTCTTTTTTTTTATGCGGCGAGAGAATGAATAAAGAGGGAGATAGAGTTAGAGAGAGAAATAGACGTTGAGAAAAAGAAAGGGGCGTTGAGAAAATGGTGAGAGAGAGAGGAAAAAGAAAAATGGGGAAAAGAAAACCATGCGTGAGACTGTGAGAGAGAGAAAGACTCTTCTTTTTTATTTTAGTTTTTTTTTTATTTTTTTATTTTGTCATCCGTCTACTTTTTTTCTTTTAGTTTTCTTTATTTTGGTTTTTTTTTGTTATCCTTTTATTTTTTTTCTTTTTAACTTTCTAGACTTTTTTTTTTTGAGTTTTTTTTTTCCACTTTTTTTTTATTTTCGGTTTTTTTTTTCTGACTTCTTTTTTTTTTTCTTTTTTTTTTTTTTTAATTTTCATTTGTTTTTTTTAGCAGTTTTTTTTCCTTTATATATTTGTGTTCTTTTTCTTTTCTTTTTCATTTTTTTTTTTTGAATTTAACCAATTTTTTATGTTGTCACTATTTTTATCTCTTGGTTTTCAACTTTTCTTATCTAATTTATTTTTTTTTTTCCAACTAAAATGTTTCACTCCGTCAACCGCCGACTTTGAAGATGGAGCAGAGCGACGCCGTCAACCGCCTAATTTTGAAGATGGAGCAGAGCGAGACCGTCAACCACAAAATTTTGAAGATGGAACGGAGCGAGGCCGTCAACCGCCGACTTTGAAGGTGAAAATGACAAGCAAGTATAAGGATGACATTTATAAGGTAGGGCTATGACCCTCAGTGTTCATTCTCTGTTTAGGTTCCAACCTTAAAATCGAAACCAAGCGAAAGTGGGGAATGACACTTATGAGATAGGGCTATGACCCTCAGTGTTCATTCTCTGCTTAGCTTCCAACCTTAAAATCGGAACCAAGCGAAAGTGGAGAATGACACTTATGAGGTAGGGCTATGACCCGCAGTGTTCAGTCTCTGCTTAGCTTCCAACCTTAAAATCGAAACTAATGTGGAATTTTCCTACCGCAAGCGCACAGGTCAAGTAATAGTAAAGTGATTTTTAAAATCGAGTGTCGTCCTCTGGATTGGATTTTTAATCAAATTTAATTACCGAAGATAATCTTGTCCAATTTTATTTAGGGAACCAAACAAAGTGAGAAATAATGGAAATCTAATACAAAGCAATAAAATAGTGACAAACAATTGATGACAACGGTCTTTGGGAATTGATTTCACCAATTGGAATTATGGATTAATTCACGGTTTAATGACATGCTATGATTCATAAATCTTGGGAAACTAAAATCACACATATCTCTCCCGAGCATACATGATTCTCCCTCATGCAATGAACCCGATATCCCTATCTAAATTCATTAAACATGCAAGGCATTAAGATTAACGTTTTTAACGATTTATAGAATTAACTATTATCTCCTGATTTCTAGCTAAATCCTTGTTATGCATAATGATTTCTAAGCTAAATCCTCTCTCCCGAGTTAGATTCAAGCACAAACATCAATCAATTTATGGCTGGTAAATTGGAAGCATTAAGAACACAATTATGCATAAATGAAATCAATAGCAATAAAACCATTAAATCAATCCATAAAGTGCCCAACGGCTACATCAATCCCTAAGAATTAAACTTAGTTACACATAATCCAAATTACAATATAAACTAAGTCTAAACAAGCCATAAAAACTACCAAAGAAAAGGGAAAAGAGAAGTAAACGCTACGTAGGCCGAGACCGAACGTCCCCGTTACGATCTCCACAAACAAAGCCTTGAAATCCACTTTTCTCCACTTGCTTCAGCCTTCACAGCAGCGTTTTCTCTCTGTTTTCCGGCTCCAAAGTCACCCCCAAAAGTCCCCCAATACAGCCCTACTCACAATCTTTTAATAAGGAAAAAATTGGTCGTAGCGTCGCGACGCGGTGGGGTAGCGTCGCGACGCTACCGCGAAATCACGGATTCTGGAAGTTGAAACCGAGACCGTCGCGACGCTATGATTTTTTTATTTTTTTTTTGGCGCGCGAACTCCATTTGACTCCAATTTCTCAAATAAGCTTCAAACACATACTTCCTACAAATAAAACATATAAATGCATAAATTTGACCAAATAATTGTAAAAGACTAGCTTAATTAATTAGAGAAAAATAGCTAGCTATGCTCGCTATCAGAAACCAAGCGAAAGTGGGGAATGACACTTATGAGGTAGGGCTATGACCCTCAGTGTTCATTCTCTACTCAGCTTCCAACCTTAAAACCGGAACCAAGCAAAAGTGGGGAATGACACTTAAGAGGTAGGGCTATGACCCTCAATGTTCATTCTCTGCTTAGATTCCAACCTTAAAATCGAAACCAAGCGAAAGTGGGGAATGACACTTATGAGGTAGGGCTATGACCCTCAGTGTTCATTCTCTGCTTAGCTTCCAACCTTAAAATCGAAACCAAGCGAAAGTGGGGAATGACACTTATGAGGTTGGGCTATGACCCTCCGTGTTCATTCTTTGCTTAGCTTTCAACCTTAAAACCGAAACCAAGCGAAAGTGGGGAATGACACTTATGAGGTAGGGCTATGACCCTCAATGTTCATTCTATGCTTAGCTTCCAACCTTAAAATCGAAACCAAGCGAAAGTGGGGAATGACACTTATGAGGTAGGGCTATGACCCTCAGTGTTCATTCTCTACTTAGCTTCCAACCTTAAAATCAAAACCAAGCAAAAGTGGGGAATGACACTTATAAGGTAGGGCTATGACCCTCAGTGTTCATCCCTTAGCTTCCGAATTTGAAATCGAAACCAAGCGAAAGTGAGGAATGACACTTATGAGGTAGGGCTATGACCCTCAGTGTTCATCCACTACTTAGCTTCCAACCTCGTAACCAAAACTAAGCGAAAGTGGGGAATGACACTTATAAGGTAGAGCTATGACCCTCAGTGTTCATCCCTTACTTAGCTTCCGAATTTGAAATCGAAACCAAGTGAAAGTGATGAATGACACTTATGAGGTAGGGCTATGACCCTCAGTGTTCATTCTCTGCTTAGATTCCAACCTTAAAATCGAAACCAAGCGAAAGTGGGGAATGACACTTATGAGGTAGGGCTATGACCCTCAGTGTTTATTCTCTGCTTAGCTTCCAACCTTAAAATCGAAACCAAGCGAAAGTGGGGAATGACACTTATGAGGTTGGGCTATGACCCTCAGTGTTCATTCTTTGCTTAGCTTCCAACCTTAAAACCGAAACCAAGCGAAAGTGGGGAATGACACTTATGAGGTAGGGCTATGACCCTCAATGTTCATTCTATGCTTAGCTTCCAACCTTAAAATCGAAACCAAGCGAAAGTGGGGAATGACACTTATGAGGTAGGGCTATGACCCTCAGTGTTCATTCTCTACTTAGCTTCCAACCTTAAAATCAAAACCAAGCAAAAGTGGGGAATGACACTTATAAGGTAGGGCTATGACCCTCAGTGTTCATCCCTTAGCTTCCGAATTTGAAATCGAAACCAAGCGAAAGTGAGGAATGACACTTATGAGGTAGGGCTATGACCCTCAATGTTCATCCACTGCTTAGCTTCCAACCTCGTAACCAAAACTAAGCGAAAGTGGGGAATGACACTTATAAGGTTGAGCTATGACCCTCAGTGTTCATCCCTTACTTAGCTTCCGAATTTGAAATCGAAACTAAGCGAAAGTGAGGAATAACACTAATGAGGTAGGGCTATGACCCTCAGTGTTCATTCTCTGCTTAGCTTCCAACCTTAAAATCGGAACCAAGCGAAAGTGGGGAATGACACTTATAAGGTAGGGCTATGACCCTCAGTGTTCATCCCTTACCTAGCTTCCGAATTTGAAATCGAAACCAATCGAAAGTGAGGAATGACACTTATGAGGTAGGGCTATGATCCTCAGTGTTCATCCTCTGCTTAGCTTCCAACCTCGTAACAAAAACTAAGCGAAAGTGGGGAATTACACTTATAAGGTAGGGCTATGACCCTCAGTGTTCATCCCTTAGCTTCCGAATTTGAAATCGAAACCAAGTGAAAGTGAGGAATGACACTTATGAGGTAGGGCTATGACGCTCAGTGTTCATTCTCTGCTTAGCTTCCAACCTTAAACTCGAAACAAAGCGAAACCCCCGAACTTGAACTTAGAGTACTTGAAGTGAGGAAAGCTCGAACTTGAAGTTGAAACGAGCGAAGCCCCCAAACTTGAACTTAGAGTACTTGAAGTGAGGAAAGCACAAACTTGAACTTGAAACGAGCGAAGCCTCGAACTTGAACTTAAAGTACTTGAAGCGATGAAACCTTGAACTTGAAGTACTTGAAGTGAGGAAAGCTCGAACTTGAACTTGAAATGAGCGAAGCCCCCGAACTTGAACTTAGAGTACTTGAAGTGAGGAAAACACAAACTTGAACTTGAAACGAGTGAAGCCTTGTACTTGAATTTAAAGTACTTGAAGTGAGGAAAGTCCGAACTTGAACTTGAAACGAGCGAAGCCTCGAACTTGAACTTAAAGTACTTGAAGTTATGAAAGCTTGAACTTGAACTTTGAGACAAGTAGAGCCCTAAGAGGACACACTCAAACAGTAGCTTGCATGATCATCCTTGGAGTTAAAGGAACCAGAGACCAAACTGGAGACAACGATAGCCAAGCATGAAAGGTTTTCCAATTTATTTTGTGATGGTGGAGAAGACTTTGGAGCAGTAGAGACTCGAGGTTGCCCAAGTCCGTGAAGAGATCACTAATATTGAGTGTGCCTTTGTCATGACTGATGAAGATGTCAAGCCTTTGGCAATAGTTCGTAAAAACTTAGAGGACATACGTGAAGAACTGAGGAACTTCAAGTAGATGGCTTGACTTGATTGCCCCCTTTGTTTTCTAGATTAGATGTAAAGACACCAATTGATTTTTTCTAGATTAAATAAAGAGTTAGAATTCCATTCATAGACATAATTCTTTTTATTTTTCTTAAGGATTGTCTCTTGTAAGACTTTTTTTTTTTTTTTTTTACTTTTTCAATGCATTGTATCCGACATTTCTGCTTCCTCTGTTTATGTCATAATAAAAGTATAATATGTTATCTGCAACACCAAATGTTTTTTTTTTTTTTTTTTTGCTTTGACTGAACTTAAGTTTTTTTTCTTAAGCTGCCTACGTACCCTTCAAATGGGAAGGGATCAAGTCATAACGTAGTTCAATATACAAATTTGATTTTTTTTGGGTCGTTCACCTTTTTAACTCAAGGCCACGCCGACGCAAGATTTACGGCGTAGACTCAGAGAATGAACACTGAGGGTCATAGCCCTACCTCATAAAGTGTCATTCCCCACATTCGCTTGGTTTCGATTTTAAGGTTGTAAGCTAAGCAGAGAATGAACACTGAGGGTCATAGCCCTACCTCATAAGTGTCATTCCCTACTTTCGTGGTTTAGATTTTAAGGTTGGAAGCTAAGCAGAGAATGAACACTTAGGGTCATAACCCTACCTCATAAGTGTCATTCCCCACTTTCGCTTGGTTTCGATTTTAAGGTTGGAAGCTAAGTAGAGAATGGACACTGAGGGTCATAGCCCTACCTCATAAGTGTTATTCCCCATTTTCGCTTGGTTTCGATTTTAAGGCTGGAAGCTAAGCAGAGAATGAACATTGAGGGTCATAGCCCTACCTCATAAGTGTCATTCCCCACTTTCGCTTGGTTTCGATTTTAAGGTTGGAAGTTAAGCAGAGAATGAACACTGAGGGTCATAGCCCTACCTCATAAGTGTCATTCCCCACTTTTGCTTGGTTTCGATTTTAAGGTTGGAAGCTAAGCCGAAGATGAGCACTGAGGGTCATAGCCCTACCTTATAAGTGTCACCCCCACTTTCGCTTGGTTTTCGGTTTCAAGTTTGGAAGCTAAGTAAGGGATGAACACTGAGGGACACAACTACTAAATCAGGCATTGACCCTACCTTATAAGTGTCATCATTGTACTTGCTCGTCCGCTTCATCTTCAAGGTCGGCAGTTGACGGCCTTGTCCTCTTCATCTTTCAAAGTTGGGTTGGCGGTTGACAGTCTTGTTCACTTCATCTTCAAGTTTGCGGTTGATGGTCTTGTTCGTTTCTTCTTCAAAGTTGGCAGTTGAAAGCATTTTAGTAGAAAAAAATAATAATAAATGAAAAGAGTAAAGAAAAATAAATTAGGAAAAAAAATGGAAAATCAAAAAGAAAAGAAAATTAAAAAAAAAAGGAAAAGAAAGGTAGGGCTATGACCCTCAGTGTTCATCCCTTACTTAGCTTCTGAACTTGAAATTGACACCAAGCAAAAGTGAGGAATGACACTTATGAGTTAGGGCTATGACCCTCAGTGTTCATTCTCTGCTTAGCTTCCAACCTTAAAATCGAAAGCAAGGGAAAATGGGGAATGACACTTATGAGGTAGGGCTATGACCCTCAGTGTTCATTCTCTGCTTAGCTTCCAACCTTAAAATCAAAACCAAGCGAAAGTGGGGAATGACACTTATGAGGTAGGGCTATGACCCTCAGTGTTCATTCTCTGCTTAGCTTCCAACCTTAAAATCGAAACCAAGCGAAAGTGGGGAATGACACTTATGAGGTAGGGCTATGACCCTCAGTGTTCATTCTCCGCTTAGCTTCCAACCTTGAAATCGAAACCAAGAGAAAGTGGGGAATGACACTTATAAGGTAGGGTTATGACCCTCAGTGTTCATCCCTTACTTAGCTTCCAACATTAAAATCGAAACCAAGCAAAAGTTGAGGGTAACACTTATAAGGTAGGGCTATGACCCTCGGTGTTCATCTTTAGCTTAACTTCCAAACTTGAAACTGAAACCAAGCGAAAGTTGAGGGTGACACTTATAAGGTAGGGCTTTGACCCCCAGTGTTCATCCCTTACTTAGCTTCCGAACTTGAAATTGAAACCAAGCAAAAGTGAGGAATGAGTCTACGATAGGCTATTTTGGAGGGAACTTAAATTCAACCAAAATTGTTATAATCAGGCTATTTTGGTTAATGAGTTTAGCCAGTTAATCTTGTATCGCTGGAGCTTCTGATCTGTAGGTCCATTAGGTCCACCTGCTAGCTCGTAACGGGTACTGAGATTATTTTGTCTTTAATATTAAGGGAATTAATATACTGTATGGATTAATATACTTTGTTTGAGGAAGAAATTTGGAGCATTTTGATGCAATTTGGAGCAAAATCCAGCAAGAACGGCGGCTGGAATTCTTGATTTCTGGAGAACAGAAGGCTGTTCATCACGGATGAATAAAAAAAAATCGAACGAAAACGCTGCAATTTCGCATGTGACCAGCTAGAGGCGGACACGTGTCAAGCAGCTATTGCTTCGCGCGTCTTCAGCTTCGAGGGCGTAGGTTCGAGGATGACCTTCAGTGTGTTTTTTCTTCAATTTTCGAGTGCAAATCCGTTTTTTTTTTAGTTCGTGGGACGCGTGTCGAGCTGTGGTTCGTTCGGCTAGAGCGTGCGTCAGTCCATGCGCGTGTAGCTGAATTCGAGTTCGTGGGTCGTTTTTCTTTTATATTTTGCTTGTAGTTGCTTGGTGCGGTTGACTGGGTCAACGACTTCAAATCGGTTCAAGGCAAATTAACCGGTTCTCCTGGTTGAGGCGCGGTTCGGTCATCTATGACCGATTCTTGACCGGTTCGTTTTGGTTCACGCGGTCTGGACAAGTTTTTGCGTTTTTGGGCCGGTTTAGTGTTTTTTGGGTCGATTCAAGCTTACTTGCAGCTGGTTCACAGTGGTTCATCTTGGTTCAAGCAATTTTGGAGTTGGTTTGCATGGATTGAAGCTGTTTTGGGTCGGTTTAAGCTGGTTTCAAGCTGGTTCATCGCGGTTTAGCTCAATTTCTCGTCGGTTCGAAGAGTTTGGATGCGGTTCGAGTCTGTTTTGAGCTGGTTCACGGCATGATAGGACTTAGATAGATTAATTATTGTACTTTTTCTATTGTTTTAAGTTCGAGGATGCCAAAACCCGTCTACTTAGCTGTTTATTTGCTTTATGAATGTCATATAGTTTATAATCCTACCATAGGTTAAGCATATTCAAGCATTTTTTTAATTATAATAGTTATAATGAATGGATTATGCATGAATTTAATTTTCATGAATGTTTAATATAAATTGTTATATTAAATGGATGAAAATTGAGAAGCATTGAGCATGAAATTACTTTAGTTTAAAAATATAAAAGTTATATTTCTATAAGTAATTTATATGCTTAATTTATTTTCATGGGCGATTAATATAAAGAGTTATATTAATGTATGAAAATATCAATGCATGTTATTAAATTTTCGTGCTTAATTATTTTAAGAGTTAAATTAATTAAAGAAAATTAAAATTGCATTGAGCATGACATTACTTTAGTTTAATATAATTGTTATATTATTGAATGTAATGTTTGCTATTGTATGGTTAATAAATTAATTAGAATGTGATTGTTGATTTATTCACCATAGTAGCATGTTATAGGTCTAATTCATTAAAGTTTATAATAGTTATAATATTAATGGTTAGAAATTTATTAACCTATATCAAATAGTTGCATGCAAACATAGGATCTTAGGAAAAATAAATTAATTTTAAAATTGTATAAATTAATTAGACCTAAGATCACAATTTCTAATAGGATTAGAAATTATGTCTTACTTAGTATTTTAATAGTTTTAAAATATGGTAAGTAGGACAAATAGGACCTTGGTTATAAGGGAACTCTCCCGGTGCGGTTCTATCTAGGCTGGAGTTTCTCCTACCTGGGAACTGACCCGGTACCTGAGTTGAATTAACCATTGTCCTATTAGCATGCAATGTCACTAGGTAAATAAAAGGGTTTAATTGACCTAGACATTAGTGTAAAGACCTGATTATAAATGTTATAATAGGCATAGACTTAGATAGATTGACTTAGCCGAGTTTATCTATGTTAAATAACCCTAAAATACGGTAGGACATTTCAATGAGAGGAAAAAATATAAAAACAAGATTTTCATATCGAGTTTTTACTCTCACGTCCCCCTGTGTTCACACCGTGAGATCCATGCTCGGTTTCGTGTCGCCTTGGGCGCGGCCTCCCTTTGGAAAGTGTTTGCATGGGTCAATAACAAGGTGAATGGGGAGAATGTCTATAGTAAGTGGGAGCAGGACGCGTGTCAACGTATCCTACGGTCTCCACCCCTAGGTCGCACCGTGAGATTCTTATGATCCGTCCGCGTGTCGTCCTGGAGTGACCTTCCCTTCGGAGGGCCTGATCATAGGTTTCGGAACACCGCGAACTCCATAAACGGATAGGGTGACTTAGGTTAATTACCAACAGTTGTCTTTCCTTTTGGTAGCCTCTTGATGCGTACCTCTGGGATCTGAAAGTGGCAGGGTTACATTTACGGGGATGAGTTAAATGTGTTAACAAATCCTTTACCGAACAACGGTAACTAAACCCTAACGAAATATGAGTTATTCTGTTGTTCGAGTTTGGTTGAGATTGTCTCAATTAAGAGGAGGAGTAGCTGACCACCCTTCGGTGGCTGTTGTTCTAAACCTTTGAAGTATCGTTGCAAAAACTAAATCAATAGTTTTATAGGGTTTTTTTGGTTGCTTATTATAGGAGTAGCTGACCACCCTTTGGTTGATTAAGGGGTCACAAATCATGTGTGTTCTTCTTTTAAAGGAATGAGTTCCTGGCAACATCTTCCTGTTGATGAAATAACTTTCAAAGTTGAGAACTAGAGATGTTATCTAGGCTGTAACAGTGGGGAACATTAAGTTATTTTTCTCAGTGGGACCAAATACATATTATTAGATAATGTGTATGTATTTCCTAAGATAAACAGAAATTAGATTTCTGTATCTTTAATGCTAGAACAATGTTGCTCTTTACCTTTCTCTGCTAACGCAGTTTTATTTCAAGAAAGGGAGTTGACATTTGTTCAGCTGGACTGAAAAATAACCTATATGTTTTAAGACTAATCAAGAGTAAAGCAGTCATGGGCACTGGGTTGTTTAAGACTGCTACTACTCAAAGTGATAAGAGGCAAGGATTTCTCCTAAAGGAAAATACCTTTCTTTGGCTCTTAAGGTTAGGCCATATTAATCTCAATTTGATTGAGAGATTGGTCAAGAGTGAACTTCTAAGCGAGTTAGAAGATGACTATCTGCTACCGTATAAGTCATGCCTGTTGGGCAATATGACTGATAGATCTTTTACTTGAAAAGAGCTAAAAAGCAAAAGAGCCCTTAAGCTTGTACATTTGGATCATTGTGGTCCAATATGTTAAAGCAGTGGGAGGGCATGAATAATTCGTCTTTTTTTTATGATTATTCAAAGGTATGAGTATCTTTACCTAATGCAACTTAAGTTTGAAGCTCTTGAGATATTCGAAGGGGCTTAGGACTAAAGTTGGAAACTTTTTAGGTGAGATGATAAAAACATTTTGATCTGATCAAAGTGTTGAGTATAGGGATTTGAGATTCCAGGACTATTTGATAGTACATGGGATCACACCCTAAATCTCATTTAGGAGAAATAGAACCCTATTGGATATGGTTCGATCCATGTTGAGCTATGCTCAATTGCCTAGCTCGTTTTGGGGTCATGCAGTATTGACTGCAGTAGGCAACCCCAAAGGAGACGATAAGTGGATACTTCGTCAATCCACAAGAGAATAAAGAATTTGTATTGACAAATGCTACATTCTCAGAAGAATACCACATGAGAAATCATAAGCCACAAAGTAAGGTCGGTTTAAGTGGAAAGCTAATGAAGCTACAACAACATCCACAAGAGTTGTTGATGAGGCTAGCTGTTCATAAAGAGTTGTTGATAGACCAGTGCATCTAGTCAGTCACGTCCATCTCAATAGTTGAGATTGCCTCAATGTAGTGGGAGGGTTGTTTTATAACCTGAACGTTACATGGGCTTGTTTAAAGCCTAGGTCATCATACTTGATGATCGCATAGAGGATTCATTGTCTTTTAGAAAGAGAATGAATGATGTTGACAACGATTAGACGATTAAAGTCATGGACATGGAAATGAAGTCTTTGCATTTCAATTCCATCTGGGATCTTGTAAATTTACTTGATGGGGTAACACCTATAGATTACAAGTGGATTTACAAGAGGAAACGAGACATTAAGGTCTCAACCAGAAGGGTCCATTGAGCAAGATCAAAAGCAAAAGGGTTTGCAAGTTTGAGTGATCCATTCATGTATTGACTTAAGCAATATTTCGATCTTGGTATATAAGATTTGATATAGTGATCAAATCTTTTGGCATTAATCAGGACATTGATGAGTCTTGTGTTTACAAGTAATCATCAATAATTCAGTAGCTCACTTAGTGTTGTATATGATTGAGATCATAACCATTGGGAATGATGTAGGTTATCTTACTGACATTAAAAGCGGCTAGCAGCTCATTTTCAAATGAAAGTTTGGGAGAAGTTGAGCTAGCCTTGTCTCAAGTGTCTTATGCTACAAGATGTTAGTTAGACATAAGATGCAGAATTCCAAGAAAGGGTCACTACCTTTTCAGGGATGGAATTCTTTTGTCTAAGGAACTGTGTCCTTAGCCACCTTAAGAAGTTGAGGACATGAGACATCTGTAGTAGGGTTGTCAGTAAGTATCAATCAAATCAAGGATTTGATCTCTGGAGAGCCGTTACGTACATCCTCCAGTATCTTAGGAGAACGAGGATCTATATGCTCGTGTATGGTGATGAGGATTGGATCCTTATAAGATACATTGACACAGATTTTAAACTGATTAAGATTTGAGGAAATCTACATCAATATCTGTGTTTACTCTTAATGGAGGAGCTATAGTACAACTTATCTACAGTCTCGACCAGATAGGCCGATAACCAGTTTCTTATGAAGCAGCAAAGGAGACTGTATGACTTAGGAAGTTCAAGCCTAATTTGGAAGGTGTTCCAAATATGAACTTGCCTATTGCAAGACAAGCAAGCACATTGAATCTAAAGGATATATTGCTGATTCATTCACCAAGTGGGAGTTTGTTGGGTTTTATGTCCTAAAACTTGTAGATAGTGAATGTTAACGAATTATATACTTGTATCAATAAAGTGTTATTGAAGTTTATGCAATAAAGTGTTATTGTCATATTAAGTCTAATATTGCACAATATGACCCAAATCCAATAAACTAAGATCCAAGGTTGTTTACATGTAACTTGAACTAGTATGTGGGGACATACAGGGATCAGTGTTCAAGTAACAACCTAAAAGGTCTATAGTACAGGGATAAGGCTGGGTACCTTATTCTGGTAACACTATGTGATACGGCCCGCTGTGTATTCGATACAGACGTATTGATCCAAGGTGTCCATGTAGGAGACATGCGAGCGGGGGTATCCTATGCAATGAGTTTGCATAAGACCGGACCACGAAATAGTAAACCACTAGATGTAACACTGTTAACTAGTTAGGTTACTGTTTCAATAGGATGACCTAGGTAACTCAGTCTTAATCCTGAGTGTGTCATGAACTCCTTCTCACGAGGGATTGTCCTTTGATTAGTACGGGTGAGAGTGGCCTGCACGCCGACTCAATAAGCCTACCTTCTTGGGGACAAGACCGAGTGGGGGGCTAGGGACATGACAACACAAGATGGAATTCACTCCTTCCCACTTATAGGAGAAGTAGATGAGTGTTCCCTTAAGTGGTGACTCCGGGTCTTGAACAAAGGGATCCCGCCCTCTCACTGTCCCGAGAGGGACTTTCTGTTTATTGGTTGGACCATAAACAGGTTGTTTATTAGAGGAGCACTGGTACTTACGGAACCAGAGGTAACACAGGGGTAAAACAGTAATTTGACCCAGCTGTAGTTATGAACACTCGTGAAGGATTCACTTACCGTTATTGGTCAATATCCGTGGACACAAAAATATTCGAAAGTGAGAAGAGTGCAACTGTGGGTCTTTAGTTGAGTAACCCATAGTTAATGAATATTGGTTAACTCGATTAATGAGTTTAGTCAGTTAACCTTATATCATTGGAGCTTCTCATCTGTAGGTCCATTAGGTCCCCCTGCTAGCTCGTAAAGAGTAATTGGGAACAATTTATCTTGAAAGAATTTGAATAGTTCAAATTCACATATGGGAATCAAGTTAATTGTATGAGTTACAATTAATATAATGTATGGTGATGCATTATAATATAAAGTATAATATGTGATTAAACTTTATTATATGAGAGAATTATATATTTGAAAGAGTTCAAATATATAGATAATTAAGTATGTGATATTTAATTAGTAAATTAATTAATTAATTATTCAATTTAGTCTAGTTAAATGTGATTTAATTAAACTATAATATATGAGAGATATATTGGAATATGATTCTAATGTGTAATTAATTAAATATGTATGATATTTAATTAATTGTAAAATTAGTTAATTTTGAATTAATTAATTAATTTAATTAAATTAAAATCTATAGATTAATTTTAATGTGAATATGATTCATATTAAAACTATAGGTTATAAGAGAGATACACATTTTGAATATGATTCAAATGTTTGATTAAATAAATATGAGATATTTAATTAATCTAAGAATTAATTAATTAAGAATTAATTGATTGTATAATTTAATTAAATGCAATTTAATTAATTTTAATTAAAACTATAGATTATGTGAGGGATGTGCCTTTAATATGATTAAAATGCACATATAATTAAATATGAAGATATTTAATTAGAATTAATTAATTAATATGATTAATTTAATTAATTTAATTTCAATTAATTAATTTGAGTTAACCCTCACATTAAATGGACACATGGCAGATGGTAGTGGGATTGGGTTTAATCTCACGCCTGAGGGGTCATTGGTAAAGATCTCATATTCAGCAGAAGCTCTCTTACGCTCTAATCTCTCTCCCTCTCTCAATCTCTCTCAACGTAAAACAGAGGACTTCTTTCCTCGTGTTTTTCTACTTCCCAAATTGAAGACGGAGTCCCACCACTCCGTTCCTAAACTCTGAGAATAGCAGGGAAGATCATATGGTGGTGTCCGTTGTTGATTTCAGAGTCACCAACGGAGGTATGCTTCTTTTGCTTAATTATTTGCCAATGTACCGGTATTTTGTTTGAACGAAATTAATTTACGAACGGTCCAATTGCTTCCGCTGTAACCGAATTGGGAATTCCAATCCTTCATAAACTTCCTCATGTTCAACCTTTTTAACACACTGCGAGAGTTTAGCCTTGAAGATTTGAAAAACAAAAAGCCTTATGCAAAGCCCATGCTTAAAAAACAAAGCCAATGATGACATTGTCTAACTTTAAGTTTGGGGGGGTGCTTTATGCTTTATATGTTATACCATGATTTTTGTAAATTTGTACTGTTGGAAAAGAGTATGTGCTCAGTGTATATCAAGAAAAAAAAAAAGAAAAAAGAAAAAATGAAAAACCGAGAGTTACTCCTCCTTTCTAGAGTATACTGAGTAACCAGGGGCATTCATGACACCCATGGTTTGCCACTGCATGAAAGGCTTACTAAGGGAAGTGAGTATTACTCCAAGCTTGTGTACTTTTCTTGTAGCTAGATATCTTCACCACAAAGTGTCGATAAGCTAGAACGAAGGCAAAGATGACAACAAGGATACTCTTGGGAGAAAAAGAAGTTGAATAAAAAGAGCATCAGCAGTCAAATAAGTTTGGGGGAGATAGAAAAGGTCTAATAACTCATGTATGCTCATTTTTACCTTAAGATTGTTTTTCTTAACTAAAAGAACTTTTAAACATATTGGTTAGGATGGACTAGGGAGAGTTTTGCTTTGAAAAAGAACAATAGAAATCTTTATGCCTAGGAAACTCAGACGTTGTGACTGACACTAGAGTAGAACCCTCTCCTGAAAGGCAAACTTTTTAGAAAACGATCTTGAAAAACATGTTTACCTTATTCCATGTCACTTGATTTGCAATTAGAAGTTGATGCCAGTACCATGATTGATTACTACACATGAACCCTCACATTTTGGTTTGCAATCAATATTGAGCTCTCACATTCTGATTGGCAATTAAAAAAGTTGATCTCTAACATCTTGATTGGCTATTGCTTGAGGACAAGCAATGAGTTAAGTTTGGGGGTATGATAAGGGTCAAAAGTATACCTATTTTACCCTTATATTTAACTCATTTCCTTGTCAAAAGTTGTATGTTTAGGTCAATTTTACTGTTCCCGAGCTCAAAATATGTTGAAGTTGATAAGTTAGGGTGTTGAGATTCACTTTTGTCAAATTATGCTCATTTGTTGTCGCACCCCCTCCCGGACCACCTGCTAGCTTAGCCCGAAAGACGGCGTGAAGCCAACAGACATCGTCACCTCTAACGATCCCTGTTGACCCTACTGAAACGTTGAACCTGATAAACATACTAATCATAGATATAAAACATTCTATATGAAACACCACACAGCGGAATCCACGGAAACCTTTCAACATACACATGGTGCAGCCCTGACATAACCTGGTTTGGAAAGTAACCTGATATAGATATCACGACCAAAACATATACAACTAGGGTTATACATCCACGACCTCTAGGACGATATTATACAACCCTTACAAAACATTTACAATATGAACGGACTCAATATACAACTCCAACCACGTACTGGAGCTTGATATAGAACATTCAGCAGACGTTGGCAGTGTATCAGGCACCGGGAGCTCGATCTCTACCTGAAAGTGGAAAAACATTTTGAAAGAATGAGCTACGAAGCCCAGTGAGTGACTAATTTTAAAACTCTAAATCTGGAAGTCAAAACACGTGATAAACCTTTAAACGTATAAATATGTTCAGTCAAAGCGTTTAACATAAACGTGTAAGGATAAAGGCTTTCTAAAACATTTCGCAAGTCCGTCATTAAGAATCTAGCAAGGCATACCAAGTATATCAAACGTTTTAACTAACATGACCGATCTACGTTGTGTAGGGCACGCCCAGTACAACCAACGTTTACTAGTCCTACGATGTAGTGGGGCCCGCCCAGCACTCCCATCGTCTTTGTCGTAGTGGGGCCCGCCCAGCACTCACGACAGCATCGTTGTCACGGAGTACACTCAACGTCGACAACGGAATATAACCTGTGTGCACACGGTACCATATAGCCTCGGGCTCAATATCTCAGTCATGTAGTCAATAGAAATCTCAGAAAATCACATGAAAACATTAAAACATGCATGCTTATCGTTATCTTTCGTAAAACTTAAGCTTACTCAGTTTGCTCGTGAAAAACTGAAAATCATTTAGAAGTACTTGCTAATCCATACTTTGCTTTAAAAGATATCGTTTCAGCTACTTTTAATAAAGTCATTAGACACGTGCTCGTATATAAACCTCATTAGAAAATCTGAGCTCAAAACTCATGCTTGAAACCGTTCATAAAAACCATGTATCATTCATAGGAAAGCATGTAAAACATATAATCATGAACAACCGTTTAAGAACATTTTCGAAATTCATTTTGTCACTCACTGTCTTATCTAGTTCCCCGGTTTGTAGACTCGACCTATTTCCTCTTGGCCTGTCAAATAACCAAAACCGAGCATTAGAACCATAGATAGCTTTGTCTTTCCATGCTCATTAATTTTTAAACAATTGGATTAAGAATCACATTCACACTCTACTCTCCAGATTTTCCAGATTCTATACCCTAACTTCCAACACCCATAACTTCCTCAATACCTAACCAAAATTAATGAAATACACATCCAACTCTTCATTTCCGAACACTCTACAACTTACCTGAAGAAAGGAAAACGAGATTCCCAACCAATTTGTCCAGAAATGCCCCGAAATCAGACAACACAGATTCGAGCTTCTCTGTTACCCTTTATCTTCCTCCTGAAATTAAACATACTTCAAGTCATTTTCGGCTCACGAATTCTTCATTAAAGTTGTAGATAATTGAATAAGCTTTCCAACCATACCAAATAGATCTTCTGATTCAACTTGTACACCCCAGAATGCTCAAAACATCAGAGAAAACCAGAGATCCTCCTGCTTTGCTCGAAAATCCTGTGCTCTGTTTTCCATTCCAAAAACCATCAACTTCTCATACGATTTAGGTCAAGCTTCCTTCATGAACTTTGTTAGAAAATTAACTAACTTTCAAGAAAATCAAACCTCACCTCCTGATTCCTTCTGTGTAGCTCAAACCGAATAAAAAACCAGAGGTTAACAGGTTGATCTCAGATCCTGCAATGGCTGGCTTTGCATGAGCTTTTCCCTATCTTCTTCAACCTCAAACCACGAAATTCTTCTTCTTCCTCCTCCTTCACTCTCTCCTTA
This sequence comes from Luffa aegyptiaca, assembly GCA_017139565.1. Classification (NCBI taxonomy): domain Eukaryota; kingdom Viridiplantae; phylum Streptophyta; class Magnoliopsida; order Cucurbitales; family Cucurbitaceae; genus Luffa; species Luffa aegyptiaca. The sequence continues at coordinate 15,376,947 of CM029398.1, forward strand.
AAGTGCTCTGAAAGTTTTAGTGGAAAAGGATGAGAAATGAGGCTGATAATGGGCTGATAAGAATGCTAGTCGGTGGTGCCCTTCTTGCTGTCCATTCCCACTTCATTTCTTTTCTTTTTTTTTTTTTTCCTTTTTCCTTTTCCTTTTCCTTTTCCATTTATTTTCTTTTCTTCTTTCCCATCTCCTTTCTTTTTAAGTGTATAATTTCCAACAACTTAGATTCAACCAAGAAGCCACAATAGATGATAAGAGAAAATTATCTAAGGGAAAGTCTCGGTTTTACATTTGTGCTTGAAGATACTCAATTTTAAGAGAATTTGACTAAGTTAGTTGTTGTGCAGGAAAACAAAGGAAATACGTTGATTTACCCAGAAATGCGACCGCATTTTTGGGAAGGCAAAATGAAATGCGACCGCATTTCTGGAAAAACAGAGGCAGTTCCGAGTCATCTGCGAGTCATTTTGAACGAGACTTCTTCGCACCTACTCGACTGTTTTGGCCCCGAAACCGACTAGGCTACCTACCAGCACCTATTTCGCAGTTCCTCAACCAATTCCAACACTACATAAGCTCGAGATTCGAAGTCAAATCCAAGCAGAACTCGTTTGGAAGAAGAGGGTGGTGGTAGAACCCTAGTTGACGCCTATGAGTAGGGATGCCCGAGGTCCTTCTTAGATGACTAAATTCTAACCTTAGGCATCAAACCTTAGGGTTTGTAGGGATTTTCACCCATTCCCACTTGTAAAAGCGAGAGAGTGGAGTGTCTAAGCGAACTCTAGAAGGATTGGATAAAATAGAAAAACCCATTGTATTTAGATACTGTTTTTATTTCCAGCTCTTGTTACCTTTCATTTATTTGTATTCTTTACATCTTATTTTCAATGAAAGGGTATTCATTTGCACTTTATCTCACCATGAGTAGCTAAATTCCATTGAGGAGTTCAATATGCTGAATTCCCTTATGGTTCAATAGCTTCAAAGTGTTTTATTTGCTTAAGTTTTGTTTGATGCATGTCATTCTTTATTGAATATCATTCTGATATTGCTAAGTTTAAATTGATCACTTAGGCTTTGCATGCTATGTGAGTTTTATCTCGAAAGGTACAGACGATATCGGTTCTCATAAAGGTGATATAGGAGAAAAAGCTCGAAAGAGATTGTTCGGTGGTATAGGGCAAGCTGCCTAAGGCACCCTATATCCACTATAGGGTTATAGATTGCATTCATGATTTATCTATGTCGGAGTCGAGTCACAGAAATGTGCATAATGGTACTCGCTTAGCCTTCTAACGGTTCTTGGGAGCAATGCCAAATAGAAGTTAAATCTGACCCAATGCATCAAATAGGCTTAAGTTGAATAATCCATGATTAAGGTTATTGCCTTTGGGATTAATCCATATTGAATACCTCGTTTTGTTTATTGTTGTTATTCTTTACCTATTTACTTGCGTTATTTATTTTTCTAAAAACCAATCATCAATCATTTCTTTGCTTGCCTATTTCTAAGCAATCTTTTGAGCAGTTTCTTATTCAAATATGAATTTCCAATTTACTCCTCGTGGGATCGATACCCTTGGAATACTTCTAAGGTTTTTATTAATACGTGCGATAGTGTATACTTGCACTAAGGTTGGTTGAATTTATCTTTATTATCATTTATAATCTTATCTCACATCCATCATTCAGCCTCTGCCGCACCAGTCATACATCTATTAATTAATTCACAACCCCAATAGGTGAAATCAATTCCCTAAGAGTTTTCATCATTTGAATTCCTCACTTTTTAGCTTTTGTATGTTGATTTCTTTCATCATCACTAAGTTTAACTTCCTAGACAAAATCGGACAAGATTATTTGCGATAATTAATTTGATTAGAAACCCAATCTAGAGGATGACACTTGTTAACACGAAAATCACTATATTAAAACTTGACCGGTGCGCATGCGGTAGGAAAAATCCACATCAGTATATGGACTCGAGATTCCAAGACTATTTGATAGGGCATGGAATCAAGTCCCAACTGTTGGGTTTTATGCCCTAAAACTCGTAGATAGTAAATGAAACAAATTAACCGATCTCAATAAAACATTATTTGAGTAATTCAGTAATTTGGTTATTGAATAATTGAGTTTGCATTAATAAACCCTAAATCTCATAAACCAAGATCCAAGGTTGTTTAAATGAAACTTGGACTAGTATGTGGGGACATACGGGGATCGATGTCCAAGTAACAACCTAAAAGATCTATAGTATAGGGATAAGGCTGGGTACCTTATCCTGGTGACACTATGTGATACGACCCACCTTGTATTAGATACAGATGCAATGATCCAAAGCATCCATGTAGGAGACATGCGGGTGGGGGTATCCTATGCAATGAGTTTGCATAAGACCGGACCGCGAAATAGTAACCACTAGATGTAACGCCGTTAACTAGTTTAGGTTTCTATTTCAATAGAATGACCTATGTAACTCGATCTCAATCCTGAGTCTGTTGTGAACCCCTTTCAGGAGGGATTGAACTTATATTTGTATGGGTGAGAGTGGCCAGTTCGCCGACTCAATAATCCTACCATTTCAGGGGCAAGATCGAATGGGGGCTGGGAACATAACAACACAAGATGGAATTCACTCCTTCCCTTGTTGGGGTAAGTAGATGTGTGTTCCCTTAAGGGCTGATTCCGGGGCTTGAACAAAGGCGTGTCGTCCTCTCCTGGCCCGAGAGGAACTCTTGTTTAGTAGTTGGACCCTAAACAACTTGTTCATTAGAGGGATCAGTGGTAGTTAAGGAACCAGATATAACCCAGGAGTAAAACGGTAATTTGACCCAACTGGTGTTATGAACACACTTGAAGGATTGACTTATTGCATTGGTCGATATCTGTGGACACAGAAATATTCTACAGTGAGAAGAGTGCAGCTGTGGGTCTTTAGTGGAGTGACCCACAGTTTACGAAGGTTGACTAACTTGGTTAATGAGTTTAACCAATTAGTCTCGTATCGTTGGAGCTTCTGATATGTAGGTCCATTAGGTCCCACTGGTAGCTCTTAAAGAGACTTGAGGCAATTAAGTATAAATTGTAAATTGAAAGTGTTCAATTTATTTATGGGAATCATATAATGTATATTGATACATTATAATATAAAGTTTAAGAAACTTTATAATATAATTTTTAATTAATTTCAAAATTAATTCTTGAGAGAAAATATTTGAAAGAGTTCAAATAATTAATATGAATTGGATTCATATTAATATAAATAATTTAATAAAATCCCCAAGATTAAATATGTGATATTTAACTGGGTAATTAATTATTTATGGAATTAATTAATTATTTATTAAAATTAGATATGAATAAGATAATAGATTTGATCTTATTCATGACCTTTTCCACTTAGGAAAAGGTCTTGGCCTTTACCTATAAATAGGACCCCTGGGGTGAGGTGAAAGGCGTCCCATTCATTCTCCTACTCCTAGAGAATTCCCCTGAAGGCTCCCTCTAGACTCCCACCAGTCTGTTGCCTCTAGAAGTCTCAGAGTCATACCAGTGTAGCCATAGTGGTGGTGTTTGCAGTAGTTCGTGATTATTTCACAACCAGTTGGTGAATTTAATTTGAGTCGTCAACGAGAGTAAGTAATTTGTTACTATATAAATTAGATTTAGATCTAATATTTTTGTATGCTTAGCCTTAATACAAATCTAGAATAGTTCTAAGATTATTGCCAATGTATTGGTATTTTAGATTAAACAAAAATTAATTACGAATCGGTCCCAATCACGCTTCCGCTTTACGGAATTATGAAATTCCAATCCTTGACCAACTCTCAGCCCCTGGCACACCTCAGTAGAACGATGTATCGAAAAAGAGAAACAGAACCTTATTAGACATGGTTCGCTCGATGATGAGCTATGCTCAATTACCTAACTCGTTTCGGTGTTACGTAGTAGAGACTGCAATTTATATTCTGAACATGGTTCCCTCAAAGAGTGTTTCAGAAACACCGTTTGAGCTCTAGAAAGGGTGTAAAACAAGTTTATGTCATTTCTGAATTTGGGGATGCCCGACATACGTGCTAGAAGAACACCCGAAGAAATTAGAACGTCGTTCAAAATTTTTCCTATTTGTAGGCTATCCCAAAGAGACGAGAGGTGGATACTTCTTCGATCCTGAACAAAATAAAGTATTTGTATCGGCAAATGCTACATTCTTAGAAGAAGACCACCTTAGGAACCACAAGCCACGAAGTAAAGTTCTTTTAAGTGAATTATCTAAAGAAGCTACGAAAACATCAATGAGAGTAGTTTATGAAGCTGACACCTCAAGTAAGTCACGTCCTTCTCAAGATATGAGAGTGCCTCGATGTAGTGGGAGGTTTATTACTCGACCTGACCGTTATCTGTGTTTAGTTGAAACTCCAGTTGTCACACCTGATGACGTAGTCGAGAATCCATTGACTTATAGATAGGCAATGAATGACGTTGGAAAGAACGAGTGGATTAAAGCTATGGACCTCGAAATGAAGTACATGTATTTTAATTCCGCCTGTGATCTTGTAGATAAACCTGAAGGGGTAAGACTCATAGGGTGTAAATGGATCTACAAAAGGAAACGAGATGCATTATTTAAATCATATTTAAATAACTCAAAGTCTCTTTTTAATTACAGTTTAATTCAAAGATTAAACTAAAATAAGTTAAATATATCGCATACAATTTAACGTTAAATTTCCCTAAACCGAATTTGAACATTTTCAAATTCTTTCATCACTATGTGATAGGACCTAAATAGTCCTATTTTATCACCTCTAATCTAAGCTTGTTAGAGTTATTTTATGCTTTACTTGTCTTATTTACAGAATATTTGAGCTTAGGCTATGTCGGGAGCTGATTATGCTAATTGGTGTTAATTCGGGCCAATTACGAAGTTTTGGAGCCATCTCGCTGTCTTGGACGACGAGGAGGTGAAAAGACCCAATTCTGTTGGAACGGGCCTGAAGAATGACACCAAAAGACCTAGATTGAAGCCACGTACCGAGAAGAAGCGAGACTAAACCGAGAATTAAGGCAGCAAGTTGAGAATCAGGGCTGGCGTCGAGACGCTGCGCCTTGGCGTCGCAACGCCGGCGTGAAATTTGGCCGGAGTGTAAAGTTCGCAGTGTCAAGACGCTGCCTTGGCGTCTCGACGCCGTCGTATTTTCTATAAATATGTAGCCTCGGTTTAGTCCGCCGTTAGGTTAGAATTTTGGTCTTTTTGCGATTTCCTTTGTTCCTTTTACTTTTCAGCATTGTTGTAGACCTTTCTCGGTCATATTTTATGGATTCTTTCATGTCTATTGTTATTTTTACTTCATCTATGCATAGTTAATCGTATTTAGATCGTTGGATTGGGTTTATGTTTTGATCTCTAATAAGATTGGTTGAGTTTTCTGGTTTATCTTGCTATTTTTGCTGTCTATTTCATTGAGTTTTGCATGTTATCCCGTTTAAACCAATACATGAGGCTAGTCTATTAGGATTGACGCCCTATGCGATTACCGCTTGTGTATTCTATCGGTTATTTTTAGATAGCCACTAGGTTGAGGCAAGCCACTCTCTACGTGAGACAACCATTGATAGGCCTAGGATGCATGTTAAAGGTTGTAGGAATTAAATTCGAATTGCATTTGAATTTAGTTCATACAATTCTGGGCCCACGATCCCAAAACGGTTAGTTTAATTAGGTGATTGTGAAATTGCTTAATCTAAAATTAGTTAGATATAATTAGTAACCGTTCCAGAGGTCTAGGATGGTTGCTATCTTATGAATAAGGGGTGGCGAGCGATAAAGTTAATATTAATTAATCTTGATAATTGCAGAATTCACGGTTAGCAAGTTAATTAGCACAGGTTAGTGTAGGGGGGTCCTCCGAGTAACTCAGAAGCCTACCGGACTAATGAAATCAACATAGAACGATTATTAGAGAAGACTAGGAAGCCAACGAATTAGAATCAAGCATAAGAAATCTCAATCCAATGATCCCTTTTTATGTTATTGACCCCCGTCTTATTTGTATTTTTCATGCTTAATTTTCTGTCTTTTAAAATTTAGCATTTAATTATTTAATTATTTTTGGTTGTCATTCATTATAAAAATCCTTCGTTTTCGTAAGCACGAAATTCTACAACTGCTGGGTCCTCTTTCTTGTGTTCGACCCCGACCACTATTTCTACAAAATAGTAGCAGTGTCGTGGATTATCAATTTATTTGAAAACTTGGAGAATTTGACACCCTCCTGAGGACCCGTCAAATTGGCGTCGTTGACGGGGAAGGGATTTTTCGAGTGTTTATAGGATTTTGTGTTCTTTTTGTACTTTTTCGTTTTCTTTTTGCAGAGCTTAACGATGAAATTAGCATAGCCTCGGCGTGCTAATCCCATGGCCGAGCACATGATGCAATACCTTGCCGCTCTTGATCCGAGTCATCTCCCATCTCTTGGAGACCTTGAAGTCACAAGAGAAATCATGTACATCACCTAAGCACCTTAGGAATACTTCCACAAGTACTGGGACCGCTTCAATGGGTTATGTGCACTTCCTCATAGCCCATTGTCTGAGGAATCCTTCCTGTTGCACTTCATTGAAGGATTATCACCTGATGATAGAAGGATGTTGGATATAGCAACTGGCGGGGATGCAGTAGACAAGACACCCAGTAAGGCTAGAGAGATAATTTCGAGTTTGGCAACGTATGTTGGACTCATCATATTTCAAGCACGAAAGGTAAATTCTTTCGATTCTTCGGATAGCCAGGATTCTTAGCAACAGGAAGAAGGTAAGTCTAATGAAGTTAGTGAGCCTGAGCTTGAACCTTCTTTAGATTCTAAGTCTGATTCATGTGATATGTCACGCATGATACGAGAAGTGGAAATAGATGATGAGTTAGCTTTGGTCGATTCTATGAAAAATTCTATTTCCCATAAGCTTATTAATTTTGGTTTGCATGAGCTAGACTTAGTGATTCTGATTGTTGACCAGTCTGTTGCTCATTATAAAGGTGTCTTGATCAGTATGTTAGGGATGGTGATGGATTATTTGTTTAACTTTTCTCATGCCTTGCACACTGTGTGCAAGTTTACTTTATCTATGTAGGAGTAAATCATTAAGAAGAAAAATAAAAAGGATGTAATGAAAAATCAAAGAGGTTGATTTCGGATGAGAAGGGAGGAGAATGTGGTCGAGCAAACGACCTTAAACATTTGCAAAGTTTACTGCTTTCTGTTATTTCAATTATTTTTGTTAGTTGTTTTTCTGTTTTTTTCTTGTTTTCTCTTTTAGGAATGGCGGTACCAAAGTGAAGCTTCTATATTTGTAAGAAAACATGATTCACCACCCACGAGCGTAGAATTTAGGGAAGTTCTATTCTTTCCCTATGCATTGCCTTATTTTTTCATGATTTATTACAATGAGGGCAATGTAAAATTTAGGTTGGGGGTGGGGAATTATACTTTATGTTTCTGTTGGGCCTTGAGCATCTGAGCGTCAGGCCAACGTTTGTGCTTAATGAATGTCTTGAATGCTTGTTGTGTATATGCTTGTTTAAGTGATGATGATTTCCTAGGATTGACCCAAATGTTTTCGAAAATATATTGCTTTCGATGAGTTGTGACCGAGAGTGTTCAAAAAAGGAACCTTTTCAAAACATTTCTAGGATACGTCTTGAACTTGTTGGGTGTCTATCTTGCTTTAAAGTAGGGCTTAAATGCTTAGGAGCGAGTTACTTAGCTCATATTCCTGTTGTCACCCCGATAGTTGAAAGGTTAAGTGAGAAAGTATAAAGTTTTTTTTGTAAAATAGCGTGTGGAGTCTTGCCTAGGAGAGGAAAAGAAAATATGCCTGTGAAAGAAAAAGAGTGGAAAATTAAGTCAGTGAGCGCGAACCAAAAGAAAAATCATATGCGCGTCATTTTTATTTTGAAAGAAAAAAAAAGCATGCCTGCATTGAGCTTAAACGCCTATAGGTAAAAAGAGCTACCTGCGGTGTGATCAGTTAGGCCAACCAAGAGTTAAACTCGGGTTATGGGTTCATGCATTGTAGTGTGAAAGCTAGTGCCCCATCCAAATTAAATGTTAAAAAAAAAAAAAAAAAGCAGAGAGAGAGAAAGAAAAGAAAAAGGAATTCCTTGATCAGGCACCTAGGCAAGAGGAAGCAACCTAGTTTGTTCCATTTGGGCCTTTTAGCAAGACCTTAGTGCCAGTGTAGGGGGAAGATAGGATGAGAGTTGAGTAAACCAATCTCGGGCTAGTAAAGTTTTCTTTAGGTGGGATGGAGCTCTCTTGTGCAAGATAATCTTTGAAAATTTTTTATTTGTCTCCTCATTTGTCTCTATTGCGAATGTCTCTTGATTGCTTTAGTTTTTGGAGTATTTGAGTCTTGAGGATTAAATCACTTTTCGATTATATGCACAACGTCTTTTTCTTTCGTCTGTGTGTGCCTTGCTCGAGGACTAGCAAGATTTAGGTTGGGGGTATTTGATAGGACCTAAATAGTCCTATTTTATCACCTCTAATCTAAGCTTGTTAGAGTTATTTTCTGCTTTACTTGTCTTATTTACAGGATATTTGAGCTTAGGCTATGTTGGGAGCCGATCACGCTAATTGGTGTTAACTTGGGCCAATTACGGAGTTTTGGAGCCATCTCAGTGTCTTGGACGACAAGGAGGTGAAAAGACCAAATTGTGTTGGAACGGGCCTGAAGAATGACACAAAAAGTCGAAGATTGAAGCCCCATACCGAGAAGAAGCGAGACAAGATCGAGAATTAAGACAGCAAGTCGAGAATCGGGGTCGGCCTCGAGACGCCGACGTGAAATTGGACCGGAGTATGAAGTTCGCAGTGTCGAGACACTCGCCGCCGTATTTTCTATAAATATGTAGCCTCGGTTTAGTCCGCCGTTTGGTTAGAATTTTGGTCTTTTGGCAATTTCCTTTGTTCCTTTTACTTTCCAACATTGTTGTAGACCTTTCTAGGCCATATTTTATGGATTCTTTCATGTTTGTTGTTGTTTTTACTTCATCTATGCATAGCTAATCGTATTTAGATCGTTGGATTGAGTTTATGTTTTGATCTCTAATATGATTGGTTGAGTTTTCTAGTTTATCTTGCTGTTGTTGTTGTCTATTTAATTGAGTTTTGCATGTTATCCCGTTTAAACTAATACATGAGGCTAGTCTATTAGGATTGACTCCCTATGCGATTACCGCTTGTGTATTCTATCAGTTATTTTTAGATAGCCACTAGGTTGAGGCAAGCCACTCTCTACGCGAGACGACCCTTGATAGGCCTAGGATGCATGTCAAAGGTTGTAGGAATTAGATTTGAATTGCATTTGAATTTAGTTTATACAATTCCGGACCCACGATTGTTCGCTGTTTGTTTACGATTATCCGCAAGCACACGGGTCGTTACAAGTAATATAAAACGGTAGGTAATACCGAGTATCGAATCCACAGGGAGGCTAAGCGAAATTCAAGCAAGCGAAAGATCCTTGAACACTAAAAATACTAAGGCGACATAATATTCAGGAACCAGATCATGCAATCAAAGAGAATTAAAAAAATCAAAACAATTAAGGAGAAAATTTGATCAATCGAATAAAATACGGAGAAAGAGTTTTCTAATGGGAAGAGGGGTCTTGAAAATCAATTATTAGCTAAACAATTGCTACAATCGTCCCATCTCATCGCCCAACTAATTATACTCCTAGAATCTCCGTTAATTACATAGGTTCTCCTGTCGGTCTCCCCTAATTGTAATTAATTCATTTTAACAACCTAAGTGTCTTTAGCGCCATTAAAAATCATTAATTATTACGCTCTGATTCATTTTAGGAATCTAAGTTTAATCAACTAATCCCGTTGTCACGACGGGCAATTAAACTAGTTGCATGAATTATGATCTATCCTAACTTCTCTCCGTTGAGTCTCCATTAAGAATCAGATCAGTACACAATTGGCCAGATTGCATAAAGCATTAAGCACATCCATACAAATAATTAGGATAAAAGGGACAAGAGATAGGCAATTATAACAACATTTAAAGTATAATTTCATTTCAAGACCCCAAATTGGGGTTTAGCTATACATAGCTAAAATATTCACAATAATTACAATAGAAAGCATAATTAAGAGCACAATAAAAGGGAAGGAATTGACCGTCGAAGACCCCGTCGCTGATGCTTGGAGTCCCTCCGAACACTCCTTGAGCCTCCTAGAATGCTCCCCAAAATTCCCCCAAAATTTTCCCACTAAAGAAAGCTCTCAAAAAGGCTAGAAAGCCTTGAGAGAGGCTCCAAAGGAGCCAAGAAAGAAAGGAAGGAATGGAATGAATAGTGATTGATGATAAAAAATGGATCCAAGGGGCGCTATTTATAGGCTCGGAAATGGGGTAGCGTTGCGACGCTATTGGCACAGCGTCGCGACGGTGTGACGTCATCGACTTTGTGGCCAAGAAATGGACAGCGTCTCGACGCTAGGCGAATTCCAGAACTTTCAGCTACGGATTTTGGGCTTGAATTTGGGCCTCCCTCCATTTCTTTTGGGCCTCATCTTCATGGTTGACCTTCATGGCTTCCCCTTTGACCCAAGTATGGAAATTGGGCTTAAATGTCTTCTTTTTAGGCACTTTTTCCACTAATTTTCATAGTTTGCTCCTAAAGGCCAAATAACAAAATATATCAAATATTTTCAATAAAAACACAATTAAAGCTCTAAAAAGCCTAATAAATTGGGACTAAAATAGCGACATTTCTGCTCGCTATCAACGATCCCAAAGTGGCTAGTTTAACTAGTTGATTGTGAAATTGCTTAATCTAAAATTAGTTACATATAATTAGTAACTGTTACGGAGGTCTCCGATGGTTGCTATTTTATGAATAAGGGGTGGCGAGCGATAAAGTTAATATTAATTAATCTTGTTAATTGCAGAATTCATGGTTAGCAAGTTAATTAGTGCAGGTTAGTGTAGGGGGGTGCTCCGAGTAAATCAGAAGCCGACCAGACTAATGAAATCAACATTGAACGATTATTAGAGAAAACTAGGAAGCCAACGAACTAGAATCAAGCATAAGAAATCCCAATCCAACGATCCCTTTTTATGTTGTTGATCCCCGTCTTATTTCTATTTTCCATGCTTAGTTTTCTGTCTTTTAAAATTCAGCATTTAATTATTTAATTATTTTTTCTTGTCCTTCATTCTAAAAATCCCCCTGTTTTCGTAAGCACGAAATTCTACAACTGTTAGGTCCCCTTCAACCTAAATGTTAGGTCCCATTCTAAAAATCTCAATCCAACGATATAGATGCGTTTAGCTACTCATAAACAAAGTAAAAACATAAACTAATACAAAAGATTGCATTAATAATGACCAAACAAGGTCTACAAAGTTGCTGGAAAGTAAAAGAGGCGAAAGAAATTGGAAAGGGACCAAATTTCTAACCTAACGACGGACTAAACCGAGACCTATTATTTATAGAAAACATCATAGCATCGAGACACCAAGGGCAACGTTGAGACGCCACAAACTTTATACACCACTTCGTATTCGCGTCGGCGTCGAGACGCTAGGGGCAGCGTCGGGACGCCATCCCTGATCCATGCATACTGTTTTCCTTCTCAGCCTTGTCTTGCTTCATCTCGGTACGGGGCTCCAATCTTCGACTCTTGGTGTCATTCTTCAGGTCTGCTTTAATACATTTGGGTCTTTTCACCTCCTCGTTGTCCAAGACACCGAGATGGCTCCAAAACTCCACAATTGGCCCGAATTAACACCAATTTAGCGTGATTGGCTCCCGACATCGCCTAAGCTCAAAGATCGTGTAAATAAGACAAGTAAAGCATAACATTACTCTAACAAGCTTAGATTAGAGGTGATAAAATAAGACTATTTAGGTCCTATCGACCTTCAAGATAAAATCTGTGATACATCCGTACTTGATGCTACGCCATCATATAGCTCCTTGTTAAGAGTGAATTATGACGTCGATGAAGATTTCTTCTTACTCTTATCGTTGTACGAATCAAAATCAGTGTATCCTGTAAGGATCAAAATCCTCAATGCCATACACGAGCTTATAACCCCTCGTTCTCCTAAGATACTTGAGGGTATTTTAACTGCAGTCCAGTAACTTAAATGTGGACTAAATTGGTATCTACTGACAATCCCATATTGCATACCGTATGCCAGATCTACCTCCCTGTTGCCGAGGCATATGGATTCCGTCTCAAGTCCTTAACCTCTTGAGGTGTCTTAGGACACTACTCTTGTGACAAATGAATTCCATGTCGGATAGGTAACTAATGGTTCCTAGAATTAGCAATATGTTCTTGCTATTCCGTATGATTTCGATTCTAAGAACAAATGTAGTCCTGTTCCAAATCTTTTATTTGGAATTCGGTTGCTAGCTAACCTTTTAATGTCAGTATTGATAAACTATATCATTGGTCCAACCTTTGGAATCTTTTCCATGCTGCATCTAAAGGCTCATTGTATGATTGTCTGAAGGAAATGATTTCTGCTATGTACTTAGCATTCTTATTGGATGGAAAAAAACTTCTCTAGAAACTTTTCTGCCAAGTCATTCCAGGATGTGATGGAGTTTGGTGAAAATTAATTTAACCAAGCCTCAGCATCTCCCTGTAATGAGAAAGGAAAAAGTTTTAGCTTCAATGTGCCTTCTGGCACTCCTGTTACTCTAAACGAACTAAAAATTCTTAAAATTTGCTTGATATGCTTATGTGGATCTTCACTCGAAAGCCCCGAAAACTGGCCCATGGTGTTGAGCATTTGAAACATCACAGGTTTCAACTAAAACTGCGGCCCTTCAATCGGTGGCTCAAGTATTTATGGATTCAGAGTTTGGAAAACTAGTAAGACATAATTCGTTATTGCTCTATTTCGATCTTCTGCAATATAGATTGGATCTTCATTTTGTGGCACCGGTGGAACTAGTGGTGCTGGAGGTATTCTCCCACCATTCTAATCCATTCCACGATTCTGCTGGTCAACAGGAGGATCGACTTTGGGTTGGACCATTGGATGTTTTTGTATATAAGCAGCTTCTTCAACAGGTTCCCGTGCGTTCAACTCTTGTCGTTCCTTCTTCTTTCACCTTTGCTCTTTACGACGACGACGAAAGGTTCTTTCTATCTCAGGATCTAGCTCAAGGAGTCGATACCCCTTGCTCATGCACCAACTTTAACTTGGAAAAGAAACTTCAATCGAATAGCAATTTCAACAACTAAAAAATCAGGTTTCATTTGTAGTCCCCGACAACAACGCCAAAAACTTGATGCGAGTTGTGACTGAAGATGGATGTTGGAAAAGATGGTAAATAATGAATTAGAATGAATTCAATCAACCAAGTGCAAGTATACACTACCGCATGTAGTAATAAAAACTCTGGAAGTATTCCAAAATGTATCGATCCCACAGAGACTAGGTTGGAAACACATATTTGAAGAAGAAAGTGCTCTTAAATTGCCTTTGAAAGGTAACCAAAAGATATAGTTGATGTTTGGTTTTGTAAAAAAAATAAACAAACAAGTAAAGAAATAACAATAATAATTAAGCGAGGTGTTCAATATATCTTCAACCCTAAGGCAAATAACCCTAGTAATGGCTTATTTAACCTAAGTCTAATCATGCATTGGGTCAGGTTTAACTCTTATTTGGCTTTGCTCCCAAGAACCGTTAGAAGGCTAAGCGAGTACCGTTATGCACATTTTTGTGACTCGACTCCGACATAGATTGTTCGTGCATGCAACCTATAACCCGATAGTTGTTATAAGGCGACCTTCCCCTATAACACCGAATACACTCTCTCAAGCCCTTTCTCCTATATCACCTTTATGAGAACCGATGTTGTTTGACCCTTTCAAGTACAAACTCACATAGCATGCAAAGTCTAAGTGATCTGTTAAACTCAACAAGATTTAGAATGCTAATCAATAAAGGATGACATGCAATAAATAGAAGGCAAATAAGCAACATTCAAGCCATTTAAACCATAAGGGTATTCACTATATTGAACCCCTCAATGGAATTTAGCTACACATGGTTGAATATAATGCAAATGAACAACTTTGCATTGAAATATTGAATAAAGAATACAAAATAATGGAAAGAAACAAGCGTTGGAAAAATATAGTGTAGTAGCTAAAACCAAGGTTTTTTCACTTTATCCAAACCTTCTAGAGTTCTCACGACACTCTACTCTCCTTTTACAAGGTGGGAATAGGGTGAAATCTCTACAAACACTGGGTTAGAATTTAGTCTTCTAGCAAGGACCTCGGGCATCCCTACTCATGGGCGTCTACTAGGGTTCTATCACCACCCTCTTCTTCCGAGTGAGTTCTGCTTGGATTTGCCTTCGAATCGTGGCCTTTTATAGCTTGGGGAGTGGTTGAGGAGTCACGAAAATGATCACTACTACAAATTAAGGTTTTGACGACGGACTAAAAAAAATGCGCTGGTAAACGACGACGGACAAGGAAAAACACGCGAATGTGAGTGGAAACAAATTTAAAACCACCTACAACACATTTAAGGTCGGGCATTGCCGTTCATTAAATGTGCATTCACACTTTTCTTTTTTAACTCTCTCTCTCGTGGATTTCTGTTTTTTTCTCCCTCCCGATTTTTCTCTTCTCTCTATTCATTCTCTCTCATCGACTCTGCTTCTTCTACAAACCCTAATCCTTTTTCCTTGCTCAACGCCGTCGTTCAGGAGTAGCATATCTACTTGTCTCATAAGGTCGATATAATATTGTTGCTCACTCGATCGCCTGGATTTCTCTACGATACCCTGTGTTTTCTTGTGGTTTCTTTTCGCTTGTTTTCTATCTCTAGCTGTTGATTTTTTTTAATCATTTGTTGTTCGTTTGTGCATCACATTGATCTTGAAGTTGTGCGTTGGATTGTGAAGTTTGAGTTCTTTGTTGTTTCGACGTAATTTTGAGGTCGTCGATGTTTTAGGTTGTAGTTTGAGAAGGCAATGTCTCTCCACCGATGGCGAAGCCAAGAGAGTTTAAGCACGTGATGATCGACAGCTGGCGCGATTGTTGGTTGTGTATCTCGAATGGTCACGTCTCCTCTCGACCCGATTAAGATCAGGTTTCAGGTCCATGTTGATTCCATTTGCTGGAACTATTTGATTTTTAGGAAAAGTAGAAGAATATAATGTTCTAAGGCACGAATTTAGGTTTTATGTTATAGGCCGTGAGAACAAAAACAAAGTTCAAATTTTCTCCTCCTGTGAGGAAAGAAATAGAGATGCTGGATGAATTTATAGTTGTTTTATGATTTTAGTTGGGAGTTTCAATTTGTTATTGGTCTTTGAAGATGTATGCAAAATGTTTTCTTTCTTCGACGTTGTGCATTTCATTTCTATTCAGCATCTTTCTATGACATTCTCTTGCAGATCCGGAAAGAGGCGTGGATCTGAAGATTTTAATTGTTCAAATTGAATTCTTTACGCATGGAGATAGTTTAGGGTTTTGGTGGAGCCAACAACTTCATGGGTTTTGGTGGTTCAAAGAAGTTGTCTTTTTGGGGGGTTGTGGTCTTAGCATTCTTCTTCGTCTCCTCTCTCTCTCTATGTCTCTCTCTCTTTTTGATTTATTCATTTCACCATGTAGCTGAAGCGATTGAAATTAAGAAAAAACAACTGGAGTTCTTAGTCATATCGATTTGATGATAGTCTGTTCCTTGGCTTGTGCTAATACTCTGTCGCTTGGCTTGAGATACTTGGTCTTTTCCATCTTTGTTATATTGGATATCTTATAGTCATGATTTGATATATTTTTTGTGCCTTCCATTTCCAGTTTACTTATAGATGAATATCAGACTTCCAATTCTTTTATGTCTCTCCTGTTCATCTTAGAGTAGAGTAGAAAATGTGGACAAACGAAAATTATGAGAAGAAATGTAACGAACAACTTTGTCACAGCGATGTTTGTGTCATTGTTTCGGTTGTAAGGTGAGGGATGTCTATAGTTTTTCATGTTAAGTTCAAAATTCATTGAGTTAATATTGAACCTAACTAAAATTTGTTTTTCTTAGTTTCTTCAAGTTTGATGTACAAGCAAGATTATGCCGACAAGAATGAAATATTGTATTCAAGCTTACCTAAGTAAAGTGAAATGATGAACTAAATGGTTAGATAAAATATAAATAACTGACATATGATTGTTTATTGAAATCTTGGAATTTTTGCTTTGTATGTGTATAACAAAAATTCTATTCTGACACGCGAAGAAGTTCAAATCCTCCTTTCTTATTGAATAAATGTCAGTTTTAGTTTATATTTGTAATTCATTTGCATATTTCTGGTTCTAGGTGTTGCTTCAGTTGAATTTATTGGTCCAAGAGAGCCTGTGGCAGTTAGGTGTTGCTATTCCTACAATCAAGCATTTGACTGAGAAGGGAGCTAAAGTGCTTCTGTCCAGTCATTTGGTAAGTGTGCTTTTGGGACTTCTTTGTTTGGCTTTTGTTTTGTTGTGTATGGATGTTGATTGATGAATCTGGAAGATGGTAGCTATTAAGCATTTGAAGTTGAGCTTCTATCTTCTATTGTTACCTTTTTTCAAGCGAATTGGAATTACAGCTTCAGATGTTGGATTCAAGGTTTCCAGTCGGAAGGTATTTTTTTTTTTCTGCATCTTGTGTGATCTCCAATAAGTTTAGTTCTTTTTTTAGTAGTTATTAAACATTCAATCGTGAATCAAAGAGTTTCATAGTTATCATTTGTGTAAATGCCTTATGTTTTTGGTTTGATGGTAGGTTTTGCAAGAAGTATTAAAATGCTATGGAATACCTAAAAATTTGTTTGGTATAGCTTCTTTCAGGACTACATGATCTCATACATTAACTGTGCCTTTCTTCTATGTTTTTTCTTTTCCTTGCCTCTACATCTTTTAAGTTCACAGAAATTGAAAACTGTCTTGAAATAGGTATGAGTTGTTTGTTGGTCAATCTCCATTTTACACCAACTCTGTATATGCGGTGGTTCAGCACATTGAAAAAGCTATTTTATGTCACAACTTAATACTTATTCATGTTTTTTGCAACCCCCCCCCCCCGTCATGGTTTTGAAGGATTCATTTCTATCAAAGTCAATTTGTCCATGTTTGAATCTTCTTTGTCTTCCTTTACCTGGTTGTCGTTTGGTGGGTTCAAATAGTGGAGGAGAAGGGTTGTTTTTATTTCATTGTTAGGAGCTAAACTTATATTTGAAAGGAGCAGTGGTCTTTCTTCCTCGGCTTCCTCACTCTCGTTCTTTTGTAACTTCCACAAATTTCAAGTGCCTTAATTTTGTGAAGACTATTTTGCTTTCGAGTTTTGCTTTTCATTTGCTTTCTCAGCTTTTGCATTTGTTTTAGTTTTCTACTTAATATGATTGTATCTCTTTGGTTGAATTAGTGTTTAATGCTCCAATTTTAGTCTACTTAGTGGAAATGAACAATGTGCTTGTTCGTCGAGTTTACTGAGTAAGCAATGTTTGATGGTTCTTGAATTTGTGTTTTGCTGCATTGGTTTTATAACTTAATGATCAAGTTTGTTTCTCTCTTTTCAAAGAATTGGGGTTTAGCGATTTGAGTGTTGTGCTACATTACAGATTCAATCGGATTGTTTATCGTTCATTATCTTCTATCTCTTTGCTGTCCTTTTTTCAATGTTTCTTGGTGAGATTATATGCCTTTTTGTAGTGTTAAAAGGCCTACTATTCCATGCTGTTGTTCATTTCTTGTTTATATGACCTTGGGTTAAGGAACAAAATGCATGGTTTAGTCAATTTCCTGTTGCATTTGTGTTTTACATGATATGATCTTAGTTTAAATTTATACAGAGTGAGCGGTTGAATGACAAGTAAGCACGTTTGCCTTCTCAATGGCACTGGTGGTACACTATAGTTTCTGTTATTTGTTTTAAGTGAATATAATCAACGTTACATACACTCAAAGGCTATAGTTTCTGTGATTTGTTTTGTTATTTCAAAGTGTAATGGCGATAAAGGATTAAGAGAAAACGAACAAAGTATGATTGAATTGGGATAATTGATGTCGTATTTTTATGTTAATATGCTTTTTGTTATGAATCTTTGTTGTTCAAATACTTTGCTGGAAATTGTGGAAATCATGCTACTTGTGTTTGTGGATTATGTTTGTTTGTTGCAAGCTAGCTATCAATGCCTAAATTTCTTTTTATGTTAATATGCATTGTGTTTTAAACTATAGTTTGGAGGAGTAGTTATTAATGGATCTTTGGTTGTTGCAAAATCTTTGTTCCTCGAAGTTCAGAGAAAAGTGCATAAATAACCATTGAACTAATTCATTTTCTAGCTTGTTCATCATGGTTCATTTGTTAATTTCCTTGTTCTCAATCCCCATTTTCCTTCACTTTACATTATTCTATTTCTTTTTTCAGGTTGTAGAAGCTGAAAAGGTATTCACTGAACTTCTCCCTTTAATTTCCATTTCTCCTTGTAGCCCATGGGAACTTCTTTTAAGTGTAAGATTCCTTGTTTTGGTTGTAAGGCGATGGATATTTATAGTTTTTTCGTCATTAAAAGTTTGTCACTTATTAGTTTTTCATGTTAAAACTATCTGGCTTAGTTTTAGGATATTTGGGGTCTTGTTGTGAACCTGAAGTGTTGTGAGGTTGTAGTTGGGTGATTTTTTTTCATATAGAAGTGTGTTTCTCTTGTTTAACAGGTTTAAAATTTTTTGGGTTAGTCATATATATGTCGTTATGTTGTCGAAATTTCTAGAGCAACCGGTTAGAATTAGGATAGATGCTTTAGTAATGTCTCTAGGTTAAGTATAGAAACCTAGAGCATTACAAGTTCTCTGAAGGGATTAAACTTGATATCTTGAAGTTTGTAAGCTTTTGGAATTTTCTAACAATTTTTTCCGATACTCATCGAGATTGTTTTTTTTTTGTGTATTTTATTGTAAACTAAATTTGTTTTTCTTAGGTTCTTCGAGTTGTTGGACATATGTTTGTTATGTGACTTCTTGTTTTGGCATTGTATCGAACCTAATTACAATTTGTTTTTCTTAGGTTCTTCAAGTTTGATGTGTATGTACGAGAATTTTTGTTTTTTGGTGTAGGTGTAGACTTTTAATCATAGGTGTTTAGTAATTTTGAGGCTTTTAAGTGTAAGTGTTTGTAATTTTATTCATATATCAAACTTATATGAATAAAAATTGTATGAACAAATTTGGTTCACTGGCTTATTGGAATGAAATTTGACAAATATTTGATTTCTATACAATTTTGCACATTTAAGATTAAGATTACTTTCTTTAGAGGTTGACTAATGAAGAAAATATTGTTGGTATGCCATCGGGCAACCAACAATTTTTTTTATTAAATTATGAACAGAATGATGACGGGCAATGTCCGTCATTAAAAAAGATATTTAATGACGGACTTTTAATGATGGACACCTTTAATGACGGACATTTGGTTGGAAAATACCCTTTCGATGACGGACACCTTTTAATGACGGACATTGCTAGTCATTAAAAACGTCCGTCATTGTAACTTTTAAGGACGAACGGCTTTTAATGACGGGCATTTGCCCGTCATTAAAAGCCGCCCGTCCTTAAAAGTTACAACGACATTCGTATAGACGACATACACCACCCGTCATGAAAGGTCTTTAATGACGGGCATTGCCCGTCATTAAAAGTGTTTTTTGTAGTAGTGGATGCTAGCAGGTGGCCTAGTAAGTTCGGGAGTAAAAACAGCTGGTTAGGTGCGCAAAACACTCGTTCATAACGACCCGCGACAGACTCGGAATTGTCTGCCTCTGCCCAGAAATGCGGTCGCATTTCATTTTAGCCTTGCCAGAAATGCGGTCGCATTTCTGGGAATTTTTTTCAGATTCCTCTGTTTTCTGCAAAACACCAAAACCAAGTCAAATTCACACCAAAATGAGTTCTTTTAGGCACAAATATGCATAATTTGACATACATGACTCTCAACATCCTAACTTATCAACTTTAGCACTTTTTAAGCTCGGGAATAGTGTTTTTGATATAAAACATACGAGTTTGACAAGGAAATGAGCTAAATATAAGGGCAAAGTAGGTATAATTTTTACCCTTATCATTGATGTATTTGTAGCTTCACCAGAGAGTTCATTTAACACCATTTTACCTTGTAGCTTATGTTCTCTAATGTGGTCTTCTTCCAAGAAAGAAACATTTGTCGATACAAATACTTTATTTTCTTCTGGATCGAAGAATTATCCACCTCATAATTCTTTTGGTTAGCCTACAAATAGGCATAGTTTTGAACGTGAATCCAATTTCTTTGGGTTTGCCACTAGCAAATGTGCAGGGCAACCCAAAATTGTAAAATGACGTAAAACCAAGTCTCCAGAACTCAAAAGGTGATTCAGAAACACTCTTTGAGGGAACGACATTCAAAATATATACTGCATTCTCTACTGCATATCCCCAAAAAGAATTAGGCAATTGAGCATAGCTCATCATAAATCGAACCATGTCTAACAAGGTTATGTTTCTCCTTTCTAATACACCATTTTGCTGAGGTGTACCAGGTGTTGAGAGTTCGGATGTCCTTCCATGTTTCATCAAACAGTTTTGGAATACTATGTCCATATACTATCAAAGTGTTTTAATGGTCTTACCTAACAAATTCTCAACTTCAGCCTTATACTCCTTGAACTTTTCAAGGGCTTCAGACTTATGACTCATTAGGTATAAATAAACATAACTTGAATAATCATCTATGAAAGAGATGAAATATTCATACTCTTCTCAATCCCTAACATTCATTGGACCACAAAGATCCGTATGTACGAGCTCTAAGGGCTCTTTGGCACGATAACCTTTTCCAGTAAAATGTTTTTTTTGTCATTTTACCTTCAAGACATGACTCACATGGAGGTAAATAACCATCTTCTAACTCGCTTAGAAGTTCGTTCTTAACTAATCTCCCAATCCTATTGAGATTATTGTGGCCAAGTCTCAAGAGCCAAAGATAGGTACTTTGAGAAACCTTTTCCCTCTTTGGTTGAATCTCAGCTGTTTTATACATCTCATTGTTCAAAATAGCCTTAGACTCTATTGGTCTTAAAACATATAAGTTGTTATCCATTTTTGCAGAACAAATATTAGCACCCCTTTTAGTAATGAAAGCTTCATTTACAGAAAAGGACACTGAATATCCTTGTTCAAGCAAACAAGAAATAGAAATAAAATTTCTTTTTATCTTGGGAACAATATATACATTATCTAATTACATATAACGTTCCTTGGAGAAGAACATCTCAATATCCCTCACTGCTTTAGCTGAAATGAACTCCCTAGTCCAAACTCTGAGAGTCATTTTCCCAGCATCTAATTGTTGTCAGGAGCTCATTCCCTCGAAGGAAGAGCATACGTGATTAGTGGCACCTGAATCAAGGATCTAGGTTGAATCATCATTGTCCACTATACACGTTTCAATGACCAATATTTGCTAAGCAGTTTATGTCATATTCATCATGAACAATTCCTGATGAAGTAGACATGTGGGCCCGAGTACATTCCTCAATTAAGACCAATTCCATATTATTTACCACGAGACTAGTGTATAAGTTCGTTTCAATTGTTGTATTAGATATACCGCTTTTATTACAATTGGCATCTTTAATGGCATTCACAAAACGATTCATGCTGGAAAACAAACAAATTAATTTAATTAGTTTTGTTGCATTAAACCATTACACAAAAATTATTATTAATCCAATCAATTTAGCAAAAGTAATGATGGACCCATAGAAAAATCATTTATTTTGCAACGATACTTCAGAGGTTTACAACAATGGTTACCGTAGGGCAGTCAGTTACTCCTTCCCTGAATTCAGACAATCTCAGTAGATCCCTATTACTAGAATAACTCATACTCCAATAGTTCTTAGCTACCGTTTTTCGGTCAGGAAACCATTATCGCCTTAACAATTTCCGGTAAGTGTAACCCTCCATTTTCATATCTCAAAGGTGGACCTTAATAATGCTACTGTACGGAAAGTCAAAGTTGGAAATGGACCTAAGAAATCCTATCCATTTTTGGAGTTTGCGTTGTTTTGACTCCCATGATCAAGCTCTCCGTAGGGTAATCACTCCCACGATGACTTGCAGACAGATCATGAGAATCTCATGGTGCAACCAAATGGAGGAGACTGTAGGATACGTTGACACGTGTCCTGCTCCCACTTACTATAAAATACTCCCTCATTCACCTTGCTATTGATCCATGCAAACACCAATCGTAGGGGGTCACTCCCTGGGTGACTCGAGGCCAAGCATGGGCCTCACGTTGTGAAATCTCGAGGACGTGAGAGAAAAACATGATTTATAAAATCTTGTTTTGTCATATTACCTCCCACTGAGTATTTTTAGAATTAAGGGTCTATTACTTAGATAAATTTTTGCTAAGTGAATCTATCTAAGTCTATGCCTTTATATAACTCTTATACATAGGTCTTTTACTCTAATGTCTAGGTGAATTAAACTCTTTTAATTACCTAGTGACATTGCATGCTAACATTAGAATTTGATTAGTTCAACTCAGATTCTGGGTCTGTTCCGAGGTAGGAGGTGTTCCGTAAACCGTCAACTTAAGTACCTCAGCCTAAACAGAACTTCACCGGGAGAGTTCCCTTAT
Source organism: Luffa aegyptiaca (assembly GCA_017139565.1). Classification (NCBI taxonomy): domain Eukaryota; kingdom Viridiplantae; phylum Streptophyta; class Magnoliopsida; order Cucurbitales; family Cucurbitaceae; genus Luffa; species Luffa aegyptiaca. Next base: position 15,399,665 of record CM029398.1, read on the forward strand.
AACCATAGTAATGTTTTTCCTACTTAACTCATTAAAACTATTTTAATTCTAAGTAAGAAAATAATTCTAATCCAATAAGAATTAAAGTGACCTTAGGTCTAATTAATTATAAACATTTTAAAATTAATTCAATTTGACCTAAGATCCTATGTTTGCATGCAACTCTTTGATATAGGTTGACGGTTTCTAATCAATTTTATAACTATTCCATGTTTTAATGATTAGCCCTATAACATGCTCCTATGGTGTTTCCTAATAACAATCTAATTCCAGTTATTTTTAAACACCATCTGTTCACGACGTCCATAAAATTAATTAATATAACGATTATATTAATCTAAAGTGGTGTCATGCTTCATGCAAATTCAATTTCCCTTTAATAAATATCGTTTATACTAATTAAACATCCACCAAATTAAATTACATGATCGTTGACATTAATTTAATATAACTCTTATATTAATCTATATTAATGCCATGCTCAATGTGATATGACAGCCCGAGCCAATTGGATCTAAGAACTCTTATGGATATGAAAATCCCTAAATCTCAAATGCTAAAACCCCCAAATCAAGATGATTTCATCCCAAGGAAGAAGATAGAACAGATTTACCTTGACGATCAAGATCAAGAGTAGAGAAAACTCGTTTCGAAACTCGAGATTCGAATCACTCCACAAGTAGTTTGATCAACGCTACTTGAATGATCCTAGCATGCAAATCTAAACACAATATATGCAAAGTTGCTCATGGCCATTAGGCTCAAAAGACTTGACTTTCATTGAAATTCCATCAAAACCAATCTTCCCTCAAAGCAACAACATAGATGGCTATTTATAGCCTTCAAACACAACCTATGGTCGTATGAAGGGTTGTAACATTCATGTCTATCAATGCTATAATGACCACTAACTAAATAATAAGTTAAAAAATTAAAAACACAACTTTAAAACTAAAAATTACAATAAAAATGCCTTAAATCCGAGATTCATCTTCCAATCAGCAAACTCTAAAGTTTGTAACCATTTTGGGTTCTTGTAGCTTGATTAAGACACCTCTGTTCATATCATAATGCTTTTCCATTTTCATTTTATTAATATAACTCTTATAAAATAATCATGAAAATAATGCATTGAATTTATTATTTCCATCAATAATATAACCAATTACATTATTGCTCATGAAAACAATTCTAATGGTACATTAATTAAATATAACTCTTATATTTTTCTAAATTAATGTCATGCATCATGCTTCTCCAATTTCATATATTTAATATAACATTTATTCTAAATAACTCATGAAATTTATAATCATACACAAACACCATACTAGAGTTTTAGTTCAAGTGGGAGTTTGTTGGGTTTTATGCCCTAAAACTCGTAGATAGTGAATATAAAGAAATTGTATACTTGTTTCAATAAAGTGTTATTGAGTTTCTACAATAAAGTGTTCTTGTTAAGTTTGTATGTAACTTGAACTAGTATGTGGGGACATACGGGGATCGATGTTCAAATAACAACCTTAAAGGTCTATAGTAGAGGGATAAGGCTGGGTACCTTATCTTGGTAACACTATGTGATACGACCCGCTTTGTATTTGATACAGACGTATTGATCCGAAGCGGCTATGTAGTTGACATGCGAGCGGGGGTATCCTAGGCAATGAGTTTGCATAAGACCGGACCATGAAATAGTCAACCACTAGTTGTAACACCGTTAACTTGTAGCAGCCAGCTTTTTCTAAAAAAAAAAAAAAAAAAAAAAGAGAAAAAGGGGAGTGGGCTAATGCCCGGTCAAAGGGGAAGTGGGGGGAAAATTTCCCCCCACATTTTCGGTCAATTGACCAATTAAAAAAAAAAAAAAAAAAAGAAAATCTTAACTCTCTTTCCCTCTCACGATCGCTCTCTCTCTCTCTGCTCCATCTCTCCCTCTCTCGGCAATCTCTCTCTCTCTCATACGCACGCTCACCACCGACGCCGCCGCCGCCGCACTCCACCGCCCGCCGTTGCAAGCCGTCGCCGTCGCCGTCGGTATCTCTTTCTCTCTCTCGATTTTGTTTCTCTCGTCTCCTTCTCCCTCGATCTCTCTATCTCTCTCTCAGCCACTCTCTCTCTGTGTAGCAGATCCGACGCGCCGCCGCCTGCAACCCACTCACGAGCTGCCGTCGATCTGCGAGTCGCCGTCGCCACTGTAGGCGCGGACAGCAGCGAGGAGGGACCATTTTTCCGTGTTTTCGGCTGTTTTAGGTGAGTTCCCGCATTGGGTAAGTTGATTTGAGGCTTATGTGGGTTAGTTCTTGCATTTAAACGATTACCCATTCACTTTTTCTCCCGTTCAGCAAGCGTACCCATTCAATTCCGGCGATTCAAGCAGTGGGTCTTCAAGTTTCAGCGTGTTTGAGCAATTTCGGCAGTGGGTAAGTGAGATTTAAGGTGTTTTGGGTCTATTTAATGTTTAATCATGGATGCCCATTGAGTTTAGCTTCCGATTTCAAGGTGCCCGTGGTGTTTGGAGGCCGAATTATCAAATTTGAGCGATTTGGGACTGCTGGACAGCAAGCTGTGGTTCTGTTTGGGGTAAGCTTTGGTTGTTAATTTTACCCCAAATGTAATGGGTTCTTAGTTGAATGCTTGGTTAGAGTCCATAGTTAATTAAGAGTTCGTTTCCTTGTTGTAGCTTGCTTAAGAACCTTGGAGTTAAGGAATTTCTTGGAGGTTAATCAAGTATCTCCTTCACTAAGGTAAGTAGCTAGTTGGATTCAAATTCTATGTCTTAGACTAATTGACCATTGTTTGTTAATTGGGAATTTAAAGTGGATAGTTGGATTGAAGTTCCATTTTTAAACCAAGTTGGTCTTTAAGGTTAAGTAAAGTGTGTTGGGTTAACTTTTGAAGCATGATGAGCATGTTGAGATTGCCATTATTTGGGCATTAAATGGGTAGCGTGGATTATGGAATGATTGGAGTTTGGGCTAAGTGTTCTTTGTTTGTGTTGAGGCCGTGAATTTCATGTTTTATTTGGTTAGCCATGAACTGAAATGCTTGCGATTGATATATATGTAGCCGTTGGATTTAGTTCTATGCTTTGGATTAATTTTCTTTGAAAATTTAATATGTTAGCATGGATAAGATTTGAGCCTTGAGTTTTGATTGTGGAACCATGATAAGCTTCATTATAAGACATGTTGATAGCACGAGGATCTTAAAGTTAACCTGGCATCTCTTGGTTTATTTTAAAGCATGTTTGGCTTGGATGGCTATGTGTTTCTCTGGATTTTATTTGTGATATTGGGGGATGGGTTAAATGTCTGTTGGAGTTTGGATTGAAGTTTGGATGTGACATCTGACCCGTTGTGACTATAGAAGTGCATTATATTGTTTCCAGGTGTATAAAAATTTTTGGGTTCCCTCTGCGTGTGCCGTTATGCTGCCGAATTTTCGGTAGCCTCATGACGGCTTGGGAATCATATCTACCTTGAGGGAAAGGATTAGGAAAGAGAAAGGGATAGGCTAGTGCCTAAGTCGAGGGTCGTGTCAATTAGACACCTAGGACTGAGATGTAATAGACTGAAATGAGGGGCTTAATGGGTGGGACTCGGCTTCGCAGTCTAGGTGCCATTTACTAACTGTGGAAGTAAATTCCTGACTTAAACCCATGAACGCCCCACCAGTGAAATGGTAGCTTAGAGCGCTACGCGCCCATTAGTGCCTTGAGGGATGAGACTTAGCTCCTCTGACTGGGTGCCATCTACCATCAGTAGGAGTAGAGACCTCCCAAAACTCCCACATGTGCACTATCAGTGAGTTGGCAAGCTTGTATATAAACAGGTGTACTAATTGAACACGAGACCCGAACTGCCGATAAATGAAATGAAATGAATGAGATTGAGATGACCTAACCCTTAGGCCCTTAACTCGACTAAGTTATTAAAGCTTTTATTGCTGCGAGTGTCTTGAAGTATGGCTACTTACTGAGTATTTTCCTAAATACTCATTCTTTTCCCTTACATACAACTGCAGGTAGAGGTAAAGGTGTACACCACGCGTGACGGAGAGCTGCTGAGCCATGGACCTCCTTTAGTATAGACTTCCGCATTTTACGTTTTGAAATTCCTCTTTTGAACTTGAATTGCGAATGATTCAAGATTTATTCCGCTTTAAGTTTTGTTTGAACAACTAAATGTTTCGTTTGTTCTGTTTTAACTGGGATCCCAGATTGAAAAGTTTTCGCAAATTTCTAAGTATGTTTTCTTTAAACGTTATTTGCACGCTGTTCTTAGAAGTAGAATGAAATGCATGTAGTAACGGCCTTAGGAATCTAGGCATGAAAAGTAGGGTCGTTACAGTTGGTATCAGAGCTCTAGGTCATAGGTTCTGTAGACTGGTTTACATCGTAAACCTTAGGTATGTCCATGGCTTATCAGCAAGCATCCGGTCACGCCAGGTACACGTTTGATTACCTTGTAGCCTGTAAATATTATATGTTATATATGTTCGGAAAAGATTCATGTTGTGGGAAAGATATGCATGAGGTTTAGTGCCTGAGAATTGTTTAAAGGATTCAAGCCTATTAGTAAGATGATAAAATTTTTGTGAAATAGATCATGCCTCCCCGAGCACAAGGACGTGGAAGAGGTCGAGGAAGAGGTCGTGGTAGGGGTCGTACAGCCCCTGAGCAAGTCGTGCCACCTGTGGAGCAAGAAGGAAATCTACCAGAAAACCCACAAGTGGAACAACCGGGTGGACAGCCGGGGCCTGCGGTAGGACCTGTCACGGTGGATATTCAGGCAATTGTTCAGACCGCAGTTCAGGCCGCAGTTGCGGGCGTGCTTGCAGGGCGACAGGCCCAAGCGCCTCAGAGTAACGAAGCCGCCTTATCACGGGAGGCTAGGTGCTTAAGAGATTTTAGGAAGTGGGACCCATGTCCGTTCGATGGAGCCTCAAGGGACCCCACGGTAGCAGAGTTGTGGCTGTCCTCCATCGAGACTGTTTTTCGCCACATGAACTGCCTAGAGGACCAGAAAGTGTACTGCGCCGTGTTCCTGTTACGAGATAACGCCCTGATTTGGTGGCAATCGATTGAAAGGACTATAGACGTCAGCAACGGACCTGTCACATGGGCTCAGTTCAAGGGGGAGTTCTTTCGGAAATATTACCCTGCCGCCTCCCGATTCAAGAAGCAATCAGAGTTTGTGGCTCTTACGCAGGGAAACCGAACCGTAGAGGAGTACGAGACAGAGTTTGCCAGACTGTCTCGGTTTGCCCCTGCCCTGGTAGCTGTAGAGGCTGATAAGGTGGAACGTTTCATCACATGCTTAAAGGAAGAGATTCAGGGCAGTGTGGCAGCCCATGAACCCCAAGACTATGCCACGGCAGTTAGGGTGGCACAGCTGATTGATCGACGACCGTCAGCTGTCTCTTCAGAACCTTCTTCAGGTCATAAGCGAAGGTACGATCAGATGAGCTCGAACACACAGAGGGGTCACCGTTACCCTAGACGAGGTCCGCCCCAGGACTGTCGACAGAGAGCACAGAATCAGTCAGGGCCTAATCAGGATAGGCCATTATGTCAGACCTGTAGGAAGTACCACTGGGGTCGTTGTTTGGCAGGGACCCGTGTTTGTTTCAAGTGTGGTCGGGAAGGGCATATTGCTCCGAATTGTAATCAGAAGAAAGCTAATTATGCCGACCAGCCGTCCAGTTCAAATCAGGCATCTGGGGCGAGACCAGCACAACATCAGGGCAAGATATTTGCCACCACCCGACAAGAGGCCGAGGACCTTAACGCAGTAGTGACAGGTACCATCCCTATCCTCGGCCACTATGCTTTTGTGTTGTTTGATTCGGGTTCAACGCATTCTTTTATTTCTGCATCATTTGTAAGTCAAGCCAACCTAGAACTAGAGCCGCTAGGCTATGTTTTGTCAGTCTCAACCCCTGCGGGGGTAACACTACTAGCTAGTGAAGCGGTGAAAGCCTGCCAAATGTTAGTGTCTGATCGATCGATGGATGTGACATTGATCGCCCTGGATATGAGTGATTTTGACGTTATCTTGGGAATGGAATGGTTGGCTTCTAATTATGCCAACATAGACTGTCATCGTAAGGAGGTGATCTTTAACCCTCCGTCAGAGGCAAGCTTCAAGTTTAAGGGATCGATGATCAAAGGTGCTCCTAAAGTGGTCTCTGCGATGAAGGCGAGAAAATTGATTAGCAAAGGAGCTTGGGGCTTGTTGGCTAGCGTGGTTGACACCAGGAAAATCGAGGCATCAATGACCTCAATTCCGGTAGTGAGGGAATTCACAGATGTATTCCCTGAAGATCTGACAGGACTACCACCAGCACGAGAGGTTGACTTCTGCATTGAGCTTGAGCCAGGGACTAATCCGATTTCTAAAGCTCCATATAGGATGGCTCCAGCGGAATTGAAAGAGCTTAAGGTGCAAATACAGGAGCTGTTGGACAAAGGTTATATACGCCCCAGCGTCTCGCCGTGGGGTGCTCCGGTTTTGTTTGTGAAAAAGAAGGATGGGACAATGCGTTTGTGCATCGACTACCGGGAGCTGAACAAGGTGACAATAAAGAACAGATACCCTCTGCCCAGGATTGATGACCTCTTTGATCAGCTTCAAGGTGCAGCAGTGTTTTCTAAAATAGATCTACGGTCAGGTTATCATCAGCTGAGGATTAGAGAGGACGATATACCCAAGACAGCTTTCCGAACCAGGTATGGGCATTACGAATTTACTGTGATGTCCTTTGGGCTTACTAATGCTCCCGCAGTTTTCATGGATTTGATGAACAGGGTATTTAAGGAATTCCTGGATTCATTTGTGATTGTTTTTATCGACGACATCCTTATCTACTCCAAGACAGAAGAGGAACATGAGGATCATCTCAGGAGAGTTCTAACTACCTTAAGAACGAACAAGTTGTATGCCAAATTCTCTAAATGTGAGTTCTGGTTACAACGAGTTTCCTTCTTAGGGCACGTGGTGTCAAAGGAGGGTGTCACAGTAGACCCAGCTAAAATAGAGGCAGTGACCGATTGGTCTCGACCTACCTCAGTCAGCGAGATTCGGAGTTTCTTGGGGTTAGCAGGCTATTACCGTCGTTTTGTGCAAGGTTTTTCCAGTATAGCCGCACCTCTAACTCAGTTGACTCGAAAGGGTACACCATTCGTGTGGAATGAAGCTTGTGAGGCAAGCTTCCAAGAGCTTAAGCAGAGACTAGTTTCAGCACCAGTACTTACGGTACCTGATGGCTCAGGAGAATTTGTTATTTACAGCGATGCTTCAAAGAAGGGATTGAGTTGTGTGTTAATGCAGCATGGTAAGGTCATTGCTTATGCATCTCGTCAGTTGAAAGATTATGAGAAGAACTACCCGACCCATGACTTGGAATTGGCAGCAGTGGTCTTTGCCTTGAAGATTTGGAGGCACTATTTATACGGAGAGAAAATCCAAATCTTCACGGACCACAAAAGTCTGAAATACCTCTTCACCCAAAAAGAACTGAATATGAGGCAGCGAAGATGGTTAGAGTTAGTGAAAGATTATGATTGTGACATCCAGTACCACCCGGGCAAGGCAAATGTGGTTGCAGATGCCCTCAGTAGGAAGAATGCTCATGCGTCCGCTTTGATTACTACTCAGGCTCATATATTGGATGACTTGGAACGTGCAGAGATTATGATTGCAGTGGGCGAAGTTACAGCACGCCTAGCTCAGTTGACAGTTAAGTCGAGCTTGGGACAGAGGATCATAGATGAACAACCAAATGACCTTGACCTTGTTGTTAAACGCAGTCAAGTGGAGGCGGGGCAGGTGAACGAGTTTTCCTTATCTTCAGACCTCGGCTTGTCTTACCAGGGTCGCTTATGCGTACCTGGGAATGCCGAACTCAAACAAGAATTATTAGCAGAGGCGCATAGTTCACCTTTTTCAATCCATCCAGGAAGTACGAAGATGTACCATGATTTGAAACAGTATTACTAGTGGCAGGGCATGAAAAGAGAGATAGCGGATTTTGTCAGTAAATGCCTTGTTTGCCAACAAGTGAAGGCCCCGAGACAGAAACCAGCGGGATTGTTACAGCCGTTGAGTGTCCCAGAGTGGAAGTGGGAGCATATATCTATGGACTTCATTACAGGATTGCCTAGAACGGTCAAGGGTTACACCGTGATTTGGGTCATTATCGACAGACTCACTAAGTCAGCGCATTTTCTCCCTGGGAGGCCTACTTACACTGTTGAAAAGTGGGCACAGTTATATATGACAGAGATAGTCAAGCTTCATGGTGTGCCGGTGTCAATCGTGTCAGATAGAGACCCTCGGTTCACGTCTAACTTCTGGAGGAGTCTGCAAAGAGCCTTGGGTACTCAGCTGCGTTTCAGTACAGCTTTTCACCCTCAGACAGATGGTCAAACTGAGCGATTGAACCAAACTCTAGAGGATATGTTGCGAGCATGTGTCTTGGATTTCTCAGGTAGTTGGGATGCACACCTGCACTTAATGGAGTTTGCGTGTAACAATAGTTATCAAGCAACCATCGGTATGTCACCGTTTGAGGCCCTCTATGGGAAGAGATGCAGGTCCCCTGTTTATTGGGATGAGGTCGGTGAACGTCAGTTGTTGGGACCTGAATTGATCCAAGCCTCCAGCGAGGCTATTCGCACAATCAGGTCGAGGATGTTAACAGCTCAAAGCCGACAGAAGAGCTATGCTGATACAAGGAGAAGAGATTTAGAGTTTGACGTGGGTGATCATGTTTTCTTGAAGGTAGCTCCGATGAAAAGAGTATTGAGGTTTGGAAGGAAAGGCAAGCTCAGCCCACGTTTCATTGGTCCGTTTGAGATTTTAGAACGGATTGGTCCGGTGGCTTATCGTCTAGCATTGCCGCCTTCGCTTTCGGCGGTACACAATGTTTTTCATGTCTCCATGCTGCGAAAGTATTTGACAAATCCAACCCACAGAGTGGACTTTGAACCCTTGAAACTCAGCGAGAACTTGACTTATGAGGAGGAACTTGTGCTAATTCTTGACAGAGAGGTGAAGCTCCTTCGCAATCGCGAGATAGCTCTCGTGAAGGTCCTTTGGCGAAACCATTTGACTGAAGAGGCAACGTGGGAGAGAGAAGACGAAATGATGGCCAAGTACCCAGAGCTGTTCCAGTACTAGCAACTTTCGAGGACGAAAGTTCTTTTAAGGTTAGTATGATGTAGCAGCCAGCTTTTTCTAAAAAAAAAAAAAAAAAAAAAAAAAGAGAAAAAGGGGAGTGGGCTAATGCCCGGTCAAAGGGGAAGTGGGGGCAAAATTTCCCCCCACATTTTCGGTCAATTGACCAATTAAAAAAAAAAAAAAATCTTAACTCTCTTTCCCTCTCACGATCGCTCTCTCTCTCTCTGCTCCATCTCTCCCTCTCTCGGCAATCTCTCTCTCTCTCATACGCACGCTCACCGCCGACGCCGCCGCCGCCGCACTCCACCGCCCGCCGTCGCAAGCCGTCGCCGTCGCCGTCGGTATCTCTTTCTCTCTCTCGATTTTGTTTCTCTCGTCTCCTTCTCCCTCGATCTCTCTATCTCTCTCTCAGCCACTCTCTCTCTGTGTAGCAGATCCGACGCGCCGCCGCCTGCAACCCACTTACGAGCTGCCGTCGATCTGCGAGTCGCCGTCGCCACTGTAGGCGCGGACAGCAGCGAGGAGGGACCATTTTTCCGTGTTTTCGGCTGTTTTAGGTGAGTTCCCGCATTGGGTAAGTTGATTTGAGGCTTATGTGGGTTAGTTCTTGCATTTAAACGATTACCCATTCACTTTTTCTCCCGTTCAGCAAGCGTACCCATTCAATTCCGGCGATTCAAGCAGTGGGTCTTCAAGTTTCAGCGTGTTTGAGCAATTTCGGCAGTGGGTAAGTGAGATTTAAGGTGTTTTGGGTCTATTTAATGTTTAATCATGGATGCCCATTGAGTTTAGCTTCCGATTTCAAGGTGCCCGTGGTGTTTGGAGGCCGAATTATCAAATTTGAGCGATTTGGGACTGCTGGACAGCAAGCTGTGGTTCTGTTTGGGGTAAGCTTTGGTTGCTAATTTTACCCCAAATGTAATGGGTTCTTAGTTGAATGCTTGGTTAGAGTCCATAGTTAATTAAGAGTTCGTTTCCTTGTTGTAGCTTGCTTAAGAACCTTGGAGTTAAGGAATTTCTTGGAGGTTAATCAAGTATCTCCTTCACTAAGGTAAGTAGCTAGTTGGATTCAAATTCTATGTCTTAGACTAATTGACCATTGTTTGTTAATTGAGAATTTAAAGTGGATAGTTGGATTGAAGTTCCATTTTTAAACCAAGTTGGTCTTTAAGGTTAAGTAAAGTGTGTTGGGTTAACTTTTGAAGCATGATGAGCATGTTGAGATCGCCATTATTTGGGCATTAAATGGGTAGCGTGGATTATGGAATGATTGGAGTTTGGGCTAAGTGTTCTTTGTTTGTGTTGAGGCTGTGAATTTCATGTTTTATTTGGTTAGCCATGAACTGAAATGCTTGCGATTGATATATATGTAGCCGTTGGATTTAGTTCTATGCTTTGGATTAATTTTCTTTGAAAATTTAATATGTTAGCATGGATAAGATTTGAGCCTTGAGTTTTGATTGTGGAACCATGATAAGCTTCATTATAAGACATGTTGATAGCACGAGGATCTTAAAGTTAACCTGGCATCTCTTGGTTTATTTTAAAGCATGTTTGGCTTGGATGGCTATGTGTTTCTCTGGATTTTATTTGTGATATTGGGGGATGGGTTAAATGTCTGTTGGAGTTTGGATTGAAGTTTGGATGTGACATCTGACCCGTTGTGACTATAGAAGTGCATTATATTGTTTCCAGGTGTATAAAAATTTTTGGGTTCCCTCTGCGTGTGCCGTTATGCTGCCGAATTTTCGGTAGCCTCATGACGGCTTGGGAATCATATCTACCTTGAGGGAAAGGATTAGGAAAGAGAAAGGGATAGGCTAGTGCCTAAGTCGAGGGTCGTGTCAATTAGACACCTAGGACTGAGATGTAATAGACTGAAATGAGGGGCTTAATGGGTGGGACTCGGCTTCGCAGTCTAGGTGCCATTTACTAACTGTGGAAGTAAATTCCTGACTTAAACCCATGAACGCCCCACCAGTGAAATGGTAGCTTAGAGCGCTACGCGCCCATTAGTGCCTTGAGGGATGAGACTTAGCTCCTCTGACTGGGTGCCATCTACCATCAGTAGGAGTAGAGACCTCCCAAAACTCCCACATGTGCACTATCAGTGAGTTGGCAAGCTTGTATATAAACAGGTGTACTAATTGAACACGAGACCCGAACTGCCGATAAATGAAATGAAATGAATGAGATTGAGATGACCTAACCCTTAGGCCCTTAACTCGACTAAGTTATTAAAGCTTTTATTGCTGCGAGTGTCTTGAAGTATGGCTACTTACTGAGTATTTTCCTAAATACTCATTCTTTTCCCTTACATACAACTGCAGGTAGAGGTAAAGGTGTACACCACGCGTGACGGAGAGCTGCTGAGCCATGGACCTCCTTTAGTATAGACTTCCGCATTTTACGTTTTGAAATTCCTCTTTTGAACTTGAATTGCGAATGATTCAAGATTTATTCCGCTTTAAGTTTTGTTTGAACAACTAAATGTTTCGTTTGTTCTGTTTTAACTGGGATCCCAGATTGAAAAGTTTTCGCAAATTTCTAAGTATGTTTTCTTTAAACGTTATTTGCACGCTGTTCTTAGAAGTAGAATGAAATGCATGTAGTAACGGCCTTAGGAATCTAGGCATGAAAAGTAGGGTCGTTACATAACTAGTTAGGTTACTGTTTCAATAGGATGACCTATGTAACTCAATATTAATCCTGAGTGTGTCATGAATTCCTTCTCATGAAGGATTGTCCTTTGATTAGCATGGGTGAGAGTGGCCGATACACCGACTCAATATGTCTTCCTTTTTGGGGACAAGAACGAGTGGGAGGCTGGGGACATGACAACAAAAGAAGGAATTCACTCCTTCCCACTTCTAGGAGAAGTAGATGAGTGTTCCCTTAAGTAGTGACTACGGGACTTGAACAAAGGGATCTCGCCCTCTCACTTGCCCGAGAGGGACTTTTTGTTTAATGGTTGGATCATAAACAGGCTGTTCATTAGAGGAGCGTTTGTACTTAATGAGACAGATGTAACACAGGGGTAAAACGGTAATTTGACTCAATTGGTGTTACGTACACTCGTGAAGGATTGACTTATCGATATAAGTCTATATCCATGGACACAAAAATGTTCTAAAGTGAGAAGAGTTCAGTTGTTGGTCTTTAGTGGAATGTCCCACAGTTAATGAATATTGGTTAACCTGATTAATGAGTTTAGTCAGTTAACTTCATATCATTGGAGCTTCTGATCTGTAGGTCCATTGGGTCCCCCTGCTAGTTTGTAAAGAGTAATTAGGAAGAATTTATCTTCAAAAGAATTTGAATTCTTCAAATTCATTATGGGAATCAAGTTAATAGTATGAGATACAATTAATTTAATGTATGGTGATACATTATAATATGAAGTTTAATTTGTGATTAAACTTTATTAATTGAGAGAATTATATATTTGAAGGAGTTCAAATGTATGACTAATTAAGTTTATGATATTTAATTACTAAATTAATTAATTAATTATGAATTAAATAATAATTCAATTTAGTCTAATTAAAGATGATTTAATTAAACTATAAATTATGAGAGAAATAAATATTTGAAGAAGTTCAAATATTAATATGAATTTGATTCATATTAAATTTATAGGATATAAGAGAATTTGAAGGAGTTCAAATTTTAATATGAATTTGATTCATATTATAGAATTAGTTAAGAGAATTTGAAGGAGTTCAAATTTTAATATGAATTTGATTCATATTATAGAATTAGTTAATTGAATGCCTGAAAATTAAATATATGATATTTAATTGGGTAATTAATTAATTAATTAATAGAAGACCATAAATTAAATATATGATATTTAATTGTGTAATTGATTATAATTAATTAGGTAATTGATCAATTATGGAAATAATTAATCACTTATGGAAGTAATTAATCAATTATGGAAATGATTAATCATTAATGAAAACGATTAATCAATTATGGAAATGATTAATCATTTATGGAAATAATTGATTATTTGTGAATATCTTATTCATGATCTTTTTTTCCTATAAATAGAACACTAAACCTAGGGTTTAGGTGACACAAAAACAAGACCACAAGAATGCACTCTTGCATTCTATCTAGCCTCCCTAGCCACTCTCTCATAATCTCACAACCAAGAACACAAAGACGAAGCTTTGAAAAAGAGACAAGTATAAGAAGATTGGAGAATCTAGTCCATGAAAATCGTGGCGTGGCCCCGACAAACGACGATGACATGGTTGTAGTGGATTATTCTCCACCGAGATTTAGTCCTGATGTCCATAACTAGCACGAAGAGTAAAAATTAAAAAACCAAAATCCAACTACTAAATATATATATATATATATATATAATACAGATAATTATTGTGTAATATTGTTTATGTGATATTAAATTGTATCTTACTAAATTGTTTGAATATATATAATTGTCATTATTTGAAAGATAAATTCTTGAAATATTAAAAAAATTTAAGTACTTCTATATAATCAGTACTGGTGTCTATATGTGTATATATACATGGAGATGGCAATTATGAAACATAATATACAGTGTCGTTTAAGTAGGTTGTATTTCCCAATATTGAAATACAAATGAGTTGAATTAGGTGGTTGTGATAAAAAAAAATTTTAAAAAGAAAAAACCGAATACATTTATAGATAACAAATATCATAATTTACCTTTTGTTTAAAGGAAAATAAAATACTTGAAATTACGACAAATTAAAAATTTCGTAAATCAGACATAAGTACAAAGAAACAAAACTATCAACAACGAAGACATTAGTTACTTCATTTTACCATGCATTGGACATATTTATTATAAATAATACTTGCCACAGTGAATGAGTGAAAAATAGTCTAATGAAAATAATTTGTAATATATATTGAACGATACATAAAAGCATGTAAAAAAATGATTTGTGATGTAATTATGATTGTAATAACGAGCTGTAGAGTCTTAAAAATTCATTAACACATCATTTAATTTTGTAAGTCACTACGATTATAGAACATAACTCACTGAAAACTACATGCATATTGGACACAAAATTCTAATTTCTAAAACTCTTATATAAAAGCATGTAAATAAAATAACGAAGATGTAACTGTGGTTGCAATCACAGGTTGTACCGTCATAAACCATCATTTACATGAACATTGTAAATCACTGTGATTATTAAATACCTGTTTTTTACCCGTGAAAACTTTGTTTTGTGTGTGTAAAATTAACATTGTACGAGTACAAAAATTGTTCATTTCTAAAAACCATGTGATCACCAAGCTCATCCTGTTATGAACTAAAAACTCTAAATATGTTCTACATAAAATCTATTGGATGGACTCGAAACATTTATTGACTAATGAACACGTGTGTCACATGGCAAAGAAAATACGAACTTTCACCAACGAAGGACGATTTCGAAAGCTATTCACTTTAATTTACTTCCAATATCAATTCTCATAAGGGCAACTACTATTAAAAAAAATATATCGATATTCAAAAGCCATTCATAATTAGGAACTTCTTGCAACTATATACTCTTTGGCACAAACTTGAATCATCACTCGTGTTCTTATATTGAATCATCCAATTCCCTACGCAAAAAGTTAGTGTTGGGATTGGTGTCCTAAAACTCGTAGATAGTGAATGTTAAACGAATTATATACTTATTCGATAAAGGCGTTATCGAGACTAATTCAGTAAAGTTATTACTGAATAAAGTAAATTGCACATATAATTACCCAAATCCAATAAACTAAGATCCATGGCTATAGGATGAACACTTGAGCTTTATGTAGAGACATAAAAGTGGTTCAAGCTCGAGTAATAGCCAAAACAGGCTATAGTATAGGGATAGGGCTGGATACCTTATTCTGGGGACACTATGAGACGTGACCCGCTTTATAGATGGTATAGACGATGTGATCCTAAATCGTCCATGTAGAGACATGCGAGTGGGGGCGTCCTATGCAATGAGTTTGCATAAGACCAGGACCGAGAAATAAGTCGCTCTCGCTTTATAACAGCGTTTACTGATGAGACTGACTATTTCATATGATGACCTAGGTAACTCGATCTTAATCCTGAGCTATCTATGAACTCCTGTTTATTCGGGCTCATCCTTAGATCTGCATAGGTGAGAGTGGCTCAGTATCGCCGACTCAATAAGCCTCTCATTTCAGGGATAGGAACGGGTAGATAGCTGGGGACATAGTCGTGCAAGAAGGAATTCACTCCTACCCGAATTAGGGATAGTAGAGAGGTTGTTCCCTTAAGTGCTGACTTCGGGGCTTGAACAAAGGGATCCCGCCCTCTCATTGGCCCGAGAGGGACTCGGTTTATTGGTTGGACCATAAACCAATTGTTCATTAGAGGATCAGTGGGACTTGAGGAACTAGAAGTACTATAGGGGTGAAATGGCTTTTTGACCTAGCTATAGATACGAACAACCTGTGAAGGATCGACATACTAATCATGGTTAAATCAAGTGGACGGAAATATATCTATAGTGAGGGGAGTGCAACTATCGGGCTATAGTGGAGTGTCCCGGTAGTTAACGAATGTTGGCTAGCTTGGATAATGAGATTAGTCGGTTAGCCTCGAATCGTTGGAGCCCATGATCTATAGGTCCATTAGGTCCCCCTACTAGCTCATATCGGAACAAAGCCTATAACAAAAAGATAGGAAGCTTTGAATCGTTCAAAATCGGGAAAACGGGTATTATCATAAATTGTGTTTGACACAATAATTTAATTATGAATTAAATTAGAAAATGAGAGATGAAGTATTTAAAAGTGTTTTGAATACCATATATATGTATTAGGAATCATATATAATTCATGGCACTAGGTGATAAAGATTAATTGGATTAATCATGTAAAAATTACTTGGAATTGTACAAATTAATTGCCTAGAAATCAATTTCAATTTTGAATTGAAATAGGAATGAATTGCAAGCTGAAAATTGAGAATTTAGATTCAATTTTAAGTGGATTTAGTGGCATTCCCACTCTTGCATGTTGATGCATAGTGGAAAACAACACAACCATGCACTAGTTGCATGTGTTGTTAATTAAACACCTAGAATCCACTTTGAGTTGCAATTTCACCATGTGTCTAGTGTCATGAGGCTTCTCTTTGCTTGGAAGATGTCTATATAAGGAGTATGAATCAGATTCAAATGAAGGAGAGCCATTTTCCATATTGTTATGCTGCTGGATTTTGGTCTCGAACTCACTCATCTCCATATATCTCTCTAGTGCTTGAACCTTCCAGCATTCCCTTCCCATTCCCTATCTCTATAGGCTCCCACAAGTCGTTCTTGGCCCGGAGAATAGTAGGGAAGACACTAGAGGTGGTCCACACACCGTTCGTGATCAAAGGAATCAAAGGGAGTTGTTGAATCGGTCTCCAAAAGGTTGGTAAAAATTCTGCTCTCTCCTTACGGTATTTGGACAACATGTTTTCATTTTCTAAAATTGATGTAGTTAAGTGCCTCCGATCCTAAAATTGCTTCCGCATGTGTTATATGAACACCTTCAGTTAGACCGTTCGTATAACATGTTTTAAGAACTAAAGTTCTCTTCGTAGTATATGTTTTGCATTTATAAACCGGTTGGCTACAAAATGATATTTAAACGGTTTATCTAAACAAACTTCATTCTTTTTGTTGTTGAGTATCTAATTTAAACTCAAAATATTTATGTTCAGAGTTCTTGGGTGTTAGTCCCACCATAATATTTCAATCTTGATTATATTATTATTCCACAAGCATAATTAAATAACGCATTAATATATATGGGTCATTAAACACAAAATGGAAAGTTTATAAACATATTATATAATTATAATTGTCGCAACTTTGACACACTAGTAAAAGTCGATTAACTAAACTTATAACATACAACAATTTTGAATACCACAAATATTTCAATAAAGAAAACGAAATTACTAAACATGTGTAAAATAATTATAAGTTTATTTGATGATCACAAGGAAATTTCAAGATAAGGAGAACATTAACGGGTCTACCTTTGTAGTTTCAGAGAGATATGAATGAACTTGATAACAATTTTAAGAAATACAGAAAGTTCAACCGTATTGTTAACTATTACACGACAAATAGTATAGTCTATATATAGAAGAAATGTTTTTTTATAGAACGTCAAACAATTTAAACAGTACAAACTACTATATTTAGCCAGTTTTAGTTTCAGAAAGTCCTTATCAAATTCATTACATTACCAGAAAAAGTTTTAAATAAAGACAAAGCCAAATGGTGAGAATAAGGCATATCCTTGAGCAATAAAAAGTGAGTTTACCCATACAAAAAAAGTCCATAAAACCTACAAAGCAAAAAACTTCATATTACATATTTGAAAAAAGATGGTTCAGAAAGCAGCATCAATTTCATGCAAATCTCTCCTTCAGTTATTCAGCTTTCTTTCCATTTTCTTGCTAGTTATTACACCAACAGATAACAATAAAAAAAACACATAAATTCTATTGGATGATTACCTTGATTACCAGAAACAATAATACATTCCTATGTCTGAATTCATCATAAACGTTTTATTGTTCTTTTCTACTTCATATTGTTTATTTTGTTTCCAAATTCAACTAATCCAACTTATGCTTGAACTTTAGGTTCTTTGGCGAGACGAAGCTTGGAAAAAGAGACAAGTATAAGAAGATTGGAGAATCTAGCCCATGAAAATCGTGGCGTGGCCCTGTCAAACGACGATGACATGGTTGTAGTGGATTATTCTCCACCGAGATTTAGCCCTGATGTTCATAACTAGCACAAAGAGTAGAAATTAAAAAAACAAAATCCAACTACTAAATATATATATATATATATATATATATATATATATAATACGAATAATTATTGTATAATATTGTTTATGTGATATGAAATTGTATGTTACTATGTTGTTTGAATATATATAATTGTCATTATTTGAAGATAAATTCTTGAAATATTAAAAAATTTTAAGTACTTCTATATAATCAGTACTAGTGGCTATATGTGTATATATACTTGGAGATGGTAATTATGAAACATAATATACAATGTCATTTAAGTAGGTTGTATTTCCCAATATTGAAATACAAATGAGTTGAATTAGGTGGTTGTGATAAAAAAAAAATTAAAAAGAAAAAACTGAATACATCAATAGACAACAATAATCATAATTTACCTTTTGTTTAAAGGAAAATAAAATATTTGAAATTAGGACAAATTAAAAATTTTGTAAATCAGGCATAAGTACAAAGAAACAAAACTATCAACGACGAAGACATTAGTTACTTCATTTTACCATGCATTGCTCAATTCGTTGGTGTTTCGCAGTTGATTAACGTTTTCGGTAAGCTTTCGCTCTTACCCAAGTTCAGTTGGTGTTAGAATCAAATGGCCAATGGTTTAGGTGCTGAAATTTTAATATTAGCGTTGATTTTCTGTTCTGCATCGTCGCCTAAGTGTTCGATTCAGTTCGATACACTTCAACTCAAATACCCACTGCCCAAGGATCGTTCCAGCGCGTCGTTAGAGGTTAGGATAACCCGTCTAGCGTTGAAACGAGTTCGTTTGGGTAAGTTTCCTTCCTGTCCCTTGGTTTATAGCATTGTAGTTATCTACCCATTAGTTGTTTAAGCCTTAGTAGCATGTGTTAGTCATTACCCATGGTTTATCTAGGCTCGTAGGTGTTGCTCAACCTTCATAAGTCGTAGAAGATGCTTATTAATGAGTTGTTTTAGTTTGAATCATGTAGTTCATCACTACCATTTAGTCTCGTCGCCTATGTAGCTTTGCCCGATCCTTATAGGTTCTTTAAGCTTGGTTTAAATGGGCTTTTTCTTGTTGTTCGTGGCTTAAAAAGCATGCTAGATCAAGTCTCATTAATTAGCTAGGCCTTGGTTGCATTGCCTAAGTTTTAGGAGTTCTTAGAATGTCATTCGTGTGACTTTTTACTTGTTGTCCAGTGGCTAAAAAGCCTTAAATATGGTCATTCAGGGAGTACCCATCACCCGTCGTGCCTTAGACATGGTGGCCTATGATCTAAAGGAGTTGGGTTTTTAATTTGGGGGATCTTGAGTGGCTGTCCCGCAAGGAAATATGTCCTCTCTTAGTTGAATTAGGTCTTTTAAGTATGTTTAGGGTCACTTTAAGTTGGTTCTAATTCAGTAGGTTTTATTCCTGTTGTTTAGGGCTTTATTGGACTACCTTGGATTACTCGGGTTGACTTGGAAGCGTTGTAGGTAAGTAGTTTCTACTTACTAAGCTTGTTTGACTGCATGAAGCATGATCGTTTGTTTATCTACTTTTCTTATATTTGTACTGAATATGAAATTGCTATGCATGAACTGTTGAGTTGTAAACGCTGAAATGGTTGTGTTAATCATGAATCGTGTTTATTGTGTTGCTTGAGTTGTATACGTTTAAGGTGTTTTAGCATGATGAGTGTTGTCTTGAGCATGGTGAATATTGAGTTTAGCTTTTGAGTCTGGCTTGCATGTTGCATGGGGGATGTGTAGGATGGGTCGAGTGTGAGGCACAACACATGGTGCTTAATTCATGTGTAGCGGAGCGTGATAAGGACTTCAAGGCGCGGAATTCATGTGGGGTAGGTGCGGAGCATGACTCGGAAATCATGTAATTAGCGCAGCATATGGCGCGGAATTCATGTGTAGCGGAGCATGTCGTGGAAATCATGTAACTAGCGCAGCACATGGCGCGAAATTCATGTGTAGCGGAGCATGATGCGGAAATCATGTAAGTAGCGGAGCATGATGCGAAAATCATGTATTAGCGGAGCATGACGCAGAGATCATGTAGTTGCGGAGCATGACGCGGAAATCATGTGGAGTCTAGTGCGTGCGTTGCATAGCGTGTGATGCATTTGCATGAGTGTGTTGTTTTTAAGCATGTGATTAGTTTATAGCTTAAAATCGTGTTTCTTATTGTGGTTGTGTAACCTGTTGGATGCGTGTGCTTAGCATGTTGATTGTTTTAATTGTGTTTGTGCCTTGGTAAGTGTGAGTTGCTTACCAGTACCACGGTTGTACTGATACCCCCTTCCCCATCTTCCCCCCAACATTTTAGATGTTGCAGGTTTGGATGACGAGCTGGACCATGGTGAGGAAGAGGAGAACTTCGAGGAGGAACCCTAGGGCATTTGGGTTTCCTTTTCCCTAGTTTTGGAGGATTAGGTTGTAGTTGATTAAGTTTTATTTCGCTATGCTTGAGAAGGCTAGCTTAGTGTTGGTTAACTGTTGATCTGTTTTGGAAAAATGTGGTTAAGTGGTTTATATTATGAACTTATGTTTAGTTCTAACGTTATCTCCTTTAATAAATAAAATTTGAGTAAGTATCTTGTTATGTTGCATGACTAACTTAGTGAATGTGTTACGAGGTCTGACTCGTATGGTTATGTAGGTTGTGAATCTGAAATGTAGTTGGTGGAGTTGGGCCGAATTGATTAGAAGTGTTTAATTGTTTATCAGGTGTTGAAAATTTTGGTTCAGGCCATTTTACGCTGTTATGCTGCCGAAATTTTCGGTACATATAGTTTAAAATGGTTTAGTTCCATAGTTAAGGGTTAAGGGTTGTAGTAGCGTCTCTAGGCTAAGGGTTGGAAAACCTGGGGGGTTACAGTTGGTATTAGAGCAATGTCGCTCCTGTAGACTGACGTAGATAGCCTAGGTTGTTTAGTTGTGTGTGCTAGAGGTTGTTCCACGTTCTCTTCTCCATCACCAGGTATGGAAGCATCATCATTTATTATGATCCTTGTTGAAGCATGATTGATTTCCTTGGTTGCTTTATGGTTAGAAGCTAGGCCTAGGATGCTCCTTTTAGGTGGTTAGATAGCTTGTTTTGTTGTGTGCCTGTTGTTTGGTAGTAGGAGTAGGATGTTGCCATAGTTCCTAGATAGCTTGCGTGTTTCCTTTATGAATGCTGTGTGCTATCAGATCTAGGTGGTTGCCTTAGCTCTATGTTAGTCCCTCCTATTCAAGCATCTTAGAAGAGTTCTTTCAGTGAGTTCCTTGTTCCCTCTCTTAGCGATGAGTTTTAGTGGGAGTCGAAAAAGTGGTCATTTTGGCTCTCCTATCGTTCTTGAAGTTAATTCGCCCCCCGAGGTGAATTCCCCTGTTCTTCTTCTGATGCCTCAAGTGGTGTTGACATTGGATGCATTGGAAGCTTTGATTGACAATGCAATCCAAAGCAACTTGGAGCAGTTTGGTGTGAACAAAGTCCCTGCTCATAGACGAGAAGCTTAGTTCTTCCGAAGCTTCAAGAAAGCAAGGCCCCTTTCATTCGATGGCCAACTGATAATTCGAGAGTTGGGTAGAAGCCCTGTTCTAATATCTCGAAGCTAATGCCTTGGATTTCGAATGAAAAACTCAAGGTCGAGTATCCAGAGCTCTACGATGTCGAATTTGAAGAAGAGGAAAGTCCCTAAAGGTGGGGAGTTGGTTTAACCTCCCATTTTCAAGCTAGTGCTCTTTCCTCGAGTTTATCTATTGCTCTGGAATTACCTTTCCTATTTTGATGCTTTGTCATCTGAATCTATATGTGATGTGAGTCCTTAGGCTTGCTTAGTATGTTTTTCTGCATCGGTCAAATCTTTCGTTTCCTACAAGGTTAGTGAAGCTAGTAAGCTGGTTTCCAAGCTCTACCAAGCGTCGCCTTGATTCTAGGGAGTCGAGAGATTTCCTTGTAATAGGTGAAGTTTGGCGAACCTCCTTGTATAGGCTAGCTTCAAGGGGAAAAGATCTTCCTAGAATAGTTTTGAGATCTAGCTTCTTAAGTTGAGATCATGGAATTGTCGTTCCAAAGTTGCTTTCAAAACCAAGTTTGAGTGTTGCAAGGTTGCTGTGAGGTCTTCGGGCTAAAATAGCTTTGCAACTCTTATGGATATTTCGTAGTGTTCAGATTCTCTGTTCCTTAGTTCGTTTCAAGGCTCTGTTGGTGTCGCCTAGTTCCTAAGGAGTTCAGAAATTCCTTTGAGTTTAGCAGAAGGTTTCCTTAGGATAGTTGTATCTAGTCTCTCTAGGAAAGGTCAAGGAATGACCATTCCAATGATGGCTAAGAATCCAAGTTTGATTGAATGTTGCAAGCTTCTGTTATGTCTTCGGACTCATGGATAGCCTTGCCTCTGCTTGGGTTTCATGAATCAAGTCTCGCGGTTTTTGGACTTGCTCGTGACGATGCTAAATGGTGTTGGTTTCTCAAACCATGAGTTAGAGCATTTCCCTCACGCAGTGAGACCTCAATCCAAGCCAAGGAGATATTGAGAATCAGTATCGAGTCATGACTGCAGCGTCAGTTGTCGTCACGACAAAGTTACCTTGGTATGCAGTTATAAGGAAGTGCCAATGGTGGTGTCAGTGTCACCTCGTAGCCATTCTTGAAGGATGGTTTGAAAAGGTGAGTTGGCACAGCGGAAGCCGTTTCGAAGTAGTTGCTCCTTTAGTAGTTCCTATTTGAAGTTGGTGGTTGAAACTTACCAACTAATTGGGTTTAAGTTGGTGAAGTTGCTGATGGAGCTTTCTACAGGTTGGAGTTGTGTTTAAGTCGTAGATGGTGGGTTGTAAAGTGTCTAGCTCAAGGTTTAAGTTGGCATCGACAGCCCATGTGGTGTAAGTAGCATCAACGAATAGTAGTTTCTTGTAGGTCGTGCAAGGTCGAATTTTGAATTCATTTTTGTTTAGCTATTTGAGTTCTTGGTGTGTGAAGTCAGGTTGCTCGTAGGCAAGCTCTGCTACAAGTGTTATATGTTCAACATGACTCGTCTCAAGAGTTGTTATACATACACAACAACTATTCCTCTTGTGCCTTAGTTTATGCTTTGGGATCCTAGAGGAAAGTGGCTTGCTGAGCAAAAAGCGTCTGGTGTTAACTGCCTTGTGGAGTGAGTTGGAGTTAAGGCCAGTCAACCAGTGTGGTTAGGCGATCAACTTTCGAGAATTAGGAGTTCAGTGTTGCTGATCGTGTGTTCTTGCACCTGCTGTCATTGGAAAATGGTTATTCGCTTGCTAGAAGAACTTAGCCTGAGTTCACTGGACCACATGAGATCTTGGAGCGCATCAAGCCTGATGCTTACAGGTTGGCGTGATCACCGACCATGTCGACTGTGCATGATGTGTTCTAGGTATTCACGTTGGAGGAATGCGTGTATGACCCTTCGTATGTGTTCAATCCTGAACCTCTGTCGTTGAATAAGGACTTGACGTATGTGGAGAAGTCTGTCAAGATCCTAGCAAATAAAGCGAAGGTTCTGAGAGGCAAGACCTTTGTTATGGTGGAAGTGTTTGTTGGGTTTTATGCCCTAAAACTCGTAGATAGTAAATGAAACAAATTAATCGATCTCAATAAAGCTTTCTTTGAGTAATTCAGTAATTTGGTTATTGAATAATCGAGTTTGAATTAATAAACCCTAAATCCAATAAACTAAGATCCAAGGTTGTTTAAATGAAACTTGGACTAGTATGTGGGGACATACGGGGATCAATGTCCAAGTAACAACCTAAAAGGTCTATAGTATAGGGATAAGGTTCGGTACCTTATCCTGGTGACACTATGTGATACGACCCACCTTGTATTCTATGCAGATGCAATGATCCAAAGCATCCATGTAGGAGACATGCGGGTGGGGGTATCCTATGCAATGAGTTTGCATAAGACCGGACCGCGAAATAGTAACCACTAGATGTAACGCCGTTAACTAGTTTAGGTTCTATTTCAATAGAATGACCTAGATAACTCAATCTCAATCCTGAGTTTGTTATGAATCCCTTTCAGGAGGGATTGTCCTTAGATTTGTATGGGTGAGAGTGATCAATTCGCTGACTCAATAAGCCTACCATTTCAGGGGCAAGACAAAATTGAAGGCTGGGAACATAACAGTACAAGATGGAATTCACTCCTTCCCCTATTGGGGTAAGTAGATGTGTGTTCCCTTAAGGGCTGTTTCCGGGGCATGAACAAAGGCGCGTCGTCCTCTCCTGGCCCGAGAGGAACTCCTGTTTAGTGGTTGGACCCTAAACCACTTGTTCATTATAGGGATCAGCGGTATTTAAGGAACCAGAGGTAACCTAGGGGTAAAACAGTAATTTGACCTAGCTAGTGTTACAAACACACGTGAAGGATTGACTTACTGCTTAGTCGATATATGTGGACATAGAAATATTCTACATTGAGAAGAGTGCAGCTGTGGGTCTTTAATGGAGTGACCCACAATTAACGAATGTTGACTAAACTTGGTTAACGAGTTTGGCCAATTAGTCTCGTATCGTTGGAGCTTCTGATCTGTATGAAAGACATCTCATTCATTCTCCTACTCTCAGAGAATTCCCCTCAAGGCTCCCTCTAGACTCCCACCAGTCTCCTGCTCTAGAAGTCTCAGAGTCATACCCGGTGTAGCTATAGTGGTGGTGTTCGCAGTAGTTCGTGATAATTTCACAAGTAGTTGGTGAATTTAATTTGAGTCGTCAACGAGAGTAAGTAAGTTGTTACTTTATAAATTAGATTTAAATCTAATATTTTTGTATGATTAGCCTTAATATATATCTAGAATAGTTCTAATATTATTGCCAATGTATTGGTATTTTAGATTAAACAAAATTAATTACGAATCGGTCCCAATCACGCTTCCGCTTTACGAAATTACGGAATTCCAATCCTTCAGTGTTATGGTTGAATGGTAAGCAGAAGGTGCTTGTGGGAGAGTAGTTGGAATTGTTCAAGCAGTAGTCTTTTGAGGACGAAAGCTTTTAAGGTGGGGAGAATGTGACGCCCCGTGCATTTTGGTATATTTATATTTTGTACATCTAGTAAAATTAAATGTAAATTTTATTTGGACTAGTACTAAGGAATTATTGATTTATATACTAAGGTGTTTGGGAAATTATTATCGGGATTTAATCGTTATGATAATTTAATTCCCTCCCCTGAAGCATTTTAGTTTTAGTCAGCGTTCGTTAATGAGTTAGTGGAAGCATTTTGAATTTTTACGCTGATTGGGTTTGGAGATCCTATTCTTAGAATCCTGTTTTTGGGTTGTTGGTTTTATGGGCTTATGAGAAAAGAAAAGAGGAATAAGCAAAATGAGTTAAAAAAAAAAGGAAAATAACACTTTTGGTCCCTGAGGTTTGGGTTAAGTTACACTTTGGTCCCTGAGTTTTCAAACTCAACAAAAATACCCCTGAGGTTTGAGATAAGGAGCAATTTAGTCCCTGCCGTCTAATTTGTCGTTATTATTTTAATAAAAAAATATTTTTTTAATTTTCTAAATAAAAATATATTAAATAATAATAAATATTATTATTTTATTCTTTTTTTTTAATTATTTATCTTTCCCTCTCTTACTCTTCCTCTTCTTCTCCACTTCATCCTCTTCCCTCTTCTTCTTCTTCTTCTTCATAGCTCCGGTGGTCGGCGGCCGGCGGCCACCGCTCGCCGGCCTCCGGGGACATTTTTTTTTCCTCTTCCTTCTCTCAATCTCTCTCTCCCTATTCTTTTTTGTCCTCGCCGACAACCTGTTAAAGAAAAAAAAAAGAAGAAGAAGGGGCTTTCGCCCTTTGAAACCCATCGGGAACGAAAGGGAACCCCTTCGTTCCCTTATGAAGTTCATGTTTGCGATCAGTAGCAATAAAGGAAACCAGGAGGGATTTGGCATCAGAAAACTTGTTATGGATAAACAAAGAGGGCAAGAGTGTAAGGAGAGAAGAAAGAGAATTATTGGCTGGGGAAGAGAATGAAGGAACATTTTTCTGAGCCCATTTGAAGAGAAAGAGAAGAACAGAGGGATGAGAACTCAGCGCTTTAGAGGAGAAATTGATGGATATGAGGGAAGGAGAAAGGTGGGCGGCGTAAGGGGCGAGTGCACTGAGAGGTGCTTTGGTGGATGTGAGAATCCTTGTTATGGTTTGAATCAGTTCTTGTGCTTGATTTTCTTGCTGGGTTTGTCGCTGATTTCAGATTGGAGTTTCAATGGCCTACCCAACAATGGCTACTAGGGTTTTGACATTAAGAATCTTAGAATCCAAGTCCTGATGAGCGAGAAAGAGAGAGAGAATAAGGGTTACTTTGTAAAATTGCTCCAAAATACAAACCCCTAGTAGCCACATCCCTTTTTCTGATGCCAAATCCCTCCTTCTGGGTTCGTTCCAAATCTGGAACGAAGGGGCCAAATGGGTTTCGAAGGGGGAAACCCCCTTCTTTTTTTCTTTTTTTTTTCTCTTTAACAGGTTGTCGGCGAGGACAAAGAAGAAGAAGGAGAGAGAGATTGAGAGAAGGAAGAGAAGAAAAAAACAGTCGCCGGCCGCCAGAGCTATGAAGAAGAAGAAGAGGGAAGAGGATGAAGTGGAGAAGAAGAGGAAGAGTAAGAGAGAGAAGGAGAAATAATTAAAAAAAGAATAAAATAATAATATTTATTATTATTTAATATATTTTTATTTAGAAAATTAAAAAAATGTTTTTTTATTAAAATAATGGTGCCATGTCAGCAAACCGTTAGGGTTTAACGACAAATTAGACGACAGGGACTAAATTGCTCCTTATCTCAAACCTCAGGGGTATTTTTGTTGAGTTTGAAAACTCAGGGACCAAAGTGTAACTTAACCCAAACCTCAGGGACCAAACGTGTATTTTTCCCAAAAAAAAAACCCTCAAGCCCTAATCTCTCTTTCCCATCTCTTTTGTGATCAGCCCCAGCCGCCCCCTCTTTGCCATTCAGCCGTGAGTCCCGCCGCCCAGCCGCCTCGCCGTCGCCGGTGTTGAAGTGCTGCCACCCCGCAGCCCAGTCAGTAGCACCGCGCCCAGCTCCGCCAAAGGTCCTCACGCTCCTCTGCTCGTCGATCGCTCTCCATCTTTCCGCGTGAGTTTCTCCTCTCTCTATGGGTGTGTGTGGCCATGAGAACCCATCCTCGCCGCAGCCGCCAGAGCGTCGTCGTCGTCGCTGTTCCTTATCGTAAAACGGAGACCCAAGCGCCGCCGTAGTCTCGTGGGTAAATCTCTTTTCCTTACGTTTCAACAAGGTAAATCTCGTGTGTTTCTCTGTCTTCGCGTTTTTCAGAAGTAGTCTCGTGGGTAAATCTCTTTTCTTCTCGTTCTTGGTTGATTAAGGTCCGGTCTTAAGCCTTCTTGATTCCGTTTTGGTTAGATCCCACGTCGCCAGCAGTTTGGAGCCCTGTCTTTCGCGTTTTTGTCTCTATTCAGCAGCGTTTTCGGGTGTTGTTGGTGTCGTTGGACGTTTTTGGTAAGCTTAATCCCTTACCCATGCTCCTTTGGACCTTTATTCAAGTTTAAGCAAATACCCACTCGCTATGGATTCCGTATTTCAGGATTTAAGGTCTTATTAGCTGCTGTCTGGCACCGTCTTTGCTCAATTCGTGTGTGTTTCAGCGTCGATTAGCGCTTTCGGTAAGCTTTAGCTCTTACCCAAGTTCAGTTGGTGTTAGAATCAAATGCCCAATGGTTTAGGTGCTGAAAATTTTAATATTAGCGTTGATTTTCTGTTCTGCAGCTCCGCCTAAGTGTGATTTCTTGCATCCTTGTTTTCTTCCGCCATGAATTCTCTTTGAAGGGCTACTTTGTCAACCTTGAATTCGTTATCTGAGATGATAACATTTAACTGACTTTTGAAAACAGATTCTGTTTCCATGTCAGTTTGAGAAGGAGAAGGAGGTTTTTCTTCTTCGTATTGGAAGTTTGGAATTCCTTCTTCCATCCTTACAGATTTGACTCTAAGTGAGCCAGATCTTCCAATACTTTGAAGAGACTCTGGTCTAATACCAGAGGTACTTGGTCTGGAACTCATGAACTCCTTTCTGCTCATGTTTTCCTTTACAATAGGGAATTGAGGTCCTTCGTCCTCAAATTTGATTTCTACTCTCCCATCTGGGTGCTCAATGATGTGAGAGAGTTCTTTTTCTTTCTTCTTTGGGACAAAGGCGTTTTCAATAGTCCAAGAAGGGTTTTTGGTAAGGCTATCCCATGAAAGCATCTTGGGGACACTAACAGAGGATTTATTGATGTTGGTCTCGATAAGCATGGTTTTTCCCTTAGGGGATTGTACCAATGCTTTCGGTTCCATTGAGGAAGTAAGGGTTTTATAGGTAATCTTGTATAGAAGTGTCATCTTCTTGACTCCTTCTTCAAGATTCAAACCTTTTCCCGTAACTTCCAGGGTTAAGGTTTTGAGGATATGGGGGTCATCTAATGCCACCATGAAGTTTGGAAAGCAATTGAAATAAACTGGTCCATCGGAAAGATTCGATTCGATGATACCAAGGAGAGAGTTAGAGAAGTCTTTGTGACGTCTATCTCTCAGAATTGCAAGAACAGGGGTATCGAGACCCGTTCTGAACATTGGACGAAGGGCGACCTGGACAGCTCCAATATGAAGGAACTGAAAGTCTTTTCTGTGTTTGAGGATATCGTCTTTTGGAAATAATTGAATTGAATCAATGTTTCCATAGACTGGAATTTTGCGTTCAACAATCTTTATACAATGTTGTTCTTTGAAATTGAACGTATTGTGCATATAGATTGTCTTGTTGTCAAGTTTGGGTAAGCCCCAGGCTTGAAGATTGTTTTCGATCTTTGCTATATGCAAAGCTTCGTTTGAGATGTCAGAGCCGGATGAGGCCATATGCTGGTCCTCGATTTCATTTTGAGTTAGCTCCTTTGAGGGAGCAGGTTTTGAGGGAAGAGTTTTGAAAAGAATTTTCTTTAGAAGAGACATTGATTAATTCAAGAAAACCATTTTTCAAAACTTCAAACAATAAACTTTGAAAACGAAAACTATTTTCTTTGAGTTGATAATCAAAAGATATTTACCTTAACTTACTCTTCCGGCGAGAAGGCGAGGTAGGCTGACCAACGGATTCACCGCGCTCTCTTGGCGTCTTACGACCGGGACCACCAACCAGCAACAGTCCTTCGCAGCTGTCCTTCGGAGTAAATGCAAGTGAATAGCTTTTGACGATCTCTTCGTCGAAGATAGCTTTTGAAATTCAAAGGTTACAGAATGAATTTATGAAGGATGATTTTCTGGAATAGATCTCCTCTCCCCCAGAAAAAAAATTTGAAATCAACAATTGAACACTCGAAAAATTGAGAAATTGAATCTTTATTGAATGGCTCTGATACCAATTTGATAACAGCTTGTGTGCCCTTAAGAGGATCGACTAGCTGATAAAAGAAAGCAAGGTGAGATTCAAGCTTTACAAGAGAAGATAGCTTGAGAGTTCTCAGCGCATGCCTTTGCAATACAAGAATGAAGTCTTTTATAGACTCCGGACTTCAAATAAAAATTGAATGCGGAAAATTAAAAGATAAGATCGAATTATCAGGACAGGACCCCTGATAGATTCGTCATTTTGAAAAGTAAAAAACGACAAAATTGAAAAAGCAAAACTCAATTATTATTCCGACAGGACAGGACCCCTGACCGGATAGATATGACTAAAGAAAAATTATTAAAGCAAATAATTACAAAAGACAAAATAAGAAAAGTAAAGATAAGAGGATAAGACATCATGTCTGCCACTTTACAACTGTTGAAGATGCTTCAGCTTTATCTCTTTTCAGAAGATAAGATTCTTTATCTTGTCGGCTGAATAATTGGCTGCTTTCCTAATCATCGATCACTCTAGGCGGATTACAGGCTGACCAACGGACTCACTGCTCTTTAACATCTGCGAGACTTACTGCCGGGACCACCAAACTAGATCCTCACGATTTTTAGGAAATCATCCAACTATCTTCGTCGTCAAAATATAGAATACTTGTAGCTTGATCGTTCTGCTGCTTCATCTTCTAAAGCTGTGCTTTAGCAGAAATGTATTTACAGTGTAAACTAGATTACTTACAGAGTTTACACCTCTTAAAACTATAAGAGAGAATTTACAACACTCTTTTTTTTTTTTTTTTTTTTTTTTTTTTAATTTGACGGAATTACTTCCTTTTGAAGTATTCCTGAAATACTAACTGCTTCTATGTGAAACAGGATTATTTGACTCGGAGCTCACATGGGTTGTGAGTCGAGGAACGGGTCGTCCAGATCGTAATCCGGATCTTCGTCTTCTCCTTGAGCAGAAGAAGCTGGGGACGCGCTTGAAGCCGCCATCTGGAGAATTCTTTGAAAATCTGCATCAGATGTGGTCTGTGCTAGAGCTGCTAGGAGCTTGGATTTGTCATTGAGAAACTCTGCGTTTCTCTTGATGTCGATATCCTGAAGATATCCATTGGCTGCAAACCACTCTTTAACTTTGTTGAGGGTTGCGTTCTGGAAATTGAATTTATCCCACCATTTGATCTTTAGGATCTTGGTGACTGTTTTGTACTGTGGTTGATTGCTGGTCGAGAAGTTCCAGCAAAAAATCCATGGAATTTGAAAATATAGACAGAATCTCATTGAATTGTGAAATGCTGTCTTTTGAATGTTCCTTGAAAAATGATAATAAGATTCTTGCAAGGGTGTTGGCAAAATATCATCCGTCAGACCGAATGTATTCCACCATTGAATAAACCACAGTGGGAATGTGATTTTGTAAGCATTTTGGCAGAAAGAAATGAACCAAGAATGCTTATAGTTTGAATACCACATAACATTATACCAGGCTCTTATGTAGTCCCGATACGAATATGTTTGTGGAACAAAAGGCTTTGAAAAGGATTTGTCTGTGTACAATCCTTGATTCCAGTGGGTCGGATTCAAGGCTTTGAATATTTTTAATTTAGAATAAGCGATCGTTGATGGATCGTTTTTGTCTGGGATATGTGTAATCTCGGCTGACTTGGTGTCGACGAGAATGAACTCGTAGAAGGTACGAGTTTTGTTCAGATCCTCAGGCATGAAATTGAAACCTGTAGGATACATGTTTGAAACGGTCTCTTCAAGATTGAGACCTTGAAACTCAGGTTCTATGATAGGTTCATAGATAACCTGGGATTTTTGAAAATATCCTTTTATCTCTGGGCGAGGTACAAACCTCCTTTCGGGTGTTACCGCCGCAGAGTAGGTCGAAGAAGACGGGATTGATGATCCCGTGACCGAAGAGGGAGAGACGGGAGGTCTCAATTGAACAACTCCGCCTGAAGGACGAACGAGGTTGGCCGAAGGCCGTGGAGGTGGAGTAGAAGACTCCATTGGAGGCATAGGGCGTATATCGCCTTGCCTTGATCTGGAACGGGTTACCGGAGTAAACCCTAGTTCCATTGCATATTGATCTGCACTCATGGGAGGAGGTGCAGAGGAAGAAGAAGATGGGCGACTGCCCCTTGAAGAGGAGGCTCTGCCTCTTGCTTCACTCATTCACTCTTTTTTTTTTCTTTGGCAGAAGGGAGAGAGAGAGGAGAGAGTTTTGGAGTTAGAAACTCCCTTGAGAGATAATCTGCAAGAGGGTTTTCAGTTCTTTTTATAGGCAAAATTTTGAAATCAAAGCATGAAAGAATTGCTTGCCATCTGGCAAAGATTTGTTTTGAAACAAGATTTTTAACATCTTTTTCTAAAACGAATTTTGAAGCTTGTGAATCGGTTTTGATAGTAAAATTTTTATTGATCAAATCACCTTGAAATTTTTGAATACAGAGCACTATAGCCAGTAACTCTTTTTTGACAGTTGAGTAATTTTTTTGAGTTTCATTCCAGATCCCCGAGTGGAATCGGATAATTGACTCGTTCTTATCAAGACACTGTTTTAGGATTCCTCCATATCCAATGTCTGATGCATCTGTCTCTACGATCAGATGTGCTTTGGGATTGATAAGGCTCAAACAGGAGAGTGATTTGACTAAAGCTTTTATCTTTTGAACAGCTTTAGTATGTTCATTGGACCACGGCTTTGGATTTTTCCTAAGCCTTTGAAAAAGCGGTTTGCAAATGGGTCTGAGGTTTTGAATAAAGTCAGACACATAATTGAGACAGCCCAAAAACCTTTGGAGTTGGGTTTTGTCTGTTATTTGGTCCGGAAAGTTTGAAGCAAAATTTATGGACCTCTGAATAGGTTTAATCAAGCCCATATTGATATTAAAGCCCAAAAATTTGATCTGGGTTTGAAACAGTTTGACTTTTGGCAGAGAGACTACCAAACCATTTTGTTTGACAATATTGATAAATATTTCCAAATGTTTGAAATGCTGATCGATGCTTGAGGAGAAAACCAAGACATCATCAATATAAACAATTGTAAGCTCTTGAAAATCATTGAAAATATCATTCATAATTTTTTGAAATTCAGATGGGGCATTTTTTAGCCCAAATGGCATAACATTCCACTCGTATTGTCCGAATGGTACATTGAAAGCAGTTTTATATTTATCCTTTTCGGAAATTTGAATTTGCCAAAAACCTGACTTCATGTCAAATTTTGAAAATATTTTGGCCTTTGAAATCCTTTTTAGGAGATCTTGTTTATTATGAATTGGATATCTAATCCATTCCAAAACTTTGTTTAAAGGCTTATAATTGATAACTAACCTTGGCACACCACGCTCCTGTTCGGCTGCGTTGTTGACATAGAAGGCTGCACAAGACCATGGGCTTTTGGATGGCCTGATCAGCTTCTTTTTGAGCAAATCCTGTATTTCTTTTTTACAGAATGTTAGTAAATCTGAATTCATTTGAATTGGTCTGGCCTTTGTGGGAATTTTTGATTCATCAAAATCTTTTGAGTAAGGAAGTTGAACAATGTGTTTTTTCCTTGCCCAAAAGGCATTTGGTAAATCTGAACAAATCTCTTTTTCGATTTTGTTCTCTAAATCTTTGATTTTGACAATAACAGAAGGGTTTTTGACGTTTTCATCAATCTTTTTATAACTGATGTCCTCTTTGAGAAAAGAAATTTGTTTTTGCTTTTGCCGTATTTCATTTAAACTTATTTCCATAAAATCCACTGGAAGGATTGGGCAAATAAATTCAAATGTTATATCAGTTCCGGCAAAATTTGAAACCAAACCTTTTTCGGTTATTTTAATCGGATAGAGTTGTGTTAGGAATGGAGTTCCTAAGATCAACTCTTGTTTGAGGTCTTTGACCAAAAGAAATGAGCAAACAATACAGATATCATTGTTGCAAATATGGGCATTTGAAAGTTTGTATTGCACACAAAGACGTTGGCCATTAGCGCTGTTCAGTCTTTGAGTGGTTTTTTCAAAATACTTTGTAGGGATAAGTCCCTGTTGAATACAATTTTGATCTGCCCCTGAATCAATTAGGGCTTTGACCGTGATTTGAAAATCTTCAATTTTTAAAGTGATCATTGAATACCATTTTTGAAATTGAGTTTTCGTAATTTGATTTAGAAGAAAATCTTTTTCTTCGTCATTGGTAAACAAAGGTTTTGATTTGAGATTATTCATTTCTATTTTGATTAAATCGATTTCGATTTCGTTCCTTTCAACCTCTTTTTTGAGATTGTTGATTTCAAATTGAAGGTCTTGAATTGAAGAGGGTTGTGGATCAGATTTTGGTTTGAAGAAATCATCTCTTCGAAGAATTTCGGAAAGAGAGGGTTGATTAACAACCTTTTCTCTGAACTCGGAAGTTCTTGGGGAAGACAAAGATTGTTTGAGAGTATTCAGAATTGTCTTCTTCATTTCTTTATCCTCTATATGGTCTATAGAGTTAAAGAGAACTTCTTGTTCGAGTGTGAGGACGTTTATGCACTGTCCTTCACAGTCCTTTTTACAAGCTTTGATACCTTCAGATTCTTTACTCTGGCTATCGCTAGAGACTTCTGAATCTGTGTCGTTGAATTGAAATTCATTCAACTCTTGATCAGAGCTATCGTAGTTAGAAGAATACTCTTCTTCTACATCAAGCTCATTGATTCTCGTGGTTGGACATCTATTTGCATAGTGTCCTTCCTTTCGACATTTGAAACAAAAGGTTTTTCCCTTTGTTTTGAAGGTAGCTTGTTTTGGTCTAGGTTGATCCCTAGACTGTCTTTTCTTGTATCGAGGATTTGGATTGTATTGCCTTTTTGGAAAATACATCCTCGATTGCCTTTGGAATTGATGAGGTCTTTCATATTGATTTTTGTAGAATCTTCGGCTATTACGCCGTCGAACCATTTTGTTTGTAGAGCGATTTGGCTCTTCCAAACGTTCGCAACCATATTGAGAGCAGAAGGCTTTCATATCTTTGAGCCTGCTTTTCTCATTCTTTTGGACTTTGCGCTGAACTTTGATTTCATTGCAAATATGAAGTCCACAGTTGATAACATACGATGTAAGATCACCATATGTTAGATTGTTCCAATCGATTTGACCATTGAAACGTTCTTTGAGAGTCATGTAGACTCTTTCAGAGATGTAATTTGGAAGGCCATCTAAAAATTTTTCTTTCCAATGGCTCCAATCCGGATCTTTCATAAAGAAGACCATGGAAATGAACATGTCCTTGTACCAATTGAAGTTGGCCAAGTTTTTGCACTTGAGATTTTTGAGAATGGTCCTTTGAGTGTCATCATGCTTCACATTATGGGATATTGTGAAGTTCCAAGAAATAGCATAGATCAGTGCTTCAACAGCATCTTGCTGATCTACCTCTTCTTCGATGACAACAATTTTGGGAGGAGATTTTGATGACTCAGGTTTAGTAATAGGTTCTCCACCTATTCTAATTCCTGGATCTGCTTTTGCATCGGAAATCTCCCTTTTCCTTTTCACCTTTGTGGTATGAGTTTTGATCTCATTTTTGAGAGAAGGATTAAGGCAATCCCACCATGCCTTTAACACACCTGTAAATCCATTGATAAGAGTAATACAGGTATCATGATTTGAATTACCATTAATCTGGTAAGAGGTTGAGGCAATGAGCATTTCAGATAGCATATCTTGAATTTGTCTATCTGATTTTCCATCTAGGTTCCATACCACAATGGAATTTCCATCGAACTGTTTGGTTTTTACGAACTTATGGCTTTGTTCGTAATTGAGGTCTGGCATAGAAGGCCTATGGTACCAATTGACTCTATCACCAGGATTGAAACCTAGTTTGTTTAGAGATGGTGGATCTTCTAAATGAAGACTTTTGAGTTGATCAATGATTGAATCGATATCTTCACTATCTGTATCGTCGAGGGTGTTAAGCTGATTAGAGCTTTCTCCTCTAGAGATAGCAAATAGTTTTCTATCAATTTCCTCCAGTAGTTTTGTTTTTGGAGTTCTTAGATTGACTTGCTCAAGTGGGCTGAACATCGGTTTAACAGGCACTGGAGGAGGGTCGATTAATTCCTCTAGCCGATAAACTTGTTCAGCTATTGAAGTAAGCATCCGGTTTGAGAAGTTGTTTTGACATTGGATGCTTTTGATTTCCTTGTTAGTTGGAGGTTGAGCTTCCTCACTTTCTCTAACAAGTTGGAATGGTTTGGCGACAATCTTCTCATGGTAGAAACTGTCGAATTCGACATCTTCCATGGGAGGAAAGTTGCCTTGAACTTCGCCCCTTCTGGCGGTTCTCCATCTTTCTTTTTCTTTAATGGCACAAATATGGGAAAATTCATCCCTTTGATTGAACCATCTAAAGAAAGAGATATGTTCTTGGAGTTTGTCAAGGGTTTTGAAATACTCTTCTTTGAATGCCTTCCTCTGCTCTGCAGAGTAAGTTGCGAAGAAGTGATTTCTTGCATCCTTGTTTTCTTCCGCCATGAATTCTCTTTGAAGGGCTACTTTGTCAACCTTGAATTCGTTATCTGAGATGATAACATTTAACTGACTTTTGAAAACAGATTCTGTTTCCATGTCAGTTTGAGAAGGAGAAGGAGGTTTTTCTTCTTCGTATTGGAAGTTTGGAATTCCTTCTTCCATCCTTACAGATTTGACTCTAAGTGAGCCAGATCTTCCAATACTTTGAAGAGACTCTGGTCTGATACCAGAGGTACTTGGTCTGGAACTCATGAACTCCTTTCTGCTCATGTTTTCCTTTACAATAGGGAATTGAGGTCCTTCGTCCTCAAATTTGATTTCTACTCTCCCATCTGGGTGCTCAATGATGTGAGAGAGTTCTTTTTCTTTCTTCTTTGGGACAAAGGCGTTTTCAATAGTCCAAGAAGGGTTTTTGGTAAGGCTATTACATGAAAGCATCTTGGGGACACTAACAGAGGATTTATTGATGTTGGTCTCGATAAGCATGGTTTTTCCCTTAGGGGATTGTACCAATGCTTTCGGTTCCATTGAGGAAGTAAGGGTTTTATAGGTAATCTTGTATAGAAGTGTCATCTTCTTGACTCCTTCTTCAAGATTCAAACCTTTTCCCGTAACTTCCAGGGTTAAGGTTTTGAGGATATGGGGGTCATCTAATGCCACCATGAAGTTTGGAAAGCAATTGAAATAAACTGGTCCATCGGAAAGATTCGAGTCGATGATACCAAGGAGAGAGTTAGAGAAGTCTTTGTGACGTCTATCTCTCAGAATTGCAAGAACAGGGGTATCGAGACCCGTTCTGAACATTGGACGAAGGGCGACCTGGACAGCTCCAATATGAAGGAACTGAAAGTCTTTTCTGTGTTTGAGGATATCGTCTTTTGGAAATAATTGAATTGAATCAATGTTTCCATAGACTGGAATTTTGCGTTCAACAATCTTTATACAATGTTGTTCTTTGAAATTGAACGTATTGTGCATATAAATTGTCTTGTTGTCAAGTTTGGGTAAGCCCCAGGCTTGAAGATTGTTTTCGATCTTTGCTATATGCAAAGCTTCGTTTGAGATGTCAGAGCCGGATGAGGCCATATGCTGGTCCTTGATTTCATTTTGAGTTAGCTCCTTTGAGGGAGCAGGTTTTGAGGGAAGAGTTTTGAAAAGAATTTTCTTTAGAAGAGACATTGATTAATTCAAGAAAACCATTTTTCAAAACTTCAAACAATAAACTTTGAAAACGAAAACTATTTTCTTTGAGTTGATAATCAAAAGATATTTACCTTAACTTACTCTTCCGGCGAGAAGGCGAGGTAGGCTGACCAACGGATTCACCGCACTCTCTTGGCGTCTTACGACCGGGACCACCAACCAGCAACAGTCCTTCGCAGCTGTCCTTCGGAGTAAATGCAAGTGAATAGCTTTTGACGATCTCTTCGTCGAAGATAGCTTTTGAAATTCAAAGGTTACAGTGCACTCGCCCCTTACGCCGCCCACCTTTCTCCTTCCCTCATATCCATCAATTTCTCCTCTAAAGCGCTGAGTTCTCATCCCTCTGTTCTTCTCTTTCTCTTCAAATGGGCTCAGAAAAATGTTCCTTCATTCTCTTCCCCAGCCAATAATTCTCTTTCTTCTCTCCTTACACTCTTGCCCTCTTTGTTTATCCATAACAAGTTTTCTGATGCCAAATCCCTCCTGGTTTCCTTTATTGCTACTGATCGCAAACATGAACTTCATAAGGGAACCAATGGGTTCCCTTTCGTTCCCGATGGGTTTCAAAGGGCGAAAGCCCCTTCTTCTTCTTTTTTTTTTTCTTTAACAGGTTGTCGACGAGGACAAAAAAGAATAGGGAGAGAGATTGAGAGAAGGAAGAGGAAAAAAAAATGTCCCCGGAGGCCGGCGACGGCGGCGAGCGGTGGCCGCCGGCCGCCGACCACCGGAGCTATGAAGAAGAAGAAGAAGAAGAGGGAAGAGGATGAAGTGGAGAAGAAGAGGAAGAGTAAGAGAGGGAAAGAGAAATAATTAAAAAAAAGAATAAAATAATAATATTTATTATTATTTAATATATTTTTATTTAGAAAATTAAAAAAATATTTTTTTATTAAAATAATAACGACAAATTAGACGGCAGGGACTAAATTGCTCCTTATCTCAAACCTCAGGGGTATTTTTGTTGAGTTTGAAAACTCAGGGACCAAAGTGTAACTTAACCAAAACCTCAGGGACCAAAAGTGTTATTTTCCTTTTTTTTTTTTAACTCATTTTGCTTATTCCTCTTTTCTTTTCTCATAAGCCCATAAAACCAACAACCCAAAAACAGGATTCTAAGAATAGGATCTCCAAACCCAATCAGCGTAAAAATTCAAAATGCTTCCACTAACTCATTAACGAACGCTGACTAAAACTAAAATGCTTCAGGGGAGGGAATTAAATTATCATAACGATTAAATCCCGATAATAATTTCCCAAACACCTTAGTATATAAATCAATAATTCCTTAGTACTAGTCCAAATAAAATTTACATTTAATTTTACTAGATGTACAAAATATAAATATACCAAAATGCACGGGGCGTCACATTCTCCCCACCTTAAAAGCTTTCGTCCTCAAAAGACTACTGCTTGAACAATTCCAACTACTCTCCCACAAGCACCTTCTGCTTACCATTCAACCATAACACTGAAGGATTGGAATTCCGTAATTTCGTAAAGCGGAAGCGTGATTGGGACCGATTCGTAATTAATTTTGTTTAATCTAAAATACCAATACATTGGCAATAATATTAGAACTATTCTAGATATATATTAAGGCTAATCATACAAAAATATTAGATTTAAATCTAATTTATAAAGTAACAAATTACTTACTCTCGTTGACGACTCAAATTAAATTCACCAACTACTTGTGAAATTATCACGAACTACTGCGAACACCACCACTATAGCTACACCGGGTATGACTCTGAGACTTCTAGAGCAGGAGACTGGTGGGAGTCTAGAGGGAGCCTTGAGGGGAATTCTCTGAGAGTAGGAGAATGAATGAGATGTCTTTCACCCCACCCAGGGGTCCTATTTATAGGTAAATGACAAGACCTTTTTCCTAATAGGAAAAGGAAGACATTTTCCTATTAGGAAAATGTCTCTAGTTTTAATAAATAATTAATCAATTCCATAATTAATTAATTTCCCCAATTAAATATCTTATATTTAATCTTATGGATTTTATAAAAATTAAAATTAATACGAATCCAATTCATATTAAATTTATTTGAACTCTTTCAAATATTTTCTCTCAAGAATTAATTTTTAAATTAATTCAAAAATTATATTATAAAGTTTCATAAACTTTATATTATAATGCAACAATATACATTATACGATTCCCCAAATAAATTGAACACTTTCAATTTACAATTTATACTTAATTGCCTCAAGTCTCTTTACGAGCTACCAGTGGGACCTAATGGACCTACAGATCAGAAGCTCCAACAATACGAGACTAATTGGCCAAACTCGTTAACCAAGTTTAGTCAACATTCGTTAATTGTGGGTCACTCCATTAAAGACCCACAGCTGCACTCTTCTCAATGTAGAATATTTCTATGTCCACATATATCGACTAAGCAGTAAGTCAATCCTTCACGTGTGTTTGTAACACTAGCTAGGTCAAATTACTGTTTTACCCCTAGGTTACCTCTGGTTCCTTAAATACCGCTGATCCCTCTAATGAACAAGTGGTTTAGGGTCCAACCACTAAACAGGAGTTCCTCTCGGGCCAGGAGAGGACGACGCGCCTTTGTTCATGCCCCGGAAACAGCCCTTAAGGGAACACACATCTACTTACCCCAATAGGGGAAGGAGTGAATTCCATCTTGTACTGTTATGTTCCCAGCCTTCAATTTTGTCTTGCCCCTGAAATGGTAGGCTTATTGAGTCAGCGAATTGATCACTCTCACCCATACAAATCTAAGGACAATCCCTCCTGAAAGGGATTCATAACAAACTCAGGATTGAGATTGAGTTATCTAGGTCATTCTATTGAAATAGAAACCTAAACTGGTTAACGGCGTTACATCTAGTGGTTACTATTTCGCGGTCCGGTCTTATGCAAACTCATTGCATAGGATACCCCCACCCGCATGTCTCCTACATGGATGCTTTGGATCATTGCATCTGCATAGAATACAAGGTGGGTCGTATCACATAGTGTCACCAGGATAAGGTACCGAACCTTATCCCTATACTATAGACCTTTTAGGTTGTTACTTGGACATTGATCCCCGTATGTCCCCACATACTAGTCCAAGTTTCATTTAAACAACCTTGGATCTTAGTTTATTGGATTTAGGGTTTATTAATTCAAACTCGATTATTCAATAACCAAATTACTGAATTACTCAAAGAAAGCTTTATTGAGATCGATTAATTTGTTTCATTTACTATCTACGAGTTTTAGGGCATAAAACCCAACAAACACTTCCCCCATAACAAAGGTCTTGCCTCTCAGAACCTTCGCTTTATTTGCTAGGATCTTGACAGACTTCTCCACATACGTCAAGTCCTTATTCAACGACAGAGGTTCAGGATTGAACACATACGAAGGGTCATACACGCATTCCTCCAACGTGAATACCTAGAACACATCATGCACAGTATCTTAGAATCCAAGTCCTGATGAGCGAGAAAGAGAGAGAGAATAAGGGTTACTTTGTAAAATTGCTCCAAAATACAAACCCCTAGTAGCCACATCCCTTTTTCTGATGCCAAATCCCTCCTTCTGGGTTCGTTCCAAATCTGGAACGAAGGGGCCAAATGGGTTTTGAAGGGGGAAACCCCCTTCTTTTTTCTTTTTTTTTCTCTTTAACAGGTTGTCGGCGAGGACAAAGAAGAAGAAGGAGAGAGAGATTGAGAGAAGGAAGAGAAGAAAAAAACAGTCGCCGGCCGCCAGAGCTATGAAGAAGAAGAAGAGGGAAGAGGATGAAGTGGAGAAGAAGAGGAAGAGTAAGAGAGAGAAGGAGAAATAATTAAAAAAAGAATAAAATAATAATATTTATTATTATTTAATATATTTTTATTTAGAAAATTAAAAAAATGTTTTTTTATTAAAATAATGGTGCCATGTCAGCAAACCGTTAGGGTTTAACGACAAATTAGACGACAGGGACTAAATTGCTCCTTATCTCAAACCTCAGGGGTATTTTTGTTGAGTTTGAAAACTCAGGGACCAAAGTGTAACTTAACCCAAACCTCAGGGACCAAACGTGTATTTTTCCCAAAAAAAAAACCCTCAAGCCCTAATCTCTCTTTCCCATCTCTTTCGTGATCAGCCCCAGCCGCCCCCTCTTTGCCATTCAGCCGTGAGTCCCGCCGCCCAGCCGCCTCGCCGTCGCCGGTGTTGAAGCGCTGCCACCCCGCAGCCCAGTCAGTAGCACCGCGCCCAGCTCCGCCAAAGGTCCTCACGCTCCTCTGCTCGTCGATCGCTCTCCATCTTTCCGCGTGAGTTTCTCCTCTCTCTATGGGTGTGTGTGGCCGTGAGAACCCATCCTCGCCGCAGCCGCCAGAGCGTCGTCGTCGTCGCTGTTCCTTATCGTAAAACGGAGACCCAAGCGCCGCCGTAGTCTCGTGGGTAAATCTCTTTTCCTTACGTTTCAACAAGGTAAATCTCGTGTGTTTCTCTGTCTTTGCGTTTTTCAGAAGTAGTCTCGTGGGTAAATCTCTTTTCTTCTCGTTCTTGGTTGATTAAGGTCCGGTCTTAAGCCTTCTTGATTCCGTTTTGGTTAGATCCCACGTCGCCAGC
This sequence comes from Luffa aegyptiaca, assembly GCA_017139565.1. Taxonomy (NCBI): domain Eukaryota; kingdom Viridiplantae; phylum Streptophyta; class Magnoliopsida; order Cucurbitales; family Cucurbitaceae; genus Luffa; species Luffa aegyptiaca. The sequence goes on from CM029398.1 coordinate 15,441,319, forward strand.
AGTTTGGAGCCCTGTCTTTCGCGTTTTTGTCTCTATTCAGCAGCGTTTTCGGGTGTTGTTGGTGTCGTTGGACGTTTTTGGTAAGCTTAATCCCTTACCCATGCTCCTTTGGACCTTTATTCAAGTTTAAGCAAATACCCACTCGCTATGGATTCCGTATTTCAGGATTTAAGGTCTTATTAGCTGCTGTCTGGCACCGTCTTTGCTCAATTCGTGTGTGTTTCAGCGTCGATTAGCGCTTTCGATAAGCTTTAGCTCTTACCCAAGTTCAGTTGGTGTTAGAATCAAATGCCCAATGGTTTAGGTGCTGAAAATTTTAATATTAGCGTTGATTTTCTGTTCTGCAGCTCCGCCTAAGTGTTCGATTGAGTTCCATACACTTCAACTCGAATACCCACTGCCCAAGGATCGTTCTAGCGCAACGTTAGAGGTTAGGATAACCCGTCTAGTGTTGAAACGGGTTCGTTTGGGTAAGTTTCCTTCCTGTCCCTTGGTTTATAGCGTTGTAGTTTTCTACCCATTAGTTGTTTAAGCCTTAGTAGCATGTGTTAGTCGTTACCTGATAGCGGGCAGAAATGTCGCTATTTTAGTCCTAAATTATTAAGCTTTTAGGTACTTTAATTGTGTTTTTATTGAAGAAATCTAAAATATTTTTGTTATTTGGTCTTTAGGAGCAAATTATGGGTTTTTGGTGGAAAATGCCCTAAAATGAGCCATCCAAGCCCAAATTTCCATGCATGGGTCAAGGGGAAGCCCAAGAAGTCAACCATTTAAAGATGATCCAAAAAAGAAATGAAGAAAGGCCCAATTTCGAGCCCAATCCGCGCCAGCCTGGTCTGAAAACCGCACAGCATCGAGACGTTGTGGGGACAGCGTCGCGATGCTGTCCCATTTCTTGGCCAGCAAGTTGAGTGACTTCAGCGTCGCGACGCTGTCCTATTTCTAGGCCTATATAAGGTGCCCCTTGGTGTAATTTTTTACCATCAATCATCATTCAATCCTTTCATTCATTTCTTTCTTGGCTCCTTTGGAGCCTTCTCTCAAGGCTTTTAGCCTTTTGGAGAGTTCTTAGTGGGAAATTTTTGGGGAGTTTTGGGGAGCACTCTAGGAGGCTCAAGGTGTGCTCAGAGGGACTTCAAGTGCCATCGACGGGGTCGTCCACGGTCATTTCATTTCCTTTTATTTATCTCATATTTATGCTTTCCATTGTATATTTTGTGAATATTTTAGCTATGTATAGCTAAACCCTATTTTGGGGTCTTGAAATGAAATTATAGTTAAATGTTGTTATAATTGTCTATCTCATGCCCTCTTTTACTAATTATTTGTTTGGATGGTCGTAGTGTTGTATGCAATCTGGCCAATTGTATATTGATTCGATTCTTAATGGAAACTCGACGGAGAGAAATTAGGATAGATCATAATCCATGCAACTAGTTTAATTGCCCGTCGTGACAACAAGATTAGTTGATTAAACTTAGATTCCTAAAATGAATCAGAGCGTAATAATTAACGAATTTAATGGCGCTAAGGACACTTAGTTTGTTAAAATGGGTTAATTAGAATTAGGGGAAACCGACAGGAGAACCTATGTGATTAACGGAGATTCTAGTAGTATAATTAGTTGGGCAACGAGATAGGTTAATTGTAATAATTATTTAAATATTAATTGATTTTCAAGACCCCACTTCCCATTTAAAAACTCTTTATCCATATTTTTATTTCTTGATTGATCAATTTATTTTCCTTAATCGCTTTAATTTTTAATTCCCTTTTATTGCATGTTTTGGTCCCTAAATATTATGTTCCCCAAGTATTTTTTGTGTTCAAGTAATTTTTGCTTTCTTAAATTTTTCTTCGCCTCCCTGTGGACTCGATACTCGTAGTATTTTCGTTTTATATTACTTGCGGCCCGTGCACTTGTGGTATTGGCATAACATGTTTTTGGCGTCGTTGCCGAGGAGGTTTGATTTTTAAGCAAAATAATTTTTCTTGACATTAAAAAGAACGAGATAAATAGTAATTTAGGTTGTAAATATTTTCTCTTGTGAATATTATTTTATTTATGTTTTTGTTTGGTTCTTTTGATTGATTGGGAGTGTTGCATGCGAAGACATAAGGTGGATCAATTGTTTCCTTTAGATCTTGAAGTTACCAGGACACTCAAATCTATTCATAGAGAGAAAAAACTAACGGAAACAATGGCCCATCAAGATGAAGCTCCCAAGGCAATCAAAGACGTTTTGTAGCCAGTACTCCCAACCGAGAATTCAGGAATCGTTTACGCCCCGATTCAAGGTAATAATTTCGAGTTAAAGACGGGATTGATTCAGATAGCGGGAGACAATTCGTTTAAGGGACATCCTTCGGAGGACCCACATTCACATCTGCGATCATTCTTGGAAATATACGGGACGATAAAGATGAATGGAGTTCCGGCCGACGCGATAAGATTGAGGTTATTCCCATTTTCTCTGCAACATAAAGCTAAAGATTGGCTCAAATCAGTCGAGACAGGCAGTATCAGCACATGGGACGAGCTTGCCCAGGCATTCCCAAGACTACGAAGCTCCGGACAGAGATCAGAACATTCAGGCAGTTGGATGAGGAGCAAATATACGAGGCATGGGAGAGGTATAAGGAGATGCTTAGGCGGTGCCCGCAGCATGGCTACCCATATTGGCTCTAGGTGCAGTTATTTTACAATGGACTGAATCCTTCTACCAGTACAGTACTAGACACATCAGCGGGTGGGAGTTTTCTTTCCAAAACAGTGACGGAAGCCAAGGATCTTATAGAGGAAATGGCAGCGACCAGTTACCAGTGGCCGACTGAAAGGGGGATAGTTTCCGAAAAGGCTGGTATTTATGAAATAGATGAGTCAAGTTCGTTGAAGGCACAGATGGCATCTTTGACAAACGCTTTGAACAAGCTGACTTCATCAGAGGTGGTCAAGTCCATTTCCACCTTAGCTGAAGGATATTCAAAAAAGGATAATCAAGATGTGGAAAAAGTTCATTATGTGGGAAACAGAGCATTCACTCAAGGAGTACCGAACTTCTACCACCCCAGTCTGCGCAATCATGAGAACTTTTCATACTCAAACACCAAAAACGTATTGCAGCCACCGCCAGGATTTGCTTCAACTAGTACGCCAGAAAAGAAGAGTAACCTGGAGGAGATGGTGGCCATGTTTGTCAAGTAACAGAAGGTGTTAAATGTGAATCTCCAGACAGCAGTTAATAACCACGACACAACTCTTAAGAATATGGCTTCAGATAGGTTAGATTGCTTCAGCGGTGAATGCCCTTCAGAAAGGGAAGTTTCCTAGCAACACTTAACCCAATCCTAGAGAGCAGTGCAAGATGGTGACACTGAGAAGTGGTAGACAGCTGGAGGTCAGTTCAGAGAAGAAGAAAGAAGAGAAGAGCAAGGATGAAGATGGAAGGGCTGAGGCACAAAAAGCCTCATTTGAAAGGTCCCAACATATATTTAATATAACAATTATACTAAATAACTCATGAAATTAAATTCATGCATAATTACCATACATTATAACAATTATAACATAAATATGAATGAAAACATGCTTAACCTATGGTGAGAATTTAAGCTATATGACATCCATAATGCAAATAAATAGCAATTGGACCGGTTAATTTTGGCCCCTAGGATAAAATAAAGCATAAATTACAATAATTATAGCTAAATTCTATCCTAAAAGTTCTTATGCAGCTCCAAATACTGATCTAGACTGCCCGAATCGTCCCGAACCACTTCGAACCAGCTATGAAAACCACGAACCGAGAAAAATTCTAGCTGAACCGGACCAAATCTGTCCCAGCCCAGCCAGACCGTGTTAACCGGATCGCCCAACCGCCTTGAACCGTCCTATTACGAATCCCTAACGCGTGCTGTAATCGTGACAGCGTCGCGACGCTTGCAACGCAAATCGAGACAGTGTCACGACGCCGAAGAGTAGCGTCGCGACGCTATTGCGTCTGGAGCACTTTCTGGGCAAAAAACAACAGCTGTTTCTCGTCTTTTGGCCTCAATTTTTGTCGCGATTTCTCCGATTTTTATCTCATAAAAACCTATTCTAGACCCAAACTTATATAGGACTCAATTTTACATAAAATACTCGAAACAGTGGGCCCTTACATGATCAAATCACATAAAAACAGTAAAATCTATGGCAATAAAATTAACCTAAACAGTTCAATGCAAACCATACATACATTATGCATTAATCAATCCCACCAATAGCCAATGCAGATTTTAGAGAAACAAAATTAGATCTACGATCGGCTCTGATACCAATTGAAGGATTGGAATTCTCTAATTCCGTAAAGCGGAAGCGTGATTGAGACCGATTCGTAATTAATTTTGTTTAATCTAAAATACCAATACATTTGCAATAATATTAGAACTATTCTAAATATATATTAAGGCTAAACATACAAAAATATTAGATCTAAATCTAACATATATAGTAACATATTACTTACTCTCGTTGACGACTAACATTAAATTCACTAATTGCTTGTGAAATAATCATGAACTAATGCGAACACCACCACTATGGCTACACCGATATGACTATGAGACTTCTAGAGGCAGGAGACTGGTGGCAGTCTAGAGGGAGCCTTGAGGGGAATTCTCTAAGAGTAGGAGAATGAATGAGATGTCTTTCACCCACCCAGGGGTCCTATATATAGTAAAGGCCAAGACCTTTTTCCTAATAGGAAAAGGAAGGTCTTTTCGTAATAGGAAAAGGTCTCTAATTTTAATAAATAATTAATTAATTCCATAATTAATTAATTACCCAATTAAATATCATATATTTAATCATAGGGATTTTATTAAAATTAAAATTAATATGAATTCAATTCATATTAAATTTATTTGAACTCTTTCAAATATTTTCTCTCAAGAATTAATTTTTGAAATTAATTAAAAAATTATATTATAAAGTTTCATAAACTTTTTATTATAATGCATCAATATACATTATACGATTCCCCAAATAAATTGAACACTTTCAATTTAAAATTTATACTTAATTGCCTCAAGTCTCTTTACGAGCTACCAGTGGGACCTAATGGACCTACAGATCAGAAGCTCCAACGATACGAGACTAATTGGCTAAAGTCATTAACCAAGTTTGTCAACATTCGTTAACTGTGGGTCACTCCACTAAAGACCCACAGCTGCACTCTTCTCACTGTAGAATATTTCTGTGTCCACAGATATCGACAAATGCAGTAAGTCAATCCTTCACGTGTGTTCGTAACACCAGCTGGGTCAAATTACCGTTTTACCCCTGGGTTACCTCTAGTTCCTTAAGTACCACTCATCCCTCTAATGAACAAGTTGTTTAGGGTCCAACCACTAAATAGGAGTTCCTCTCGAGCCAGGAGAGGATGGCACGCCTTTGTATAAGCCCCAGAATGAGCCCTTAAGGGAACACACATCTACTTACCCTAATAGGGGAAGGAGTGAATTCCATCTTGTACTATTATGTTCTCAGCCCCCATTCGGTCTTGCCCCTAAAATGGTAGGATTATTGAGTTGGCGAACTGGCCACTCTCACCGATACAAATCTAAGGACAATCCCTCCTGAAAGGAGTTCATAACAGACTCAGGATTGAGATTGAGTTACCTAGGTCTTCCTATTGAAATAGAAACCTAAACTAGTTAACGACGTTACATCTAGTGGTTACTATTTCCCGATCCGGTCTTATGCAAACTCATTGCATAGGATACCCTCACCCGCATGTCTCCTACATGGATGCTTTGGATCATTGCATCTGTATCGAATACAAGGTGGGTCGTATCACATAGTGTCACTAGAATAAGGTACCCAACCTTATCCCTATACTATAGACCTTTTAGGTTGTTACTTGGACACTGATAGCGAGCAGAAATGTCGCTATTTTAGTTCCAATTTATTAGGCTTTTTTGTGCTTTAATTGTGTTTTTATTGAAAATATTTCATATATTTTGTTATTTGGTCTTTAGCAGCAAAGTTGTGGATTTTGTGGAAAAAGTGCCCAAAATGAAGCCATTCAAGCCCAATTTCCATGCTTGGGTCAAGGGGAGTCAAAAGAGGACATCTATGAAGAAAAAGCCCAAAAAGAATTGAAGTTGGCCCAAGCAAAGAAGCCCAATCCGCAGCTGGAAAGTCTGGAAAACGCCTAGCGTCGAGACGCTGTAAGGACAGCGTCGCGACGCTGTCCATTTCTTGGCCGGCAAGTCGATGACGTCACAGCGTTGCGACGCTGTGCCATGTAGCGTCGCGACGCTACCCCATTTCCTAGCCTATAAAAGGCGCCCCTTGGTGCCTTGTTGGGTTCCTAGAGTGAGTAAAAATATGGTATAAAAGGACTCTAGAATTCTGTGCAAGTATACACAGTCCGCAGCAAGTAATAAGTATTATCAATCCAAGGCCTGAACTAGCTTCCACTTTATCTATTTTGTATAACTCTTTAATGTTTTCAAAAGATGGTAAAAATGATTGGTTTTTATGAGAATAATGCTGAAGCAAAAGAAATGACAGAATAGAAAGTAAACGGATAGTCAGACATATTAGAAACAGGCGCTGGTCAGGATTTAGTAATTGTTTTAAGAGATGCTCTAGCAATATTATTGATCATGCAAACTCTCGCAGTATTATTAGCGGATTCCTCCCGGAACTCCGGATTTTTTGGAATGTGTTTCAACCCCAATGAAGTGCTACTGATCAAGCACTAGGCAACTGGCTATCCCTAGCTCAGTCACTGGCGTTCACCAATACACAATGATCGTAGTGTGATTGATCGCCACACACTCTCTAAATCATCCCTGAAACTAGAGAGAGGTATTCATACCGGCTGGCCAAGCGGGCATAAAATAGAAATGAACACAACAATTAATCAAGATGCATAGAATCAATATTTATTACTAGAAATTAAGCACGGCAATTACATGTATCCTAACCAACGCCTAAGCTACAATCTGAGTAGGCATGTCCATAATTACAAGATAATAAAAGGAAATACTAATCTCCTCGATCAACTTGCAATGATGGTCTTCTAGGTGGTCTCCAATCTCTCTCCTCTAGTCGGCTCCCAAAGGTGGAAGGAACGTCCCGAGAATGGAATGTTTTCTCCCAAAAGTGGAATGACTTTGACTTGGGCGGCTACTTCCTTTTATAGAGTTGAGGAAGGCTTGAATTAGGTTGACTTAGACACGTGGATGGCTCTCCTTGCTCCTTTATCCTGAGAATAACTCAACAGAATTCGGTTCATTAAATTGGCTAACGAGCTGTGACGTGGCAGTTTTACTCCCAGCTTTGCTGCAGCACAAAATTTGCTCCCTCAAGTCGCCCAGCAACAGATTCTGCACAAAATGATTTCCAAAGCTTCCATTCTTCCAAATGGGTTAGAACATGTAATATGTATATAAAACCAACCCTATTAAGCACAAAAGACACACAAATAAATATAGAAATGAGGCCTAAATAACTACCTTTTGGGCAGTTATCACACCCCCAAACTTGAACTATTGCGCGTCCCGAGCAATACTAACCAACCTTTCCTTAAAGAATTCAAAACGTTAGACAAAGCATAGCTTAATCAAAACAGATAATTCAACACTACCTTCAACCTTTACCTGAGCATTCTGCACAACCAAGCTCTGCTGCAGCAAAATAGTTCTTCCGGCATGGACAAATAATCACCACTTTTAACTCAATTCTAAGAACTTGCCACAGCCTAGCTTTATTATCAGACATATTAAAACACTTTTTTAAGGGGTTTATATTTTTGTTTTTCAGACTTAAAGCAGCCTTACAGTCATAAGCTCTTAAGCATGGGACGACCCACTTTATGGTGCAGTATACCCATGCCTCAAACTCATCACCAATTAGGCTAAATACTCTTTGTAAAACTAAAAAATCCTTAGTTATTCCATCTCTTGCCCCTCAGAATGGCAACATTTTATGATGAAGCTCACCTAAGTTATGGGAGACAGAAAAACTGCTGGACTATCATTCATCCTTCAAAACTTTTGGACCATGAATTTTCTCAGCAAAACAATCAATTTTTTTTCAGCAAATAATTTTTCATTCTTTTTCACATTTCCTAGGTTACCTTTTGACGCGAAGACAAACTGTGGGTATCACAAATGTCCCCGGTTACTCAATAACCTAACAAATTATTTAATGAAGGAGAGGAATGCTCGAGCAAAACAATTGGAGTAGCAAAAAGTCCCCCAAACTTGAATTATTCATTGTCCTCAATGAATTATCAGTTTTGCAATTATACCCCCAAACTTAAATTTTTCTATCTGAATTTTAAAACTAAGCGTGGGACTAGACCTTAGCTTAAAGCGGATCACATAAGTCAACACTACCTCCAGAATTTTCTTTGCCGCAGCAACGACCAGGCCATAGAAAATGCTCAAGCAGAAGGTTTCTGGAGATCAGAATACCTTGATCTAATTAAGCTTAGCCAGTCCAAGCTTCAAAAATTCAGAAAGAGAATTATTTAAGTTAGAGTTACTCAACGCTTATGGAACAGAAATAACTTCAGAAATTTCATTAAAAGCATAGAAAAAGAAATTACATAAGCAGATATATTTTTTTAGCATCAGAAAAATTAAAAAGAAACAGAACAATTCAAGCAAACATAGAAAAAGATGTGGTCAGAAATGCTCGAGCAACAAAATTAATTCATCAAAAAGTTTGCTCGCCCAAAGTTCCCTTCTTCAATCCTCCTGACCGGGATCTTCTTCTCCATCTCCTTCTCTCTCGACAGGCGGTGGCGGAATCCAAGGGTTCAATAAATCTTCAGGGAATGCTGGAAGGGCTGGAAATGGTTTGGAAAAATTCTCCTGCAGCGCCTTCTTCAGATTGGCATCACGAGTTCTAACATAGTTCCAAAAGGTTAAAGCTTGCCTCTCGGCAAACTCTTGCCTGCTGGCCGAAAGTGCGAGTTGTTCTAAAATCGTGTTGATGCCGTAGACCAGCCCACCCTGACGTGCCTCTTGCGTACGCTGAAGCCGCGCCAAGTTAGGCGTGTCAATGATTCCCTTGTCAAATAATATCACATCTCCTTCATTCTCTGGAACCCCTGCTCGCTTGCAGAGCATGGTAATGGTATTCGGGAAAAACATCTTCCCTACTTTCTTCTTCCAACTACCAGATATTTCATCAGCAATAATTTTTCCCACATCAATACTAAGAGACCTCAAAATAGCGAAAGCCAGAAGCACTCGTTCCCTAGAAACCGTCGAGTCATGAGTCGTTGGAAGCAGCCTTTGTTTGATAAATCTCATCCAAGTATTTGCTTCCCTCTTCAAATAGGCTGACTGGAACGTCCTCTTCTCTGTTTTCGAAAGCCGCCACTGCGCCCCTTCAATACCAACTTCCCTCACAGCGTCACTCTGCTGCTCATTGGATGGTGCTACAGCCATCTCATTATATGTTGCGTGGGGGAAAGTTCGAAGGTTATACAGTGCATTAATAGCACCAGGACTCCAGTCGACCTCAATACCTCGAACAATTGCTAGGAAACCTTCTTCTTTGTCAATATTTGCATAAAACTCGCACACCACCTGCGCATTCACAGATTCAGGCTTTGAACAAAACCGTTCCCACCCGTGGTCTGCAATACCGGTCCTCAGAAAATGTGGAAGATCACCACTAAATCCCCTTTCAAATAGGAAGTCTCTTTTCAGCAACTCTGCATATTTTGCTCTGGCAAGATTGTTGACAAAGCGATCATACGACAATTGTGACTCTTCTATTTCACCAGGTTCCTCCGATGCCGCAGCAACACTCTTGCCCCTGTCTGCCCTTTGCTTGCGCAATCTTTCTTCTTCAGCCTTTTTCTCTGCTTCCTCTCTTGCTTTATCCTCAGCCTCCTTCTTCCCACGCTCTTCTTCCTCAGCATTCTCTCTTTCAGAATCAGTAGCTGGAGGTGAGGGGGTATCAGCTCGGACTACCTTAACACGACCCACTTTTCGCTTTATACGGCGGCGTTTGGGCACTTCCGGCATAATCACCTCCACACGAGCCTCCTGTTCTTGCTCACTAACTTCTTCAGGCGCAACCTCTGCCTGTTCTTGTTGCACATCCTCGGCCTGCTTTTCTTGAACTTCCTCTGTATTTTCTTCTCGAACCTCCTCTGTATTTTCTTCTCGAACTTCTTCTGTATTTTCTTCTCGAACTTCTTCTGTATCCGCAACTCCTGGCTCAGACTGCTCTTGATTTCGTCCTTCTGGTTCTTTCGGATCTTCTTCCACAATAACATCCTCCGCCGCTTTCTGAACAGCTTCTTGATCTTCAGCCCTCTGCTGTCTTCTTCTTCTTTTAGCTTCGTTTTCTTCTGGTGTCTTCTTCTTCGGGGGTTACGAGTACCTCCTCTTCCTCATTCTCTCTCTTTTCTTGCTCTCGTTTTGGCCATGGAAGACTCAAAGGAATTTTTACAGCACACAGAGAAAGAAAGAAGAATGCAAATAGCAAGGGACGACAAGAAATTGAAGAAGAACTTACCGAAGGCTTTTAATAAATAGGGCTTCAGCAAATCAAATCATAACTGAAAGATTTTGCCCTCATTAAATGGAATTACTGTTTAAATCTCATGCAAATCTGAAAATTAAATCCACCAACGGTAAAATCTTGAATTCCAATCGCCCATGGTAAATAATTGTGTGCTGTCAAACGGCTAAACCGTTGGATTATCCCTGTGCGACACGTGGCAGCATCCATGCAATTTACCTGCCCACAGAAAATTCAAAATCAAACGGTAAAAGTAATTAGTTTACAACCAACCCTTTCCATCCGGACGGAAGATTTGCTTCAGCCATAACTTTGCCGCAACAACCTTCTGAACACAAGATTATTTTCCAGAAAAATCTCGGATACAAAATCAAATCAAGAAATTCAAATTTAACCGCTCAAATCAAATCTTATCTTTTTTATTTGAAGCCGAATAAATCAAGAAAATCTTTATTAAATCTAAACCTAAACAGAAATTCAAATAACTGAAACTAAATACAGAATTCAAAATCTAATCTAATCAGAAAAATAAAACTAAACCAACTCGAATCTAAACTAATCAAATCAAATAAAATATCTAGCGAAAATAAAATAAAATCTACGGAATTAAAAATAACTACAAATAGAGATAAATCTTGCAGAATTTAAAGCAATCAAATCTACTACAATTAAAATTAAAATCAAATCATAACAACGAAAATAAAATCACAACAAATTCTGGGAGCTCAAAATTTTGCTTTACGAACTACTCCCGCAAAAATCATGCTCACTCAATCATCAACCAGCTCTAAGGAAGGATATTTCGACTGAAACTCCTCTCCCCAATAATGCTTGACACGCTGTCCATTCACCTTGAATATTCTTCCATCTTTTTCATCTTGCAAAGTAATCGCTCCATGGGGGTAAACCTCAATCACCACAAACGGACCTGACCATTTGGACTTTAGTTTCCCAGGAAACAATTTCAATCTAGAATTATAAAGCAAAACTTTTTGACCTTTGACAAACTCTTTAGGCTTAATTTTCTTGTCATGCCACAACTTAGTCTTTTCTTTATACATTTTCACATTCTCATAAGAAAATTGGCGAAATTCCTCCAGTTCGTTAAGTTGCAGCATTCTTATTGCTCCCGCACGACTCAGATCAAAATTTAATTTTTTCAAAGCCCAAAATGTTTTATGCTCTAGCTCTAATGGTAAATGACAAGCTTTCCCATATACTAACCGATAGGGAGACATACCTAGAGGAGTCTTATAGGCTGTCCTATAAGCCCAAAGAGCCTCATCCAACCTAAAAGACCAATCCTTCTTAGATGGATGGACTACTTTTTCTAGAATTGATTTAATTTCCCTATTAATTATTTTAGCTTGATCATTAACCTGTGGGTGATAGGGGGTTGCTATCCTATGCTTGATTCCATACTTAGCTAAAAGCTTAGTTAAGATATTATTAACAAAATGTGTACCCTCATCACTTATTAGAGCTCTAGGTGTTCCAAACCACGCAAAGATGTGCGATTGGAGAAACCTTGAAACCGTCTTGGCATCACTCTGATGGCATGCAATGGCCTCCACCCACACGGACACGTAATCTACTGCCAATAAGATAAAAACATTTCCATTAGAAGGGGGAAATGACCCAATAAAATCAATACCCCATACATCGAATAATTCAACTTCTAAAATGTAAGTAAGAGGCATTTCATCTCTAGGCCCTAAGTTTCCTCTCCTTTGGCAAGCATCACATTGCTTGTAGAACCAATGGGCATCCTTAAACAAGGTAGGCCAGAAGAATCCACAATGCAAAATCCTCATAGCTGTCTTCTGACCGCTGAAATGGCCTCCATACGGCGAAGAGTGACATTGCTCCAGGATTTCCTTTGCTTCATTACCTGAAACACACCTACGAATAATACCGTCAGAGCATTGCTTATACATAAATGGCTCATCCCAATAGAAAAATTTTGCATCATGCTTAAACTTTTTCTTCTGCCTCTAATCCATGTCAATAGGAGTGACTCCCTTTACCAAAGAGTTGGCAATATCAGCATACCAAGGGACATCCCTGACTACCTTTACCTCAATAGCAAAAAGCTGTTCATCTAGAAAAGAATCTGAAATGGCAGATTGCTCCAGCAATGATGATGATGGATCAAGCCGAGACAAATGATCTGCAATGACATTTTCTGATCCCTTCTTGTCCTTTATCTCCAAGTCGAATTCCTGCAATAATAAGACCCAACGAATTAGTCTAGGCTTTGCATCTTTCTTAGTCATTAAATACCTTATTGCTGCATGATCCGTGAACACCGTGACTTTGGATCCAACCAAATATGGCCGGAATTTCTCAAAGGCAAACACCACAGCTAACAACTCTTTTTCAGTAGTTGTGTAGTTGACTTGTGCCTCATTTAAAACCTTGCTTGCATAATATATAGGATGAATAAATTTGCCCTGTTTTTGCCACAGCATAGCACCTACCGCAGCATCACTCGCATCGCACATTACCTCAAATGGTAAATTCCAATTAGGTGCACAAAGAATGGGTGCTGAGATTAAAGCAGCCTTCAATGCTTCAAAAGCCTTCCTACAATCTGCATCAAAGTCAAAAACATGATCAGTACACAATAAGTTACAAAGAGGTTTACTGATTTTTGAAAAATCCTTTATGAACCTTCTATAAAATCCAGCATGACCTAAAAAACTCTGAATCCCCTTCACTGAATTCGGTGGTTCTAATCTTTCAATAACCTCAACTTTTGCTCTATCAACTTCTAGACCATTCTTAGAAATCCTATGACCTAACACTATGCCCTCCTTCACCATGAAGTGACATTTCTCCCAATTGAGAACTAGATGGGTATCCTCACATCTTTTTAACACCTGACCTAAATTATCTAAACAACTCTGAAAAGACCCTCCAAAAACTGAAAAATCGTCCATGAATACCTCAACAGTGGACTCAAGCATATCATAAAAAATTGCTAACATACACCGCTGAAATGTTGTTGGAGCATTGCAAAGGCCAAAAGGCATTCGCCTGAAAGCAAACGTCCCATAAGGGCAGGTGAAAGTGGTTTTTTCCTGATCCTCAGGAGCAATAGTAATCTGGTTATACCCAGAATAACCATCCAAGAAACAGTAGTAGGCCTGACCAGCCCACCTATCCAACATATAGTCAATAAATGGTAGAGGGAAGTGGTCCTTACGGGTGGCTTTATTAAGCCTCCTGTAATCCATGCAAACCCTCCAACCAGTTACTGTCCTAGTTGGGATCAACTCATTGTCTTTATTGCTCACCACAATGACACCTCCTTTCTTAGGAACACATTGGACAGGGCTTACCCAATTGCTGTTTGCAATTGGATAAATGATGCCAGCATCCAACCATTTAATCACCTCCTTTTTAACCACTTCTTTCATTGTAGGGTTAAGCCTTCTTTGTTGCTCAATACTCCTAAAGGATCCCTCCTCTAGAGTGATTTTGTGCATACAAAAAGATGGGCTAATCCCCTGAATGTCAGCCAATGTCCAACCAATAGCCTTGCGGTATTGCTGCAGCAATTTTATTAAGGCCTCCTCATGATCCGGCATTAAATCTGATGCAACAATAATAGGCAACATCTCACCTTGATGATCCGGCAAGGGCTTCAAATCTAAAGTAGGTGCCTCAATCAGGGATGGCTTAATCGGGGGAGCCTTTCTTTGATCTAAATCTAAATACTCAAAAACATCCTCACACCTAAACAATTCTTTTTCATTTTTTCTTTCTAAAGAACAAACTTCTAAATCCTCTACACTAACCTCTCCATGATCTTCCAAATGCTTATTTGCCGAATCCCGAATTGCTGTCTCAATAATTGTGTTCTCCAGAATCCTAATGAAAGAGCAATCTTCCATCTCGTCTGGATACTTCATGACCTTAAACACATTAAATTTTACTTCCTCATTACAGACTCTCATTGTTAATTCCCCTTTTTTAACATCTATTAATGCCCTACCAGTAGCCAAAAATGGACGACCTAGAATAATAGGGACATCTCTATTAGCCTCATAGTCTAAGATAATAAAATCAACAGGAAATATGAATTTATCTACCTTTACTAAGACATCCTCAATTTTCCCCTCAGGATATGTGATAGACCTATCAGCTAACTGGAGTGTAACTGTGGTAGGTCCACCTATAGACACAAGTACAGTAAATGATCCTGGATCCTTAGCCTTGGGTGGTAGCCCATTCTTAAGAATAGCACTACATTCCTCAGTAAGAGATACAGTTTCAAACTCACCTAACCTCTTCTTTTTAGTTAAAATATCCTTAAGAAATTTAGCATAATTAGGCATTTGCTCTATAGCTTCTACTAAGGGGATATTTATATGCAATTGCTTAAGAATCTCCAAAAACTTTTTAAATTGACCATCCTGATTCTTAGGCTTTTGCCTTTGTGGAAAAGGTAGAGGTGGTACATAAGGTGGGGGTGGCACATAAGGTGGTTCCACATCTGGAATAGAACCAGATGCTCCAGCATCTTTATTGCTGCCTCCGGCACCCTGACCAGTCTCCAACTCTTTCTCAAAAACATTTTTATCACCATTTTTTTCTACAGCTTGGGTTTTACTAGGCTATACGCTTTCTTCCAGTGGCTTACCACTCCTAAGAGTCACTGCCTTTACCTGCTCCTTACCTTCCCTTCTAGGGTGTTCCGTATCTGAAGGAAGTTTCCCTTGAGGCCTTGCCTTCAGCTCATTGGCTAGCTGACCCACTTGCAATTCAAGGGCTCTCATTGAAGCTTGATTACTTTGAATTGCGGCGTCTGTACGAGCAATAAATTCTTTCATCATTGCCTCGAGAGAATTCCCCGAATTTTGCTGGGGCAAAGCCTGCTTATTTTGCTGGGGCAATACCTGCACTTTAGCAAATCCTGGCTGGTTCACTTTCTGCTGTGCTTGCACATTACTCCCTTGTCCTCCCCACGCGAAGTTGGGGTGGTTACGCCAACCTGGATTATAAAAGTTAGAATAAGGGTTATTCCTCTGATTACCTACAAAAAACACAGAAGCTGGATTGCTGGGGCAAAACTCGTAGTTGTGATCTTCACCACAATAGACACAAGCTTCCTCTGCAACTTGGTTCACCACTGCAGCAGGCTCCACAACTGGCGGCTGCTGATGACTAATCACTGTCACATTCTTAAGAGCGTTAGCAATCATTGCAAGATCAGCCCTAATGGTGGACACACCATCAACTTCTAATACACTCTTAACCTTTTTATTTGTGCCTCTAACATCCGACCACTGACAACTATTAGTAGATATTCTTTCTAAAATTTCATAGGCTTCGTTAAAAGTTTTTGCCAAAAGGGCCCCTCCAGCCGAAGCATCAACCATACCTTGAGTTACTGCGTTCAATCCATTGTAAAATGTTTCCATTTGGATACAATGTGGTAGGCCATGGTGGGGACACTTTCGCAAAAGCTCCTTAAACCTCTCCCAAGCCTCACTAAAAGTCTCATCTTCAAGTTGCCTAAACCTTACTATTTCACTCCTTAATTTAGCATTTCTATTAGGTGGGAAATATTTACTCAAAAATTTTTCAGCTAACTCATCCCATGTCCTAATTGATCCTGGAGCAAAAGAATTTAATGACGCCTTCGCTCCATCCCTAAGAGAATACGGGAACAAAGTTAATCTAAGAGCATCTCTAGGCACTCCTTGGATTACAAAAGAATCACTAACTCCTAGAAAAGACTTAAGATGTAAATGAGGGTCTTCAGATGACAAACCATGGAATTGACCCACGGTTTGCAACATCTGAAACATTACCGATTTCATTTCAAAATTTGCCGCTTGAATTTGAGGACGTGCAATCCCTGGATTCAACTCATCAAACATTGGAAAAGCATATGCTCGAATGGCTCTGGTCCTATCATTCGCTACCAAGATAGGATTCTCAGCCTGATTATTTTTCTGCTCATTTTGCTCCAGCGGCGGGTTTTGCTGCAGCACACGATTGTGCTGGGGGTTTGCTGGATCATCAGGACCCTGTGGGAGACGCGGCACGTCAGCCATTGAATTCTGGTTTCTACGCTGCTCTCTCCTTCTTCTCCTGAATGTCCTCTCGATTTCTGGATGAAGCTCGAACCTCACCCCAGGAGGATCGTTCATGCACCAAACTCACGCCTGCAAAAACAAAAGAAACAATCAAAAAGTTCTAGCACCAAACCACTAAAACACATAAACAAAATAGATCAGATAAAAACTTATTCAAGTCCCCGGCAACGGCGCCAAAAACTTGTTGGGTTCCTAGAGTGAGTAAAAATATGGTATAAAATGACTCTAGAATTCTGTGCAAGTATACACAGTCCGCAGCAAGTAATAAGTATTATCAATCCAAGGCCTGAACTAGCTTCCACTTTATCTATTTTGTATAACTCTTTAATGGTTTCAAAAGATGGTAAAAATGATTGGTTTTTATGAGAATAATGCTGAAGCAAAAGAAATGACAGAATAGAAAGTAAACGGATAGGAAGACAGATTAGAAACAAGCGCTGGTCAGGATTTAATAATTGTTTTAAGAGATGCTCTAGCAATATTATTGATCATGCAAACTCTCGCAGTATTATTAGCGGATTCCTTCCGGAACTCCGGATTTTTTGGAATGTGTTTCAACCCCAATGAAGTGCTACCGATCAAGCACTAGGCAACTGGCTATCCCTAGCTCAGTCACTGGCGTTCACCAATACACAATGATCGTAGTGTGATTGATTGCCACACACTTTCTAAATCATCCCTGAAACTAGAGAGAGGTATTCATACCGGCTGGCCAAGCGGGCATAAAATAGAAATGAACACAACAATTAATCAAGATGCATAGAATCAATATTTATTACTAGAAATTAAGCACGGCAATTACATGTATCCTAACCAACGCCTAAGCTACTTAGTTCATAATATGCATGGAGACGCACGCTACAGTCCGAGTAGGCATGTCCATAATTACAAGATAATAAAAGGAAATACTAATCTCCTCGATCAACTTGCAATGATGGTCTTCTAGTTGGTCTCCAATCTCTCTCCTCTATTCGGCTCCCAAAGGTGGAAGGAACGTCCCGAGAATGGAATGTTTTCTCCCAAAAGTGGAATGACTTTGACTTGGGCGGCTACTTCCTTTTATAGAGTTGAGGAAGGCTTGAATTAGGTTGACTTAGACACGTGGATGGCTCTCCTTGCTCCTTTATCCCGAGAATAACTCAACAGAATTCGGTTCATTAAATTGGCTAACGAGCTGTGACGTGACAGTTTTACTCCCAGCTTTGCTGCAGCACAAAATTTGCTCCCTCAAGTCGCCCAGCAACAAATTCTGCACAAAATGATTTCCAAAGCTTCCATTCTTCCAAATGGGTTAAAACATGTAATATATATCTAAAACCAACCCTATTAAGCACAAAAGACACACAAATCAATATAGAAATGAGGCCTAAATAACTACCTTTTGGGCAGTTATCATGCCTCATTTTAGACATCAATCATCATTTCCTCATTCCTTCCTTTCTTTCTTTGGCTCCTTTGGAGTCTCTCTCAACGCTTTCCAGCCTTTTGAGAGCTTTCTTAGTGGGAAAATTTTGGGGAATTTTGGGGAGCATCCTGGGAGGCTCAAGGAGTTTTCGGAGGGACTCCAAACGTAGCGAAGGGGTCTTCTACTGTCAATTCCTTCCCTTTTATTATGCTCTTTATTATGCTTTCCATTGTAATTATTGTGAATATTGTAGCTATGAATAGCTAAACCCCGATTTGGGGTCTTGAAATGAAATTATAGTTCAAATGTTGTTATAATTGCCTATCTCTAGCTCTTTGTCCTAATTATTTGTATGGATGTGCTTAATGCTTTATGCAATCTGGCCAATTGTGTACTGATATGATTCTTAATGGAAACTCGACGGAGAGAAGTTAGGATAGATCGTAATCCATGCAACTAGTTTAATTGCCCGTCGTGACAACGGGATTAGTTGATTAAACTTAGATTCCTAAAATGAATCAAAGCGTAATAATTAATGATTTTTAATGGCGCTAAGGACACTTAGGTTGTTAAAATGAATTAATTACAATTAGGGGATACCGACAGGAGAACCTATGTTATTAACGGAGATTCTAGGAGTATAATTAGTTGGGCGACGAGATAGGACAATTGTAGCAATTGTTTAGCTAATAATTGATTTTCAAGCCCCCTCTTCCCATTAGAAAACTCTTTCTCCGCATTTTATTTTTATCGATTGATCAAATTTTCTCTCTAATTGTTTTGATTTTTAATTTTCTTGATTGCATGATTTGGTCCCTAAATATTATTTATCCCAAGTATTTCTAGTGCTCTAAGGAATCTTTGCTTGCTTAAATTTCGCTTCGCCTCCCTGTGGATTCGATACTCGGAATTCTTCCGTTTTATATTACTTGCGATACCGTGCGCTTGCGGTAGCAACCAACAAGTTTTTGGCGTCGTTGCCGGGGAGGCTTGATTTTTAAGCAAACCAATTTTTCTTGACATAAAAAAGAAAGGGATAAATAGTAATTTAGGTGTAAATATTTTTTCTTTTATTATTTTGTGAATATCATTTTATTTTATTTTTTGTTTGGATCTTTTGATTGATTGGGAGTATTGTATGCGAAACAACAAGGTGGTTAATTTGTTTCCGCTAGATCTCGAAATTGACAGGACTCTTAAAACCATTTGTAGAGAAAAAAGATTAGCAGAAGCAATGGCCCAACAAGAAGCTCCCAAGGCAATCAGAGACTTTCTATAGCCAGTTCTCCCGACCGAAAATTCAGGAAGCGTTTACGCCCCGATACAAGCTACAAATTTTGAGTTAAAGACGAGATTGATTCAGATGGCACGGGATAATTCTTTTAAGGGACATCCTTCTAAGGACCCACACTCACATCTGAGATCATTCTTGGAAATATGTGGGACAGTAAAGATGAATGGAGTTCCGACAGACGCTATAAGATTGAGGTTATTTCC
The DNA here is from genome assembly GCA_017139565.1 of Luffa aegyptiaca. Classification (NCBI taxonomy): domain Eukaryota; kingdom Viridiplantae; phylum Streptophyta; class Magnoliopsida; order Cucurbitales; family Cucurbitaceae; genus Luffa; species Luffa aegyptiaca. The sequence continues at coordinate 15,460,874 of CM029398.1, forward strand.
ATTTTATCTACAAGACAAAGCTAAGGATTGGCTCGAATCAGTCGAGACGGGCAGTATTAGTACATGGGATGAGCTTGCCCAAGCTTTCCTAACTAAATTTTTCTCGCCTGCCAAAACTACGAAGCTCCAGACTGAGATTGGAACGTTTAGGCAGTTGGATGAGGAGCAGTTGTACGAGGCATGGGAAAGATATAAGGAGATGCTCAGGCGATGCCCACAACATGGATATCCGGATTGGCTCCAAGTGCAGTTATTTTAATATGGTCTGAATTCCTCCACCAAGACAGTTTTAGACACATCAGCAGGTGGAAGTTTTCTATCCAAGACAGTGACAGAAGCCAAAGATCTGTTAGAGGAAATGGCAGCAACCAGTTATCAGTGGCCGACCGAGAGGGGAGTGATTTCTAAGAAGGCTGGAATGTATGAATTAGATGAGTCGAGTTCATTGAAGGCACAGATGGCATCTTTGACCAATGCCCTAAACAAGCTGACTTCATCTGAGGTGGTCAAATCCATTTCCACCTTAGCTGAAGGGTATACGAAGAAGGAAGGTCAAGATGTGGAAGAAGTTCAATACGTGGGGAACAGACCATTTACTCAAATACCGAACTTCTACCACACTAGTCTACACAATCACGAGAACTTCTCGTACTCAAACACAAAGAATGTTTTGCAGCCACCGCCAGGTTTTGCATCATCCAGTGCCCTTGAAAAGAAGAATAACCTGGAAAAGATGGTGGCTATGTTTATCAAAGAACAAAAAGTGCTGAATGTCAATCTCCAGACGGCAGTCAATAACCACGACACTGCTTTGAAAAATATGGAAGCTCAAATAGGTCAGATAGCTTCAGCAGTGAATGCCCTTCAGAAGGGGAAGTTCCCAAGCGACACTGAACCTAACCCAAGAGAGCAGTGCAAGATGGTGACACTAAGAAGTGGTAGGAAGCTGGAGATCAGTTTAGAAAAGAAGAAGGAAGAAGAAAAGAGCAAGGATGAAGATGAAAGGGCTGAGACACAAAAAGCCTCCTCTGAAAGGTCCCAACATCCTCCTAACTCTGTTAATTTGAATTGTGGTTTTTCTAACTCTTTTGCAGGAAAAGAAAAAAAAGAAAGGCAAGAGGAGAAACTGTACGAGGAAGAAGTGGTTCCATGAAACCACCATGACAAAGGCTCGCACATTAGCCTGCCCAAGCGGAGGGGCGAATGTCCAACCTTTGACTACATGGAGTTACCTTTTCCTCAGCGCTTTAGGAATGTTAAATTAGATGAGCAGTTTCAGAAATTCCTTGAAATGTTTAAAAAATTGTCTGTGAATATTCCCTTGGTAGATGCTTTGTATAACATGCCTAATTATGGGAAATTCATGAAAGAAATGCTTTCCAGGAAGAAAAGTTTGAAAAAAGAAGTTTTTAAATTGTCTGAAAGTAGTTGTACCATAGTTTCAGGAAAGATGCCTTCTAAACAGAAAGATCCAGGGAGTTTTACCATTCCCTGCACCATAGGAGAAGTATCTTTCAATAGGACCTTGTGTGATCTTGGTGCTAGTATAAATTTAATGCCCTATTCTATTTACAGGAAGACTGGTTTAATAGGAATGAAGGACACCGACGTCACTCTCCAGCTTGCTGACAGATCAATTACCCACCCGATGGGTGTTATGGAGGACGTGCTGGTGAAGGTCAATAAATTTATCTTCCCTGTAGACTTTGTGGTACTCGATATGCAGGAAGACAAAGAGGTACCCATTTTGCTGAGGTGTACCTAGTGTTGAGAGTTGAGACGAGATTCCATGTTCTATCAAATAGTTCTGGAATTTTAAGTCCAAATACTCTCCACCTCGATCATATCGAAGTGTTTTAATGGTCTTACCTAACAAGTTCTCAACTTCAGTCTTGCACTCCTTGAACTTTTCAAGGGCTTCAGACTTATGACTCATTAGGTATATAAATTACCATACCCTGAATAATCATCTATAAAAGAGATGAAATATTCATACCCTCCTCGAGCTCTTACATTCATTGGACCACAGAGATCCGTATGTACGAGTTCTAAGGGCTCATTGGCACGATAACCTTTTCCAATGAAAGGTCGTCTGGTCATCTTACCTTCGAGACATGACTCACATGGAGGTAAAGTACCATCTTCTAACTAGCTTAGAAGTTCGTTCTTAACCAATCTCTCATTCCTATTGAGATTTATGTGGGCAAGTCTCAAGTGCCAAAGATAGGTACTTTGAGAAACTTTCTGCCTTTTTGGTTGAGTCTCGGCTGTTTTAAAGATTTCATTGTTCAAAATAGCCCTAGACTCTATTAGTCTTCAAACATACAAATTGTTCTCCATTTTTCCAGAACAAATATCAGTATCCCTTTTAGTAATGAAAGCTTCATTCACAGAAAAGGACACTGAATATCCTTGTTCTAGCAAACAAGAAATAGAAATCAAATTTCTTTTTATTCTGGGAACTATATATACATTATCTAATAACATATAGTGTTCCCTGGAGATGAACATTTTAATATCTCCCACTTCTTTAGCTGAAATGAGCTCTCCAGTCCCAACTCTGAGAGTCATTTCCCCAGCATCCAAATGAACGTTTTCTTGCTGATAACAAACAAATTAACTTAATAAGTGATGTTGCATTAACCCATTACACAAAATAATTGTATTATTTTAATCCAATCAATTTAGCAAAAGTAATGATCGACACATAGAGTAAACATTCATTTTGCAACGATACTTCAGAGGTTTAGAACAACAGCTACCGTAGGGCAGTCAGCTACTCCTCCTCTGAATTGAGACAATCTCAGCCAATCCTTGTTCCCAGAATAACTCATATTCCAGTAGTTCTTAGCTACCGTTTTTTTCGGTCAGGAAATTATTAACACATTAATAATTTCCCGTAAGTGTGACCCTCCATTTTTTCAGATCTCAGAGGTCGGCCCCAACAATGCTATCATAGAGAAAGTCGAAGTTGGAAATGGACCTAAGAAACCCTATCCATTTCTGGAGTTTGCGTTGTTCTGATTCCCATGATCAAGCCCTCCGTAGGGTGATCGCCCCAGGGCGACTCGCAGGCAGATCATGGGGATCTCACGGTGCAACCTAATGGAGGAGACCGTAGGATACGTTGACACGTGTCCTGATCCCACTTACTATAAAATACTCCCTCATTCACCTTGATATTGATCCATGCAAACACCATCCGTAGGGGGTCACTCCCAGGGTGACTCGAGGCCAAGTATGGACCTCACGTTGTGAACTTTTGAGGACGTGAGAGCAAAACTTGATTTATGAAAATCTTGTTTTGACATATTTCCTCCCACTAAGTATTTTGATAATTATAGGGTCTATTACTTAGGTAAATTCTGGCTAAGTGATGACATGTAGAAATTTCACCATTTCCTATTAATTTTAGCTAGTTTTGTGCATGAATTATGAGCTTTAATGTATTTTTATGTTAATTTTTTAGAAAACCGAGTTCGAGACGCAAAACCAAGAATTTTACCAATTTTTGGTGTAAAAAGAAGACTTTGAGCCATAAAATAAGAAAATAAAATAGAACAATTGAAGTGGAAGCCCAAAAGCCCAAAAGAAATGAAAATTGAAGGCAAAATCCGCATATGTGGCTTCTAGAAGGCCTAGCGTCGCGACTAGAGCGTCTCGTCGCTAGGCAAGCAGCGAAGAAAATTCCAGAATCGCGGTAGCGTCGCGACGCTACGCCAACTTGTGCGGCAAGAAAGGCTGACGTCATAGCGTCGCGACGCTGTGACGTAGCATCTCGACACTGTGAGTCTTGGGCAGCAAGTCATCTCCGTTTCTGCTCTTATAAATAGCCCCCTTTCCTTTGGTTGTAATCATCCCATTTTTGGGGAGCTCTCCCCTAGCTCAATAGAGAGAAAGAGTGAGAAGAATTGTGAGGAAAAAGGTGGGAATTGATCGAGATTCCAAGGCTCGGGAATCGATATGATCGTGATGGGAGCTTGGGATCAAAACCACGGTTATTTCTATCTTATGTCTTTGTAATTTCTTATTTTAGATTGAGTTAGGACCATGGATCAAGATCATTTTGGCAAGATTATTTCCATATGTGAGTAGATCTTGAGACCTATCGTCGTTATTCTAGTTAATTGGATATTGTAGCACAGTTACTTGGATTTCGTAATATGAATTTCTTCATATTTCATTTGTGCAATTCTTGCTTAATGCTTTTAATCTCTTTATCACGGATTAATCGATTTGTTGGTCTAAATTGATACTCGACAGAGAGAAATTAGATTAGATCTTAATTGCATGGCTAACGATTGCTTGGAGCACGAGAGTGAAAGAGAATTGTTAGAAATTGATAATGAAGTTGCTTAATGCCATACTATGGTTAACTAAGGAGATGGACACATAAACTAGTTATGTTAGTATAAGATGTGGAGGAGCTTGAGAGAGAAATCCGCTTATAATTACTTCTAGATTTATGAAATTGAAGGTTATTAGTTACATGCATTCATGTATTTGTGCTACATATCCTGAAAGCTAGTTAACACCCTAGGTCAAATCCCCTTAATTGGTTATTTCAATTTTTTTGTTGCATGTTTCTTTTTATTTGTTTCTTTAATTTTTCGCTTTATCATTCGAGTTGGAATTCTAAATAAAATTGAACATGATGGTTCTTGGTACTTAATGGATATAATTCAAATTCCTTGAGGATTCGATACTTTCCGTTTTAATATTACCTGAGAAGCCATCAAACAGCAAACAAACAAACAACATGCTTTTCATGCGCAAACAACATGCTTCTGAAAGCGATAAACACAACGACATGCTCAAAACTAGTAAAACGAATGACTCTCCTAAGCCATGACTCATGCATCTCTCTATGCAACTCGCTAACCACTCAAGCTCCACGAGCTCACACAACGCTCACATTTAGCCCTCACATGGCTCTCCAAGACTGATCCTTCGAGTCGCACTGTCTCCTGACCATTTGTACCCAGGGCCACAATGCTCTCTACGGAGCACGGTGTTCGACCCTTGACCATTTGTACCCAAGGCCTCGAACTGTGCATCGACCCTTGACCATTTGTATCCAAGGCGCACCGATGACTTAGCAAAGTATTGGACCTTCCCCAGGCGCCCAACACTTGCTTTCTAGACTCATCACACCGACCCTTGACAATTTGTACCCAAGGCCTCGATGCTCATCACACCTCTGAATGTTTACCTGAGGTGCACTGACACTCACCCAATTTTCCTTTCTTTCACACTTTAGGTCCCTGACCTCTATCTCACATCTATCTAGAATGCATATGCCCTGCAACGCTTCTAGACTCACGTACTATGCCCACCAAGCATATGCGTGTAACCACATGCTCTCAACTCATGCTTAACTCACGAATGCAAACAGAACCAACATGCTCTACAACCAATCAACACGCAACAACAGTTCATGCTTTTCAAAGATTTCATATATATGCATATATATTCAAAGAAACAAGAATAAGAGAACAGTTGTAAGGCGAGTAAACATTCAGCATGCATCACACAGTCAAACAGACTACATCAGATAAGAACTACTTACAAATAAGAGCTCCTAATCGAACCTAAAAACCAACAGGACGAACCGGAAGAGCCTAAGGAGCCCGAACTACAACCAACAATTTCTAAGGGTTAGGAAATAATTTAAAGCACCTAGAAGACTTGAGGAAATGAACTAAAGGTGCTGGATTTTACAGTTCAGCATCCAAATGACCTCGAACACGTGCTGTCTAGCAACCAAAGAGACTTAAAACCACCTATTTAGAGACCCTAGGCACTGGGTGTTCGAGTTTAAGGCTCAACGGACGATGGGTCACAAAACAAAGATGATTTCGAACCCAAGGCAGCTCCGTGTAGCGCTGGAAAAACAAGAAATCAATCACGAAACTAGATTCTAAGGCCGAACAAGAGTGGGTAAGCTAAATTTGAGTTGAACAAAGCATGGGCAACAATGAAAACTTACCAAGAGAGCCCAAACACACCGGAACAGAACTTAAACCAGCCTAATCACGTCCGAAATGCCATAACAACAAAGATTCCGCCTATTACTCCATAATCTGGCCGAACACAAGAGGAAGAGAGATCGATTAAGGTTGCAGCTATTGAAATTGAGCGATTACAATAGGGAAAAAGAAGCTTATGTCGCGAGTTGGAGGAACAACACTCGAAATCGCCGGTGTTGGTCGACGCACGAGAGGACGAAAGCGAGTGCAACGCGGGTCTGCTGCTGGTCACGAAACTCTCGCCGCTCATAACGAAGAGGAAGAAAAAAAATGAGAGAGGGAGAGAGAGGTCGACGGAGACGAGCCCACGGGTGCAGGCGACGCACGGAGAGAGGAAGAGATGAAGGGGACTACGGGGCTTGCCTGCTGGCGGCGACGCAACACACGGCAGAGAGGGAGAATGGTTGCTGCGGCTGGCGGCTGGAGAAAAAACGCATGTGGGGAGGGGGGGGTCCTGGCGGCTTTCACGAAAGGAAAGAGGGAGAAATAAGATGATTTAGGGTTTCTTCCTTTTTCTTTTCTTTAAAACAAATTAAATGACCTAGGCCTCATATTTAGAGACCCAATTAAGGTTTCTAAAAACCCAATTCGAATCTTAATAAATCTATAAGGACCTAAGCCAATTTTAATTTAAAAACCTAAGGAAAAAAGAAACTTTTGACTCAAATAAAATTTAACCCACTCCAAGCAACCACCAAAAATAAATAACTTAAAGCAGCCAAACAGGAACTAAAACTCCGGATTAAATTATAATTTAACAGAGTTATTCGTACCTGAAAATGCGGGGCGTTACATGATAAATCTTTACTCTAAAGATCTAGGTGAATTAAACTCTTTTAATTGACCTAGTGACATTGCATTCTAACATAACTATGGTTAATTCAAATCAAGTTCCGAGTCAGATCCCAGGTAGTAGGTGTTCCGTAAACCGTCATCTTAAGTACCTCCAGCCTTAGACAGAACTTCATCGGGAGAGTTCCCTTATAACCATAGTAAAGTAAACTATGTACTCTAAAGATCTAGGTGAATTAAACTCTTTTAATAAACCTCGTGATATTGCATGCTAGCATTTAACTATGATTAATTCAACTCCGGTATTCCGGGTTAGTTCCTAGGTAGGAGGTGTTCCGTAAACCGTCATGTTAAGTACCCCCAGCCTTAGACAGAACTTAACCGGTGGAGTTCCCTTAAAATCATAGTAATATTTTTTTCTACATAGTCAATTAAAACTATTTTTAATTCTAAGTAAGAAAATAATTCTAATCCTATTAGAATTATAATGAGCTTAGGTCTAATTAATTTTAAACATTTTAAAATTAATTCATTTTAACTTAAGGTCCTATGTTTGCATGCAATTCTTTGTTATAGGTTGACGGTTTCAAATCAATTTTATAACTTATTATAAAATTTTAATGATTAGCCTTATAACATGCTTGTATGGTGTTGGAAAAATAACAATCATATTCTAATTATTAAACACCATATTATTATGACGCCGATAACGATAATATAACGATTATATTAATCTAAAGCGGTGTCATGCTTCATCCAATTTCAATTTCATTTAATTAATATCGATTATATTAATTAAACATCCACGAAATTAAATTACATGAAATTCGACATTAATATAATATAACTCTTATATTAATCTAATTAAAGTCATGCTCAATGCTATTCCATTTTCATTTAATTAATATAACATTTTATATTAAATCATACATGAAAACAAGCATTGATTTATATTTATTATTTTCATTCATAATATAACTAATTATATTAATTCTCATGAAAATAATCCTAAGCATGCATGCTACATTAATTAAATATAACAATTATATTTAGCTAAATTAATGTCATGCATCATGCTTCACCAATTTCATATATTTAATATAACAATTATACTAAATAACTCATGAAATTAATTTCATGCATAATTACCATACATTATAACAAGTATAACATAAATATGCATGAAAACATGCTTAACCTATGGTGGGAATTTAAGCTATATGACATCCATAAAGCAAATAACTAGAAATTGAACCGGTTAATTTTAGCCCCTAGGATAAAATAAAGAAGAAATTACAATAATTATAGCTAAATTCTATCCTAAAAGTCCTTCTGCAGCTCCAAATACAGGTCTAGACCGCCCGAACCGTCCCAAACCACTTTGAACCAGCTACGAAAACCACGAACCGAGCAAAATTCAAGCTAAACCGGACCAAATCAGTCCCTGCCCAGCCAGACCTCATGAACCAGATCGCCCAACCGCCTTGAACCGTCCTGTTACGAATCCTTAACGCGTGCTGTAATCGTGACAGTGTCGCGACGCTGCGGCTTCTTCTCGTTGTCTACATCTGTAAATCGAGACAGTGTCGCGACGCCGAAGAGCAGCGTCGCGACGCTGTTGCGTCTAGAGCACTTTCTGGGCAAAAAACAGCAGCTGTTTCTCGTCTTTTGGCCTCGATTTTTTTCCCGATTTCTCCGATTTTTATCTCATAAAAACCTATTCTAGACCCAAACTTACATGGGACTCGATTTTACATAAAATACCCGAAACACCGGGCCCTTACATGATCAAGCACATAAAAATAGTAAAATCTATGACCATAAAATTAACCTAAACAGTTCAGTGCAAACCATATATACATTATGCATTAATCAATCCCACCAATAGGCAATGCAAATTTTAGAGAAACAAAATTAGATCTACGATCGGCTCTGATACCAATTGAAGGATTGGAATTTTGTAATTCCGTAAAGCGGAAGCGTGATTGGGACCGATTCGTAATTAATTTTGTTTAATCTAAAATACCAATAAATTAGCAATAATATTAGAACTATTCTAAATATATGTTAAGGCTAAGCATACAAAAATATTAGATCTAAATCTAATATATATAGTAACAAATTATTTACTCTCGTTGACGACTAAGATTAAATTCACCAATTTCTTGTGAAATAATCACAAACTAGTGCGAACACCACCACTATGGCTACACCGGTATGACTCTGAGACTTCTAGAGGGAGCCTTGAGGGGAATTCTCTGAGAGTAGGAGAATGAATGAGATGCCTTTCACCCCACTCAGGGGTCCTATATATAGTAATGGCCAAGACCTTTTTCTTAATAGACAAAGGAAGGCCTTTTCGTAATAGGAAAAGGTCTCTAATTTTAATAAATAATTAATTAATTCCATAATTAATTAATTACCCAATTAAATATCATATATTTAATCTTAGGGATTTTATTAAAATTAAAATTAATATGAATTCAATTCATATTAAATTTATTTGAACTCTTTCAAATATTTTCTCTCAAGAATTAATTTTTGAAATTAATTCAAAAATTATATTATAAACTTTCATAAACTTTTTTATTATAATGCATCAATATACATTATACGATTCCCCAAATAAATTGAACAATTTTAATTTACAATTTATACTTAATTGTCTCAAGTCTCTTTATGAGCTACCAGTGGGACCTAATGGACCTACAGATCAGAAGCTCTAACGATACGAGACTAATTGGCTAAACTCATTAACCAAGTTAGTCAACATTCGTTAACTGTGGGTCACTCCACTAAAGACCCACAGCTGCACTCTTCTCACTGTAGCATATTTCTGTGTCCACGGATATCGACCAATGCAGTAAGTCAATCTTTCACGTGTGTTCGTAACACCAGCTAGGTCAAATTACCGTTTTACCCATGGGTTACCTCTGGATCCTTAAGTACCACTGATCCCTCTAATGAACAAGTTGTTTAGGGTCCAACCACTAAACATGAGTTCCTCTCGAGCCAGGAGAGGATGGTGCGCCTTTGTTCAGGCCTCGGAATGAGCCCTTAAGGGAACACACATCTACTTACCCTAATAGGGGAAGGAGTGAATTCCATCTTGTACTGTTATGTTCCCAGCCCCCATTCGATCTTCCCGCTTAAATTGTAGGATTATTGAGTCGGCGAATTGGCCACTCTCACCCATACAAATCTAAGGAGAATTCCTCCTGAAAGGAGTTCATAACAGACTCAGGATTGAGATTGAGTTACGTAGGTCATCCTATTGAAATAGAAACCTAAACTAGTTAACGGCTTTACATCTAGTGGTTACTCTTTCCCGGTCCGGTCTTATGCAAACTCGTTGCATAGGATACCCCCACTCACATGTCTCCTACATGGATGCTTTGGATCATTGCATCTGTATCGAATACAAGGTGGGTCGTATCACATAGTGTCACTAGAATAAGGTACCCAACCTTATCCCTATACTATAGACCTTTTAGGTTGTTACTTGGACACCGATCCCCGTATGTCCCCACATACTAGTCCAAGTTTCATTTAAACAACCTTGGATCTTAGTTTATTGGATTTAGGGTTTATTAATGCAAACTCGATTATTCAATAACCAAATTACCGAATCACTCAAATAACACTTTGTTGAGATCGATTAATTTGTTTCATTTACTATCTACGAGTTTTAGGGCATAAAACCCAACAAGTAAAACAAACATTAGAAAAGTCTTGAGCATGCTATTCATTAATCTTAAGTTCAAACTATTTTAAGATTTCTTCATGAGTATGCGGTGCTTGCTTATTCACCTTGCATGTGTTCCATTTTTGCTTGAGAATTCAAAAATCATTGAGGCTTGAGTGATTCTATTTCATGCATCTTTCGAATTTATTTTGCACGGGACTAGCAAAAGCTTAAGTTTGGGGGTGTGATAGCGGGCAGAAATGTCTTTATTTTAGTCCTAAATTATTAAGCTTTTAGGCCCTTTAATTGTGTTTTTATTGAAGAAATCTAAAATATTTTGTTATTTGGTCTTTTGGAGAAAATTATGGATTTTTGGTGGAAAATGCTCTAAAATGAGCCATCGAAGCCCAAATTTCCATGCATGGGTCAAGGGGAAGCCCAAAAGGTTAACCATTTAAACATGATCCAAAAAATAAATGAAGGAAGGCCCAATTTCAAGCCCAATCCGCGCCAGCCTGGTTTGAAAACCGCACAGCGTCGCGACGCTGTCCCGTTTCTTGGCCAGCAAGTTGAGTGACGTCACAACGTCGCGACACTGAGCCGATAGCGTCGCGACGCTGTCCTATTTCCGGGCCTATATAAGGCGCCCCTTGGTGTCATTTTTTACCATCAATCATCATTCAATCCTTTAATTCCTTTCTTTTTTGGCTCCTTTGGAGCCTTCTCTCAAGCCTTTTAGCCTTTTGGAGAGTTCTTAGTGGGAAATTTTTGGGGAGTTTTGGGCAGCACTCTAGGAGGCTCAAGGTGTGCTCGGAGGGACTCCAAGCGCCAGCGACGGGGTCTTCGACGATCATTTCCTTTCCTTTTATTTTGCTCATATTTATGCTTTCCATTGTATATTTTGTGAATATTTTAGCTATGTATAGCTAAACCCCAATTTGGGGTCTTGTAATGAAATTATAGTTAAATGTTGTTATAATTGTCTATCTCTTGCCCTCTTTTACTAATTATTTGTTTGGATGGTCGTAATGCTGTATGCAATCTGGCCAATTGTATATTGATCTGATTCTTAATGGAAACTCGACGAAGAGAAATTAGGATAGATCATGATCCATGCAACTAGTTTAATTGTCCATCGTGACAACGAGATTAGTTGATTAAACTTAGATTCCTAAAATGAATAAGAGCGTAATAATTAACGTATTTTGATGGCGCTAAGGACACTTAGGTTGTTAAAATGGGTTAATTAGAATTAGGGGAAACCGACAGGAGAACATATGTGATTATTGGAGATTCTAGGAGTATAATTAGTTGGGCAACGAGATAGGTTAATTATAATAATTATTTAGCTATTAATTGATTTTCAAGACCCCACTTCCCATTTAAAAACTCTTTCTCCATATTTTTATTTCTCGATTGATCAATTTAATTTCCTTAATTGCTTCAATTTTTAATTCCCTTTTATTGCATGTTTTGGTCCCTAAATTTTATTTCCCCCAAGTATTTTTTGTGTTCTAGTAATTTTTGCTTTGCTTAAATTTCGCTTCGCCTCCCTATGGATTCAATACTCGGAATATTTCCGTTTTATATTACTTGCGGCCCGTGCACTTGCGGTATTGGCATAACATTACCCATGGTTTATCTAGGTTCGTAGGTGTTGCTCAACCTTCATAAGTCCTAAAATATGCTTATTAATTAGTTGTTTTAGTTTAAATCATGTAGTTCATCAATGCCATTTAGTCTTGTCCCCTATGTAGCTTTGCCCGATCCTTATAGATTCTTTAAGCATGGTTTAAATGAGCTTTTGCTTGCTGTTCGTGGCTTAAAAAGCATGCTAGATCAAGTCTAATTAATTAGCTAGGCCTTGGTTGCATTGCCTAAGTTTTAGGAGTTCTTAGAATGTCATTTGTGTGACTTTTTACTTGTTGTCCAGTGGCTAAAAAGCCTTAAATATGGTCATTCAGCGAGTACCCATTGCCCGTCGTGCCTTAGACATGGTGGCCCATGATCTAAAGGTGTTGGGTTTTTAATTTGGGAGATCTTGAGTGGTTGTCCCACAAGGAAATAGGTCCTCTCTTAGTTGAATTAGGTCTTTTAAACATGTTTAGGGTCGCTTTAAGTTGGTTCTAGATTAGTAGGTTGTATTCCTGTTGTTTAGGGCTTTATTGGACTACCTTGGATTACTAAGGTTGCCTTGGAAGCGTTGTAGGTAAGTAGTTTCTACTTACTAAGCTTGTTTGACTGCATGAAGCATGATCGTTTGTTTATCTGTTTTCTTATATTTGTACTGAGTATGAAATTGATATGCATGAACTGTTGAGTTGTAAAAGTTGAAATGGTTGTGTTAACCATGAATCGTGTTTACTGTGTTGCTTGAGTTGTATACACTTAAGGTGTTTAAGCATGATGAGTGTTGTCTTGAGCATGGGGAATGTTGAGTTTAGCTTTTGAGTCTTGCTTGCATGTTGCATGGGGGATGTGTAGCATGAGTCGGGTGTGAGGCACAGCACATTGTGCGTAATTCATGTGTAGCGAAGCGTGACGCGAAAATCATATGGGTGTGAGTGCGGAGCGTGACGCGGAAATCACGTAAGAGTGGCACAACACGTGACGCAGAACTCATGTGGGGTAGGTGTGGAGCATGACGCGAAAATCATGTAATTAACGTAGCACATGGCGCGGAATTCATGTGTATGGGAGCATGACGCGGAAATCATGTAACTAGCGCAGCACATGACGCGGAATTCATGTGTAGCGGAGAATGACACGAAAATCATGTAAGTAGCGGAGCATGACGCGTAAATCATGTATTAGCGAAGCATGACGCAGAAATCATGTAGTTGCGGAGCATGACGTGGAAATCATGTGGAGTCTAGTGTGTGATGCATTTGCATGAGTTTGTTGTTTTTAAGCATCTGATTAGTTTATAGCTTAAAAACATGTTTCTTATTGTGGTTATGTAACCTGTTGGATCTGTGTGCTCAACATGTTGATTGTTTTGATTGTGTTTGTTGCTTGGTAAGTGTGAGCTGCTTACCAGTACCACGGTTGTACTAATACCCCCTTCCCTATCTTCCCCCCAACATTTTAGATGTTGCAGGTTTAGATGATGAGCTGGACCTTGGTGAGGAAGAGGAGAACATCGAGGAGGAACCCTAGGGCGTTTGGGTTTCCTTTCCCTTGTTTTGGTGGATTAGGCTGTAGTTGATTAAGTTTTATTTTGCCATGCTTGAGAAGGCTAGCTTAGTGTTGGTTAACTGTTGATCTGTTTTGGAAAAATGTGGTTAAGTGGTTTATATTATGAACTTATGTTTAGTTCTAACGTTATCTCATTTAATAAATAAAAGCCGAGTAAGTATCTTGTTCTGTTGCATGACTAACTTAGTGAATGTGTTATGAGGCCTGACTCGTATAGTGAAGTAGGTTGTGAATCTGAAATGTAGTTGGTGGAGTTCGGCTGAATTGTTTAGAAGTGTTTAATTGCTTATCAGGTGTTGAAAATTTTGGTTCAGGCCATTTTATGCCGTTATGATGCCGAAATTTTCGGTACATACAGTTCAAAGTGGTTTAGTTCCATAGTTAAGGTTAAGGGTTGTAGTAGCGTCTCTAGGCTAAGGGTTTGAAAACCTGGGGCGTTACAAATAACGAGCTGTAGAGTGTTAAAAATTCATCAACACATCATTTAACTTTGTAAGTCACTACGATTGTATAACATAACTCATTGAAAACTACATGCATATTGGACACAAAATTCTAATTTCTAAAAGCTTTATATAAAAGCATGTAAATAAAATAACGAAGATGTAACTGTGGTTGCAATCACAGGTTGTACCGTCATAAACATCATTTGCATGAACTTTGTAAATCACTGTGATTATTAAATACCTGTTTTTTACCCATGAAAACTTTGTTTTGCGTGTGTAAAATTAACATCGTACGAGTACAAAAAATTGTTCATTTCTAAAAACCATGTGATCAACAATGTCATTCTATTATGAACTAAAAACTCTAAATAGGTTCTACATAAAATCCATTAGATGGACTCTAAGCATTTATTGACTAATGAACACGTATGTCACGTGGCGAAGAAAATACGAACTTTCACCAACCAATGACAATTTCGAAAGCTATTCACTTTAAATTACTTCCAATATCAATTCTCATAATGGCAACTACTATTATAAAAAAATATCAATATTCAAAAGTCATTCATAATTAGGAACTTCTTGCAACTAAATACTCTTTGGCACAAACTTGAATCATCACTCGTGTTCTTATATTGAATCATCCAATCCCCTACCCAAAAAGTTAGACCGTTCGTATAACATGTTTTAAGAACTAAAGTTCTCTTCGTAGTATATGTTTTGCATTTATAAACCGATTGGCTACAAAATGATATTTAAACGGTTTATCTAAACAAACTTCCTTCTTTTTCTTGTTGAGTATCTAATTAAACTCAAAATATTTATGTTCAGAGTTCTTGGGTGTTAGTCCCCCCATAATATTTCAATCTTGATTATATTATTACTCCACAAGCATAATAAAATAACGCATTAATATACATGGCTCATTAAACACAAAATTGAAAGTTTATAAACATCTTATATAATTATAATCATCGCAACTTTGACGCACTAGTAAAAGTCTATGAACTAAACTTATAACATACAACAATTTTTAATCCCACAAATAATTCAATAAAGAAAACGAAATTACTAAACATGTGTAAAATAATTATAAGTTTATTTGATGATCACAAGGAAATTTTGAGATAAGGAGAGCATTAACAGGTCTACCTTTGTAGTTTCAGAGAGATATGAATGAACTTGGTAACAATTTTAAGAAATACAGAAAGTTGAACCGTATTGTTAACTATTACATGACAAATAGTATAGACTATATATAGAAGAAATGTTTTTTTATAGAATGTCAAACAAATTAAACATTACAAACTACTATATTTAGCCAGTTTTAGTTTCAGAAAGTCCTTATCAAATTCATTACATTACCAGAAAAAGTTTTATATAAAGAAAAAGCCAAATGGTGAGAATAAGGCTTATACTTGAGCAATAAAAAGTGAGTTTACCCATACAAAAAAAGTCCATAAAACCTACAAAGCAAAAAGCTTTATATTACATATTTTAAAAAAGATGGTTCATAAAGCAGCATCAATTTCATGCAAATCTCTCCTTCAGTTATTCAGCTTTCTTTCCATTTTCTTGTTAGTTATTACACCAACAGGTAACAATAAAAAAAGAAAACACATAAATTCTATTGGATGATTACCTTGATTACCACAAATAATAATACATTCCTATGTCTGAATTCATCATAAACATTTTATTGTTCTTTTCTACTTCATATTGTTTATTTTGTTTACAAATTCAATTAACCCAACTTATGCTTGAACTTTAGGTTCTTTGGCGAGACGAAGCTATGAAAAAGAGACAAGTATTAGAAGATTGGAGAATCTAGTCCATGAAAATCGTGGTGTGGCCCCGCCAAACGACGATGACATGGTTGTAGTGGATTATTCTCCACCGAGATTTAGCCCTGATGTCCATAACTAGCACGAAGAATAGAAATTAAAAAACCAAAATCCAACTACTATATATATATATATATATATATATATATACGAATAATTATTGTATAATATTGTTTATGTGATATGATATTGTATGTTACTATATTGTTTGAATATATATAATTGTCATTGTTTGAAGATAAATTCTTGGAATATTAAAAAATTTGAAGTACTTCTATATAATCAGTACTGGTGTCTATATGTGTATATATACATGGACATGGTAATTATGAAAAATAATATACAGTGTCATTTAAGTAGGTTGTATTTCCCAATATTGAAATACAAATGAGTTGAATTAGGTGGTTGTGATAAAAACAAAAAATAAAAAATAAAAACTGAATACATCAATAGACAACAAATATCATAATTTTCGTTTTGTTTAAAGGAAAATAAAATATTTGAAATTAGGACAAATTAAAAATTTCGTAAATCAGACATAAGTACAAATAAACAAAACTATCAACAACGAAGACATTAGTTTCTTCATTTTACCATGCATTGGTCATATTTAGTATAAATAATACTTGCTACAGTGAATTAGTGAAAAATAGTCTAATGAAATAATTTGTAATATATATCGAACGATACATAAAAGCATGTAAAAAAATGATGGTGATGTAATTATGATTGTAATAACGAGCAGCAGAGTCTTAAAAATTCATTAACACATCATTTAACTTTGTAAGTCACTACGATTGTATAACATAACTCATTAAAAACTACATGCATATTGGACACACAATGATAATTTCTAAAAGCCTTATATAAAAGTATGTAAATATAATAACGAAGATGTAACTGTGGTTGCAATCACAAGTTGTACCGTCATAAACCATCATTTACATGAACTTTGTAAATCACTGTGATTATTAAATACCTGTTACCCATGAAAATTTTGTTTTGTGTGTGTAAAATTAACATTGTACGAGTACAAAAATTGTTCATTTCTAAAAACCATGTGATCACCCATCTCATCCTGTTATGAACTAAAAACTCTAAATAGGTTCTTCATAAAATCCATTGGATGGTCTCTAAGCATTTATTGACTAATGAACACGTATGACACATGGCGAAGAAAATACGAACTTTCACCAACCAAGGATGTAACGCCTCAGGTTTTTATAAACTATTAACCTAGTGACATTACTAACTCATGACGAAAACTACTCGAGTGCTCCTAAATATTCGGCATCATAACGACGTAAAACGGACTAAACCCAAATACCTACTAGAACAAAAACAAAACTTCTATAACATTCCCAACAACGACTCCATACTACAATACAAACACCATACGAGTCAGGTCTTGTATCAACAACTTTCTAACCAGAACACAACCTTAAGAAAATTTACAACTTTAGTTCATTCAAAACAAACTTAATTATCAATAACTAAGTGAGTAGATAGAGTTCTTTAAAACAAACACAACTAGAACTAGAGTTTAACAAGAATGATCATAACTAAACCTAACAGAACAACAGTTGTCCAACAAAATTAAGCAACAAACTATCCAACAATAAAATGGAAAACAGCATAGACTAGCTATGGTCCTTCCTCATATGCCTCCTCTGCATCACCATGGTCCACGCAATCCTCATAACCTGCAAAATCTAGTAGTTGGGGGGAGAGAGAGGGGAGGGGGTCAGTACAACCATGGTACTGGTAAGCAGCCCCTACCTGAGAAGCCATCAAACAACAACCAAGCAAACAACATGCTTTTCATTCGCAAACAACATACTTCTGAAGCTATAAACACAACATGCTTAGAAAACGAGTAAAAATGAATGACTCTCCTAAGCTATAGCTTATGCCTCTCTCCATGCAACTCACTAGCCACTCAAGCTCCACGAGCTCACTCAACGCTCATATTTAGCCTTCACATGGCTCTCCACACATGATTTTCGCATCACGCTCCGCAAAACTCTCCAAGACTGACCCTTCGAGTTGCATCGACCCCTGACCATTTATACCCAGGACCTCGACATTTCTCTACAGAGCTCGGCGTTCGACCCTTGACCATTTATACCTAAGGCCTCGAACTGTGCATCGACCCTTGACCATTTATACCCAAGGCCTCGATGACTAAGCAACGTATTGACCCTCGACAATTTATACCGAAGGCCTCAATACTTGCCTCAAGACTCATCACACTGACCCTTGACCATTTATACCCAAGGCCTCGATGCTCATCTTATCTAACATTGGCATGTCGACCCTCGACCATTTATACCCGAGGCCTCGACATCCAATAGTGATATATCAACCCTCAACCATTTATACCCGAGGCACTGATAACCACTTAACTTTCCTCGAAACAATATCAACCCTCAACCATTTATACCCGAGGACCTGATATCTCAACCACAAAGCTAGTCCTCTTTAAACCAATGGTGACATGCCACCCCTCGACCATTTGTACCCGAGGTGCACTGACATTCACCCATCCTCCCTTTCTTTGACATTTAGTTCCCTGACCTCTTTCTCACAACCGTCTAGAATGCATATGCCCTGCAACATGCTTCTAGATTCATGTACTATGCCCACCAAGCATAAACATACCATAACATGCTTAGTCCATGCATAACTCAATAACTCACAACAGAACTAGCATGCTTACAACAAAACATCACAACCAACGCTCATATATTTCAGATTCACATGTATACATATAACTTATAAGCAACGGAACAAGTATAAAGCATATAAAAAGCGTGTAACAAACAACACGCAACATGCAATCAAAAAGACTTCATCAAATAATAACTACTTACCTATTGCACTTCTATGCGATCCTAAAGGATCAACAGAACCAACCGGAGGAGCCTAAAGAGCCCGAACTACAAGCAACAACTACTAAGGGTTAGGAATTGTGACGCCCCATGCATTTTGGTATATTTATATTCCGTACATCTAGTCAAATTAAATGTAAATTTTATTTGGACTAGTACTAAGAAATTATTAATTTAAAACCAAGGTGTTTGGGAAATTATTATTGGGATTTAATCGTTATGTTAAATTAATTCCTTCCTAAAGCTCGTTAAATTCCAAGTTACCGTTGTTATAAGGTTGAAGCATTGAAAATTTTATGCTAATCAAAGGGATTTAAGTTGGAGTTCTATTCTTTGTAATCCTATTTTTGGATGGTTGGTTTTATGGGTTTATGAGAAAGAAATAAGAAAAAATCAAAGAAAAGAAAAGGAATTAAGGAAAAAGCCCTAGCCCCTCATCTTCCCTCTCCATCTCTTTCCTCTTTGCCGTGAAGGACCCCCCCCCCCAGCCGTGTAGTCCAGCCGCCGCCGTTCCCGTTCAAATTGCGCCGCCGCCCAGCCGCCTCGCCGTCGCCGGTGTTGAAGCGCTGCCACCCCGCAGCCCAGTCGTCACGTCGTCGCCGCCCAGTCCACGCGAACTTCCATCTCCGCGGGTTCTCTCTCTCGCTCGGTGTTGCGTGGTGGCCGTTCAGCCGCTGCTTGCTCGCGCCGCCATCTTCCTCTCTGTTTTCGTGGGTTTCACGGTTCAAGACCTCTCTGTCCGTGCGTTTTTGGCCAAGAAAAAACATGGGTAAGTCTCTTCTCCCTCGATCTAGTTGATTTGAGGCCCGATCTAACTCCCTTGTGTCTTTATTGGTTAGATCTTGCGCGAACAGCAGCTCAAAATCTCGTTTCTTCCGCGTTTCAGCTTTAGAAATCGTGGGTAAGCCTGTTCCCTTTCCTTTTCCAAGTGGTTTAAGGCTTGGTCTAAGTTTCTCTTGGCTTGGTGTTGTTAGATCTCGCGTGTCTAGCGATTCGGAGTCCCATCGACCTCGTTTCAGTCAAATCCGCCTTTGTCCAGCAGCGTTTTTGGGTGTTTTCGGCACCACTTGACTATCCCGGTAAGTTTAAACGCTTACCCATGTTCAGTTGGTGCTTAGGATTAAATACCCATTCATTTGAGTGCTGGAATTTATGCTTTGATGTCGAATTTCTAATTTGCAGGACCGTCTTTTCTCAGTTCGTGAGTGTTTCGGCGTCAATTATCGTTCCCGGTAAGTTTAGCCTTTACCCACTCATGTTTAGAGATTTAAGTAAAATGCCCATTAGCGTTAGGTGCTGGAAAAGTTAATTGTGGTTGATTTTCTGATTTGCAGCGCCGTCTAAGAGTTCGAAACACTTCAACTCGAATACCCACTGCCCAAGGAGCGTTCTAACACGCAGTTCGAGGTTAGAATAACTCGTCTAACGTGAAAGCAGGTCTGTTTGGGTAAGTTCCTTACTGTCCTCTGTTCTATAGCTTCAAGTTGTAGTGCCCGTTAGGTGTTTAAGCCTTAGATGTATTTTTAGATCATTACCCATTAGTTATTTAGACTATTAAAGGGTTGCCCAACCTTTATAGGTTCTAAATTATGCTTTAAATGGGTCATCGTGACTGTTTTGAGTAAAAAGCATGTAGTTTAGCAACGCCCATTTAGTCTCGTCGCTTTTATAGTTTTCCCCAACCCTTTGTAGGTTCTTAAAGCATGAGTTAATTGCTTTTGCTTGTTGTCCGTGGCTTAAAAGGCATGCCAAATAGGTTCCTATTAATTATCTAAGCCGTAGTCGCATTGCCCAAGTCTTAGGAGTCCTTGGAATGTCACTCACGTGACTTCTCACTTGTTGTCCAGTGGCTAAAAAGCCTTAGTTATGGTCATTCAGCGTATACCCATGACCCGTTGTGCCCTAGACATGGTTGCCCATGGACTAAAGCTTCTGGGTTTCAAGTTTGGGGAATGTTGAAGGCTGCTTAACAAAGAAATAGGCCTAGTAAGTGGGATTTGGCTTTTCAAGCGTGTCTTAAAGTTTCTTTAGGTTGGTTCTAACCTTTTAGCTGCCTTTGTGACTTAGGAGCTTATCTTGGAAGCGTTGTAGGTAAGTAGTTTATATTTACTAAGCTTGTTTGACTGCCTGAAGTATGTTGTTTGTTATCTGCTTTACTTATTTTTGTGCTAAGTATGAACTGCGATGTATACGCTGTCATGTTGTGAGCATTGAAATGGTTGTGTTAATCTTGAATCGTACTTATTGCATTGCTTGAGATGTGTACGCTTAAGGAGTATAAGCATGTTAAGTACTTGTCTTAAGCATGGTTATTGTTGAGTCAAGCATGTTGAGTCTGGTTTGCATGTTGCATGGGAAAAGTGTAGCATGAGTCGGGTGTGAGGCACAGCACATGGTGCATTAATTCATGTGTAGTGGAGCGTGATGCGGAAATCACGTGGGTGTGAGTGCGGAGTGTGACGCGGAAATCACGTATGAGTGGCGCAGCACATGGCGCGGAATACATGTGGGGTAGGTGCGGAGCATGATGCGGAAATCATGTAACTAGCGCAGCACATGGCGCGAAATTCATGTGTAGCGGAGCATGACGCGAAAATCATGTGAGAAGCGCAGCACATGGCGCAGAATTCATGTGTAGCGGAGCATGATGCGAAAATCAAGTAGTAGCGGAGCATGACGTGGAAATCATGTGGAGTCTAGTGCGTGCGTTGCTTAGCGTGTGCTGTTTTTTAAGCATGTGTTTAGGTTTTAGCTAAAAGCATGTTGATTGTTGTGGATGTGTAACCTGTTGGATGCGTGTGCTGAGCATGTTGTTTGCTTTGGTTGATTGTTTGTGGTTAAGTAAGTGTGAGCTGCTTACCAGTACCACGTTGTACTGATACCCGCTTCCCCATCTCCCCCCAACATTTTAGATGTTGCAGGATTCGATGACGAGCTGGATATTGGTGAGGAAGAGGAGAACTACGAGGAGGAACCTTTGGGAGCTCGAGTTTCTTTCCTTGGTGTGTTGGAATAGGCTATAGTTGATGGTTTAATTTTATTTTGTGATACTCTGAGTAGGCTAGCTTGATTCTATCATTTGATATTTCTGTTAGGGTGAGAGTTTCATTTGATGATTAGTTTTTATTAACCGTGGTTTAGCTTTGTTCTTAGAGGCATCAACATTTATGAATAAGGTTGTAGTTAGCATTCGTTTGTTGTTAAAAGTTGATCAATAAAGCATTCTGTTGCGTGGCTAACTTAGTGAATGTGTTACGAGGCCTGACTCGTATAGTGAAGTTAGGTTGTGAAATCTGATATGCTGTTTGGTGGGGTTTGGTTTCGAGTTCATTTAGAAGTGTTGTTGCTTATCAGGTGTTGTAAAATTTTGGACTAGCCCGTTTTACGCCGTTATGCTGCCGAAATTTTCGGTATTTCCGGTTTAAAGTGGTTCAGATCTGTGGATAATAGTTGGAGGGTTGCAGTAGCGTCTCTAGGCTAGAGGCTGGAAAACCTGGGGCGTCACAGTTGGTATCAGAGCGATGTTGTTCCTGTAGACTGACCTAGATAGCCTAGGTTGTTTAGTTGTGTGAGTTAGAGGTTTTCCTCGTTCTCCTCTCCATCACCAGGTATGGAAGCATCATTATTTATTGCTTGTTGATATCTGTTGGATGTATAAGTTATTTGCTTGCCTTATATTGTTTTTGTTTGCTTGTTATTTGCTTTATGTCTTGTTCAAGCATGGTTGTTTTCCTTGGTTGCTTTATCTAGTAGAAGCTAGGCCTAGGATGTTCCCTTTAGGTGGCTAGATAGCTCGTGTTGTTGTGTGCTTGTTGTTTGGTAGTAGGAGTAGGATGTTGTCATAGTTCCTAGATAGCTTGCGTGTTTTCTATATGCATGCTGTGTTCCCTCAAACCTGAGGCGTTATAGGAATTGATTTAAAGCACCTAAGAGACTTCATAAAGGAAACAAAAGGTGCTGGAATTTACCGTTCAACACTCAAACAGCCTCGAATACAAGCTGATTTGTGTTCGAAACGATCCAACAACCAAGATCCCAAGTCATCGGGTTATGGTAACCAAAATCAAGGCCTTCCGGGTTGTGGGTATTCGCTGAACACGATCTTTGAGATCAAACGCTCGCTGAACAGCAACCGAATACACCTAATCCTACAATTTTGAAGTCGATAACGAATGGGTAATCCAAATTCGAATTCGAATAAGCATGGGTAAACCATATTCGAACTCAAACAAGCATGGGTCATGATCTAGGACAACTTTGAGGACTAAACTACATGTGTACAAGCTAGAACATGAAAAAAATTGAGTGGGTCAAAGCTAGACTTACCAAAAACGCCATAACACTTCGATGGAGGGGTGGAAATCAAACCAAACACGTGAATCGCTGCTGGCCACGGTTTGAGGTTGCTGAAATCACGAAATTTCTCCAAAATCGCGTGGGTTCCTTGATGCCAACGAAAACGAGAGACGAGGAATAGATATTTACGCCGTAGAGCATTAGAACAAACTCGTGGGTCTCACAAACTGCTGCACACGCGAGGAAGAAGGGAAAATCGCGCCGCTATCGTGGGTGGGTCGCCGGCTTGCTGCTCGAAGAGGGAGAAATGCAAGAGAAATGGCGGCGCAAGGTTGAGCTAGCACGTGACAGAGACGTGGAGAAAGAAAAGGAAACGCCTGCAGGTCATGCTGCTTGTGAGGGTTTTGCCGGAGAAAGAGATCGAGAGAGGGAGATGGCTGGCGGAGATAAAACGCACGGAGAGGGGGGATCTGCAGCAGTCACAGCGTGAAGATGAAGGGAAAGAGAGAAAGACACGAGATTAGGGCTCCAACTATATTCTTTTTCCTTTATTTTCTTTTTCTTGATTCTTTTCAAACACAACCAAGAAAGAAACACAAATAAATTAAGAGTTAGATCTTATCTAGGATCTTATTTAAAATCCCAAATGTAACTCCTAAAGGATTTGGGAAAAGAGAATAGCCTAATTAATTTGGGATTTGGGTATTTTGATATTTAAAATAAATATCGAATATTAAATCTCTAAACTTTAGGAAATTAAAGATTTAATTAAAAATCTCTTTTCCCTAAATTATAGAAATTTAAATTTAACGATCCAAGGCCACACTTAAATTCTAATTTTCCAAATTAGAATAAGAACGCCCAATTAATTCCAAAATGGCTCGATTTCGGAACGCGGGGCGCTCCAGAGGACAATTTTGAAAGCTATTCACTTTAATTTACTTCCAATATCAATTCTCAGAATGGCAACAACTATTAAAAAAACAATATCGATATTCAAAAGCCATTCATAATTAGTAACTTCTTGCAACTATATACTCTTTGGCACAAACGTGAATCATCACTCGTGTTCTTATATTGAATCATCCAATTCCATACGCAAAAAGTTAGTCCGTTCGTATAACATGTTTTAAGAACTAAAGTTCTCTTCGTTGTATATGTTTTTCATTTATAACCCAGTTGGCTACAAAATGATATTTAAACGGTTTATCTAAACAAACTTCCTTCTTTTTGTTGTTGACAATCTAATTTAAACTCAAAATATTTTTGTTCAGAGTTCTTGGGTGTTAGTCCCACCATAATATTTCAATCTTGATTATATAATTATTCCACAAGCATAATTAAATAACGCATTAATATATATGGCTCATTAAACACAAAATTGAAAGTTTATAAACATATTATATAATTATAATCGTCGCAACTTTGACACACTAGTAAAAGTTGATGAACTACACTTATAACATACAACAACTTTGAATACCACAAATATTTCAATAAAGAAAACGAAATTACTAAACATGTGTAAAATAATTTTAAGTTTATTTGATGATCACAAGGAAATTTTGAGATAAGGAGAGCATTAACGGGTTTACCTTTGTAGTTTCAGAGAGATATTAATGAACTTGGTAACAATTTTAAGAAATACAGAAAGTTGAACCATATTGTTAACTATCAGAGGACAAATAGTATAGTCTATATATAGAAGAAATGTTTTTTTATAGAATGTCAAACAACTTAAACATTACAAACTACTATATTTAGCCAGTTTTAGTTTCAGAAAGTCCTTATCAAATTCATTACATTACCAGAAAAAGTTTTATATAAAGCAAAAGCCAAATGGTGAGAATAAGGCATATCCTTGAGCAATACAAAGTGAGTTTACCCATACAAAAAAAGTCCATAAAATCTACAAAGCAAAAAGCTTCATATTACATATTTTAAAAAAGATGGTTCAGAAAGCAGCATCAATTTCATGCAAATCTCTCCTTCAATTATTCAGCTTTCTTTCCATTTTCTTGTTAGTTATTACACCAACAGGTAACAATAAAAAAAAACACATAAATTCTATTGGATGATTACCTTGATTACCACAAATAATAATACATTCCTATGTCTGAATTCATCATAAACATTTTATTGTTCTTTTCTACTTCATATTGTTTATTTTGTTTACAAATTCAATTAACCCAGCTGATGCTTGAACTTTAGGTTCTTTGGCGATACGAAGCTTTGAAAAAGAGACAAGTATAAGAAGATTGGAGAATCTAGTCCATGAAAATCGTGGCGTGGCCCCACCAAACGACGATGATATGGTTGTAGTGGATTATTCTCCACCGAGATTTAGCCCTGACATCCATAACTAGCACGGAGAGTTGAAATAAAAAAACCAAAATCCAACTACTAAATATATATATGTAATATGAATAATTATTGTATAATATTGTTTATGTGATATGAAATTGTATGTTACTATATTGTTTGAATATATATAATTGTCATTATTTGAAGATAAATTCTTGAAATATTAAAAAAATTTAAGTACTTCTATATAATCAGTACTGGTGTCTATATGTGTATATATACATGGAGATGGTAATTATGAAACATAATTTACAATGTCATGTAAGTAGGTTGTATTTCCCAATATTGAAATACAAATGAGTTGAATTAGGTGGTTGTGATAAAAAATAAAAAGAAAAAGAAAAAACTGAATACATCAATAGACAACAAATATCATAATTTACCTCTTGTTTAAAGGAAAATAAAATATTTTAAATTAGGACAAATTAAAAATTTCGTAAATCAGACATAAGTACAAAGAAACAAAACTATCAGCAACGAAGACATTAGTTGCTTCATTTTACCATGCATTGGTCATATTTAGTATAAATAATACTTGCTACAGTGAATGAGTGAAAAATAGTCTAATGAAAATAATTTGTAATATATATTGAACGATACATAAAAGCATGTAAAAAAATGATGGTGATGTAATTATGATTGTAATAACAGCTGTAGAGTCTTAAAAAGTCATTAACACATCATTTAACTTTGTAAGTCAGTACGATTGTATAACATAACTCATTGAAAACTACATGCATATTGGACACAAAATTCTAATTTCTAAAAGCCCTATATAAAAGCATGTAAATATAATAACGAAGATGTAACTGTGGTTGCAATCACAGGTTCTACCGTCATAAACCATCATTTACATGAACTTTATAAATCACTGTGATTATTAAATACCTGTTTTCTACTCGTGAAAACTTTGTTTTGTGTGTGTAAAATTAACATGGTACGAGTACAAAAATTGTTCATTTCTAAAAACCATGTGATCACCAATCTCATTCTGTTATGAACCAAAAACTCTAAATAGGTTCTACATAAAATGTAACGACCCCACTTCTCATTACTACTTCCTAGGGCCGTTACCACATGCATGCCTACTTACTTTTAAGAGAAAACTTATTTTGAAAGAAACAATAACACAAAATATTCGACATTTTAGAGAAAATAAGCCTTCCAGCCTGGGATCCCAAATAAAACAAGAAAACTTGTAAAAACTTCATTAAACAAATGTTTCCTAAGGAAAACACGGAGACATTTAAAACCTTAAGAACCACCATTTACAAAATTACCAAAAGCAAAATTAGAAGCTAGCCTATGCGGAAGTCATGATTACATGTTTTCCATGGCTTGTCAGCAGCAATCCGCCAAGCGCTCTGTATGTCCTTGCTCGTACTTGAAAGGAAACATTTTGAAAAGAATGAGTATTAAAAATACTCAGTAAGTAACGCTACTATTGGGAGGGGATTTACATGCATTACTTTGATAGCTTGTGGTTAGTTGCTGCTAAGGGCCTAATGGTCATCTCATTTCTTTTCATTTCATTTATTATGTCGTATGGGTCACGTGGACAATTAACCAACCTGTCGCATGCTTACCAACTCACTAGAGGTGCACGAGTGGGAATCGTGGGAGATCTCTACTCCCACTGATGGTAGAAGGCACCCAGTCAGTGGAGCCAAGTCTCACCCATCAAGGCACCTATGTGTGCATAGCACTCTAACTACCAACTCACTGGTGGGGCGTCCATGGGTTTTTAGTCGGGACTTTACTTCCACATATAATAGATGGCACCTAGTTTGCAAAGCCGAGTCCCGCCCATTTAGCTCCTCATCTCAGTTTATAAACATCTCAATCCTAGGTGTTTAATTGCCACGGTCCCTACTAGGATAAGTAACATATCCTCATTTCGTATTAGGGCCCCTATTAGCAAGTTTAACTTGCAACCTAACCATCAAGTTTCTTTCCCATAAAGGTTTCCGAAGGGCTAATCTAACATGTTCTAACTACCTCGCCTTTCATCTCATTCAAGCATAGATATCAGAACCAACATCCAAAACACTAAGTAGAAAAGGCATATGCATATTTTAAACAACCAACAACCAATATTAGCACATCGTAATCCAAGTGATATCACGAAACTTAGCCTCGTTATTCGGCAGCATAACGACATACGTATAGCTGTCCCCAAATTTCTTATCACCTGTATCAAGTTTTAGAGAGTAAAACCATCTCAAAACTACATTGATGTGGTTGATGGGAAACCTCTCTTAAATACACTTTGAATGAACTAAAACTATCTAAAAATATCAATATAATAACTAAAATTGTTACAACAAAATACAACATACTAGCTCCAATTTGACTGATATATCTATTACCCCCCCTTTAAGATGGAGCGTGGAGGTTGAAAATACTCATCTTGCTCATAAACTCTTGCAAAACCGAAGCAGCCAGAGGCTGGGTGAACATATCAGCAAGCTGAGATCGAGAAGGAATGGGTAAAAGCTTGAGGAAACCACGTTCAATCCGGTCACGAACAAAATGGAAATCGATCTCGATGTGCTTTGTATGCTCGTGAAAAATAGGATTGGAAGCAATGGAGATGGCGGCCTGATTATCACAATAAACCAAGGCAGGCGAATGAGAAGAAATTTGTAAATCATTCAATAAATGGGATAACCAAGACAACTCACTAGAAACAGAGGCAAGAGCTCTATATTCGACTTCAGCAGAAGAACGAGATACGGTAGCCTGTTACTTGGTCTTCCAGGAGATAATGGAATCTCCCAAAAAGATACAAAAACCAGTAATTGAGTTTCGAGACTCAGGACAAGAGCCCCAGTCAGAATCAACAAACGCCTTCAATTGGAAATTCTGTGTTGCTCGAAGTAAAATGCCCTATCCAATAGTCCCTTAAATATATCGCAACAAATGATAAGCTGCCTTTAAATGTTCTGTGCTTGGTTTTGCCACGAACTGACTGAGTTTGAGAACAGAAAAACATATATCCGGACGCGAGATTTGAAGATACAACAAACGACCAACAATTCTTCTATAATCAGAAGCAGTAGATGAATCAAGTAACGTACCAGAAGTAGTTGATAAGCGAAGACTTGGAACCATAGGATGTAAGACTAGTTTAGCACCGAGAAGCCCACAGTCTTCCAAAATTTGAAGACAATATTTTCTTTGTGAAACATATATCCCCTGTGTTGATCGAGATAGTTCCAAGCCAAGAAAAATTTTTGCTGAACCTAAATCCTTAAGCATAAATTTTGACCGAAGCAAATCCTTGACTCAAGCAATTTCAGTAGGAGAATGACCCGTAATTAGTATGTCATCGACATAAACTAACAAAGCAATGAAAGTAGAACTTTTGACTCTAGTGAATAAAGAATAGTCAGATTTGGACTGAGAGAAGCCATTCAATGTCAACACACTCGAGAATTTGAAAAACCATTGACGTGAAGCTTGTTTAAGGCCATATATTGATTTATGCAATTTGCAGGCAAGAGAAGCAGAAGATGTTGACTTAATATCACCATAATCTCCAAGAGGTAAAGCCATATATACTTCCTCAAATAACTTCCCATTTAAAAATGCATTATTGAAATCTAATTGTGTTAAGCCCCATCCAAAAGAAGCAGTATGTGACAAAAGGAGTTTAACATTGACTATCTTTGCAACAGGAGAAAAAGTGTCAAAATAATCGATACCTTCCTGTTGATTATACCCTTTTGCCACAAGGCGTGCTTTGTAACGATCCACAGAACCATCTGCTTTGTGTTTAACTCAGTAAACCCATTTACTGAAGGTGTTCATATAACACATACGGAAGCAATTTTAGGATCGGATGCACTTAACTACATCAATTTTAGAAAATGAAAACATGTTGTCCAAATACCGTAAACAGAGAGCATAATTTGTACCAACCTTTTTGGAGACCGATTCAACAACTCCCTTTCATTCCTTTGATCACGAACGGTGTGTGGACCACCTCTAGTGTCTTCCCTACTATTCTCCGGCCAAGAACGACTTGTGGGAGTCTATAGAGATAGGGAATGGGAAGGGAATGCTTGAAGGTTCAAGCACTAGAGAGATATATGGAGATGAGTGAGTTTGAGACCAAAATCTAGCAGCATAACAATATGGAAATGGCTCTCTTCATTCTTAATCTGATTTTGCATCTACTTATAGAGATATTCCATGTAAGGAAAGGCCTTGAGATGCAAGACACATGGTGGTAATGCAACCCAAAGTGGATTCTAGGTGTTTAAGTCACAACACATGCAACAAGTGCATGGATGTGTTGTATTCCACTTTGTATCAACATGCAAGAGTGGAAATCCATCTAAATCCACTAAGTTTGATCCACAATCAGATTTTGCTTGCATTCTAATCCAAATTCCAATTCCAAATTGAAATTGATTTCATGGCAATTAATTAGAAACGTTTCCAATTAATTTGTTATGATTAATCCAATTAATCATTGACACCTTGTGCAATCTAATTATATATGATTCCTAGTATTTAAAACACTTTTAAATACATAATATCTCATTTTCCAATTTAATTCATAATTAAATATTGTGTCAGACACAATTTACGAAAATGCCCTTTTTCCCGATTTAGAACAATTCAAATAATCCTATCTTATTATTCTAGGCTTTATTCCGATATGAGCTAGTAGGGGGACCTAATGGACCTATAGATCATGGGCTCCAACGATTCGAGGCTAACCGACTTAATCTCATTAACCAAGCTTAACCAACATTCGTTAACTACTGGGACACTCCACTATAGCCTGGTAGTTGCACTCCCCTCACTCTAGATATATTTCCGTCCACTTTATTTAACCATGTTCAGTAAGTCGATCCTTCACAGGTTGTTCGTAGCTATAGCTAGGTTAAATGACCGTTTTACCCCTATAGTACTTCTAGATCCTTAAGTCCCGCTGATCCTCTAATGAACAATTGGTTTATGGTTCAACTAATAAACCGAGTTTCTCTCAGGCCAATGAGAGGGCGGGATCCCTTTATTCAAGCCCCAGAGTCAACACTTAAGGGAGCAACCTCTATATTATCCCTAATTTGGGTAGGAGTGAATTCCTTCTCGCACGACTATGTCCCCAACTATCTACCCGTTCCTATCCCTGAAATGGGAGGTTTATTGAGTCGGCGATATTGAGCCACTCTCACCTATGCAGATCTCAGGATAAGCTCGAATAAACAGGAGTTCATAGTTAGCTCAGGACTAAGATCGAGTTACCTAGGTCATCACATGAAATAGTCAGTCTCGTCAGTAAACGGTGTTATAAAGCGAGAGCGACTTACTTCTTGGTCCTGGTCTTATGCAAACACATTGCATAGGACGCCCCCACTCGCATGTCTCTACATGGACGATTTAGGATCACATCGTCTATACTATCTATAAAGTGGGCCGCGTCTCATAGTGTCCCCAGAATAAGGTACCCTACCCTAGCCCTATACTATAGACCATTTTGGCTATTACTCGAGCTTGATCCACTTTTATGTCTCTACATGAAGCTCAAGTGTTCATCCTATAGTCAGGGATCTTAGTTTATTGGATTTGGGTTATTTAACGTGCAATTTACTTATTCAGTAACGACTTTACTGAATGAATCTCGACAACAACTTTATGGATCAAGTATATAATTCGTTTAACATTCACGATCTACGAGTTTTAGGGCACCAATCCCAACAATCTCCCACTTGAACTAAAACTCTAGTTTACGTGGATGTACTATAATCCATAACAACAGTGGGTGAATAAATACTTGTATTAATAACAGAGTAAAAATACAATAAACTAGGGCATCTAAATACCCATTATACTAAGGCATCGATATACCGATTACAATTCTCCCACTTGCCCTAGATTATTTCTCGTACATATCTCGCAGACCTAGACCTTCTAGATGATTCTTGAACACTTTAGTCGTGAGAGCCTTCGTGAATGGATCAGCAATGTTGTGCTCCGACGCTATCTTCGTGACGATCACGTCTCCTCGGTGCACAATCTCCCTAATGAGATGGTATTTCCTTTCGATGTGTTTGCCTCTCTTATGGTTGCGAGGTTCCTTTGAGTTTGCAACTACACCACTATTATCACAGTATAGAGTAATAGGCAGATGTATATTTGGAACGACTTCCAAGTCAGCCAGGAACTTCCTGAGTCATACTGCTTCTTTCGCTGCTTCGCAAGCAGCTACATATTCGGCCTTCATGGTCGAGTCTGCAATGCATCCCTGCTTGATGCTATGCCATACTATTGCTCCTCCATTCAGAGTGAATATTGACCCCGATTTAGATTTCCTCGAATCTTTATCGGTTTGAAAGTCGGAATCAGTGTATCCTGTAAGGATCAAATCCTTAGCGCCATACACGAGCACATAATCCCTCGTTCTTCTAAGATACTTGAGGATATTTTTCACGGCTGTCCAGTGATCGAATCCTGGATTGTATTATATCTACTGACAATCCCTACTGCATAACAAATGTCAGGCCTTGTACACAACATGGCATACATTAGGCTGTCTACTGTAGAGGCAAAGGGAATTCGTCTCATGTCCTCCACTTCTTGAGGTGTCTGAGGACACTGTTCCTTAGACAAATTAATTATGTGCCTGAAAGGTAATAAACCTTTCTTGGAATTTTGCATTTTATATCTAACCAACAATTTTTCGATATAAGACGCATGAGACAGGGCTAGCGTTTTGTTCTTTCGGTCCCGAACAATTTGGATCCCTAGAACATATAGTGCCTCACCCAAATCTTTCATTTGGAATTGAGTTGCGAGCCATTGTTTGATGTCAGTAAGATAACCTACATCATTCCCGATGAGTAGGATATCATCCACATTCAGTACTAAGAAAGCTACGGAGTTGTTAATGATCCTTTTGTAAACACAAGGCTCATCAACATTTTGTTCAAAGCCATAAGATTTGATCCCAGTATCAAATCTCATATTCCAGGATCTAGATGCTTGTTTCAATCCATAAATGGATCGTTTAAGCTTGCAAACTTTTTGCTCTTGATCCCGAGTAGTGAACCCCTCTTGTTGAGACATGTAGATACTTTCCTGAAGATTGGCGTTCAGAAAAGCAGTCTTGACATCCATTTTCCATATTTCATAATTATAAAATGTGGCAATGGATAAAAGAATCCGAATTGACTTTAACATGGCAACAGGGGAGAAGGTTTCCTCATAGTCAATCCCCTCCCGTTGGGTAAAACCCTTTGCCACAAGTCGTGCTTTAAAGGTCTGTACCTTTCCAGCAGCGTCTCGTTTTCTCTTGTAGATCCATTTATACCCTATGGGTCTAACCCCTTCAGGTTGTTCTACAAGATCCATACTCAATTAAAATGCATGGACTCGATTTCCAAGTCCATGGCTTTAATCCATTCGTTCTTGTCAACGTCATCCATTGCCTATTTAAAGGTTAATGGATCCTCGATCCCGTCATCAGGTATGATGACTGTAGTTTCAATTAAACCCAAATAGCGATCAGGTTGTCTGACAACCCTCCCACTACGTCGAGGTTCTCTTATTTTTTCAAAAGAACGTGATTGACTCGAGGTGCCAGTTTCATCAACAACTCTTGTTGATGTTTCTGTAGCTTTGTTCGATAATTCGTTTAACACTATTTTGCTTCGTGGCTTGTGATTTCTAATGTGGTCTTCTTCTAAGAATGTGGCGTTTATGGATAAAAATACCTTATTCTCTTGTGGATCGAAGAAGTATCCACCTCTCGTTTCCTTGGGATAGCCTACAAATAGGCATAATTTTGAACGGGGTTCCAGTTTCTTTGAGTTAGTTACTAGCACGTGTGCTGGACGTCCCCAAATTCTAAAGTAACGTAAACTAGTTTTACGCCCTCTCCACAACTTAAATGGTGTTTCAGAAACACTTTTGGATGGAACGTTGTTCAAAATATAAACGACAGTCTGCACTGCATGAGCCCAAAACGAGTCAGACAATTGAGCATAGCTCATCGTGGAACAAACCAGATCTAATAGGGTTCTGTTTCTCCTTTCCGATACACCGTTTTGCTGTGGTGTACCAAGTGCTGAGAGTTGGGATGTGATTCCGTGTTCTATCAAATAGTCTTGGAATTCTAAATCCATATACTCTCCACCTCGATCAGATCGAAGCGTTTTTATCGTTTTACCTAATAAGTTCTCAACTTCTGCCTTGTACTCCTTGAACTTTTCAAGGGCTTCGGACTTATGATGCATTAGCTAAAGATATCCATACCTAGAATAATCATCAATAAAACTGATGAAGTATTCATACCCTCCTCGTGCTTTAACATTCATCGGACCATAGAGGTCTGAATGTATGAGCTCTAGAGGTTCTTCGGCCCTATAACCTTTTCCAGTAAAAGGTCGTTTTGTCATCTTGCCCTCAAGGCATGACTCACAGGGAGGTAATGAGTCGTCTTCTAACTCGCTTAGAATTCCACTCTTAACCAGTCTCCCAATCCTATTGAGATTTATGTGGCCTAACCTCAGGTTCCGAAGATAGGTATTCTCTTTAGGAGAAACTCTTTGCCTTTTACTACTTTGAGTAGTAGTAGTTTTGAACATTTCGGTATTGTTAACTGCTATACTCTCGATTGGTCTTAGAACATATAAATTATTTTCCATTATAGCTGAACAGACATTAATTCCCTTTCTGGAAATGAAAACTTCATTTAATGAGAAAGATATGAAATAAGTTTGTTCGAGCAAACAAGACACAAAAATCAGATTTCTTTTAATCTTTCGAACTACGTACACATTATCTAATAATATGTACTTGTTTTCTTGGAAAAATAATTTTATGCTTTCTACTGCTACAGCTGAGACGACTTCTCCAGTTCCAACTCTGAGAGTCATTTGTCTAGCTCCAAGCTGTTCCCAGAAACTCATTCCTTTAAATGAAGAACAAACGTGGTTTGTGGCCCCTGAATCAAGTATCCAGGAAGAACTATCGTTCTCCACTAAGCACGTTTCCAAGACTAGTAAGTCTTCGGTAGCGTTCTCGTAAGCTAAGCAGTTTGGTCGAGGACGTTCCTCATTTAAGACCAATAAATAGTTTGCCACTTTTTCTGTGTTTAAGCTCATATTCTTAGTACAATGTTCTAAACCGTTTAATTTGACGTCAGACAAAGCACATACGTTTTTCGACATATTGCTAAAACAAACAAATAACTTGTATTAATAATGTTGCACTAAACCCATTATACAAATACAATCAATCTAGCAAAAGTAATGAAGCACCCTATATTTCATAAATCTTTTGCAACGATAGTTCAGAGGTTTAGAGCAACAGCCACCGAGGGGTGATCAGCTACTCCTCCCCTAAATTGAGACGTTCTCAACCAAACTGTAACACCAGAATAACTCATATTCCGTTAGTGTTTAATTACCGTTGTTTGGTCAAGAAATTATTAACAATTTAATAATTTCCTGTAAGTGTGACCCGCCATCTTTCAGATCCCAGAGGTCCGCCCCAACAAGCTACGATCAAGAAAGACAATGTTGGGGCAAAACCTAAGAAACCTTGTCCATTACGGATTTCGCCCTGTTACCCCATGCTCAAAGCCCTCCGAAGTGATGGTCACACTATTGGCAACACGCAGGCGGAGCATGAAATCTCAGAACGTACCAATGGAGGAGACTAAAGGATGTGTTGACACACTTCCTGCTCCCACTTACTATAAACACTCTCTCCATTCACCTTGGTATTGAATCATGAAAACACCTTCTGAAGGGAGGTCACTTCCAGGGTGACACGAGGCCGAGCATGATTCTCACGGTGTGAACTTTGCGGAGATGCGTGGGAATAAAAAACTTGATATGAGACATCTTGTTTTTTTTATACGTTTCCTCCCACTGAGTATTTTAAGATTAGGGTATATTTACTTAGGTAAATTCCGGCTAAATGAATCTATCTAAGTCTATGCCTTATTAAATAAGGTCTTTACACTAAATGTCTAGGTGGATTAAACTCTTTTACTAACCTAGTGACATTGCATGCTAGTAAGACTATGGTTAATTCAACTCAGGTTCCGGACCATTTGCCGGGAGAGTTCCCTTATAACCAAGTCCTTCTGTCCTACTTAACCATATTTTAAATCTATTAAAATACTAAGTAAGACATTTTCTAATCCTATTAGAAACGTTGATCTTAGGTCTATTTAATTTTAAATAGTTTAAAATTATGTCATGATCCGAAGATCCTATGTTAGCATGCAACTCTTTGTTATAGGTTGAACGGTTTCTATTCATTAACTTTTATAACTCTTATAACTTTTTAATGAATTAGCCCTATAACATGCTTTCCAATGGTGATTTAAAGCATATAACAATCAAACATTCAAGTTATATAAAGCACCATTTAGAAACATCCTATGTCTAGGTGTGTATAACTCTTTATACTACGATGTCTAGATGATAACTCTTTAAAACCTCACATCGCTCACGCATGCTCATAAAACTTGGGTCAACCTAACTCAAGTACCGATTCGATGCCCAGGTAGGAGGTGTTCCGTAAACCGTCAACTTAAATACCTCCAGCCTTAGAAAGCATCTTACCGGGTGAGTTCTCTTGTAACCTTAGCTTTACAAGATATCGACCTAATCTACGCAAGTTGATTGATTTGGAGGTTCGTTAACCTAAGTGAGCATGCATTTATATTGTTATAGATTTTAAGTCTATCTCGGTTTATAACGCTTATAACGAACGAAAAATCCATAACTAGCTTTATTAGAATATAACCATTATCAACAAGCTAAGGAAGTTTCATGCTACATGCTTGGTTCGTTTTCATTTTATTAATATAACATTTATATTAACTAATCATAAATGAAATTAAACCATCCAACATGCATCTCCTAAATTAATATAACTATTATACTAATTTCATAAAACTTCATTCATGCATTCAATTAATATCATAAGTCTTATAACATATTAATTAATGCATGATTCATGCTTTCCTATGGTGGGATTTTAAATCTAAATGGCATACATTATGCACATAAAATACTATTTAATTAAAACATACACTCAATAATGCATAATTAATTAAATTAACTAAAGTGAATTGGTTTTGAGATTTTTAATCAAACAAAAACAAAAACTAAAATTATTACAATAATAATTTCAAATAGGGCTTGGACCGCTCCCGAACCATTGGAACCGACCCGAACCGCCCTTGGATTGCTTGAACCAGACCATTTTACCTTTAAGTGAAGAACATACTTGGGCTGGAACTAAAGAAACAGCATGCTGGATTTTTCGGCCAGCAGCGAACAGTCTCCGAATTTCTTTAAATTGACGGCCTAAATGGACTGTATTGACTCTCAAATTTTACAGACTCCAAATGAACACATTAATGCCCATAAACATGTAGGCAATTACAATTAATTCCAACGAATTGAACGAGAATTAAATTCGATCCCAAAACCAATTTTCTTTTGTTTTTACACAGTTCCATCATATGAAAAGCTACCCACCAAGCTAAAATTAATGCATGTTAGGTGCCTTAATCATGCTCTGATACCAATTGAAGGTGTTCATATAACACATACGAAAGCAATTTTTGGATCGGAGGCACTTAACTACATCAATTTTAGAAAATGAAAACATGCTGTCCAAATACCGTAAACAGAGAGTAGAATTTGTACCAACCTTTTTGGAGACCGATTCAAAAACTCCCTTTGATTCCTTTGATCACGAACGGTGTGTAGACCACCTCTAGTGTCTTCCCTACTATTCTTCGGGCCAAGAACGACTTGTGGGAGTCTATAGAGATAGGGAATGGGAAGGGAATGCTTGAAGGTTCAAGCACTAGAGAGAGATATATGGAGATGAGTGAGTTTGAGACCAAAATCCAACAGCATAACAATATGGAAATGGCTCTCTACACTCTCAATCTGATTTTGCATCTACTTATAGAGATATTCCATGCAAGGAAAGGCCTCAAGATGCAAGACACATGGTGGTAATGCAAGCCAAAGTGGATTCTAGGTGTTGAAGTCACAACACATGCAACAAGTGCATGGATGTGTTGTATTCCATTTTGTATCAACATGCAAGAGTGGAAATCCATCTAAATCCACTAAGTTTGATCCTCAGTCAGATTTTGCTTGCATTCTAATTCAAATTCCAATTCCAAATTGAAATTTATTTCATGGCAATTAATTAAAAACATTTCCAATTAATTTGTTATGGTTAGCCAATTAATCATTGACACCGTGTGCAATCTGATTATATATGATTCGTAATACATATATTTAAAACACTTTTAAATACATAATCTCTCATTTTCCAATTTAATTCATAATTAAATATTGTGTCAAACACAATTTACGAAAATGCCCTTTCCCGATCTTGAACAATTCAAAGAATCCTATCTTATTGTTCTAGGCTTTATTCCGATATGAGCTAGTAAGGGGACCTAATGGACCTATAGATCATGGGCTCCAACGATTTGAGGCTAACTAACTTAATCTCATTAACCAAGCTTAATCAACATTCGTTAACTACCGGGACACTCCACGACAGCGTCGCAACGCTCGATGAACAGTGTCGCGACGCTGCTGCGTTTGGAGGCAGAATCTGGGCGTTCCAGCGGCTGTTCTCGCGTTTGGCCTCGTTTTTTGACGTGATTTTCTTCAATCTTCATCATAGAATACCCTTTTATAGACTTGGACTTACAGAGGTTAATAGATTTACAAAATATGCCCAAAAACGCAGTGGCGTTTACATTGAACCATTCAAGAAAACGTAAATCTATGGTCAAATTAATCGAAACCATTTTTACGCAAACCGTAAATCCCACCATGAACAAATTGCAAATTTCAATTTAAAATCAAGAACAAATGAGTTGGCTCTGATACCAATTGAAGAGATAAAAGCCCTGCACAGCGGAAGAAATTACTGAACATACTCATAGTCTTTGATTTTTAATTGAAATACCAATACAATTTGCAAAATGTTACAGCAATAAATCTATATTTGAGGGGTTGTACAGCGACTATAAACATGCTAAATAATTAACTAGATTTAATCTAGATGATCCTAATGATCAAGAGTTTCAAACAAAACTTACTTTTGTAGAAAACCTTGATCGATTCGCCTTTTCTTGCTAGTAAGATTGAAAATGCAGCAACTTTCTTGTGCGAACACCACCAATTGGTTACACCGGTATATCTATAAGACTTCTTGAAGTAAGAGACTGGTGGGAGTCTTTTAGGAGAGATCTCTAAGAGAAGGAGAATGAATGAGATGTCTTTCACCCCACCTCAGGGGTCCTATATATAGGAGAATGAACCATATCTAATTTTAATAAATAATTGATTAATCCATAATTAATTAATTACCAAATTAAATATCATATATTTAATCTTCGGGATTTTATTAAAATTAAAATTAATATGAATCCAATTCATATTAAATTTATTTGAACTCTTTCAAATATTTTCTCTCAAGAATTAATTTGTGAAATTAATTAAAAAATTATATTATAAAGTTTAATAAACTTTATATTATAATGTATCAGCATACATTATACGATTCCCCAAATAAATTGAACACTTTCAATTAACAATTTATATTTAATTGCTTCAAGTCTCTTTACGAGCTACCAGTGGGACATAATGGACCTACAGATCAGAAGCTCCGACGATACGAGACTAATTGGCTAAACTCATTAACCAAGTTAGTCTCCATTCGTTTACTGTGGGTCACTCCACTAAAGATCCACAACTGCACTCTTCTCACTGTAGAATATTTCTGTGTCCACGGATATTGACCAATAACAGCAAGTTAGTCCTTCACGAGTGTTCGTAACTTCAGCTGGGTCAAATTACCGTTTTACCCATGAGTTACCTCTACCTCCTTAAGTACCAGTCCTTCTCTAATGAACAACCTGTTTGTGGTCCAACAATCAAACAGAAACCCCTCTCGGGCCAGTGAGAGGGTAGGACCCTTTGTTCAAGACCCGGAGACACCACTAAAGGGAACACTCATCTCCTTCCTCAAAAGTTGGGAAGGAGTGAATTCCATCTTGTGTGATTATGTTCCCAGCTCCCCACTTAGTCTTGTCCCCAAAATGGTAGGCTTATTTAGTCGACGTACTGGCCACTCTCACCCATACAAATCTATGGACAATCCCTCGGGAACAAGAGTCCATAATCCACTCAGGATTCAGACTAAGTTGCCTAGGTCATCCTAGTGGAATAGAAACCTAACTAGTTAATGGTGTTATAGCTAGCGGTTACTATTTCGCGGTCCGGTCTTATGCAAACTCATTGCATAGGATACCCTCACTCGCATGTCTACTACATGGACGCTTGGGATCAATACGTCTGTATCAAATACAAAGAGGGACGTATCACATAGTGTTACCAGGATAAGGTACCCAGTCTTATCCTTGTACTATAGACCTTTTAGGTTGTTACTTGAACATCGATCCCCGTATGTTCCCACATACTAGTTCAAGTTACATACAAACAACCTTGGATCTTAGTTTATTGGATTTGGGTCAAATTGTGCAATATTTAACAACATTTTATTGCACGAACTCAATAACACATTTTTAAAAAAACTAGTATACAATTTGTTCACATTCACTATCTACGAGTTTTAGGGCATAAAACCCAACACAAACCATTCGTTACTTACAGTGCAAGGAGGAGAAGTCTCAAGAAAGTTGTGCTCGAAAGGTCGCTTGTCATCGAGCCTCTCAAAACCGCAAGAATGCCTCCGAACGTGTTCAAGGACATAATCCGCCAAGCTGTGGCAAAGGCTCTTGTGATTGTTGAAGGCTACAAGGCTGAACAAGAAGCCTTGAGGGATATTGAGGCTGAAAGAGAGCTTGCAAATCAGCATATGAGGGAAGAGGATGAAATTGCAAAGAAAATAGTTAAAAGAAGATGAAAAAAGAAGGAAGGAAGCTGAAGACTTCCTTGCAGCTTTGGATCCACTCCACAAGGCTCCAACAGGGGCCAAGTGAAGGAAGTTCAGAAAAACAGAAAGAACAAGAAGCAGAGGATGAAGGCCAGAATGCGACCGCATCTGGTCCGCATTCTGAACAAGGCCAAGCTGAGGCCACCAATGAACATCCAGCTGATGAGGTTTTCAAACCTTTATTCAAGGATGACCCACCAGCAGCTGATAGCACCTCTTCGGGAGAAAAGAGAGGTGAAGAAGAGAAAGAAAGTAAGGAGGTCGAGACTATAGTGACTCCGAAACAGAATTAGATTCAAAGATCAAGAAACTAGATGACGACCAAGTTCCCATCTCTGCAGCATTGAGGAGAAAGAGAAGAAGAGAGATTAGAGCTGATAGGAGGACTAAGAACAAGAATGACCCAATATTTGCCAAGAGGCCGAGGACAAGGTCCATGGACACCTCTCCTGCTGCTCCTCCTACCGTCTCACCCGCCAAGCCAAAGGCCAAATCACCCAAGGCTGCATCTCCTAAAAATCCATTCCCTGAGGTATTCAGAGATGTAAATTTTCAGGAAAGGATGGAGATTATGAGAAAAAGAGATTTTCTCAACGATAAGAGATTCTCTAACAGAGCAGGAGCTCTGCCAGAGTTCGTAAGCAGAGTTATCTCCCAATACAAGTGGCAGGAGTTTTGTGTTCACCCTCAGGAGGCTTTAGTGCCTTTAGTTTGAGAATTTTACGTCGGTCGGAGGGAGGAAAGCATCAGTATGGCGGTGGTGAGAGGCAAAATGGTAAGCTTCTCTTTAGTAGACATCAATAGGGTGTGTAGAATCAAGGCACCCCTACATCCAAGTGGGAACGATGTCATTAGGAACCCCTCGGCCAAGCAAATGAAAGAAGCACTAAAATTAGTGGCCAACAAGGGAGTTCAGTGGAAAAAGTCCCAAACGAAGGTGAAGACTTTAATGCCAAACAACCTAAAGCCAGAATCGACAGTTTGGCTTCACTTTCTGAAGAACCGATTGATGCCAACCACCCACAATAGCGCCATCTCAGTAGATAGAGTTATGTTCCTCTACTATATTATGAAGGGGTTGAAGATCAATATTGGGAGCATAATCAGGGAAGAGATTGTAGCCTGTGGAAGGAAAAGAGCAGGTAAACTTTTCTTTGGATCACCCATCACCCAGCTTTACCAGAGGGTGAAGATTGTTCCGGGCAAGGACGAGGAGCGTCATTTTTTAAGCCCACCATTGACCTGTCCTTGACCAGGAAGCTCCAACAAAATAGCCTCCAAAGGCAAGATAAAGCCTCCACATCTCAAGTCACTCCACCATCAGGGCCGAACATGGCTTCTCCATCCCAGCACTCTCCTTTTTCAGGGCCCTCATCGTCATCTGAAGCCTTAGCCATTGCCTACCGTCAGCTAGATCAGACCAGGGACAACCTGAGGACATATTGGGCATACGCAAAGGAGAGGGATGAATCCATTAGAGAGTTTTATATCTCTATCGCCCCGAGTATTGCTCCGATCTTTCCCAATTTCCCTCAATCGCTGTTGCCTCAAGAAGACAAGGATGCTGATGAACAAGAAGATGAAAATGATGAAGAAGATGATGAAGACAAAGAGAGTTCCTCGAACGAGGACTAGGGGAGTTTTCTGACCCCTTTTACTTGCTGCTTTTGTATATAATATTGTTTTGTTGTTTGTTGTTTTTTGAATTTTAGCATGTTTACATTCTATTTTTAGTTTTTTAGTTGCTATTTTTGATTTGTTTAATTGTTTAGTTGTTAGTAGCATGTTCATAGAGTAGTTTAGATAGCTTGCTGATAATTTAAATTAGGTAAACTTGGGTTTTTAAATCTTTTTTGAGAAAAATATACTTGTTGTTTTTAAGCTTAACCTATGAACTTTTTGAAGAAAAATCAACTTTAAATGAAAATATTTGCTAGGTAAAATGTTTTGGAAAGAAAGGATGTTTTCAAAGGAGTTTTCTTTTAAGCCCTTGATGATGAAAACTAGAGCTTTGTTCTATCTCAAAAGTGTGACCGTCACAACTGAATTGTTTTCTAGTGATAGGCTTTCCATTAGTCTTTTTCTTTACAAAATTTACTTAAGTCTAAACTGTTGGGTTTTATGTCCTAAAACTTGTAGATAGTGAATGCTAATGAATTATATACTTGTATCAATAAAGTGTTATTGAAGTTTATGCAATAAAGTGTCATTGTCATATTAAGTCTAATATTGCACAATATGACCCAAATCCAATAAACTAAGATCCAAGGTTGTTTACATGTAACTTGAACTAGTATGTGGGTGAAGGGAATAAAAGTCCCCACGCAGCGGAAGCGCATCGAAAAGGACCTTACGCCGTATATTAATTAACATTAAAATACCGTTACGAAAAACTCAAACACACTTTAAACACACTTTAAAGTTGCTGGAAAATTGGTTTAAACATGCTGAAAAATAAATCTAAATTTATTTTCATGCTTTTCTAAAGAAAAGGGCAAGAACCGATACAAACATTCGTTGTAGACTTGACCGTTCTTCGCCAACGACGCTCCAACGATCGAAAACGCAGCAGCCTCCTTGTATTATAATCGCTGGAAATTTCTTCTTGATTGACACAATAACCACAGAGGTTACACCGGTATGTCTCTAAGTCTAGGAGGCAAAAGACTTGTGGGAGTCTTTCTCTAAGAGGGAGGCTAGAGAGAATTCTAGGTCTTGTCTTGTGATTGTAAGAGCAAGAGGAGAGTATCCTTGACCAATTAGGTCTAGTGTTCTATTTATAGAAGAGAGGCCATGAATAAAATATTCAATTAAATCAATATTTTCCAAAATTGATTCAATCTTATTCCTTATTTAATCAATCCATGATCAATCAATTCCACAATTGATTAATCTTTTCCACAAATGACTAATTACTTCCATAAGTGATTAGATCATTTCCATAAATGATTAATCACTTCCTTAAGTGATTAATTATTTCCATAATTGATTAATTCCCGGTTAATGAATTCTTTAATTAATTAACCACCAATTAAATATCACATATTTAATTTCTTGCCTTGAATTAATTAATTTGCCCAAATAGATTTTAGGCCTTAAATTAATTAATTCATTATTTGAACTCTT
Source organism: Luffa aegyptiaca (assembly GCA_017139565.1). NCBI lineage: Eukaryota > Viridiplantae > Streptophyta > Magnoliopsida > Cucurbitales > Cucurbitaceae > Luffa > Luffa aegyptiaca. Next base: position 15,504,518 of record CM029398.1, read on the forward strand.
TCAAACTTCCATAAATTTATATTACTATTTGAATTTCTTCAAATATTAATTTCTCTCATAATAATATATCAATATATATTATATTTGTTTCCCTTTGTAAATTGAACATTTTCAATTTCCATTTATTACTTAGTTGCCTCAAATTACTTTATGAGCTACCAGTGGGACCTAATGGACCTGCAGATCAAAAGCTCCAACGATATGAGATTAATTGGTCAAACTCATTAACCAAATTAATCAATATTCATTAACTGTGTGTACATTCCACTATAGACTCACAGTTGCACTCTTCTCACTGCAGACATATTTTCTGTGTCCACGGATATAGACCAATATCGACTAGTTAGTCCTTCACGAGTGTCCGTAACAACAGCTGGGTCAAATTACCGTTTTACCCCTGGGTTACTTCTATTTCCTTAAGTACCAGTTCTCCTCTAATGAACAACCTGTTTGTGGTCCAACCATCAAACAGAAAACCCTCTCGTGCCATTGAGAGGGTAGGGCCCTTTGTTCAAGACTCGGAGTAACCACTTAAGGGAACACTCATCTGCTTCCCTAAAGTCGAGAAGGAGTGAATTCCATCTTGTACGATTATGTTCCCAGCTCCCCATTCGGTCTTGTCCCCAAAATGGTAGGCTTATTGAGTCGGCGTATTGGCCACTCTCACCCATGCAAATCAAAGGACAATCTCTCATGAGCAGGAGTCCATAATCAACTCAGGATTAAGACTAAGTTGTCTAGGTCGTCCTAGTGAAATAGAAAACCAACTAGTTCACGGTGTTATAACTAGTGGTTACTATTTCGCGGTCCGGTCTTATGCAAACTCATTGCATAGGATACCCCCACTCGCATGTCTCCTACACGAACGCGTTGGATCGTAGCGTTTGTATCAAATACAAAGTGGGCCGTATCCATAGTGTCACCAGGATAAGGCACCCAGTCTTATCCCAATACTATAGACCCTTTAGGCTGTTTCTTGAACAATGATCCCATATGTCGCTACATATAGTTCAAGACTCATATTACCGCCTGGGATGTCTAGTTTATTGGATTAGGGTTATTTTTAGGCAAAAACAAATATAAAATAACTAATAACATTTAATGGAAAAATATATCAATATTATTTCATTAATATCCGGTCAACGGTTACATTCACTATCTACGAGTTTTAGGGCATAAAACCCAACAAACTCCCACTTGAACTAAAACACTAGTTAGTGGGATGTAAATGCAGTAATCTAAAGCTGGAAATGTCATGTATATTAAAATAATACAATGAACTAGGGCATCCTTATACCCACTATACATTTCTCCCAGTTGCCCTAGATTAGATTGCATACATATCTCGTAGACCTAGACCCTCTAGATGACCTTCAAACACTTTAGCCGTGAGAGCCTTCGTAAATGGATCAGCGATGTTATGCTCTGAAGCGATCTTAGTGACGATCACATCTCCTCGTTGCACAATCTCCCGTATCAGGTGATACTTCCTCTCGATGTGTTTACCTCGTTTGTGGCTTCGAGGTTCTTTTGAGTTGGCTACAGCCCCACTGTTGTCACAGTATAGTGTTATGGGCACGTTCATTTTCGGAACCACTTCCAAATCAGTCAAGAACTTTCTAAGCCATACTGCCTCCTTAGCTGCTTCGCAAGCCGCTACATACTCAGCCTCCATGGTTGAGTCTGCCATGCATCCTTGTTTGATGCTTCTCCATACTTCTGCTCCTCCATTGAGGGTGAATACTGACGCTGATGTGGATTTCCTTGAATCCTTATCAGTTTGAAAGTCAGAGTCAGTGTATCCAGTAAGAATCAAATCCTTAGCTCCATACACCAGCATGTAGTCCCTCGTTCTCCAAAGATACTTGAGGATATTCTTAACCGCTCCCCAGTCTTGACGTCCATTTGTCATATTTCATAGTCATAATATGTGGCTATGGATAAGAGAATTCTTATGGACTTTAACATGGCTACAGGAGAAAAAGTTTCCTCATAGTCAACCCCTTCTTTTTGGGTATAACCCTTTGCCACTAGTCTAGCTTTGAAGGTCTGTACCTTTCCAACTGCATCTCTTTTTCTCTTATAGATCCATTTGCACCCTATGGGTTTTACCCCATTTGGTAGATCTGCGAGTTCCCATACAGAATTGGAGTGCATTGACTCCATTTCCAGGTTCATGGCTTTGACCCATTCATCCTTATCTTCGTCATTCACTGCCTGTCGATAGGACAATGGATCCTCAATGCCATCATTAGGTATGACAACCTGAGTTTCAATTAAACCCAAGTAGCGATCAGGTTGTAATACAATCCTCCCACTACGTCGAGGCACTCTCAACGTTTGAGATGGACGAGATGGATCTGAAGAATTAGTTCCTTCATCAACCCTTGTTGAAGGTCCAGCTTCATCAACAACTCTTGGTGACTCTTCAATAGCTTCTCCTAATATTATTTTGCTGCGTGGTTTATGATCTCTCATGTGGTCTTCCTCTAAGAAGGTGGCGTTTGTCGATACAATCACCTTATTTTCTTGTGGGTCGTAGAAATAACCACCTCTCGTTTCTTTAGGGTAACCAACAACTTGGCACAGTTTTGTACGAGGTTCCAGTTTCTTAAGATTTGTCACAAGCACGTGTGCTGGACAACCCCAGATGCGAAAGTGATGCAAACTAGGTTTACGCCCCTTCCATAATTCGAAAGGTGTTTCAGAAACACTTTTCGAGGGAACATTGTTCAAGATGTATACTGCAGTCTCTACTGCATACCCCCAAAACGAGCTAGGCAATTGAGCATAGCTCATCATTGATCGAACCATGTCTAACAAGGTTCTATTTCTCCTTTCTGATACACCATTCTGCTGAGGTGTGCCAGGGGCTGAGAGTTAAGATTGGATTCCATGTTCTATCATATAATCTTGGAATCTTTGATCCATATACTCCCCTCCTGGATCAGATCGAAGTACTTTAATAGATTTACCTAACAGGTTTTCAACTTCAGCCTTAAACTCCTTAAACTTTTCAAGGGCTTCAGACTTATGTCCCATTAGGTACAAGTAACCATATCTTGAATAATCATCTATGAATGAGATGAAATATTTGTACCCTCCTCGAGCTTTTACATTCATTGGACCACATAGATCCGAATGTATTAACTCTAAGGGTTCTTTGGCTCTGTAACCTTTTCCAGTAAAGGGTTTTTTGGTCATTTTTCCCTCGAGACAAGATTCACAAGGTGGTAGTGAATCATCTTCTAACTTACTTAGAAGTCCATTCTTTACCAAACGACCGATTCTATCGATATTTATATGACCAAGTTTAAGATGCCAAAGATGAGTATTGTTACTTGTTGGAGAAATCTTTTGCCTTTTTCTTTGAGTTTCAGCATTTTTAAATAATTCGTGATTTAAAAGTGCTTTGTTTTCGGTTGGTCTTAATACATACAAGTTATTTTCTAATTTGGCTGAACAAATAAGTACACCATTCTTATAAATGAACGCTTCATTCATATCAAAAGTAACTGTATACGATTGTTCAATCAAACATGAAATAGAAATTAAGTTCCTCTTAATCTTGGGAACGATTAACAAACTTTCTAAAAGTAAGAATCTATTTCTAAAAAATAACTTCGCAGCTCCCACTGCTTTAGCTGAAGTGACTTCTCCAGTTCCGACCCTGAGTGTCATTTCCCCATCGTTCAATTGCCGAAAGGAACTATTTTCCTGAAAAGAAGAGCAAACATGATTAGTTTCTCCTGAATCAAGTATCCAGGTAAACTCATCATGTTCTACCAGGCATGTTTCTAAAACCAGTAAATCAAATTTACCTTCCTTTTCCTTCTTTTTCTCAGCAAGGTACTTTGGGCAGTTTCTCTTCCAATGTCCATCTACATTGCAGTGGAAACACTTGCCCTTATCTGCCACAGCTTTGGTTTTTCCCTTGATTTTAGCAGCAGTACCGGGAGCTTTCCCCTTGATTCCTTTCTTCTTTTGAGTTTTCTTTGAAGAAGTGGCTACAGATTTAGTTCCAGAGGATGAACCCTTCTCGAACCTTCTTTTAGAATGAACAACGTTTGCCTCTCCTTCTATCTGTCCATTGTTCTTAAGAAGAGACTGATAGAGTTGTAGCTCATTCAGGAGGCTAGTCAGGTTGAATGTTATTTTATTCATCATTGCATTGCTTCGAAACTGTAGAAAACTCTTCGGAAGAGATTCTAAGATGAATGCAACCTGACTACGCTCATCTATGACCGCCCCGTTTGCTTCTGCCAGTAATGTAAGGTTTTTACTCTAAAGATCTAGTTTTTCATGTTAAGTTCAAAATTCATTGAGTTAATATTGAACCTAACTAAAATTTGTTTTTCTTAGTTTCTTCAAGTTTGATGTACAAGCAAGATTATGCCGACAAGAATGAAATATTGTATTCAAGCTTACCTAAGTAAAGTGAAATGATGAACTAAATGGTTAGATAAAATATAAATAACTGACAATTGAAATCTTGGAATTTTTGCTTTGTATGTGTATAAGAAAAATTCTATTCTGACACGTGAAGAAGTTCAAATCCTTCTTTCTTATTGAATAAATGTCAGTTTTAGTTTATATTTGTAATTCACTTGCATATTTCTGGTTCTAGGTGTTGCTTCAGTTGAATTTATTGGTCCAAGAGAGCCTGTGGCAGTTAGGTGTTGCTATTCCTACAATCAAGCATTTGACTGAGAAGGGAGCTAAAGTGCTTCTGTCCAGTCATTTGGTAAGTGTGCTTTTGGGACTTCTTTGTTTGGCTTTTGTTTTGTTGTGTATGGATGTTGATTGATGAATCTGGAAGATGGTAGCTATTAAGCATTTGATGTTGAGCTTCTATCTTCTATTGTTACCTTTTTTCAAGCAAATTGGAATTACAGCTTCAGATGTTGGATTCAAGGTTTCCAGTCGGAAGGTTTTTTTTTTTTCTGCATCTTGTGTGATCTCCAATAAGTTTAGTTCTTGTTTTAGTAGTTATTAAACATTCAATCGTGAATCAAAGAGTTTCATAGTTATCATTTGTGTAAATGCCTTATGTTTTTGGTTTGATGGTAGGTTTTGCAAGAAGTATTAAAATGCTATGGAATACCTAAAAATTTGTTTGGTATAGCTTCTTTCAGGACTACATGATCTCATACATTAACTGTGCCTTTCTTCTATGTTTTTTCTTTTCCTTGCCTCTACATCTTTTAAGTTCACAGAAATTGAAAACTGTCTTGAAATAGGTATGAGTTGTTTGTTGGTCAATCTCCATTTTACACCAACTCTGTATATGCGGTGGTTCGGCACATTGAAAAAGCTATTTTATGTCACAACTTAATACTTATTCATGTTTTCTGCAACCCCCCCCCCCCCCGTCATGGTTTTGAAGGATTCATTTCTATCAAAGTCAATTTGTCCATGTTTGAGTCTTCTTTGTCTTCCTTTACCTGGTTGTCGTTTGGTGGGTTCAAATAGTGGAGGAGAAGGGTTGTTTTTATTTCATTGTTAGGAGCTAAACTTATATTTGAAAGGAGTAGTGGTCTTTCTTCCTCGGCTTCCTCACTCTCGTTCTTTTGTAACTTCCACAAATTTCAAGTGCCTTAATTTTGTGAAGACTATTTTGCTTTCGAGTTTTGCTTTTCATTTGCTTTCTCAGCTTTTGCATTTCTTTTAGTTTTCTACTTAATATATATGATTGTATCTCTTTGGTTGAATTAGTGTTTAATGCTCCAATTTTAGTCTACTTAGTGGAAATGAACAATGTGCTTCTTCGTCGAGTTTACTGAGTAAGCAATGTTTGATGGTTCTTGAATTTGTGTTCTGCTGCATTGGTTTTATAACTTAATGATCAAGTTTGTTTCTCTCTTTTCAAAGAATTGGGGTTTAGCGATTTGAGTGTTGTGCTACATTACAGATTCAATCAGATTGTTTATCGTTCATTATCTTTTATCTCTCTGCTGTCATTTTTTCAATGTTTCTTGGTGAGATTATATGCCTTTTTGTAGTGTTAAAAGGCCTACTATTCCATGCTGTTGTTCATTTCTTGTTTCTATGACCTTGGGTTAAGGAACAAAATGCATGGTTTAGTCAATTTTCTGTTGCATTTGTGTTTTACATGATATGATCTTAGTTTAAATTTATACAGAGTAAGCGGTTGAATGACAATTAAGCACGTTTGCCTTCTCAATGGCACTGGTGGTACACTATAGTTTCTGTTATTTGTTTTAAGTGAATATAATCAACGTTACATACACTCAAAGGCTATAGTTTCTGTGATTTGTTTTGTTATTTCAAAGTGTAATGGCGGTAAAGGATTAAGAGAAAACGAACAAAGTATGATTGAATTGGGATAATTGATGTCGTATTTTTATGTTAATATGCTTTTTGTTATGAATCTTTGTTGTTCAAATACTTTGCTGGAAATTGTGGAAATCATGCTACTTGTGTTTGTGGCTTATGTTTGTTTGTTGCAAGCTAGCTATCAATGCCTAAATTTCTTTTTATGTTAATATGCATTGTGTTTTAAACTACAGTTTGGAGGAGTAGTTATTAATGGATCTTTGGTTGTTGCAAAATCTTTGTTCCTCGAAGTTAAGAGAAAACTGCATAAATAACCATTGAACTAATTCATTTTCTAGCTTGTTCATCATGGTTCATTTGTTAATTTCCTTGTTCTCAATCCCCATTTTCCTTCACTTTACATTATTCTATTTCTTTTTTCAGGTTGTAGAAGCTGAAAAGGTATTCACTGAACTTCTCCCTTTAATTTCCATTTCTCCTTGTAGCACATGGGAACTTCTTTTAAGTGTAAGATTCCTTGTTTCGGTTGTAAGGCGATGGATATTTATAGTTTTTCCGTCATTAAAAGTTTGTCACTTATTAGATTTTCATGTTAAAACTATCTGACATAGTTTTAGGATATTTGGGGTCTTGTTGTGAACCTGAAGTGTTGTGAGGTTGTAGTTGGGTGATTTTTTTTCATATAGAAGTGTGTTTCTCTTGTTTAACAGGTTTAAAATTTTTTGGGTTAGTCATATGTATGTCGTTATGTTGTCGAAATTTCTAGAGCAACCGGTTAGAATTATGATAGATGCTTTAGTAATGTCTCTAGATTAAGTATAGAAACCTAGAGCATTACAAGTTCTCTGAAGGGATTAAACTTGATATCTTGAAGTTTGTAAGCTTTTGGAATTTTCTAACAATTTTTTCCGATACTCATCGAGATTGTTTTTTTTTTTTTTTTGTGTATTTTATTGTAAACTAAATTTGTTTTTCTTAGGTTCTTCGAGTTGTTGGACATATGTTTGTTATGTGAGTTCTTGTTTTGGCGTTGTATCGAACCTAATTACAATTTGTTTTTCTTAGGTTCCTCAAGTTTGATGTGTATGTACGAGAATTTTTGTTTTTTGGTGTAGGTGTAGACTTTTAATCATAGGTGTTTAGTAATTTTGAGGCTTTTAAGTGTAAGTGTTTGTAATTTTATTCATATATCAAACTTATATGAATAAAAATTGTATGAACAAATTTGGTTCACTGGCTTATTGGAATGAAATTTGACAAATATTTGATTTCTATACAATTTTGCACATTTAAGATTAAGATTACTTTCTTTAGAGGTTGACTAATGAAGAAAATATTGTTGGTATGCCATCGGGCAACCAACAATTTTTTTTATTAAATTATGAACAAAATGATGACGGGCAATGCTCGTCATTAAAAAAGATATTTAATGACGGACTTTTAATGATGGACACCTTTAATGACGGACATTTTGTTGGAAAATACCCTTTCGATGACGGACACCTTTTAATGACGGGCATTGCCAGTCATTAAAAACCTCCGTCATTGTAACTTTTAAGGACGGGCGGCTTTTAATGACGGGCATTGCCCGTCATTAAAAGCCGCCCGTCCTTAAAAGTTACAACGACATTCGTATAGACGACATACACCACCTGTCATGAAAGGTCTTTAATGACGGGCATTGCCCGTCATTAAAAGTGTTTTTTGTAGTAGTGGATGCTAGCAGGTGGCCTAGTATGTTTTCTGCAAAACACCAAAACCAAAACCAAGTCAAATTCGCACCAAAATGAGTTCTTTTAAGCACAAATATGCATAATTTGACATACATGACTCTCAACATCCTAACTTATCAACTTTAGCACTTTTTAAGCTCAGGAATAGTGTTTTTGATATAAAACATACAAGTTTGACAAGGAAATGAGCTAAATATAAGGGCAAAGTAGGTATAATTTTTACCCTTATCATTGATGTATTTGTAGCTTCACCAGAGAGTTCATTTAACACCATTTTACCTTGTAGCTTATGTTCTCTAACGTGGTCTTCTTCCAAGAAAGAAGCATTTGTCGATACAAATACTTTATTTTCTTCTGGATCGAAGAATTATCCACCTCATGATTCTTTTGGTTAGCCTACAAATAGGCATAGTTTTGAACGTGAATCCAATTTCTTTGGGTTTGCCACTAGCAAATGTGCAGGGCAACCCAAAATTGTAAAATGATGTAAAAGCAAGTCTCCAGAACTCAAAAGGTGTTTCAGAAACACTCTTTGAGGGAACGACATTCAAAATATATACTGCATTCTCTACTGCATATCCCCAAAAAGAATTAGGCAATTGAGCATAGCTCATCATAAATTGAACCATGTCTAACAAGGTTATGTTTCTCCTTTCTAATACACCATTCTTCTGAGGTGTACCAGGTGTTGAGAGTTCGGATGTCCTTCCATGTTTCATCAAACAGTTTTGGAATACTATGTCCATATACTATCAAAGTGTTTTAATGGTCTTACCTAACAAATTCTCAACTTCAGCCTTATACTCCTTGAACTTTTCAAGGGCTTCAGACTTATGACTCATTAGGTATAAATAAACATAACTTGAATAATCATCTATGAAAGAGATGAAATATTCATACTCTCCTCAATCCCTAACATTTATTGGACCACAAAGATCCGTATGTACGAGCTCTAAGGGCTCTTTGGCACAATAACATTTTCCAGTAAAATGTTTTTTTGTCATTTTACCTTCAAGACATTACTCACATGGAGGTAAACCATCTTCTAACTCGCTTAGAAGTTCGTTCTTAACTAATCTCCCAATCCTATTGAGATTATTGTGGCCAAGTCTCAAGAGCCAAACATAGGTACTTTGAGAAACCTTTTCCCTCTTTGGTTGAATCTCAGCTGTTTTATACATCTCATTGTTCAAAATAGCCTTAGACTCTATTGGTCTTAAAACATATAAGTTGTTATCCATTTTTGCAGAACAAATATTAACACCCCTTTTAGTAATGAAAGCTTCATTTACAGAAAAGGACACTGAATATCCTTGTTCAAGCAAACAAGAAATAGAAATAAAATTTCTTTTTATCTTGGGAACAATATATATATTATCTAATTACATATAACGTTCCTTGGAGAATAACATCTTAATATCCCTCACTGCTTTAGCTGAAATGAACTCCCTAGTCCAAACTCTGAGAGTCATTTTCCCAGCATCTAATTGTTGTCAGGAGCTCATTCCCTCGAAGGTAGAGCATACGTGATCAGTGGCACCTGAATCAAGGATCTAGGCTGAATCATCATTTTCCACTATACACGTTTCAATGACCAATATTTGCTAAACAGTTTATGTCATATTCATCATGAACAATTCCTGACGAAGTAGACATGTGGGCCCGAGTACATTCCTCAATTAAGACCAATTCCATATTATTTACCACGAGACTAGTGTATAAGTTCGTTTCAATTGTTGTATTAGATATACCGCTTTTATTACAATTGGCATCTTTAATGGCATTCACAGAACGATTCATGCTGGAAAACAAACAAATTAATTTAATTAGTTTTGTTGCATTAACCCATTACACAAAAATTATTATTAATCCAATCAATTTAGCAAAAGTAATGATGGACCCATAGAAAAATCATTTATTTTGCAACGATACTTCAGAGGTTTACAACAACGATTATCGTAGGGCAGTCAGTTACTCCTTCCCTGAATTCAGACAATCTCAGTAGATCCCTATTACTAGAATAACTCATATTCCAATAGTTCTTAGCTACCGTTTTTCGGTCAGGAAACTATTACCGCCTTAACAATTTCCGGTAAGTGTAACCCTCCATTTTCATATCTCAAAGGTGGACCTTAATAATGCTACTGTATGGAAAGTCGAAGTTGGAAATGGACCTAAGAAATCCTATCCATTTCTGGAGTTTGCGTTGTTTTGACTCCCATGATCAAGCTCTCCGTTGGGTAATCACTCCCACGACGACTTGCAGGCAGATCATGAGAATCTCACGGTGCAACCAAATGGAGGAGACTGTAGGATACATTGACACGTGTCCTGCTCCCACTTACTATAAAATACTCCCTCATTCACCTTGCTATTGATCCATGCAAACACCATCCGTAGGGGGTCACTCCCTGGGTGACTCGAGGCCAAGCATGGGCCTCACGTTGTGAAATCTCGAGGACGTGAGAGAAAAACATGATTTATAAAATCTTGTTTTGTCATATTACCTCCCACTGAGTATTTTTAGAATTAAGGGTCTATTACTTAGGTAAATTTTTGCTAAGTGAATCTATCTAAGTCTATGCCTTTATATAACTCTTATATATAGGTCTTTTACTCTAATGTCTATGTGAATTAAACTCTTTTAATTACCTAGTGACATTGCATGCTAACATTAGAATTTGATTAGTTCAACTCAAATTCTGGGTCTGTTCCGAGGTAGGAGGTGTTCCGTAAACCGTCAACTTAAGTACCCCCAGCCTAAACAGAACTTCACCGAGAGAGTTCCCTTATAACCATAGTAATGTTTTTCCTACTTAACTCATTACAACTATTTTAATTCTAAGTAAGAAAATAATTCTAATCCAATAAGAATTAAAGTGACCTTAGGTCTAATTAATTATAAACATTTTAAAATTAATTCAATTTGACCTAAGATCCTATGTTTGCATGCAACTCTTTGATATAGGTTGACGGTTTCTAATCAATTTTATAACTATTCCAAGTTTTAATGATTAGCCCTATAACATGCTCCTATGGTGTTTCCTAATAACAATCTAATTCCAGTTATTTTTAAACACCATCTGTTCACGACGTCCATAAAATTAATTAATATAACGATTATATTAATCTAAAGTGGTGTCATGCTTCATGCAAATTCAATTTCCCTTTAATAAATATCGTTTATACTAATTAAACATCCACCAAATTAAATTACATGATCGTTGACATTCATTTAATATAACTCTTATATTAATCTATATTAATGCCATGCTCTGTAACGACCCAGCTTTTCATGACTAGATCCTAGGTCCATTACCACATACATATCATTCTACTTCTAAGAACAGCGAGGAGATGACATTTAAAGTAAAACATACTTAGAATTTTTTTGCGAATCTTTTCAGCCTGGGATCCCAGTTAAAACAGAACAAAAGAATCTTTAGCTACTCAAGCAAAACTTTAAGCGGAATAACAGTCGCAATACAAGATCAAAAGAAGAGTTTCGAAAAACATAAAATGCGGAAGACTATCCTAAGGAAATCCATGGCTCGCCCAGCAGCACTCCGTCACGCGTTCTGTAAACCTTTACCTCTACCTGTAGTTAAATGTTAGGGAAAAGAATGAGTATTTAAGAAAATACTCAGTAAGTAGCAATACTGCTAGACACTTGCATCTACCAAGGTTTTCAACATTTTATTCGAGCTAAGGGCCTAAGGGTTAGGTCATCTCATTTTCATTCATTTCATTTCATTTTATTTCATTTATTTGAAGTTCGGGCCTCGTGATCAATTAACTCACCTATATATAAGTTTGCCAACTCACTGGTAGTGCACAGGTGGGTGTTTTGGGAGGTCTCTACTCCTACTGATGGTAGAAGGCACCCAGTCAGTGGAGCTGAGTCTCATCCCTCAAGGCACTAATGGGCGCGTAGCGCTCTAAACTACCATTTCACTGGTGGGGCGTTCATGGGTTTAAGTCAGAAATTAACTTCCACAGTTAGTAAATGACACCTAGTCTGCGAAGCCAAGTCCCGCCCATTCAGCCCCTCATTTCAGTCCAGTACATCTCAGTCCTAGGTGTTTAATTGACACGACCCTCTTCTAAGGCAACTAGCCTATTCTTTTCCCTTTCTTAATCCTTTCCCCTTTAGGACCCCTTAGCACTTACTAATCTTTAACTGTAACCCAGTTAACCAAATTATTTTCTTTTACGGAGAATACTGACAGGCTAAACCGATGTGCACCATTCCAACTCAGTCAATCTCAAGAACAAGAACGAAGGCGACAACAACACCCCTAAACAGAGATAAAACACAACTCCCCGTTGTCCACAAACAATACCAATCAATATAATGTAACAGTCAAGCACTTTCATCTATCACATAGCAAAGTACACAACAACCAGAATCCTGAAGACAACCGTATTCATAACATCTCAATCTCAATCCAAATATATAATACCAACTCATGCTAGGAGCAAACAGTCGTTTCCATGCTTAAACATTTCTTTCTAATGCAGTAAGTTACTTACATATTCAGCTACCATACAATGTATCTAAAACATGGAATTAGAATCCGACTAGCTACTTATATTCCAAGGGCAACTTAAGGATTAAATCCAACTCATGCTATTATAAACCATTCTCAACTAAAATGGGTTTAAAGCATAAAATTCATTCCAAATGGCTACTTACCTTAGCGAGGAGATACTTGATTAACCTTCAAGAAATTCCTTAACTCCAAGGTTCTTAAGCAAGCTACAACAAGGAAAGAAACTCTCAATTGAATAGGGACTCTAAACCAAGCATTCAACTAAGAACCCAATAAATTTGGGGGTAATTTAACGCCCAAAACTCACCCAAAACAAAAACACAGCTTGCTGTCTAGCAGTTCCAAAATCGCTCAACTTCAACGATTCGACCTCGAAACGCTACGGGCACCTTGAAATTGGAAGCTAAAATCAATGGGTATCTATGATTAAACATTAAATTGACCAAAACCCTTAAATCTCAACTTACAAAATTCCTTACTCACTAGCTGAAGGCGTTGCACATTCAAGACACGAGAGTTTGATTCCTTGAGGCAGAGGCGGCGACGATCAGTTCCGAGCGACAAAACGATCAGATCTGAACAGTGGCAGCGAACAGATTCGTGCGGCGGCGGCATAGATCTGTTACAGAAGAGAGAGAATGAGATTGAGGGAGAAATAAACGAGAGAGAGAGAGGGAGAAAGAGAGAGAGAGCTCACGGAGGGGCGGCGCGGCGTGCGGCCGCCGGAGATCAACGGACGGGCGACGGACCTGCAACCGAAACGAGAGAGAGGGACGGAACACAGTGAGACCGAGAGAGAGGGCCACACGAGAATGAGAGAGAGAAAGCACTTACCGACGGCGGCGCGACGGCGAATGGCGGCGGCGCGACAGCGAGCGGCGAGCGAAAGGCGGAGGCGGCAGTGGCGTGCGGCGGAGGGAGAAAGAACCGAGAGGGAGCGAGAGAGACGAGGGGCTGCGAGAGGGAGAGAGAGAGCGTGAGGGAGAGATTCAGATTTTTTTTTTTTTTTTTTTAAAACCGGTCAGTTGACCGAATTTGGGGGGAAGTTTCCCCCCATTTTCCTTTTTCCCCTTTTGACCGGGCCATTGCCCACCCCCTCATTTTCTCTTTTTTTTTTTTTTTTTTTTTTTAAAGAAAAACAAACCGACTGCTACATGCTCAATGTGATATGACAGCTCGAGCCAATTGGATCTAAGAACTCTTATGGATATGAAAATCCCTAAATCTCAAATGCTAAAACCCCCAAATCAAGATGATTTCATCCCAAGGAAAAAGATAGAACAGATTTACCTTGACGATCAAGATCAAGAGTAGAGAAAACTCGTTTCGAAACTCGAGATTCGAATCACTCCACAAGTAGTTTGATCAACGCTACTTGAATGATCCTAGCATGCAAATCTAAACACAATATATGCAAAGTTGCTCATGGCCATTAGGCTCAAAAGACTTGACTTTCATTGAAATTCCATCAAAACCAATCTTCCCTCAAAGCAACAACATAGATGGCTATTTATAGCCTTCAAACACAACCTATGGTCGTATGAAGGGTTGTAACCTTCATGTCCATCAATGCTATAATGACCACTAACTAAATAATAAGTTAAAAAATTAAAAACACAACTTTAAAACTAAAAATTCTAATAAAAATGCCTTAAATCCGAGATTCATCTTCCAATCAGCAAACTCTAAAGTTTGTAACCATTTTGGGTTCTTGTAGCTTGATTAAGACACCTCTGTTCATATCACAATGCTTTTCCATTTTCATTTTATTAATATAACTCTTATAAAATAATCATGAAAATCATGCATTGAATTTATTATTTCCATCAATAATATAACCAATTACATTATTGCTCATGAAAACAATTCTAAGCATACATGGTACATTAATTAAATATAACTCTTATATTTTTCTAAATTAATGTCATGCATCATGCTTCTCCAATTTCATATATTTAATATAACATTTATTCTAAATAACTCATGAAATTTATAATCATACACAAACACCATACTAGAGTTTTAGTTCAAGTGGGAGTTTGTTGGGTTTTATGCCCTAAAACTCGTAGATAGTGAATATAAAGAAATTGTATACTTGTTTCAATAAAGTGTTATTGAGTTTCTACAATAAAGTGTTCTTGTTAAGTTTGTATGTAACTTGAACTAGTATGTGGGGACATACGGGGATCGATGTTCAAATAACAACCTTAAAGGTCTATAGTAGAGGGATAAGGCTGGGTACCTTATCTTGGTACCACTATGTGATACGACACGCTTTGTATTTGATACAGACTTATTGATTCGAAGCGGCTATGTAGTAGACATGCGAGCGGGGGTATCCTACGCAATGAGTTTGCATAAGACCGAACCATGAAATAGTCAACCACTAGTTGTAACACCGTTAACTAGTTAGGTTACTGTTTCAATAGGATGACCTATGTAACTCAATCTTAATCCTGAGTGTGTCATGAATTCCTTCTCATGAAGGATTGTCCTTTGATTAGCATGGGTGAGAGTGGCCTATACACCGACTCAATATGTCTTCCTTTTTGGGGACAATAACGAGTGGGAGGCTGGGGACATGACAACAAAAGAAGGAATTCACTCCTTCCCACTTCTAGGAGAAGTAGATGAGTGTTCCCTTAAGTAGTGATTCCGGGACTTGAACAAAGGGATCTCCCCCTCTCACTTGCCCGAGAGGGACTTTTTGTTAAATGGTTGGATCATAAACAGGCTGTTCATTAGAGGAGCGTTTGTAATTAATGAGACAGATGTAACACAGGGGTAAAACGGTAATTTGACTCAATTGGTGTTACGTACACTCGTGAAGGATTGACTTATCGATATAGGTCTATATCCATGGACACAAAAATGTTCTAAAGTGAGAAGAGTTCAGTTGTTGGTCTTTAGTGGAATGTCCCACAGTTAATGAATATTGGTTAACCTGATTAATGAGTTTAGTCAGTTAACTTCATATCATTGGAGCTTCTGATCTGTAGGTCCATTGGGTCCCCCTGCTAGCTTGTAAACAGTAATTAGGAAGAATTTATCTTCAAAAATATTTGAATTCTTCAAATTCATTATGGGAATCAAATTAGTAGTATGAGATACAATTAATTTAATGTATGGTGATACATTATAATATGAAGTTTAATTTGTGATTAAAATTTATTAAATGAGAGAATTATATATTTGAAGGAGTTCAAATGTATGACTAATTAAGTTTATGATATTTAATTACTAAATTAATTAATTAATTAAGAATTAAATAATAATTCAATTTAGTCTAATTAAATATGATTTAATTAAACTATAAATTATGAGAGAGATAAATATTTGAAGAAGTTCAAATATTAATATGAATTTGATTCATATTAAATTTATAGGATATAAGAGAATTTGAAGGAGTTCAAATTTTAATATGAATTTGATTCATATTATAGAATTAGTTAAGAGAATTTGAAGGAGTTCAAATTTTAATATGAATTTGATTCATATTATAGAATTATTTAATTGAATGCCTGAAAATTAAATATATGATATTTAATTGGGTAGTTAATTAATTAATTAATAGAAGACCATAAATTAAATATATGATATTTAATTGGGTAATTGATTATAATTAATTAGGTAATTGATCAATTATGGAAATAATTAATCGCTTATGGAAGTAATTAATCAATTATGGAAATGATTAATCAATTATGGAAATGATTAATCATTAATGGAAACGATTAATCAATTATGAAAATGATTAATCATTTATGGAAATAATTGATTATTTCTGAATATTTTATTCATGATCTTTTTTTCCTATAAATAGAACACTAAACCTAGGGTTTAGGTGACACAAAAACAAGGCCACAAGAATGCACTCTTGCATTCTCTCTAGCCTCCCTAGCCACTCTCTCATAATCTCACAACCAAGAACACAAAGACGAAGCTTTGAAAAAGAGACAAGTATAAGAAGATTGGAGAATCTAGTCCATGAAAATCGTGGCGTGGCCCCGGCAAACGACGATGACATGGTTGTAGTGAATTATTCTCCACCGAGATTTAGCCCTGATGTCCATAACTAGCACGAAGAGTAAAAATTAAAAAACCAAAATCCAACTACTAAATATATATATATATATATAATACAGATAATTATTGTGTAATATTGTTTATGTGATATGAAATTGTATCTTACTATATTGTTTGAATATATATAATTGTCATTATTTGAAAGATAAATTCTTGAAATATTAAAAAAATTTAAGTACTTCTATATAATCAGTACTGGTGTCTATATGTGTATATATACATGGAGATGGCAATTATGAAACATAATATACAGTGTCGTTTAAGTAGGTTGTATTTCCCAGTATTGAAATACAAATCAGTTGAATTAGGTGGTTGTGATAAACAAAAAAATTAAAAAGAAAAAACCGAATACATCTATAGATAACAAATATCATAATTTACCTTTTGTTTAAAGGAAAATAAAATACTTGAAATTACGACAAATTAAAAATTTCGTAAATCAGACATAAGTACAAAGAAACAAAACTATCAACAACGAAGACATTAGTTACTTCATTTTACCATGCATTGGACATATTTATTATAAATAATACTTGCCACAGTGAATGAGTGAAAAATAGTCTAATGAAAATAATTTGTAATATATATTGAACGATACATAAAAGCATGTAAAAAAATGATTTGTGATGTAATTATGATTGTAATAACGAGCTGCAGAGTCTTAAAAATTCATTAACACATCATTTAATTTTGTAAGTCACTACGATTGTAGAACATAACTCATTGAAAACTACATGCATATTGGACACAAAATTCTAATTTCTAAAAGCCTTATATAAAAGCATGTAAATAAAATAACGAAGATGTAACTGTGGTTGCAATCACAGGTTGTACCGTCATAAACCATCATTTACATGAACTTTGTAAATCACTGTGATTATTAAATACCTGTTTTTTACCCATGAAAACTTTGTTTTGTGTGTGTAAAATTAATATTGTACGAGTACAAAAATTGTTCATTTCTAAAAACCATGTGATCACCAAGCTCATCCTGTTATGAACTAAAAACTCTAAATATGTTCTACATAAAATCTATTGGATGGACTCTAAGCATTCATTGACTAATGAACACGTATGTCACATGGCAAAGATAATACGAACTTTCACCAACGAAGGACGATTTCGAAAGCTATTCACTTTAATTTACTTCCAATATCAATTCTCATAAGGGCAACTACTATTAAAAAAAATATATCGATATTCAAAAGCCATTCATAATTAGGAACTTCTTGCAACTATATACTCTTTGACACAAACTTGAATCATCACTCGTGTTCTTAAATTGAATCATCCAATTCCCTACGCAAAAAGTTAGACCGTTCGTATAACATGTTATAAGAACTAAAGTTCTCTTCGTAGTATATGTTTTGCATTTATAAACCAGTTGGCTACAAAATGATATTTAAACGGTTTATCTAAACAAACTTCATTCTTTTTGTTGTTGAGTATCTAATTTAAACTCAAAATATTTATGTTCAGAGTTCTTCGGTGTTAGTCCCACCATAATATTTCAATCTTGATTATATTATTATTCCACAAGCATAATTAAATAACGCATTAATATATATGGGTCATTAAAAACAAAATGGAAAGTTTATAAACATATTATATAATTATAATCGTCGCAACTTTGACACACTAGTAAAAGTCGATTAACTAAACTTATAACATACAACAATTTTGAATACCACAAATATTTCAATAAAGAAAACGAAATTACTAAACATGTGTAAAATAATTATAAGTTTATTTGATGATCACAAGGAAATTTCAAGATAAGGAGAACATTAACGGGTCTACCTTTGTAGTTTCAGAGAGATATGAATGAACTTGATAACAATTTTAAGAAATACAGAAAGTTCAACCGTATTGTTAACTATTACACGACAAATAGTATAGTCTATATATAGAAGAAATGTTTTTTTATAGAATGTCAAACAATTTAAACATTACAAACTACTATATTAAGCAAGTTTTAGTTTCAGATAGTCCTTATCAAATTCATTACATTACCAGAAAAAGTTTTATATAAAGACAAAGCCAAATGGTGAGAATAAGGCATATCCTTGAGCAATAAAAAGTGAGTTTACCCATACAAAAAAAGTCCATAAAACCTACAAAGCAAAAAACTTCATATTACATATTTTAAAAAAGATGGTTCAGAAAGCAGCATCAATTTCATGCAAATCTCTCCTTCAGTTATTCAGCTTTCTTTCCATTTTCTTGCTAGTTATTACACCAACAGGTAACAATAAAAAAAACACATAAATTCTATTGGATGATTACATTTATTACCACAAATAATAATACATTCCTATGTCTGAATTCATCATAAACGTTTTATTGTTCTTTTCTACTTCATATTGTTTATTTTGTTTCCAAATTCAATTAATCCAACTTATGCTTGAACTTTAGGTTCTTTGGCGAGACGAAGCTTGGAAAAAGAGACAAGTATAAGAAGATTGGAGAATCTAGCCCATGAAAATCGTGGCGTGGCCCCGGCAAACGGCGATGACATGGTTGTAGTGGATTATTCTCCACCGAGATTTAGCCCTGATGTTCATAACTAGCACAAAGAGTAGAAATTAAAAAACCAAAATCCAACTACTAAATATATATATATATATATATATATAATACGAATAATTATTGTATAATATTGTTTATGTGATATGAAATTGTATGTTACTATATTGTTTGAATATATATAATTGTCATTATTTGAAGATAAATTCTTGAAATATTAAAAAATTTTAAGTACTTCTATATAATCAGTACTAGTGGCTATATGTGTATATATACTTGGAGATGGTAATTATGAAACATAATATACAATGTCATTTAAGTAGGTTGTATTTCCCAATATTGAAATACAAATGAGTTGAATTAGGTGGTTGTGATAAAAAAAATTTAAAAAGAAAAAACTGAATACATCAATAGACAACAATAATCATAATTTACCTTTTGTTTAAAGGAAAATAAAATATTTGAAATTAGGACAAATTAAAAATTTCGTAAATCAGGCATAAGTACAAAGAAACAAAACTATCAACGACGAAGACATTAGTTACTTCATTTTACCATGCATTGGTCATATTTAGTATAAATAATACTTGCTACAGTGAATGAGTGAAAAATAGTCTAATGAAAATAATTTGTAATATATATTGAACGATACATAAAAGCATGTAAAAAAAATGATGGTCATGTAATTATGATCGTAATAATGTGACGCCCCGTGCATTTTGGTATATCTATATTCTGTACTTCTTGTCAAATTAAATGTAAATTTTATTTGGACTAGTACTAAGGAATTATTAATTTATATACTAAGGTGTTTGGGAAATTATTATCGGGATTTAATCGTTATGTTGATTTAATTCCCTCCTCTGAAGCTTGTTAGTTTTAGTCAGCTTTGGTTAATGAGTTAGTGGAAGCGTTTTGAATTTTTACGCTGATTGGATTGGGAGATCCTATCCTTAGAATCCTATTTTTGGGTTGTTGGTTTTATGGGTTTATGTGAAAAGAAAAGAGGAATAAGGAAAATGAGTTAAAAAAAAAACCCTCAAGCCCTAATCTCACTTTCCCATCTCTTTCGTGATCAGCCCCAGCCGCCCCCTCTTTGTCGTTCAGCCGGGAGTCCCGCCGCCCAGCCGCCTCTCCGTCGCCGGTGTTGAAGCGCCGCCACCCCACAGCCCAGTCGTCGCGCCGCACCGCCGCTCCGCCCAAGCTCCTCGCGTGCCTCTGCTCGTCGATCGCTCTCCCTCTCTCTGCGCGAGTTTCTCCTCTCTCTGTCAGTGTGTGTGGCCGTGAGAACCCATCCTCGCCGCAGCCGTCGGAGCGTCGTCGTCGTCGCTGTTCCTCGCCGGAAAACGGAGACCCAAGCACTGCCGCCTCTTTTTTCCTTGTTTTCCTTACGTTTCAGCAAGGTAAATCTCGTGGGTCTCTCTGTCTTCGTGTTTTTTAGTCGTAGTCTCGTGGGTAAATCTCTTTTTTTCTCGTTCTTGGTTGATTAAGGTCCGATCTTAAGCCTTCTTGATTCCGTTTTGGTTACATCCTGCGTGGCCAGCAGTTCGGAGCCCTATCTTTTACGTTTTTTCCTCTATTCAGCAGTGTTTTCGAGTGTTGTTGGCTCCATTGGACATTTTTGGTAAGCTTAATCCCTTACCCATGCTCCTTTGGACCTTTATTCAAGTTTAAGCAAACACCCACTCGCTATGGATTTAAGGTCTTATTAGTTGTTGTCCGTCGCCGTCTTTGCTCAATTTGTTGGTGTTTCGCCGTCGATTAGCGTTTTCGGTAAGCTTTCGCTCTTACCCAAGTTCAGTTGGTGTTAGAATCAAATGCCCAATGGTTTAGGTGCTGAAATTTTAATATTAGCGGTGATTTTCTGTTCTGCATCGCCGCCTAAGTGTTCGATTGAGTTCGATACACTTCAACTCGAATACCCACTGCCCAAGGATCGTTCTAGCGCGTCGTTAGAGGTTAGGATAACCCGTCTAGCGTTGAAACGGGTTCGTTTGGGTAAGTTTCCTTCCTGTCCCTTGGTTTATAGCATTGTAGTTGTCTACCCATTAGTTGTTTAAGCCTTAGTAGCATGTGTTAGTCATTACCCATGGTTTATCTAGGCTCGTAGGTGTTGCTTAACCTTCATAAGTCGTAGAAGATGCTTATTAATGAGTTGTTTTAGTTTAAATCATGTAGTTCATCACTACCATTTAGTCTCGTCGCCTATGTAGCTTTGTCCGATCCTTATAGGTTCTTTAAGCATGGTTTAAATGAGCTTTTGCTTGCTGTTCGTGGCTTAAAAAGCATGCTAGATCAAGTCTCATTAATTAGCTAGGCCTTGGTTGCATTGCCTAAGTTTTAGGAGTTCTTAGAATGTCATTCGTGTGACTTTTTACTTGTTGTCCAGTGGCTAAAAAACCTTAAATATGGTCATTCAGCGAGTACCCATCACCCGTCGTGCCTTAGACATGGTGGCCTATGATCTAAAGGTGTTGGGTTTTTAATTTGGGGGATCTTGACTGGTTGTCCCGCAAGGAAATATGTCCTCTCTTAGTTGAATTAGGTCTTTTAAGCATGTTTAGGGTCAGTTTAAGTTGGTTCTAATTCAGTAGGTTTTATTCCTGTTGTTTAGCGCTTTATTGGACTACCTTGGATTACTCGGGTTGACTTGGAAGCGTTGTAGGTAAGTAGTTTCTACTTACTAAGCTTGTTTGACTGCATGAAGCATGATCATTTGTTTATCTGCTTTTCTTA
This sequence comes from Luffa aegyptiaca, assembly GCA_017139565.1. Taxonomy (NCBI): domain Eukaryota; kingdom Viridiplantae; phylum Streptophyta; class Magnoliopsida; order Cucurbitales; family Cucurbitaceae; genus Luffa; species Luffa aegyptiaca. The sequence continues at coordinate 15,526,449 of CM029398.1, forward strand.
TATTTGTACTGAATATGAAATTGCTATGCATGAACTGTTGAGTTGTAAACGCTGAAATGGTTGTGTTAATCATGAATCGTGTTTATTGTGTTGCTTGAGTTGTATACGTTTAAGGTGTTTTAGCATGATGAGTGTTGTCTTGAGCATGGTGAATGTTGAGTTTAGCTTTTGAGTCTGGCTTGCATGTTGCATGGGGGATGTGTAGGATGAGTCGAGTGTGAGGCACAGCACATGGTGCTTAATTCATGTGTAGCGGAGCGTGATAAGGACTTCATGACGCGGAATTCATGTGGGGTAGGTGTGGAGCATGACTCGGAAATCATGTAATTAGCGCAGCATATGGCGCGGAATTCATGTGTAGCGGAGCATTACGTGGAAATCATGTAACTAGCGCAGCACATGGCTCGAAATTCATGTGTAGCGGAGCATGATGCGGAAATCATGTAAGTAGCGGAGTATGACGCGAAAATCATGTATTAGCGGAGCATGACGCAGAGATCATGTAGTTGCAGAGCATGACGCGGAAATCATGTGGAGTCTAGTGCGTGCGTTGCATAGCGTGTGATGCATTTGCATGAGTGTGTTGTTTTTAAGCATATGATTAGTTTATAGCTTAAAAGCATGTTTCTTATTGTGGTTGTGTAACCTGTTGGATGCGTGTGCTTAGCATGTTGATTGTTTTAATTGTGTTTGTGCCTTGGTAAGTGTGAGTTGCTTACCAGTACCACGGTTGTACTGATACCCCCTTCCCCATCTTTCCCCCAACATTTTAGATGTTGCAGGTTTGGATGACGAGCTGGACCTTGGTGAGGAAGAGGAGAACTTCGAGGAGGAACCCTAGGGCGTTTGGGTTTCCTTTTCCCTTGTTTTGGAGGATTAGGTTGTAGTTGATTAAGTTTTATTTCGCTATGCTTCAGAAGGCTAGCTTAGTGTTGGTTAACTGTTGATCTGTTTTGGAAAAATGTGGTTAAGTGGTTTATATTATGAACTTATGTTTAGTTCTAACGTTATCTCCTTTAATAAATAAAATTTGAGTAAGTATCTTGTTATGTTGCATGACTAACTTAGTGAATGTGTTACGAGGTCTGACTCGTATGGTTATGTAGGTTGTGAATCTGAAATGTAGTTGGTGGAGTTGGGCCGAATTGATTAGAAGTGTTTAATTGTTTATCAGGTGTTGAAAATTTTGGTTCAGGCCATTTTACGCTGTTATGCTACCGAAATTTTCGGTACATATGGTTTAAAATGGTTTAGTTCCATAGTTAAGGGTTAAGGGTTGTAGTAGCGTCTCTAGGCTAAGGGTTGGAAAACCTGGGGGGTTACAGTTGGTATTAGAGCAATGTCGCTCCTGTAGACTGACGTAGATAGCCTAGGTTGTTTAGTTGTGTGTGCTAGAGGTTGTTCCACGTTCTCTTCTCCATCACCAGGTATGGAAGCATCATCATTTATTATGATCCTTGTTGAAGCATGATTGATTTCCTTGGTTGCTTTATGGTTAGAAGCTAGGCCTAGGATGCTCCTTTTAGGTGGTTAGATAGCTTGTTTTGTTGTGTGCCTGTTGTTTGGTAGTAGGAGTAGGATGTTGCCATAGTTCCTAGATAGCTTGCGTGTTTCCTTTATGAATGTTGTGTGCTATCAGATCTAGGTGGTTGCCTTAGCTCGATGTTAGTCCCTCCTATTCAATCTTCTTAGAAGAGTTCTTTCAGTGAGTTCCTTGTTCCCTCTCTTAGCCATGAGTTTTAGTGGGAGTCGAAAAAGTGGTCATTTTGGCTCTACTATCGTTCTTGAAGTTAATTCGCCCCCCGAGGTGAATTCCCCTGTTCTTCTTCTGATGCCTCAAGCGGTGTTGACATTGGATGCATTGCAAGCTTTGATTGACAATGCAATCCAAAGCAACTTGGAGCAGTTTGGTGTGAACAAAGTCCCTGCTCATAGACGAGAAGCTTAGTTCTTCTGAAGCTTCAAGAAAGCAAGGCCCCTTTCATTCGATGGCCAACTGATAATTCGAGAGTTGGGTAGAAGCCCTGTTCTAATATCTCGAAGCTAATGCCTTGGATTTCGAATGAAAAACTCAAGGTCGAGTATCCAGAGCTCTACGATGTCGAATTTGAAGAAGAGGAAAGTCCCTAAAGGTGGGGAGTTGGTTTCACCTCCCATTTTCAAGCTAGTGCTCTTTCCTCGAGTTTATCTATTGCTCTGGAATTACCTTTCCTATTTTGATGCTTTGTCATCTGAATCTATATGTGATGTGAGTCCTTAGGCTTGCTTAGTATGTATTTCTGCATTGGTCAAATGTTTCGTTTCCTACAAGGTTAGTGAAGCTATCAAAACTCTACCAAGCGTCGCCTTGATTCTAGGGAGTCGAGAGATTTCCTTGTAATAGGTGAAGTTTGGCGAACCTCCTTGTATAGGCTAGCTTCAAGGGGAAAAGATCTTCCTAGAATAGTTTTGAGATCTAGCTTCTTAAGTTGAGATCATGGAATTGTCGTTCCAAAGTTGCTTTCAAAACCAAGTTCGAGTGTTGCAAGCTTGCTGTGAGGTCTTCGGGCTAAAATAGCTTTGCAACTCTTATGGATATTTCGTAGTGTTCAGATTCTCTGTTCCTTAGTTCGTTTCAAGGCTCTGTTGGTGTCGCCTAGTTCCTAAGGAGTTGAGAAATTCCTTTGAGTTTAGCAGAAGGTTTCCTTAGGATAGTTGTATCCAGTCTCTCTAGGGAAGGTCAAGGAATGGCCATTCCAATGATGCCTAAGAATCCAAGTTTGATTAAACGTTGCAAGCTTCTGTTATGTCTTCGGACTCATGGATAGCCTTGCCGCTGCTTGGGTTTCATGAATCAAGTCTCGCGGTTTTTGGACTTGCTCGTGACGATGCTAAATGGTGTTGGTTTCTCAAACCAAGAGTTAGAGCATTTCCCTCACGCAGTGAGACCTCAATCCAAGCCAAGGAGATATTGAGAATCAGTATCGAGTCATGACTGCAGCGTCAGTTGTCGTCACGACAAAGTTACCTTGGTATGCGGTTATAAGGAAGTGCCAATGGTGGTGTCAGTGTCACCTCTTAGCCATTCTTGAAGGATGGTTTGAAAAGGTGAGTTGGCGCAGCGGAAGCCGTTTCGAAGTAGTTGCTCCTTTAGTAGTGCCTATTTGAAGTTGGTGGTTGAAACTTACCAACTGATTGCGTTTAAGTTGGTGAAGTTGCTGATGGAGCTTTCTACAGGTTGTAGTTGTGTTTAAGTCGTAGATGGTGGGTTGTAAAGTGTCTAGCTCAAGGTTTAAGTTGGCATCGACAACCCATGTGGTGTAAGTAGCATCAGCGAATAGTAGTTTCTTGTAGGTCGTGCAAGGTCGAAGTTTGAATTCATTTTTGTTTAGCTGTTTGAGTTCTTGGTGTGTGAAGTCAGGTTGCTCGTAGGCAAGCTCTGCTACAAGTGTTGTATGTTCAACATGACTCGTCTCAAGAGTTGTTATACATACACAACAACTATTCCTCTTGTGCCTTAGTTTATGCTTTGGGATCCTAAAGGAAAGTGGCTTGCTGAGCAAAAAGCGTCTGGTGTTAACTGCCTTGTGGAGTGAGTTGGAGTTAAGGCTAGTCAACCAGTGTGGTTAGGCGATCAACTTTCGAGAATTAGGAGTTCAGTGTTGCTGATCGTGTGTTCTTGCACCTGCTGTCATTGGAAAATGGTTATTCGCTTGCTATAAGAAGCATAGCCTGGGTTCACTGGACCACATGAGATCTTGGAGCGCATCAAGCCTGATGCTTACAGGTTGGCGTGATCACCAACCATGTCGACTGTGCATGATGTGTTCTAGGTGTTCGCGTTGGAGGAATGTGTGTATGACCCTTCGTATGTGTTCAATCTTGAACCTCCGTCGTTGAATAAGGATTTGACGTATGTGGAGAAGTCTGTCAAGATCCTAGCAAATAAAGCGAAGGTTCTGAGAGGCAAGACCTTTGTTATGGTGGAAGTGTTTGTTGGGTTTTATGCCCTAAAACTCGTAGATAGTAAATGAAACAAATTAATCGATCTCAATAAAGCTTTCTTTGAGTAATTCAGTAATTTTGTTATTGAATAATCGAGTTTGCATTAATAAACCCTAAATCCAATAAAATAAGATCCAAGGTTGTTTAAATGAAACTTGGACTAGTATGTGGGGACATACGGAGATCAGTGTCCAAGTAACAACCTAAAAGGTCTATAGCATAGGGATAAGGTTCGGTACCTTATCCTGGTGACACTATGTGATACGACCCACCTTGTATTCGATGCAGATGCAATGATCCAAAACATCCATGTAGGAGACATGCGGGTGGGGGTATCCTATGCAATGAGTTTGCATAAGACCGGACCGCGAAATAGTAACCACTAGATGTAACGCCGTTAACTAGTTTAGGTTTCTATTTCAATAGAATGACCTGGGTAACTCAATCTCAAACCTGAGTCTGTTATGAACCCCTTTCAGGAGGGATTGTCCTTAGATTTGTATGGGTGAGAGTGGTCAATTCGCCGACTCAATAAGCCTACCATTTCAGGGGCAAGACCGAATGAAGGCTGGGAACATAACAGTACAAGATGGAATTCACTCCTTCCCCTATTGGGGTAAGTAGATGTGTGTTCCCTTAAGGGCTGATTCCGGGGCATGAACAAAGGCGCGTCGTCCTCTCCTGGCCCGAGAGGAACTCCTGTTTAGTGGTTGGACCCTAAACCACTTGTTCATTAGAGGGATCAGCGGTATTTAAGGAACCCGAGGTAACCTAGGGGTAAAACGGTAATTTGACCTAGCTGGTGTTACAAACACACGTGAAGGATTGACTTACTGTTAGTCGATATCTGTGGACATAGAAATATTCTACATTGAGAAGAGTGCAGCTGTGGGTCTTTAATGGAGTGACCCACAATTAACGAATGTTGACTAAACTTAGTTAACAAGTTTGGCCAATTAGTCTCGTATCGTTGGAGCTTCTGATCTGTAGGTCCATTAGGTCCCACTGGTAGCTCGTAAAGAGACTTGAGGCAATTAAGTATAAATTGTAAATTGAAAGTGTTCAATTTATTTGGGGAATCGTATAATGTATATTGTTGCATTATAATATAAAGTTTATGAAACTTTATAATATAATTTTTGAATTAATTTAAAAAATTAATTCTTGAGAGAAAATATTTGAAAGAGTTCAAATAAATTTAATATGAATTGGATTCGTATTAATTTTAATTTTTATAAAATCCATAAGATTAAATATAAGATATTTAATTGGGGAAATTAATTAATTATGGAATTAATTAATTATTTATTAAAATTAGAGACATTTTCCTATTAGGAAAAGGTCTTCCTTTTTCCAAGGTCTTGCCCTTTACCTATAAATAGGACCCCTGGGTGGGGTGAAAGGCATCTCATTCATTCTCCTACTCTCAGATAATTCCCCTCAAGGCTCCCTCTAGACTCCTACCAGTCTCCTGCTCTAGAAGTCTCAGAGTCATACCGGTGTAGCTATAGTGGTGGTGTTCGCAGTAGTTCGTGATAATTTGACAAGTAGTTGGTGAATTTAATTTGAGTCGTCAACGAGAGTTAGTAATTTGTTACTTTATAAATTAGATTTAAATCTAATTTTTTTGTATGCTTAGCCTTAATATATATCTAGAATAGTTCTAATATTATTGCCAATGTATTGGTATTTTAGATTAAAAAAAATTAATTACGAATCGGTCCCAATCACGCTTCCACTTTACGAAATTACGGAATTCCAATCCTTCAGTGTTATGGTTGAATCGTAAGCAGAAGGTGCTTGTGGGAGAGTAGTTGGAATTGTTCAAGCAGTAGTCTTTTGAGGACGAAAGCTTTTAAGGTGGGGAGAATGTGACGCCCCGTGCATTTTGGTATATTTATATTTTGTACAAAGTAACCCTTATTCTCTCTCTCTTTCTCGCTCATCAGGACTTGGTATATTTATTTGGACTAGTACTAAGGAATTATTGATTTATATACTAAGGTGTTTGGGAAATTATTATCGGGATTTAATCGTTATGATGATTTAATTCCCTCCCCTGAAGCTTGTTAGTTTTAGTCAGCGTTCGTTAATGAGTTAGTGGAAGCTTTTTGAATTTTTACGCTGATTGGGTTGGGAGATCCTATTCTTAGAATCCTATTTTTGGGTTGTTGGTTTTATGGGCTTATGAGAAAAGAAAAGAGGAATAAGGAAAATGAGTTAAAAAAAAAAGGAAAATAACACTTTTGGTCCCTGAGGTTTGGGTTAAGTTACACTTTGGTCCCTGAGTTTTCAAACTCAACAAAAATACCCCTGAGGTTTGAGATAAGGAGCAATTGAGTCCCTGCCGTCTAATTTGCCGTTAAACCCTAACGGTTTGCTGGCGTGGCACCATTATTTTAATAAAAAAATATTTTTTTAATTTTCTAAATAAAAATATATTAAATAATAATAAATATTATTAGTTCAATCTTTTTTTTTTAATTATTTATCTTTCTCTCTCTTACTCTTCCTCTTCTTCTCCACTTCATCCTCTTCCCTCTTCTTCTTCTTCTTCATAGCTCCGGTGGCCGGCGGCCGGCGACCACTGCTCGCCGCCGTCGCCGGCCTCCGGGGACATTTTTTTTTTTCCTCTTCCTTCTCTCAATCTCTCTCTCCCTATTCTTTTTTGTCCTCGACGACAACCTGTTAAAGAAAAAAAGAAGAAGAAGAAGGGGGTTTCCCCCTTCGAAACCCATCAGGAACGAAAGGGAACCCCTTCGTTCCCCTATGAAGTTCATGTTTGCGATCAGTAGCAATAAAGGAAACCAGGAGGGATTTGGCATCAGAAAACTTGTTATGGATAAACAGAGAGGGCAAGAGTGTAAGGAGAGAAGAAAGAGAATTATTGGGTGGGGAAGAGAATGAAGGAACATTTTTCTGAGCCCATTTGAAGAGAAAGAGAAGAACAGAGGGATGAAAACTCAGCGCTTTAGAGGAGAAATTGGAGGATATGAGGGAAGGAGAAAGGTGGGCGGCATAAGGGGCGAGTGCACTGAGAGGCGCTTTGGTGGATGTGAGAATCCTTGTTATGGTTTGAATCAGTTCTTGTGCTTGATTTTCTTGCTGGGTTTGTCGCTGATTTCAGATTGGAGGAGTTTCCATGGCGTACCCAACAATGGCTACTAGGGTTTTGACATTAAGAATCTTAGAATCCAAGTCCTGATGAGCGAGAAAGAGAGAGAGAACAAGGGTTACTTTGTAAAATTGCTCCAAAATACAAACCCCTAGTAGCCACATCCCTTTTTCTGATGCCAAATCCCTCCTTCTGGGTTCGTTCCAGATCTGGAACGAAGGGGCCAAATGGGTTTCCCCCCTTCTTTTTTCTTTTTTTTTTCTCTTTAACAGGTTGTCGGCGAGGACAAAGAAGAAGGGGGAGAGAGAGATTGAGAGAAGGAAGAGAAAAAAAAAACAGTCGTCGGCCGCCAGAGCTATGAAGAAGAAGAAGAGGGAAGAGGATGAAGTGGAGAAGAAGAGGAAGAGTAAGAGAGAGAAGGAGAAATAATTAAAAAAGAATAAAATAATAATACTTATTATTATTTAATATATTTTTATTTAGAAAATTAAATTTTTTTTTTATTAAAATAATGGTGCCATGTCAGCAAACCGTTAGGGTTTAACGACAAATTAGACGGCAGGGACTAGATTACTCCTTATCTCAAACCTCAGGGGTATTTTTGTTGAGTTTGAAAACTCAGGGACCAAAGTGTAACTTAACCCAAACCTCAGGGACCAAAAGTGTATTTTTCCCAAAAAAAAAACCCTCAAGCCCTAATCTCTCTTTCCCATCTCTTTCGTGATCAGCCCCAGCCGCCCCCTCTTTGCCATTTAGCCGTGAGTCCCTCCGCCCAGCCGCCTCGCCGTTGCCGGTGTTGAAGCGCTGCCACCCCGCAGCCCAGTCAGTCGCGCCGCGCCCAACTCCGCCAAAGGTCCTCACGCTCCTCTGCTCGTCGATCGCTCTCCATCTTTCCGCGTGAGTTTCTCCTCTCTCTATGGGTGTGTGTGGCCGTGAGAACCCATCCTCGCCGCAGCCGTCAGAGCGTCGTCGTCGTCGCTGTTCCTTATCGTAAAACGGAGACCCAAGCGCCGCCGTAGTCTCGTGGGTAAATCTCTTTTCCTTACGTTTCAGCAAGGTAAATCTCGTGTGTTTCTCTGTCTTCGCGTTTTTCAAAAGTAGTCTCGTGGGTAAATCTCTTTTCTTCTCGTCCCTTGGTTTATAGCGTTGTAGTTTTCTACCCATTAGTTGTTTAAGCCTTAGTAGAATGTGTTAGTCGTTACCTGATAGCGGGCAGAAATGTCGCTATTTTAGTCCTAAATTATTAAGCTTTTAGGCGCTTTAATTGTGTTTTTATTGAAGAAATCTAAAATATTTTGTTATTTGGTCTTTAGGAGCAAATTATGGATTTTTGGTGGAAAATGCCCTAAAATGAGTCATCCAAGCCCAAATTTCCATGCATGGGTCAAGGGGAAGCCCAAGAAGTCAACCATTTAAAGATGATCCAAAAAAGAAATGAAGAAAGGCCCAATTTCAAGCCCAATCCGCGCCAGCCTGGTCTGAAAACCGCACAGCGTCGAGACGCTGTGGGGACAGCGTCGCGATGCTGTCCCATTTCTTGGCCAACAAGTTGAGTGACTTCAGCGTCGCGACGCTGTCCTATTTCCAGGCCTATATAAGGTGCCCCTTGGTGTCATTTTTTACCATCAATCATCATTCAATCCTTTCATTCATTTCTTTCTTGGCTCCTTTGGAGCCTTCTCTCAAGGCTTTTAGCCTTTTGGAGAGTTCTTAATGGGAAATTTTTGGGGAGTTTTGGGGAGCACTCTAGGAGGCTCAAGGTGTGCTCAGAGGGACTTCAAGTGCCATCGACGGGGTCTTCGACGGTCATTTCCTTTCCTTTTATTTTGCTCATATTTATGCTTTCCATTGTATATTTTGTGAATATTTTAGCTATGTATAGCTAAACCCTATTTTGGGGTCTTGAAATGAAATTATAGTTAAATGTTGTTATAATTGTCTATCTCTTGCCCTCTTTTACTAATTATTTGTTTGGATGGTCGTAATGTTGTATGCAATCTGGCCAATTGTATATTGATTTGATTCTTAATGGAAACTCGACGGAGAGAAATTAGGATAGATCATAATCCATGCAACTAGTTTAATTGCCCGTCGTGACAACGAGATTAGTTGATTAAACTTAGATTCCTAAAATGAATTAGAGCGTAATAATTTACGAATTTAATGGCGCTAAGGACACTTAGTTTGTTAAAATGGGTTAATTAGAATTAGGGGAAACCGACAGGAGAACCTATGTGATTAACGGAGATTCTAGGAGTATAATTAGTTGGGCAACGAGATAGGTTAATTGTAATAATTATTTAGCTATTAATTGATTTTCAAGACCCCACTTCCCATTTAAAAACTCTTTCTCCATATATTTTATTTCTTGATTGATCAATTTATTTTCCTTAATCGCTTTAATTTTTAATTCCCTTTTAAAAATTAAAGCGATTAAGTCATAACGTAGTTCAAGGTACAAATTTGATTTTCTTTGGGCCTACGTACCCTTGAAGAAAGCGATTAAGTCATAAGCGATTAAGTCATAACGTAGTTCAGCTTTTTAATTCCCATTTAAAAGCTGCCTACGTACCCTTGAAGAAAAGGGATCAAGTCATAACGTAGTTCAAGGTACAAATTTGATTTTCTTTGGGCCGTTCACCTTTTTAACTCATGCGGGCCAGGAGTATCATGCAGTTTAGGCTCTTGCGATATAGAGCATTACATTTCACGCATAAAACTTTTTAAGAAATTTGCCATTTATCGGGCCTATTCTTAATCCGTCTTTATCCAGGATCTTGTACGCTCCATTTGTGTAGACTTCTTTGACGACGTAGGGTCCATCCCATTTAGGTCTGAATTTGTTCCCTGTATGCCGTGTCGTGATGATGGGTCTTCGAACAGCAAGTACAAGATCACCCACTTGAAATGATCGAAGCTTCACATTCTTGTCAAAGGCTTTAGACATTCGTGCTTGGTAGCATTCCAACGCTTGCTGAGCCTCTAACCTTCTTTCATCAAGTGCTTCTAACTCTTGAAGGCGCAAACTAGCATTATCTTCCGTTGTCAATCCTTCTTGGACGGCCATCCTTAATGAAGGAATCTCTCTTTCTAATGGGAGCACAACTTCTACCCCATAGACGAGAGAATAAGGTGTGACTCCTGTAGGAGTGCGATGAGTGGTTCGGTAAGCCCACAACACTTCACCGATCTTTTCTTGCCAATCTCTCTTTGTCTTGGAGACTACTTTCTTCAATAAGTTACACAACGTCTTATTAAATGCTTCTGCCAACCCATTTGCCGCAGCATTGTACATAGAGGACTTGTATTGTTTGAAGTTAAACTTCTCACACAACCTGTCCATTAGGCCGTTGGAGAATTGTCTTCCATTGTCTGTCACAATACGATGAGGGATACCGTACCGATAGATTATATGAGTTCGGACGAAATTCACAACATTTTCTTTCTTGGCTTCTTTCAATGCGACGGCTTCAGCCCATCTTGAGAAGTAATCCGTCCCTGCAAGAATGTAAGAATGTCCTGCTGAAGACTTAGGTGTTATAGGGCCAACAAGGTCAAGTCCCCAAGCTTCAAAAGGCCATGAAGCTATAGCAGGATGAAGAGGCTCCGGTGGCTGATGTATGAAGTTTGCATGGAATTGACAAGCTTCACACTTCTTTGCATATTCCATTGAGTCTCGAATCATTGTAGGCCAATAATATCCCATCCTTTTTAATTGAAACTGGAGTTTTGGACCCGACTGATGGGCGCCGCAAACACCTGAATGTGCCTCATCTAATGCCTTTGTTGCTTCTTCTTTTCCAAGGCATCGAAGGAAAAGTCCCTCATAAGAACGGCGATAAAGGGTCTCCTTGTAGTAGATAAATCGGGCACCTCTTCTTCGTATATCAGCCCTACGTCTGGGATCTGTGGGAAGCCTTCCATGTTGAAGATAATCTATAATAGGCTGTTGCCAGTCCTCTTCGTCAACTGCATAAACAGAGATCATATTTGCCTCTTGACCTTCATCTTCAATTAGCAGCACAATCCACTTCTGACAAAGTGAGATGTTCATTGACATATCCTCTGGGATTGTTAGGGCAGTCGCCAAATTAGCTAGAGCATCTGCCTTTTTATTTTCTGATCTCGGAACATGCTCTAATACTATACTGTCAAACCTTTCTAGCAGTTGTTTTGCATAGATGAAATAAGGCTTCAGGTATTTATGCTTCACTTCATACTGGAGTAAGAGTTGGCTAACGACCAACTTTGAATCACCATAGACCACAATATATGTTATGCCAATCTCCAAGGCCATTTGGAGGCCAATTATCAGTGCTTGATATTCAGCGACATTGTTTGAACACAATTCACCAAGCACAAAGCTGTAAGGGAGCATGTGTTTCTCAGGCGAAATAAAGACAATTCCTGCCCCCGCTCCACTTCTTCGTGCTGCACCATCAAAGTACATAGTCCAGGGCTCCGTGATTTCAACATATAAGACTTCTTCATCAGGTAGGTCTTCACATAACTTCCAATCTGAAGGAATTGGATGATTCGCCAAGAAGTCGGCCAATGCCTGCCCCTTGACCGCCTTTTGAGGTACATACACGATATCATATTGCTGAAGTAAGATGGCCCACTTAGCTAGGCGTCCAGAAATAACTGGCCTCGATAGAACGTACTTGATAGGATCAGCTTTCGCGACCAGGTGCAATGTGAAAGCTTGCATGTAATGCCTTAACTTGTCAATGGCGAAGAAAAGAGCAAGACACGTTTTCTCAATGGGTGAGTAATTTATCTCAGCACCATTCAGCATCCTGCTTAAGTAATAAAGGGCTAGTTCTTTTCCCTTCTCACCTTCTTGTGCCAATAACGCTCCTAGTGATCTTTCTTGAGCAGCGATATATAGAATCAACGGCTTTCCAGATATGGGGGCTCCTAAGACAGGAGGATTAAGCAAATATTTCTTAATGCTTTCGAAAGCGTTTTGACATGCTTCATCCCACTCGAATTTTTCTCCTTTCCTCATTAGCCTTTGAAAAGGTTGGCATCGACCGGCTAAGTTAGAGATGAATCTTCGAATGTAGGCCAGACGACCTTACAAGCTTCTCAACTCATGTAAGTTTTTAGGCCTTGGCATCTTTTGAATGGCATCAATCTTTGACTGGTCTATTTCGATTCCTCGATGTCTAACAACAAATCCAAGGAATTTCCCAGAAGTAACACCGAATGCACACTTGAGAGGGTTCATCCTCAATTGATACTTTCTCAAACGATCAAAGACCACTTTTAGATCCTTCAAGTGATCTTGTCGTCTTTTTGACTTAACAACAAGATCATCGACATAGCACTCGACATGTTTATGCAGCATATCGTCGAAGACCTTTTGCATAGCACGCTGATAAGTAGCACCAGCATTCTTTAACCCAAAGGGCATCACATTGTAACAGTATATCCCTTTTGGAGTTCGAAAGGCTGTCATTTCTTCATCTGCAAGAGCCATTCGAATCTGGTTATAACCCGATGATCCATCCATAAAAGACAAAACTTCATGTCCTGTGGTGGCATCAACCATGATTTCTGTGATTGGCAGTGGAAAATCGTCTTTCGGACATGCGTTATTCAAATCGCGAAAGTCAACACAAACACGAAGTTGTCCATTCTTCTTTCTAACAGGAACGATGTTGGCTATCCACGTAGGGTATTTCACCTCACGGATGAATCCCGCTTCTATCAACTTGTTGACCTCTATTTCAATTTGAGGGATAAGTTCCGGGCGAAAGCGTCGCTGAGCTTGTTTGACCGGCCGATACTCCTCTTTAATTGCGAGATGATGGACAGCTACTTTTGGGTCAAGTCCAGGCATCTCTTTATATGACCAGGCGAAGATATCTCTATATGAAGCGAGTAAACTCATATATTCACCTTCTTCTTCGAGAGTAAGTGACATGCTTATAAAAGTTGGGCGTGGCTCTTCTGGCGTACCCAGGTTTACTTCTTTAAGCTCATCCACTGTAGATTCGCTGCCGTCTTCAAGTGATAAAGGTGCTTCGTCCTCATCTACTTCAGACATTTCGACCTCTGTTTCTTCTTCAACAGTGATGTGAAGGCAAGAGGCTTGTTCTTCTTCCTGGTCACTATCTTCTTCTGAAGGATTGGTGATGACAACATCACGTCTCTTTACCTTCAAAGAACCATCCGTATCGACAGTAACAAGGGTTTTTCTTTTCATTCGTGAAGGAACAGCACTGCGAATTTCTCCCTCGGCCTTCGTGATCTTTTCAGTTTTCATCGCATCTTCATGAAGTCGGTGAGAAGTTGACGAAGCAGACTGCTCTTTTTTGTCTCTTCTCGTGGTAACACTTAATCTTTGAAAAACTGATGGTCGAGTCACATCTGAAGTTGAAAATGTACCTTCTTCTTCCCCAACGGGCATATTTAACCTTTGAAAAGCTGAAGGTCGAGTGACATTCGGAGTTGAAAATGTACTCTCTTCTTCCCTAATGGGCATACTTAACCTTCGAAAAACTGAAGGTCGAGTGGAGCTATTAGTAGGTTATGTGCTATCTTCTTCCGTTTCATTGACACTTAATCTTTGAAAGACTAAAGCACGAGCAACTGGTGGCCTGATGCGCCTGAAAACAGAAGTTCGTTGGTCGACACTTTCTTTTTCTTTTGAATCATCAACCTCCTCTACTGTTATATGATTTGTGTCTGCCACTTTCCCCTTCCCTCTTCTTGTTATGCGAATCGGTTCTGGCGACTTATATCCAAGTCCTTTTCTCGTCGTAGGCAGACTATAGCCTTCCTTTAAAAGCTTCTTCTGTGTTGCAGAGAGCTCAGATCTTCCATCTAAAATCCTTAGACTTTTAAACTCAGTGTGAGTTGTGAAGTCATAACCTGCTTTCGCTAGAAGTTTGTATGCCTTGGGGTCGAACCCGTCTTTAGTTCGTCTGTCAGGCAAAATCGTTTTTATCTTGTCATCCTCAGGTTTCTTAACCTCTTGCTTTGTGATCTTTGTAAGAGGCGTAGTGAAACTTTCCTTCAGAATTTCAACGTCATCGACCTTTATGCTTTTTGGACATTCAGTGAAAGGTGATTCTCCCTTTTTACGCCGAGATAAAGGGACGTATCGTAGGACAAGTGAACACTTTTCATCCTCTACAACTTTAGGTTTCACAAGACTTGTAGATGCTTCACCCTTTTCCAGGTCAGATGCCCTCACATCCTCCACAGCTTCCTTCCTTGCATCTGATTGTGGATCTAAATTGAGTTTCTCATTCTTTTTTATCAAGGGGATTTCTGCAGGTATAGTCTCCCCAGTGTTGTCGCTCTTCATATAAAATTTTGCATCAGCGAAATGGGATTCGGCTTCTGAAAATGGGTTAGTGTCAGCGTCAACTTTCTTAATGCCATCCTGATAGAATTTGAAGCACTGGTGCAATGTAAAAGTTATCACTCCATTGCCATGGATCCAAGGACGACCTAATGGCAGTTTATAAGTGGTCTTGGAATCTATCACATGAAACAAAGTATCAGCTTTTAAATCTCCAATGATGAGTTCAAGGCGTATCATGCCAATCGCCCGTTGTCCACCCTGATTGAAACCTTGGATCACCAGTTTACTGTTTGATAATTCCTCCATCAAGATGCCTAATTGCTTCATGGTTGACTTAGGCATTATATTGACAGCTGATCCATCATCGATGAGGATCCGACTAACCCTCTGTTCTCGAATGTATCCTGAGACGAATAAAGGTCTATTGTGAGGCTTCGACCCTAGCAGCAAATCTTCATCGGAAAATCCTATAGTCATGCAACACGAAGCACATGTGCGTGCCTCGGAGGTTGGGATGTTTATACCATCGGATTCTATCAATGCATTAATAAGGACACTTTTAGCTTCCTGAGGAAGTGACAATAAATCCTTTATGCTGAAGGAGGATAAGTCTCCTTGACCTGCCACCGTTCCCGAGGAACTAGCAGGGACATCATCATCTTCTACCACGTCCACAACGTGACACGTGACGATTTCAAGTGCTTCTCCTTGACTATCATCGAAAAACCGCCTTGAGAAGTATTCTGCCAAAGTTATGGGTTGTGGAGGGCAAAAGAAATCTTCATTTTCCTCCACGACAGGCTTTGACCTCCTTGACTTCTTTTTTCCCTTCTTCCTTTGAGGCTTAACCTTTCTTTTACTGTATCGAAATAGGCGGGACTCTTTTCGTGTGTGACTTTGCTTTTGCTTTTTGCGATGAACGACAAGGGTCCAACCTTCGCTCTCATCTTCGATGGAATCATATTTTTCTTGGGATCCCTTCATTGTGGCTTCTTTTTGGAAACGAACCACCACAGGATCAAGGGTGCCAAACTGAATCAGCCTTTCTTCATAATCACATGAGAAGATTAGGGGAATTTGATCCCCTACATTCGCCATTATCGTTGCATGATTTGCTTGGGCCACCTCATCAAGGTCCAGCTCAATTTTCTTTTCACGAGCCAACTTAAGGATTAGCTCCTTTAAACAAAACATTTCTCCACCGGATGGCTAACGACTCGGTGATACTTGCAGTAGTTAGGATCATTAACTTTTCCTAACTCTTCCGGTCGTTTGCATTCAGGGAGTTCGATTAATTGCTTCTCTAGCAGCTGTTCCAACATATCTGGGACATCGGAATCTGGAAATGGATAAACCTTTTCCTGTCTTTCTTTTAAAGTTAGGCGACGTCTTTCGCCTGTCTCCACGCGCTTATTTGTTTTGTTTTCCCTTCCTTTGGCGGAAAGTTTCACGGGGGTCGTATTGACGACCATGGATTCTTTCGTGACACTCTTCGTCACTTTCTCAGTGCCTTTAACTTCCTTCTTTTCCTTCCTCGTACCTGGGACTACGGGATCTTTATTCCCTCTACTAGCGATGCTCAACTCCATATCATGAGCGCGAGTCTCTAATTCTTCAAAGGTCCGAGGTTTTATCCCTTGTAAGATGTAAAGAAGTCCCCAGTGCATGCCTTGGGTGCACATCTCAACAGAGGACACTTCGGAGAGTCTATCTTTAAAGTCGAGACTCAAGGCTCTCCAACGGTTGATGTAGTCGATGACTGGCTCACCCTTCCGTTGCTTTGTGCTCGTGAGTTCCGTCATACTAACTGTTCGCCTCGTACTGTAAAAGCGATTCACAAACTCTCTCTCAATCTGTTCCCAACTGTGAATTGTCTCAGGCTCCAGGTCAGTGTACCAATCAAACGCATTTCCTTTCAGTGTTCGGACAAATTGCTTAACAAGCAAATCTCCTCGAGTACCAGCGTTCTCACAGGTCTCAACAAAGTGGGCGATGTGCTGCTTTGGGTTGCCCTTTCCGTCAAACTGTTGGAACTTGGGAGGCTGATACCCAGAGGGCAGTCTCAGATTGTCAATCCTCTTTGTATAAGGTTTAGAATACAAGAGGGAACTTTGAGTGGGTCCACCATATTGAGCCCTGATGGAATTCATGATCATGTCTTGCAGCTGTTGGACAGACAAAGAGGCAACTGACGCAGAGTGTTGCGGTTGGTCTTCACGCACGACAGCCTTCCCCTTATCATTTTTTCCTGCAGTAGGGGTCTTATCGTTCTTTCCTGCAGTAGGGGTCTGACTAGACTCAGCCGTTTCTCGATTTTGCAGCTGGTTCTTCAAATAGGCAATCTCCAGATCTCTTTCATCAACTGCCTTCATCAAGAGATTGAGTTTTCTTTCCATCTCTGCCATTCTTTCATCCTGGTCTACATCAGCCATCATGACAGACATCACATCAGGGTTTAGTGCATCCTTTGGCTGCTTAGATGTTGGAACAACAGATTCGAACAGCGGGTTGTCTTTGAATGCAACTTTATCCTTAGAGGATTCTTCAATCAACTTTGAGATCCTGTTTGCAACAGCAAGAGGAGTATGATCCTCCCTAATCTCAATTCCTTGGGAACGACTACGAGTGATTGGACCAGTGTAAGAGTCGCTTGATGTTGTAACCTTCGCGGGAGCTTTCTTTGATGCCATCACGTTGGTTGGATCTTTTAACAAGAGAAAGAGAAGAGAGGTAGAGAGGTCCCACCGGGCGTGCCAATTTGTTCACACGTAACTTCGAAGATGGAGACACGTGGAATAAACAATATATTCGTATTAATATTTGTATGCGTGTGGATGTACAATCTCTAATGTTAATCCTCTGATTCTCTCTCTTGTGTGTGGATGTGTTTCACTCGAGGGCTGGAACGCTTGATCTCGAGTCTGAAGCTTCAATGGATTCTTGAAGCTTGAAGTCTTTTAATCTTGAAGGAGTCTTCAATCTTCAAGAAGTGTTCAGCACTTTGAAACTTATGGATTTCAAGGAGTCTTCAGTCTTCAGTCTTCAATCTTGATGGAGTTTCTCTAAATTCTCTGACTCTGGCTTGGAGCTTCAAAATTCTGACCCCTAAAATGGAAGAGAACCCCTCTATTTATAGAGTTCTCGCTGGATGGGCCCTGATGACTTTCGGGCCAACAACTTGGGGCTTGGGCTTTATTGGTCTTGGGCTCAACTATTTAGTCTTGGGTCTGGTTCATATTTGACCCAAGACCATATGACCAAAATATTTAAAAGACTCAAATTTGATCCAAATAATAATTTTTTTTTTTTAAATTAATTGGTCAAATTAATTAATTTGATCAAAATAATCTAATTTTAATTAATTGATAAAATAGAAATTTTGCTCTATAAATTTATAATTGGCCAACTTTGTCTTCAAATTAAATTTAGGACACATGTCAATTTATAATTGGTCCCAAATTTAATTATTTGTAATTTCGTCATTAATTTTATATAACGACGTGGCAATTTGTGATTGGTCAAAATTTCTCCTTCAACAGAGGTTATTCCCATTTTCTCTGCAAGGTAAAGCTAAAGATTGGCTCTAATCAGTCGAGACGGGCAGTATCAGCACATGGGACGAGCTTGCCCAGGCATTCCCAAGACTACGAAGCTCCGGACAGAGATCAGAACATTCAGGCAGTTGGATGAGGAGCAAATATACGAGGCATGGGAGAGGTATAAGGAGATGCTTAGGCGGTGCCCGCAGCATGGCTACCCATATTGGCTCTAGGTGCATTTATTTTACAATGGACTGAATCCTTCTACCAGTACAGTACTAGACACATCAGTGGGTGGGAGTTTTCTTTCCAAAATAGTGACGGAAGCCAAGGATCTTATAGAGGAAATGGCAACGACCAGTTACCAGTGGCCAACTGAAAGGGGGATAGTTTTTGAAAAGGCTGGTATTTATGAAATAGATGAGTCAAGTTCGTTGAAGGCACATATGGCATCTTTGACAAACGCTCTGAACAAGCTGACTTCATCTGAGGTGGTCAAGTCCATTTCCACCTTAGCTGAAGGATATTCAAAAAAGGATAATCAAGATGTGGAAAAAGTTCAGTATGTGGGAAACAGAGCATTCACTCAAGGAGTACCGAACTTCTACCACCCCAGTCTGCGCAATCATGAGAACTTTTCGTACTCAAACACCAAAAACGTATTGCAGCCACCGCCAGGATTTGCTTCAACTAGTACGCCAGAAAAGAAGAGTAACCTGGAGGAGATGGTGGCCATGTTTGTCAAGGAACAGAAGGTGTTAAATGTGAATCTCCAGACAGCAGTTAATAACCACGACACAGCTCTTAAGAATATGGCTTCAGATAGGTCAGATTGCTTCAGCGGTGAATGCCCTTCAGAAAGGGAAGTTTCCTAGCAACACTGAACCCAATCCTAGAGAGCAGTGCAAGATGGTGACACTGAGAAGTGGTAGACAGCTGGAGGTCAGTTCAAGGATGAAGAAAGAAGAGAAGAGCAAGGATGAAGATGGAAGGGCTGAGGCACAAAAAGCCTCATCTGAAAGGTCCCAACATATATTTAATATAACAATTATACTAAATAACTCATGAAATTAAATTCATGCATAATTACCATACATTATAACAATTATAACATAAATATGCATGAAAACATGCTTAACCTATGGTGGGAATTTAAGCTATATGACATCCATAATGCAAATAAATAGCAATTGAACTGGTTAATTTTGGCCCCTAGGATAAAATAAAGCATAAATTACAATAATTATAGCTAAATTCTATCCTAAAAGTTCTTCTGCAGCTCCAAATACTGATCTAGACCGCCCGAATCGTCCCGAACCACTTTGAACCAGCTACGAAAACCACGAACCGAGCAAAATTCTAGCTAAACCGGACCAAATCAGTCCCAGCCCAGCCAGACCGCTTTAACCGGATCGCCCAACCGCCTTGAACCGTCCTGTTACGAATCCCTAACGCGTGCTGTAATCGTGACAGCGTCGCGACGTTTGCAACGCAGAGACGCTGCGACTTCTTCTCGCCGTCTACATCCGTAAATCGAGACAGTGTCGCGACACCGAAGAGTAGCGTCGCGACGCTATTGCGTCTGGAGCACTTTCTGGGCAAAAAACAACAGCTGTTTCTCGTCTTTTGGCCTCAATTTTTGTCGCGCTTTCTCCGATTTTTATCTCATAAAAACCTATTCTAGACCCGAACTTATATAGGACTCAATTTTACATAAAATACTCGAAACACTGGGCCCCTTACATGATCAAATCACATAAAAACAGTAAAATCTATGGCCATAAAATTAACCTAAAGAGTTCAATGCAAACCATACATACATTATGCATTAATCAATCCCACCAATAGCCAATGCAAATTTTAGAGAAACAAAATTAGATCAACGATCGGCTCTGATACCAATTGAAGGATTGGAATTCTGTAATTCCGTAAAGCGGAAGCGTGATTGAGACCGATTCGTAATTAATTTTGTTTAATCTAATATACCAATACATTTGCAATACTATTAGAACTATTCTAAATATATATTAAGGCTAAACATACAAAAATATTAGATCTAAATCTAACATATATAGTAACATATTACTTACTCTCGTTGACGACTAACATTAAATTCACTAATTGCTTTTGAAATAATCACGAACTAGTGCGAACACCACCACTATGGCTACACCGGTATGACTCTGAGACTTCTAGAGGCAGGAGACTGGTGGTAGTCTAGAGGGATCCTTGAGGGGAATTCTCTAAGAGTAGGAGAATGAATGAGATGCCTTTCACCCCACCCAGGGGTCCTAAATATAGTAAAGGCCAAGACCTTTTTCCTAATAGGAAAAGGAAGGCCTTTTCGTAATAGGAAAAGGTCTCTAATTTTAATAAATAATTAATTAATTCCATAATTAATTAATTACCCAATTAAATATCATATATTTAATCATAGGGATTTTATTAAAATTAAAATTAATATGAATTGAATTCATATTAAATTTATTTGAACTCTTTCAAATATTTTCTCTCAAGGATTAATTTTTGAAATTAATTAAAAAATTATATTATAAAGTTTCATAAACTTTTTATTATAATGCATCAATATACATTATACGATTCCCCAAATAAATTGAACACTTTCAATTTAAAATTTATACTTAATTGCCTCAAGTCTCTTTACGAGCTACCAGTGGGACCTAATGGACCTACAGATCAGAAGCTCCAACGATACGAGACTAATTGGCTAAAGTCATTAACCAAGTTTGTCAACATTCGTTAACTGTGGGTCACTCCACCAAAGACCCACAGCTGCACTCTTCTCACTGTAGAATATTTCTGTGTCCACAGATATCGACAAATGCAATAAGTCAATCCTTCACGTGTGTTCGTAACACCAGTTGGGTCAAATTACCATTTTACCCCTGGGTTACCTCTAGTTCCTTAAGTACCACTCATCCCTCTAATGAACAAGTTGTTTAGGGTCCAACCACTAAATAGGAGTTCCTCTCGGGCCAGGAGAGGATGGCGCGCCTTTGTATAAGCCCCAGAATGAGCCCTTAAGGGAACACACATCTACTTACCCTAATAGGGGAAAGAGTGAATTCCATCTTGTACTGTTATGTTCTCAGCCCCCATTCGGTCTTGCCCCTGAAATGGTAGGATTATTGAGTTGGCGAACTGGCCACTCTCACCGATACAAATCTAAGGACAATCCCTCCTGAAAGGAGTTCATAACAGACGCAGGATTGAGATTGAGTTACCTAGGTCTTCCTATTGAAATAGAAACCTAATCTAGTTAACGACGTTACATCTAGTGGTTACTATTTCTCGGTCCGGTCTTATGCAAACTCATTGCATAGGATACCCTCACCCGCATGTCTCCTACATGGATGCTTTGGATCATTGCATCTGTATCGAATACAAGGTGGGTCGTATCACATAGTGTCACTAGAATAAGGTACCCAACCTTATCCCTATACTATAGACCTTTTAGGTTGTTACTTGGACACTGATAGCGAGCAGAAATGTCGCTATTTTAGTTCCAATTTATTAGGCTTTTTTGTGCTTTAATTGAAAATATTTCATATATTTTGTTATTTGGTCTTTAGCAGCAAAGTTGTGGATTTTGTGGAAAAAGTGCCCAAAATGAAGCCATTCAAGCCCAATTTCCATGCTTGGGTCAAGGGGAGTCAAAAGAGGACATCTATGAAGAAAAAGCCCAAAAAGAATTGAAGTTGGCCCAAGCAAAGAAGCCCAATCCGCAGCTGGAAATTCTAGAAAACGCCTAGCGTCGAGACGCTGTAAGGACAGCATCGCGACGCTGTCCATTTCTTGGCCGGCAAGTCGATGACGTCACAGTGTCGCGACACTGTGCCATGTAGCGTCGCGACGCTACCCCATTTCCGAGCCTATAAAAGGCGCCCCTTGGTGCCTCATTTTAGGCATCAATCATCATTTCCTCATTCCTTCCTTTCTTTCTTTGGCTCCTTTGGAGCCTCTCTCAAGGCTTTCTAGCCTTTTGAGAGCTTTCTTAGTTGGAAAATTTTGGGGAATTTTGGGGAGCATCCTAGGAGGCTCAAGGAGTTTTCGGAGGGACTCCAAGCGTAGCGAAGGGGTCTTCTACGGTCAATTCCTTCCCTTTTATTATGCTCTTTATTATGCTTTCCATTGTAATTATTGTGAACATTTTAGCTATGAATAGCTAAACCCCCATTTGGGGTCTTGAAATGAAATTATAGTTCAAATGTTGTTATAATTGCCTATCTCTAGCCCTTTGTCCTAATTATTTGTATGGATGTGCTTAATTGCCCGTCGTGACAACGTGATTAGTTGATTAAACTTAGATTCCTAAAATGAATCAGAGCGTAATAATTAATGATTTTTAATGGCGCTAAGGACACTTAGGTTGTTAAAATGAATTAATTACAATTAGGGGATACCGACAGGAGAACCTATGTTATTAACGGAGATTCTAGGAGTATAATTAGTTGGGCGACGAGATAGGACAATTGTAGCAATTGTTTAGCTAATAATTGATTTTCAAGACCCCTCTTCCCATTAGAAAACTCTTTCTCCTCATTTTATTTTTATCGATTGATCAAATTTTCTCTCTAATTGTTTTGATTTTTAATTTTCTTGATTGCATGATCTGGTCCCTAAATATTATTTATCCCAAGTATTTCTAGTGCTCTAAGGAATCTTTGCTTGCTTAAATTTCCCTTCGCCTCCCTGTGGATTCGATACTCGGAATTCTTCCGTTTTATATTACTTGCGATACCGTGCGCTTGCGGTAGCGACCAACAAGTTTTTGGTGCCGTTGCCGAGGAGGCTTGATTTTTAAGCAAACCAATTTTTCTTGACATCAAAAACAAAGGGATAAATAGTAAATTAGGTGTAAATATTTTTTATTTTATTATTTTGTGAATATCATTTTATTTTTGTTTTTGTTTGGATCGTTTGATTGATTGGGAGTATTGTATGTGAAGCAACAAGGTGGTTAATTTGTTTCCACTAGATCTCGAAATTGACAGGACTCTTAGAACCATTCGTAGAGAAAAAAGATTAGCAGAAGCAATGGCCCAACAAGAAGCTCCCAAGGCAATCAGAGACTTTCTACAGCCAGTTCTCCTGACCGAAAATTCAGGAATCGTTTACGCCCCGATACAAGCTACAAATTTTGAGTTAAAGACGGGATTGATTCAGATGGCACGCGATAATTCTTTTAAGGGACATCCTTCTGAGGACCCACACTCACATCTGAGATCATTCTTGGAAATATGTGGGACAGTAAAGATGAATGGAGTTCCGGCAGACGCTATAAGATTGAGGTTATTTCCATTTTCTCTGCAAGACAAAGCTAAGGATTGGCTCGAATCAGTCGAGACGGGCAGTATTAGTACATGGGATGAGCTTGCCCAAGCTTTCCTAACTAAATTTTTCCCGCCTGCCAAAACTACGAAGCTCCGGACTGAGATTGGAACGTTTAGGCAGTTGGATGAGGAGCAGTTGTACGAGGCATGGGAAAGATATAAGGAGATGCTCAGGCGATGCCCACAACATGGATATCCGGATTGGCCCCAAGTGCAGTTATTTTACAATGGTCTGAATTCCTCCACCAAGACAGTTTTAGACACATCAGCAGGTGGAAGTTTTCTATCCAAGACAGTGACAGAAGCCAAAGATCTGTTAGAGGAAATGGCAGCAACCAGTTATCAGTGGCCGACCGAGAGGGGAGTGATTTCTAAGAAGGCTGGAATGTATGAATTAGATGAGTCGAGTTCATTGAAGGCACAGATGGCATCTTTGACCAATGCCCTGAACAAGCTGACTTCATCTGAGGTGGTCAAATCCATTTCCACCTTAGCTGAAGGGTATACGAAGAAGGAAGGTCAAGATGTGGAAGAAGTTCAATACGTGGGGAACAGACCATTTACTCAAATACCGAACTTCTACCACCCTAGTCTGCACAATCATGAGAACTTCTCGTACTCAAACACAGAATATTTTGCAGCCACCGCCAGGTTTTGCATCATCCAGTGCCCCTGAAAAGAAGAATAACCTGGAGGAGATGGTGGCTATGTTTATCAAAGAACAAAAAGTGCTGAATGTCAATCTCCAGACGGCAGTCAATAACCAGGACATTGCTTTGAAAAATATGGAAGTTCAAATAGGTCAGATAGCTTCAGCAGTGAATGCCCTTCAGAAGGGGAAGTTCCCAAGCGACACTGAACCTAACCCAAGAGAGCAGTACAAGATGGTGACACTAAGAAGTGGTAGGAAGTTGGAGATCAGTTCATAAAAGAAGAAGGAAGAAGAAAAGAGCAAGGATGAAGATGAAAGGGCTGAGGCACAAAAAGCCTCCTCTGAAAGGTCCCAACATCCTCCTAACTCTGTTAATTTGAATTGTGGTTTTTCTAACTCTTTTGCAGGAAAAGAAAAAAAAGAAAGGCAAGAGCAGAAACTGTACGAGGAAGAAGTGGTTCCATGCAACCACCATGACAAAGGCTCGCACATTAGCCCGCCCAAGTGGAGGGGCGAATGTCCAACCTTTGACTACATGGAGTTACCTTTTCCTCAGCGCTTTAAGAATGTTAAATTAGATGAGCAGTTTCAGAAATTCCTTGAAATGTTTAAAAAATTGTCTGTGAATATTCCCTTGGTAGATGTTTTGTATAACATGCCTAATTATGGGAAATTCATGAAAGAAATGCTTTCGAGGAAGAAAAGTTTGAAAAAAGAAGTTTTTAAATTGTCTGAAAGTAGTTTTACCATAGTTTCAGGAAAGATGCCTTCTAAACAGAAAGATTCAGGGAGTTTTACCATTCCCTGCACCATAGGAGAAGTATCTTTCAATAGGACCTTGTGTGATCTTGGTGCTAGTATAAATTTAATGCCCTATTCTGTTTACAGGAAGTCTGGTTTAACAGGAATGAAGGACACCGACGTCACTCTCCAGCTTGCTGACAGATCAATTACCCACCCGATGGGTGTTGTGGAGGACGTGCTGGTGAAGGTCAATAAATTTATCTTCCCTATAGACTTTGTGGTACTCGACATGCAGGAAGACAGAGAGGTACCCATTATTCTAGGCAGACCTTTCTTAGCAACTGGTAAGGCCGAAATTAGTGTGCATACAGGTAAGCTTACCTTGAACATTGATGATGAAAAAGTCGTGTTTAGTATTTTTGGCCAGGATGAGTCTGTATGTAGTCTGCATACTTGTTTTTCTATTGGTCCTGAATACTTGACTGATGATGATGAGAAGGTAGAATATAATCTTGGCCTAGGCTTAGGAGAAGTGCTTATGGATGATGGGGATTTCGATCATAATGCTTTATTAGATGACCCTCTGTTTAAGAATGAGCTGAATGATTTAGATTTGCCTGACTTTGAAAATGAATTGGACTTGCCTGCTTATCAGCATGAAATATCTGCAGTTGATGATTTACCTTCTTTTGAAAATGAGTTAGATTTGCCTGAGATTGATGATTTTGATGATGATATTGATTTTCCTGACATTGAGAATGAGCATGTTTTGCATAAAAATGATTACTTGATAGATAATTTTGAGTTTGATCATGATAATGCTGAATCTATTGAGTCTGATCTTGATATTCCTGAGTGCATGAATCCTGACAATGTTAATAACTTTGATTCGTGTCCTGATGATGCATATAGCATAGAATCTGACGCAGAGGAACTCGAATCTGTGCATAGTATAGAATCTGACCCTGAAGAGCTTGAATTCTTTAATTCTGATAGTGAGTCATATGATAGCTTAGTCGAATCATTTTTTAATTCTGAGTCTGAGGAATCTTCTGAGCATATAGATATTGAATCAGATGAATGGACTGGCATGATTAATAGGCCATCTTTAGATCCCAGACCAGTTGATATCATAACGCTTGATGACTCTGTTAACAACTGTTTTGAGAATAGAGATCTAGAAAAGAGATTTGATGTTGTTGCATATTTTCTGAAATGTTATTATGATAATCACTTTAGCGAAGATAGGCCAGGGGAAAGTTTTTTTTCTCCCCTGTTTGCAGTGTGCAATTCGGTGCGCGATTTTTTTGCAGGGCCCGGAGGATGATGAAAACTTTTATTTCGAGCCTCCGTAAGATTGTCGAGCCTCGTCTAGCTAAAGACGTTAAGGAAAGCACTGCTTGGGAGGCAACCCAAGGATTTAAGTTTAAGTAGTTGTTTTTGCGGTAAATAATTTTCTTTGCTTCGTGATCCAATTTTGTTTTGCAGGATCACCTTAGCAAATCCCAAAGCTCCAAAAATCCCATTTTTTGAATCCAAGGGAAGAGGATGAAGCGCTCCTAGCTCAGGGAAGTCTCAGTATCCCTCTATTTGCTTTACTGTTTTTAAAACATTGGGGACAATGTTTAATTTAAGTTTGGGGGGGAGGCTTTCGCTGTGTTGAGCATATTTGAATTCTGTTGGATGCATGAATAGATAGCCATGATAGCCAAGGATGTGATTTTAGAAGTTTTGGGAGAAAATGGTTTATATGTTGTGGAATCTGGGAGCACGGCAGAAATTGTGAAATTTTAAAATTTTTTGATACTTAGTTTTGATGTCTAAAGCATGCAATAGTCTTATCTAATGACGTCTTTGAAAATCTAGATTCTTTTTATGATTTTTAAAGTTTGTTGTCACCCCGATAGGCTTAGTTTCTAATACTAGCAAGTTCATGCTTGATTGTTCTAAAGAGCTAGGTAGAAAATAAATGTTATGCCTGCTGAGAGAAAAGCAAAAGCAACAAAAGAAAATGAGAGAAAAGAAAAATCTGTTGAAAAAGAAAATTTTTGCTTGCACAAAAGAAAAAGCCTAGGGGTAAAAAGAGCTACCTGCGGTGTGATCAGTTAGGCCAACCAAGAATAAAATTCGGGTTAATGGTCCCTCCACCGTAGTGTGAAAGCTAGTGTCATTAGATATCAAAATGCAAGTTTGGGGGAGTAGCAAAAGAAAAAGAAAGTGAAAAAATCAATTGAGAGTTTTGCTCCCCCATGAAAAAGAAAAAAAAAATCAGGCACCCTAGTTTCTTTTTTTTTTGCATGATAGAAGAACTCCGACCTATTAGGGGCTCTTAGCCAGTGTAGGGGAAAACAAATGGAGAAAGCCATAAGACTAATCTAGGTTAGTAAAAGAATCAATAGATAAGTCTTGAGCATGCTATTCATTAATCTTAAGTTCAAACTAGTTTAAGATTTCTTCATGAGTATGTGATGCTTGCTTATTCCACTTGCATGTTTTCCATTCTATCTTAAGAATTCCAAAATCATTGAGGCTTGAGCGATTCTATTTCTTGCATCTTTAGAATTTATTTTGCTCGGGACTAGCAAAAGCTTAAGTTTGGGGGTGTGATAGAGAGCAGAAATGTCGCTATTTTAGTCCCAATTTATTAGGCTTTTTTGTGCTTTAATTGTGTTTTTATTGAAAATATTTCATATACTTTGTTATTTGGTCTTTAGGAGCAAAGTTCTGGATTTTGTGGAAAAAGTGCCCAAAATGAAGCCATTCAAGCCCAATTTCCATTCTTGGGTCAAGGGGAGTCAAAAGAGGACATCTATGAAGAAAAAGCCCAAAAAGAATTGAAGTTGACCCAAGCAAAGAAGCCCAATCCGCAGCTGGAAAGTCTGGAAAACGCCTAGCGTCGAGACGCTGTCCATTTCTTGGCTGGCAAGTCGATGACGTCACAGCGTCGCGACGCTGTGCCATGTAGCGTCGCGACGCTACCCCATTTTCGAGCTTATAAAAGGCACCCCTTGGTGCCTCATTTTAGGCATCAATCATCATTTCCTCATTCCTTCCTTTCTTTCTTTGGCTCCTTTGGAGCCTCTCTGAAGGCTTTCTAGCCTTTTGAGAGCTTTCTTAGTGGGAAAATTTTGGGGAATTTTGGGGAGCATCCTAGGAGACTCAAGGAGTTTTCGGAGGGACTCCAAGCGTAGCGAAGGGGTCTTCTACGGTCAATTTCTTCCCTTTTATTATGCTCTTTATTATGCTTTCCATTGTAATTATTGTGAATATTTTAGCTATGAATAGCTAAACCCCCATTTGGGGTCTTGAAATGAAATTATAGTTCAAATGTTGTTATAATTGCCTATCTCTAGCCCTTTGTCCTAATTATTTGTATGGATGTGCTTAATGCTTTATGCAATCTGGCCAATTGTGTACTGATCTGATTCTTAATGGAAACTCGACGGAGAGAAGTTAGGATAGATCGTAATCCATGCAACTAGTTTAATTGCCCGTCGTGACAACGGGATTAGTTGATTAAACTTAGATTCCTAAAATGAATTAGAGCGTAATAATTAATGATTTTTAATGGCGCTAAGGACACTTAGGTTGTTAAAATGAATTAATTACAATTAGGGGAGACCGACATGAGAACCTATGTTATTAACGGAGATTCTAGGAGTATAATTAGTTGGGCGATGAGATAGGAATATTGTAGCAATTGTTTAGCTAATAATTGATTTTCAAGACCCCTCTTCCCATTAGAAAACTCTTTCTCCGCATTTTATTTTTATCGATTGATCAAATTTTCTCTCTAATTGTTTTGATTTTTAATTTTCTTGATTGCATGATCTGGTCCCTAAATATTATTTATCCCAAGTATTTCTAGTGCTTTAAGGAATCTTTGCTTGCTTAAATTTCGCTTCGCCTCCCTGTGGATTCGATACTCGGAATTCTTCCGTTTTATATTACTTGCGATACCGTGCGCTTGCAGTAGCGACCAACAAACACCGATCCCCATATGTCCCCACATACTAGTCCAAGTTTCATTTAAACAACCTTGGATCTTAGTTTATTGGATTTAGGGTTTATTAATGCAAACTCGATTATTCAATAACCAAATTACTGACTCACTCAAATAACGCTTTATTGAGATCGATTAATTTGTTTCATTTACCATCTACGAGTTTTAGGGCATAAAAGCCAACAACTCCCACTTGAACTAAAACTCTAGTGGGCAATTTACATCAACAATTGAAATTGAATGAATAATCATTGAAGTAGGAATAGTGGTTTGTATTAATACTGTATAATACATGAAAAGTACAAATACAGATAAATACAATAAACATGGGCATTTACAAAACCCATACACTTCTCCCACTTGCCGTGGATTATTCTATGTACATATCCCGCATACCTAGACTCTCTAGATGACCCTCGAACACTTTAGCCGTGAGAGCCTTTGTAAATGGATTAACAATATTTGCGCTCTATGTGCTTGCCTCTTTTGTGACTGCGAGATTCTTTAGAATTTGCCACTGCACCACTATTATCACAATAAAGGGTGATTGGCAAGTTCATATTTGGAACAACTTCCAAATCCATCAAGAACCTCCTTGGCCATACAGCATCCTTAGCTGCTTCACAAGCAGCGACATATTCGGCCTCCATGGTGGAGTCTGCAATGCATCCTTGCTTGATGCTACGCAAGACTACAGCTTCCCCGTTGAGGGTAAATACTAACCCTGATGTGGATTTCCTAGAATCCTTATAAGGCTGAAAGTCAGAGTCTGTGTATCCTGTAAGGATCAAATCCTTAGAGCCATACACAAGCTGATAGTCTCTCATTCTCCGAAGATACTTGAGGATGTTTTTAACTGCAGTTCAGTGGTCTAACCCTGGATTGGACTGGTATCTACTAACTATCCCAACGACATAGCATATGTCAGGCCTAGTACACAACATGGCATACATAAGGCTGCCCATAGCTGAAGCATAAAGGATCAGTCTCATATCCTCGATTTCTTGAGGTGTCTTAGGACATTGTTCCTTAGACAGATGAACTCCATGCCTGAAGGGTAGTAAACCCCTCTTGGAATTCTGCATCTTATATTTAGACAACATCTTGTCTGTATAGAATGCTCGAGACAAGGCTAACGTTTTGTTCTTACAATTCCGGATAATTTGAATCCCTAGAACATGCTGAGCTTCACCCAAATCTTTCATTTGGAACTCAGTCGATAGCCAAGTTTTAATTTCAGCCAGATATTCTACATCATTCCCAATGAGTAGAATATCATCTACATACAACACTAGAAAAGCTACTGAACTGTTAATAATTCTTTTGTAAACACAAGGCTCATCAACGTTCTGGTCAAAGCCATAAAATTTGACAGTAGTGTCAAACCTTATATTCCAAAATCTAGAAGCTTGCTTCAACCCATAAATGGATCGTTTAAGCTTGCAAACTTTTTGCTCCTGACCTTGACAATGAACCCCTCTGGTTGAGACATAAAGATGCTCTCTTCAAGATTGCCATTCAGAAAAGCAGTCTTGACATCCATTTGCCAAATCTCATAATCATAAAACGTGGCAATGGACAAGAGTATCCTTATGGATCCTCAGCCCCATCATCAGGTATGACATCTGGAGTTTCTACTAACTACGTCGAGGCATTCTCAACTCTTGAGAAGGATGGGCTTGACCAGATGTACTGGGCTCATCAACAACTCTTGTTGAAGGTTCAGCCTTATCAACAACTCTTGTTGATTCATTTGTAGCTTCACCAGAAAGTTCACTTAACACAATTTTGCTGCCTGGTTTGTGTTCTCTAACGTGGTCTTCTTCCAAGAAAGTAGCATTTGTCGATACAAACACTTTATTTTCTTATGGATCGAAGAAGTATCCACCTTTTGTTTCTTTTGGGTAGCCTACGAATAAGCATAATTTTTAACGTGAATCCAATTTCTTTGGTTTTGCCACTAACACATGTGCAGGGCAGCCCCAAATTCTGAAATGATGTAAACTAGCTCTACGCCCTTTCTAGAGCTCAAATGGTGTTTCAGAAACATTATTGGAGGGAACAACATTCAAAATATAAACTGTAGTCTCTACTGCATAACCCCAAAAAGAACTAGGCAACTGAGCATAGCTCATCATAGATCGAACCATGTCTAACAAGGTTCTGTTTCTCCTTTCAAATACACCATTTTGCTGAGGTGTACCTAGTGTTGAGAGTTGAGACGAGATTCCATGTTCTATCAAATAGTTCTGGAATTTTAAGTCCAAATACTCTCCACCTTGATCATATCGAAGTGTTTTAATGGTCTTACCTAACAAGTTCTCAACTTCAGTCTTGTACTCCTTGAACTTTTCAAGGGCTTCAGACTTATGACCCATTAGGTATATAAATTACCATACCCTGAATAATCATGTATAAAAGAGATGAAATATTCATACCCTCCTTGAGCTCTTACATTCATTGGACCACGGAGATCCGTATGTACGAGTTCTAAGGGCTCCTTGGCACGATAACCTTTTCCAATAAAAGGTCGTTTAGTCATCTTACCTTCGAGAAATGACTCACATGGAGGTAAAGTACCATCTTCTAACTAGCTTAGAAGTCCGTTCTTAACCAATCTCCCAATCCTATTGAGATTTATGTGGCCAAGTCTCAAGTGCCAAAGATAGGTACTTTGAGAAACTTTCTGCCTTTTTGGTTGAGTCTCGGCTGTTTTAAACATTTCATTGTTCAAAATAGCCCTAGACTCTATTGGTCTTCAAACATACAAATTGTTCTCCATTTTTGCAGAACAAATATCAGTACCCCTTTTAGTAATGTAAGCTTCATTCACAGAAAAGGACACTGAATATCCTTGTTCTAGCAAACAAGAAATAGAAATCAAATTTCTTTTTATTCTGGGAACTATATATACATTATCTAATAACATATAGTGTTCCCTGGAGAAGAACATTTTAATATCTCCCACTTCTTTAGCTGAAATGAGCTCTCCAGTCCCAACTCTGAGAGTCATTTCCCCAGCATCCAAATGAACGTTTTCTTGCTGAGAACAAACAAATTAACTTAATAAGTGATGTTGCATTAACCCATTACACAAAATAGTTGTATTATTTTAATCCAATCAATTTAGCAAAAGTAATGATCGACACATAGAGTAAACATTCATTTTGCAACGATACTTCAGAGGTTTAGAACAACAGCTACCGTAGGGCAGTCAGCTACTCCTCCTCTTAATTGAGACAATCTCAGGCAATCCTTGTTCCCAGAATAACTCATATTCCAATAGTTCTTAGCTACCGTTTTTTTCGGTCATGAAATTATTAACACATTAACAATTTCCCGTAAGTGTGACCCTCCATTTTTCAGATCCCAGAGGTCGGCCCCAACAATGCTATCGTATGGAAAGTCGAAGTTGGAAATGGACCTAAGAAACCCTATCCATTTCTGGAGTTTGCGTTGTTCTGACTCCCATGATCAAGCCCTCCGTAGGGTGATCGCCCCGAGGGCGACTCGCAGGCAGATCATGGGGATCTCACGGTGCAACCTAATGGAGGAGACCGTAGGATACGTTGACACGTGTCCTGCTCCCACTTACTATAAAATACTCCCTCATTCACCTTGGTATTGATCCATGCAAACACCATCCGTAGGGGGTCACTCCCAGGGTGACTCGAGGCCAAGTATGGACCTCACGTTGTGAACTTTTGAGAACATGAGAGCAAAACTTGATTTATGAAAATCTTATGTCTTTGTAATTTCTTATTTTAGATTGAGTTAGGACCATGGATCAAGATCATTTTGGCAAGATTATTTCCATCTGTGAGTAGATCTTGAGACCTAGGGTCGTTATTCTAGTTAATTGGATATTGTAGCACAGTTACTTGGATTTCGTAATATGAATTTCTTCATATTTCATTTGTGCAATTCTTGCTTAATGCTTTTAATCTCTTGATCACGGATTAATCGATTTGTTGGTCTAAATTGATACTCGACAGAGAGAAATTAGATTAGATCTTAATTGCATGGCTAACGATTGCTTGGAGCACGAGAGTGAAAGAGAATTGTTAGAAATTGATAATGAAGTTGCTTAATGCCATACTATGGTTAACTAAGGAGATGGACACATAAACTAGTTATGTTAGTATGAGATGTGGAGGAGCTTGACTGAGAAATCCGCTTATAATTACTTCTAGATTTATGAAATTGAAGGTTATTAGTTACATGCATCCATGTATTTGTGCTACATATCCAAAAAGCTAGTTAACACCCTAGGTCAAATCCCCTTAATTGGTTATTTCAATTTTTTTGTTGCATGTTTCTTTTTATTTGTTTCTTTAATTTTTCGCTTTATCATTCGAGTTGGAATTCTAAATAAAATTTAACATGATGGTTCTTGGTACTTAATGGATATAATTCAAATTCCTTGAGGATTCGATACTCGGAATACTTTCCGTTTTAATATTACCTGAGAAGCCATCAAACAGCAAACAAACAAACAACATGCTTTTCATGCGCAAACAACATGCTTCTGAAAGCGATAAACACAACGACATGCTCAAAACTAGTAAAACGAATGACTCTCCTAAGCCATGACTCATGCATCTCTCTATGCAACTCGCTAACCACTCAAGCTCCACGAGCTCACACAACGCTCACATTTAGCCCTCACATGGCTCTCCAAGACTGATCCTTCGAGTCGCACTGTCTCCTGACCATTTGTACCCAGGGCCACAATGCTCTCTACGGAGCTCGGCGTTCGACCCTTGACCATTTGTACCCAAGGCCTCGAACTGTGCATCGACCCTTGACCATTTGTACCCAAGGCGCACCGATGACTTAGCAAAGTATTGGCCCTTCCCCAGGCGCCCAACACTTGCTTTCTAGACTCATCACACCGACCCTTGACAATTTGTACCCAAGGCCTCGATGCTCATCACACCTCTGAATGTTTACCCGAGGTGCACTGACACTCACCCAATTTTCCTTTCTTTCACACTTTAGGTCCCTGACCTCTATCTCACATCTATCTAGAATGCATATGCCCTGCAACGCTTCTAGACTCACGTACTATGCCCACCAAGCATATGCGTGTAACCACATGCTCTCAACTCATGCTTAACTCACGAATGCAAACAGAACCAACATGCTCTACAACCAATCAACACGCAACAACAGTTCATGCTTTTCAAAGATTTCATATATATGCATATATATTCAAAGAAACAAGAATAAGAGAACAGTTGTAAGGCGAGTAAACATTCAGCATGCATCATACAGTCAAACAGACTACATCAGATAAGAACTACTTACAAATAAGCGCTCCTATGCGAACCTAAAAACCAACAGGACGAACTGAAAGAGCCTAAGGAGCCCGAACTACAGCCAACAATTTTTAAGGGTTAGGAAATAATTTAAAGCGCCTAGAAGACTTGAGAAAATGAACTAAAGGTGCTGGATTTTACCGTTCAGCATCCAAATGACCTCGAACACGTGTTGTCCAGCAACCAAAGAGACTTAAAACCACCTATTTAGAGACCCTAGGCACTGGGTGTTCGAGTTTAAGGCTCAACGGACGATGGGTCACAAAACAAAGATGATTTCGAACCCAAGACAGCTCTGTGCACCGCTGGAAAAACAAGAAATCAATCACGAAACTAGATTCTAAGGCCGAACAAGAGTGGGTAAGCTAAATTTGAGTTTAACAAAGCATGGGCAACAATGAAAACTTACCAAGAGAGCCCGAACACACCGGAACAGAACTTAAACCAGCCTAATCACGTCCGAAATGCCAGAACAACAAAGATTCCGCCTATTACTCCCTAATCTGGCCGAACACAAGAGGAAGAGAGATCGATTAAGGTTGCAGCTATTGAAATTGAGCGATTAAAATAGGGAAAAAGAAGCTTACGTCGCGAGTTGGAGGAACAACACTCGAAATCGCCGGTGTTGGTCGACGCACGAGAGGACGGAAGCGAGTGCAACGCGGGTCTGCTGCTGGTCACGAAACTCTCGTCGCTCAGAACGAAGAGGAAGAAAAAAAACGAGAGAGGGAGAGAGAGGTCGACGGAGACGAGCCCACGGGTGCAGGCGACGCACGGAGAGAGGACGAGATGAAGGGGACTACGGGGCTTGGCTGCTGGCGGCGACGCAACACACGGCAGAGAGGGAGAATGGTTGCTGCGGCTGGCGGCTGGAGAAGAAACGCATGTGGGGGGGGTCCTGGCGGCTTTCACGAAAGGAAAGAGGGAGAAATAAGATGATTTAGGGTTTCTTCCTTTTTCTTTTCTTTAAAACAAATTAAATGACCTAGGCCTCATATTTAAAGACCCAATTAAGGTTTCTAAAAACCCAATTCGAATCTTAATAAATCTATAAGGACCTAAGCCAATTTTAATTTAAAAACCTAAGGAGAAAAGAAACTCTTGACTCAAATAAAATTTAACCCACTCCAAGCAACCACCAAAAATAAATAACTTAAAGCAGCCAAACAGGAACTAAAACTCCAGATTAAATTATAATTTAACAGAGTTATTCGTACCTGAAAATGCGAGGCGTTACATGATAAATCTTTACTCTAAAGATCTAGGTGAATTAAACTCTTTTAATTGACCTAGTGACATTGCATGCAAACATAACTATGGTTAATTCAAATCAAGTTCCGAGTCAGATCCCAGGTAGTAGGTGTTCCGTAAACCGTCATCTTAAGTACCTCCAGCCTTAGACAGAACTTCATCGGGAGAGTTCCCTTACAACCATAGTAAAGTAAACTATGTACTCTAAAGATCTAGGTGAATTAAACTCTTTTAATAAACCTCGTGATATTGCATGCTAGCATTTAACTATGATTAATTCAACTCCGGTATTCCGGGTTAGTTCCCAGGTAGGAGGTGTTCCGTAAACCGTCATGTTAAGTACCCCCAGCCTTAGACAGAACTTAACTGGTAGAGTTCCTTTATAATCATAGTAATGTTTTTTTCTACATAGTCAATTAAAACTATTTTTAATTCTAAGTAAGAAAATAATTCTAATCCTATTAGAATTATAATGAGCTTAGGTCTAATTAATTTTAAACATTTTAACCTAAGGTCCTATGTTTGCATGCAATTCTTTGTTATAGGTTGACGGTTTCAAATCAATTTTATAACTTATTATAAAATTTTAATGATTAGCCTTATAACATGCTTGTATGGTGTTGGAAAAATAACAATCATATTCTAATTATTAAACACCATATTATTATGACGCCGATAACGATAATATAACGATTATATTAATCTAAACCGGTGTCATGCTTCATGCAATTTCAATTTCATTTAATTAATATCGATTATATTAATTAAACATCCACGAAATTAAATTACATGAAATTTGACATTAATATAATATAACTCTTATATTAATCTAATTAATGTCATGCTCAATGCTATTCCATTTTCATTTAATTAATATAACATTTTATATTAAATCATACATGAAAACAAGCATTGATTTATATTTATTATTTTCATTCATAATATAACTAATTATATTAATTCTCATGAAAATAATCCTAAGCATGCATGCTACATTAATTAAATATAACAATTATATTTAGCTAAATTAATGTCATGCATCATGCTTCACCAATTTCATATATTTAATATAACAATTATACTAAATAACTCATGAAATTAAACTCATGCATAATTACCATACATTATAACAATTATAACATAAATATGCATGAAAACATGCTTAACCTATGGTGGGAATTTAAGCTATATGACATCCATAAAGCAAATAAATAGAAACTGAACCAGTTAATTTTGGCCCCTAGGATAAAATAAAGCAGAAATTACAATAATTATAGCTAAATTCTATCCTAAAAGTCCTTCTGCAGCTCCAAATACTGGTCTAGACCGCCCGAACCGTCCCAAACCACTTCGAACCAGCTACGAAAACCACAAACCGAGCAAAATTCCAGCTAAACCAGACCAAATCAGTCCCAACCCAGCCAGACCGCATGAACCGGATCGCCCAACCGCCTTGAACCGTCCTGTTATGAATCTTTAACGTGTGTTGTAATCGTGACAGCGTCGCGACGCTGCGGCTTCTTCTCGCTGTCTACATCTGTAAATCGAGACAGTGTCGCGACGCCGAAGAGCAGCGTCGCGACGCTGTTGCGTCTAGAGCACTTTCTGGGCAAAAAACAGCAGCTGTTTCTCGTCTTTTGGCCTCGATTTTTTCCCGATTTCTCCGATTTTTATCTCATAAAAACCTATTCTAGACCCGAACTTACATGGGACTCGATTTTACATAAAATACCCGAAACACCGGGCCCTTACATGATCAAACACATAAAAACAGTAAAATCTATGGCCATAAAATTAACTTAAACAGTTCAGTGCAAACCATACATACATTATGCATTAATCAATCCCACCAATAGCCAATGCAAATTTTAGAGAAACAAAATTAGATCTACGATCGGCTCTGATACCAATTGAAGGATTGGAATTTTGTAATTCCGTAAAGCGGAAGCGTGATTGGGACCGATTCGTAATTAATTTTCTTTAATCTAAAATACCAATACATTAGCAATAATATTAGAACTATTCTAAATATATATTAAGGCTAAGCATACAAAAATATTAGATCTAAATCTAATATATATAGTAACAAATTATTTACTCTCGTTGACGACTAAGATTAAATTCACCAATTGCTTGTGAAATAATCACAAACTAGTGCGAACACCACCACTATGGCTACACCGGTATGACTCTGAGACTTCTAGAGGGAGCCTTGAGAGGAATTCTCTGAGAGTAGGAGAATGAATGAGATGCCTTTCACCCCACCCCAGGGGTCCTATATATAGTAATGGCCAAGACCTTTTTCTTAATAGGAAAAGGAAGGTCTTTTCGTAATAGGAAAAGGTCTCTAATTTTAATAAATAATTAATTAATTCCATAATTAATTAATTACCCAATTAAATATCATGTATTTAATCTTAGGGATTTTATTAAAATTAAAATTAATATGAATTCAATTCATATTAATTTTATTTGAACTCTTTCAAATATTTTCTCTCAAGAATTAATTTTTTAAATTAATTCAAAAATTATATTATAAACTTTCATAAACTTTTTATTATAATGCATCAATATAAATTATACGATTCCCCAAATAAATTGAACAATTTTAATTTACAATTTATACTTAATGGTCTCAAGTCTCTTTACGAGCTACCAGTGGGACCTAATGGACCTACAGATCAGAAGCTCTAACGATACGAGACTAATTGGCTAAACTCATTAACCAAGTTAGTCAACATTCGTTAACTGTGGGTCACTCCACTAAAGACCCACAGCTGCACTCTTCTCACTGTAACATATTTTTGTGTCCACGGATATCGACCAATGCAGCAAGTCAATCTTTCACGTGTGTTCGTAAAACCAGCTAGGTCAAATTACCGTTTTACCCATGGGTTACCTCTGGTTCCTTAAGTACCACTGATCCCTCTAATGAACAAGTTGTTTAGGGTCCAACCACTAAACAGGAGTTCCTCTCGGCCCAGGAGAGGATGGTGCGCCATTGTTCAGGCCCCGGAATGAGCCCTTAAGGGAACACACATCTACTTGAAGGATTGGAATTCCCAATTCCGTTACAGCGGAAGCAATTGGACCGTTCGTAAATTAATTTTGTTCTACAAAATACCAATACATTGGCAAAAGGTTAAGCGGTGAAAAACATACCTCCGTTGACGACTCTGAATACTTCAAGAATGATTATTGATTGCTCTGCAATAACGAAGAACACCACCATTTGATCTTCCCTGCTATAACTCTGAGATTAGGAACGTAGTTGTGGGACTACCTAATCTTGAATGGGAAAAACTCTAGAGAGAAAATTCTCCCTAGAGTTCTTGAGTTGAGAGAATATGAGAGGGCCTTATGGTGGCCATATGTTGTAGTACATAAACCCTAGGGTTAGTGTTCTATTTATAGGAGAAAGGCCATGAATAAAATATTCATTTAAAATCCATTATTTCCATAATTGATTTAATCTTCTCCATAATTAATCAATTCCATAACCAATCAATTCCATAATTGATTAATCTTTTCCATAAATGATTGATCACCTGCATAAGTGATTAAATCATTTCCATAAATGATTAATTACTTCCATAAGTAATTAATCATTTTCATAATTGATTAATTTCCAATTAATTAATTCTTTAAATTAATTAATCACCAATTAAATATCATATATTTAATTTCAGACCTTCTATTAGTTAATTAATTAATTACCCAATTAAATATCATATATTTAATTTCAGGCCTTCAATTAATTAATTCTATAATATGAATCAAATTCATATTCAAATTGGAACTCCTTCCAATTCTCTTATATCCTATAAATTTAATATGAATCAAATTCATATTGATATTTGAACTTCTTCAAATATTTATTTCTCTCATAATAATAAAGTTTAATTTCAAATTAGACTTTATATTTTAATGTATCATTATACATTATATTAATTTGTATCTCATACAATTAACTTAATTCCCAATATGAATTTGAACTATTCAAATCCTCTCAAGATATAATTGTTCCTAATTACTATTTACGAGCTAGCATGGGGACCTAATGGACCTACAGATCAGAAGCTCCAATGATATGAGGTTAACCGATTAAACTCATTAATCAGGTTAACCAATATTCATTAACTGTGGGTCATTCCACTAAAGACCCACAGCTGAACTCTTCTCACTGTAGAACATTTCTGTGTCCATGGATATAGACCTATACCGGTAAGTCAATCCTTCACGAGTGTTTGTAATCACGGCTGGGTCAAATTACCGTTTTACCCCTGTGTTACATCTGTCTCCTTAAGTACCAGCGCTCCTCTAATGAACAACCTGTTTATGGTCCAACCATTAAACAGAAAGTCCCTTTCGGGCTAGTGAGAGGGCGGGATCCCTTTGTTCAAGTCCCGGAGTCACCACTTAAGGGAACACTCATCTACTTCTCCTAGAAGTGGGAAGGAGTGAATTCCTTCTAGTGTTGTCATGTCCCCAGCCTCCCACTCAGTCTTGTCCCCAAAAAGGAAGGCATATTGAGTCTGCGTATTGGCCACTCTCACCCATGCTAATCAAAGGACAATCCCTCATGAGAAGGAGTTCATGACACACTCAGGATTAAGACTGAGTTACCTACGTCATCCTATTGAAACAGTAACCTAACTAGTTAACGGTGTTATATCTAGGGTTTACCATTTCATGGTCCGGTCTTATGCAAACTCATTGCATAGTATACCCCCGCTCGCATGTCTACTACATGGACGCTTTGGATCAATACGTCTGTATCAAATACAAAGCGGGCCGTATCACAGAGTGTTACCAGGATAAGGTACCCAACCTTATCCTTGTACTATAGACCTTTTAGGTTGTTACTTGAACACCGATCCCCGTATGTCCCCACATACTAGTTCAAGTCACATGTAAACAACCTTGGATCTTAGTTTATTGGATTTGGGTCAAATTGTGCAATATTTAACAATAACACTTTATTGTAGAAACTCAATAACACTTTATTGAAACAAGTATACAATTTGTTTACATTCACTATCTACGAGTTTTAGGGCATAAAACCCAACAAACTCCCACTTGAACTAAAACTCTAGTTTAGTGGGATGTACAATAATCTATACAGCAGCAGGTGTATAAATACATGTATAAAACATATACAATGTACAAATACAATAAACTAGGGCATCACTATACCCATTACATAATTGTATCACTATACCCATTATATTTCTCCCACTTGCCCTAGATTACACCTTTGTACATATCTCGTAGATCTAGACCTTCTAGATGACCCTCAAACACTTTAGCCGAGAGAGTCTTTGTAAATGAATCAGCAATATTTCATTCAATTTAATGTGTCTGCTTGTCTTAGGCTGCGATGTTCTTTTGAATTTGCCACAACACCACTATATCACTATAAAGTGTGATGGGCAAGTTCACATTTGGAACACATTCCAAATCAATCAAGAACTTTCTAAGCCATTCAGTCTCTATCGCTGCTTCACAAGTAGCTATTTTTTCGGCCTATACGGTCAAGACTGTAACTATGTCATACTATAGCTCCATCGCAAAGAGTGACTACAGATACTGATGTAGATTTCCTCAAATCCTTATCATTCTTAAAATTCGTGTCAGTGTATCCTGTAAGGATCAAATCCTTAGTCTCATACACGAGCATATAGTTCCTCTTTCTCCTCAGATACTTGAGGATATTCTTAACGATTTTCCAGTGATCAAATCTTGGATTAGATTGATACTTACTGACAATCCCTACTGCATAGGGCATTCGTCTCATGCCCTCAACCTCTTGAGGTGTCTTAGGAAACAATTTCTTACACAAAAGAATTCCATGTCTGAAAGGTAGAGAACCCTTATTGGAATTCTGCATCTTATATCTAACTAACATTTTGTAGATATAAGATATTTGAGACAAGACTAGCTTTTTGTTCTTACAGTTCCTAACAATTTGGATCCTAAGAACAAACTCAGCTTCTCCCAAATTTTCATTTGGAAATGAGCTGCTAGCTTATTTTACTAGTCAGTAAGATAACCCACATCATTTCCAATGACTAGGGTATCAATCATATACAACACTAATAAAGCTACTGAACTATTGACGATATTCTTGTTAAGACAAGATTCGTCAATGTTCTGATCAAAGCCAAAAGATTTGATCACAGTATCAAATCTTATATTCCAAGATCGAATTTCTTAGGTCAATCCATAAATGGATCACTTAAGGTTGCAAACCCTTTTTCTTTTGATCTTGTTGTATGAACCCTTCTGGTTAAGACATGAATGTCTCGTTTCCTCTTGTAAATCCATTTGTAATTAATAGGTGTTACCCATCAAGCAGATCTACAAGATCCCAGATGGAAGTGAAATACAAAAGACTTCATTTCTAGGTCCATGGCTTTAATCCTCTGATCGTTGTCAACATCATTCATTTTCTTTCTAAAAGATAATGAATCCTCTATGCCATCACCTGGTATGATGACCTAGGCTTCAATCAAGCCCATGTAACGTTTAGGTTATAAAACAACCCTCCCACTACATTGAGGCACACTCAACTATTGAGATGGATGTGTCTGACTAGATGCTTTGGTCCATCAACAACTCTTGTTGAACAGCCAGCCTCATCAACAACTCTTGTCGATGTTACTGTAGCTTCATTAGTTAACTTACTTAAACCGACTTTTTACTCTGTGGTTTATGATTTTTGATGTGGACTTCTTCTGAGAATTTAGCATTTGTCGATACAAATTCTTTATTCTCTTGTGAATTGAAGAAGTATCCACTTCTCGTTTCCTTTTGGGGTTGCCTACTGCAATATGCAATGCAGTCAACACTGCATGACCCCAAAACGAGCCAGAGAATTGAGCATAGCTCAACATGGAATGAACCATATCCAATAGGGTTCTATTTCTCCCAAATGAGATTTAGGGTGTGATCCCATGTACTATCAAATAGTCCTAGAATCTCAAATCCCTATACTCAACACTTTGATCAGATCGAAGTGTTTTATCATCTTCACCTAACAAGTTTTCAACTTCAGTCCTAAGCCCCTTCGAATATCTCAAGAGCTCCAGACTTAAGTTCCATTAGGTAAAGATACTCATACCTTTGAATACTCATCCAAAAGAGATGAATTATTCATGCCCTCCCACTACTTTAACATATTGAACCACCAGGATCCAAATGTACAAGCTCCAAGGGCTTTTTGGCTCTTAGATCTTTTCCAGTAAAAGACCTATTAGTCATATTGCCCATAAGGTATGACTTACAAGGTAGTAGAGAGTCATCTTCTAACTCGCTTAGAAGTTCACTCTTGACCAATCTCCCAATCAAATTGAGATTAATATGGTCTACCTTAAAACCAAAGAAAGGTATGTTCCTTTAGGAGAAATCATTTGCCTCTTTTCACATTGAGTAGTAGCAGTCTTAAACAACCCAGTGTTCATGACTGCTTTACTCTTGATTAGTCTTAAAACATTTAGGTTACTTTCCAGTAAAGCTAAACAAATGTCAACTCCCTTTCTTGAAACAAAACTGCGTTAGCAGAGAAAGGTAAAGAGTAACATTGTTCCAGCAAATAAGACACAGAAATCAAATTTCTTTTGATCTTAGGAATTACATACACATTATCTAATAATATGTATTTTCTCCCACTGAGAAAAATAACTTAATGTTCCCCACTGATTTAGCCAAAATAACCTCTCTAATTCTAA
This sequence comes from Luffa aegyptiaca, assembly GCA_017139565.1. NCBI lineage: Eukaryota > Viridiplantae > Streptophyta > Magnoliopsida > Cucurbitales > Cucurbitaceae > Luffa > Luffa aegyptiaca. The sequence continues at coordinate 15,569,463 of CM029398.1, forward strand.
CTTTGAGAGTTATTACACAAGCAGCAAGCTGTTGTCGGGAACTTATTCCTTTAAAAGAAGAACACACGTGATTTGTGGCCCCTGAATCAAGTATTCAGGGAGAATCACTATTCTTCACTAATCACGTTTTCAAGACAGGTAAATGAAAATTACGGTCTTGAACAAGTTCTCTTTTTGCTAAGCAGGGTTCTATGTCATATTCACCAAGAACAATTCTTAATGAATTAAACATATGGGGCATGAGGACATTCCTCAGTTAAGAATAATCCTAGACTTATTTACCACAATTTGTCGTTTAAGCTTGTTGTATTACCGTTATTTATAAAATGACGTAAGACAATACACATAAAATTATTATATAATTGCTGAAGTAACAATTTACTTGTATTATTAATTGCACTAACCCATTACAAATAATCCAATCAAATTCTGCAAAAACAAGTAAGCAATCAAAGAAACCGTATAAAACTATTGATTTAGATTTTGCAATGATACTTCAAAGGTTTAGAACAACAGCCACCGAAGGGTGGTCAGCTACTCCTCCTCTGAATTGAGACAATCTCAACCAAACTCTAACACCAGAATAACTCATATTCCGTTAGCGTTTAGTTACCGTTGTTCGGTCAAGGGTTAGTTAACACATTTAACTCATCCCCGTAAGTATAACCCTCCCACTTTCAAATCTCAGAGGCACGCACCAACAGGCTACCGAAGGGAAAGACAACTGTTGGTGATTAGCCTAAGTGACCCTATCCTATTCAGGAGTTCACGGTGTTCCGAATCCTATGATCAGGCCCTCCGAAGGGATGGTTGCGCCAGGACAACCTGCAGGGGGATCATAGGACTCTCACGGTGCGAACTAGAGGCGGAGACCGAGGGATACATTGACACGTGTCCCGCTCCCACTTACTCTAGACATTTTTCCCATTCACCCTGATATTGACCCATGCAAACACTTTCCGAAGGGAGGCCGCTCCTAAGGCGACTCGAACCCGAGCATGAACCTCACGTTGTGAATATAGGGACGTAGGAGCAAAACTTGATTTAAATCTCGTTTTGTAATTTTCCTCCCACTGAAAATGTCCTAAGGTTAATTTAGGGTTGTTTAACTTAGATAAAATTCGGCTAAGTCAATCTATCTAAGTCTGATCCTATTATAACAATTATGGAAAGGATTCAACCGCAATGTTTTAGGTGAATTAAACTTCTTTTAATAAACCCAACATTGCAAGTCAACATTACTATGGTTAATTCAACTCAAGGTCCGGGTCAGTTCCTAGGTAGGAGGTGTACCGTAAACCGTCAACTTAAATACCCCCAACCTTAGACAGAACTTTACCGAGAGAGTTCCCTTATAGCCACAGTAATGTAAGGTCTTTACTCTAAAGATCTAGGTGCATTAAACACTTTTAACAAACCTAGTGACATTGCATGCTAACATTCAGCTATGATTAATTCAACTCCGGTATTCCGGGTCAATTCCCAGGTAGGAGGTGTTCCGTAAACCTTCAGCTTAAATACCCCCAGCCTTAGACAGAACTTTACTGGTGGATTTCCCTTATAATCATAGCAATGTTTTTCCTACTTAGTCACTTAAAACTAATTTTAATTCTAAGTAAGAATAATTCTAATCCTATTAGAAATGAGATCTTAGGTCTAATTAATTTTAAACATTTTAAAATTAATTCATTTATCCTAAGATCCTATCTTTGAATGCAATTCTTTGTTATAGGCTAACGGTTTCTATTCATTAATTTTATAACTATTATAAATTTTAATGAATTAACCCTATAACATGCTACTATGGTGAATAAATTAACAATCAAATTCTAATTAATTTATAAAACCATACATTAGCATACATGACATACCAAAAATATAACAATTATATTAATCTAAGGTAATGTCATGCTCAATGCAATTTAATTTCCTTTTAATTAACCTAACTCTTAAATTAATTTTCAAAGAAAATTAAAATTAAGCATTACCATTTTCATACATTAACATAACATTTATATTATTATATCATGAAAATTAATTAAGCATGTTAATTACTTATATAAATACAACTCTTATATTTTTTTAACTAAAATAATTTCATGCTCAATTCAAATTAATTTTCTTCGATTAATCTAACTCTTAAATTAATTACCCAAGAAAATTAAAATAAGCATTCACATTTTCATACATTAACATAACACTTTATATTAATAGCTCATGAAAATAAATAAGCATATAAATTACTTTCATAAATATAACTTTTTATATTTTTACTAAAGTAATTTCATGCTCAATGCTTCTCAATTTTCATTCATTTAATCATGACAAGTTATATTAAAAACTCATGAAAATTAAATTCATGCATAATACATATATTATAACAATTATAAATAAATATGCATGAATATGTTTAACCTATGGTGGGATTATAAACTATATGACATTCATAAAGCAAATAAATAGCTAAGTAGACGAGTTTTGGCATCCTAGGACTCAAAACAATAGAAAATTTACAATAATTAATCTATTACACGTCCTATCCTGCCATGAACCAGCTCAAAATAGCCTCAAACCGTGTCCAAACACTTCGAACCGGCGAAAAAATGAGCTGAACCGCGCTGAACCAACTTCAAAACAGCTTGAACCAGCCTAGAATGCATTGAACCAGCTCCAAATGCGCCAAAACCAGAAAAACCAAGCCGAACCAGGTGCAAAACTCGCTAAACCGGCCCGAAATCCACCCAGACCGCACGAACTGGGTCAAAACCGGCGGAACCGGTCAACAAATGCTTGAACCACTTGGAACCATCGAGAACCGGTCAACCTTCACTGAACCGCGCCCCTATACCTCGACCGAACCGAAACTGCACAAAGCCGCCCGGAAAAATAAAATACGCTATCCAGCAGGCTCGAACTCAAGCCCTCAAGGATGATAAACGCACGCCCCAGCCACCAACACACGTCGTGACTTTGAATCATAAATTACGCGGCTTTGTTTTAGCCCTTTTGTTTTTTTTTTTTTTAAATTCATTCACGTTGGCAGCCCTCTGCATACACAGAAAACTCGATTTCCAGCAGCTATCTTCTTCGTTTTTGCCTCAAATTGCACCAAATTGCTCCGAATTTCTTCCTCCATTGATACAAACCAACGACACGGACTTACAGGCTCGATTGCAATTAAAATACACAAAACAAAGGGCCCTTACATTGATCAAATCAACTTAAAATTGCAAAAATATATGCCAAAACCTTAAACATTTAGTAGCAAAATTTCATAATACATCAAATGCATAAATTAATCCCACCAATCAACCAATGCAAAATTTGTTAAACAAAATTGAAATTACGATCGGCTCTGATACCAATTGAAGGATTGGAATTCCCAATTCCGTTACAGCGGAAGCAATTGGACCGTTCGTAAATTAATTTTGTTCTACAAAATACCAATACATTGGCAAAAGGTTAAGCGGTGAAAAACATACCTCCGTTGACGACTCTGAATACTTCAAGAATGATTATTGATTGCTCTGCAACAACGAAGAACACCCCCATTTGATCTTCCCCGCTATAACTCTGAGATTAGGAACGTAGTTGTGGGACTACCTAATCTTGAATGGGAAAAACTCTAGAGAGAAAATTCTCCATAGAGTTCTTGAGTTGAGAGAATATGAGAGGGCCTTATGGTGGCCATATGTTGTAGTACATAAACCCTAGGGTTAGTGTTCTATTTATAGGAGAAAGGCCATGAATAAAATATTCATTTAAAATCAATTATTTCCATAATTGATTTAATCTTCTCCATAATTAATCAATTCCATAACCAATCAATTCCATAATTGATTAAACTTTTCCATAAATGATTGATCACCTCGATAAGTGATTAAATCATTTCCATAAATGATTAATTACTTCCATAAGTAATTAATCATTTTCATAATTGATTAATTTCCAATTAATTAATTCTTTAAATTAATTAATCACCAATTAAATATAATATATTTAATTTCAGACCTTCTATTAGTTAATTAATTAATTACCCAATTAAATATCATATATTTAATTTCAGGCCTTCAATTAATTAATTCTATAATATGAATCAAATTCATATTAAAATTGGAACTCCTTCCAATTCTCTTATATCCTATAAATTTAATATGAATCAAATTCATATTGATATTTGAACTTCTTCAAATATTTATTTCTCTCATAATAATAAAGTTTAATTTCAAATTAGACTTTATATTTTAATGTATCATTATACATTATATTAATTTGTATCTCATACAATTAACTTAATTCCCAATATGAATTTGAACTATTCAAATCCTCTCAAGATATAATTGTTCCTAATTACTCTTTACGAGCTAGCAGGGGGACCTAATGGATCTACAGATCAGAAGCTCCAATGACATGAGGTTAACCGATTAAACTCAATAATCAGGTTAACCAATATTCATTAACTGTGGGTCATTCCACTAAAGACCCACAGCTGAACTCTTCTCACTATAGAACATTTCTGTGTCCACGGATATAGACCTATACCGGTAAGTCAATCCTTCACAAGTGTTTGTAATCACGGCTGGGTCAAATTACCGTTTTACCCCTGTGTTACATCTGTCTCCTTAAGTACCAGCGCTCCTCTAATGAACAACCTGTTTATGGTCCAACCATTAAACAGAAAGTCCCTTTCGGGCTAGTGAGAGGGCGGGATCCCTTTGTTCAAGTCCCGGAGTCACCACTTAAGGGAACACTCATCTACTTCTCCTAGAAGTGGGAAGGAGTGAATTCCTTCTTGTGTTGTCATGTCCCCAGCCTCCCACTCGGTCTTGTCCCCAAAAAGGAAGGCATATTGAGTCGGCGTATTGGCCACTCTCACCCATGCTAATCAAAGGACAATCCCTCATGAGAAGGAGTTCATGACACACTCAGGATTAAGACTGAGTTACCTACGTCATCCTATTGAAACAGTAACCTAACTAGTTAACGGTGTTATATCTAGTGGTTTACCATTTCATGGTCCGGTCTTATGCAAACTCATTGCATAGTATACCCCCACTCGCATGTCTACTACATGGACGCTTTGGATCAATACGTCTGTATCAAATACAAAGCGGGTCGTATCACATGGTGTTACCAGGATAAGGTACCCAACCTTATCCTTGTACTATAGACCTTTTAGGTTGTTACTTGAACACCGATCCCCGTATGTCCCCACATACTAGTTCAAGTCACATGTAAACAACCTTGGATCTTAGTTTATTGGATTTGGGTCAAATTGTGCAATATTTAACAATAACACTTTATTGTAGAAACTCAATAACACTTTATTGAAACAAGTATACAATTTGTTTACATTCACTATCTACGAGTTTTAGGGCATAAAACCCAACACTACTTACCCTAATAGGGGAAGGAGTGAATTCCATCTTGTACTGTTATGTTCCCAACCCTCATTCGTTCTTGCCGCTTAAATTGTAGGATTATTGAGTCGGCGAATTGGCCACTCTCACCCATACAAATCTAAGGACAATTCCTCCTGAAAGGAGTTCATAACAGACTCAGGATTGAGATTGAGTTACGTAGGTCATCCTATTGAAATAGAAACCTAAACTAGTTAACGGCTTTACATCTAGTGGTTACTATTTCCCGGTCCGGTCTTATGCAAACTCGTTGCATAGGATACCCCCACTTGCATGTCTCCTACATGGATGCTTTGGATCATTGCATCTGTATCGAATACAAGGTGGGTCGTATCACATAGTGTCACTAGAATAAGTTACCCAACCTTATCCCTATACTATAGACCTTTTAGGTTGTTACTTGGACACCGATCCCCGTATGTCCCCACATACTAGTCCAAGTTTCATTTAAACAACCTTGGATCTTAGTTTATTGGATTTAGGGTTTATTAATGCAAACTCGATTATTCAATAACCAAATTACTGAATCACTCAAATAACATTTTATTGAGATCGATTAATTTGTTTCATTTACTATCTACGAGTTTTAGGGCATAAAACCCAACAAGTAAAACAAACATTAGAAAAGTCTTGAGCATGCTATTCATTAATCTTAAGTTCAAACTATTTTAAGATTTTTTCATGAGTATGCGGTGCTTGCTTATTCCACTTGCATGTTTTCCATTTTTGCTTGAGAATTCAAAAATCATTGAGGCTTGAGTGATTCTATTTCATGCATCTTTCGAATTTATTTTGCACGGGACTAGCAAAAGCTTAAGTTTGGGGGTGTGATAGCGAGCAGAAATGTCGCTATTTTAGTCCTAAATTATTAAGCTTTTAAGCCCTTTAGTTGTGTTTTTATTGAAGAAATTTAAAATATTTTGTTATTTGGTCTTTTGGGGAAAATTATGGATTTTTGGTGGAAAATGCTCTAAAATGAGCCATCGAAGCCCAAATTTCCATGCGTGGGTCAAGGGGAAGCCCAAAAAGTCAACCATTTAAACATGATCCAAAAAAGAAATGAAGGAAGGCCCAATTTCAAGCCCAATCCGCGCCAGCCTAGTTTGAAAACCGCACAACGTCGCGACACTGTCCCGTTTCTTTGCCAGCAAGTTGAGTGACGTCACAACGTCGCGACGCTGAGTCGATAGCGTCGCGACGCTGTCCTATTTCCGGGCCTATATAAGGCGCCCCTTGGTGTCATTTTTTACCATCAATCATCATTCAATCCTTTAATTCTTTTCTTTCTTGGCTCCTTTGGAGCCTTCTCTCAAGGCTTTTAGCCTTTTGGAGAGTTCTTAGTGGGAATTTTTTGGGGAGTTTTGGGCAGCACTCTAGGAGGCTCAAGGTGTGCTCGGAGGGACTCCAAGCGCCAGCGACGGGGTCTTCGACGGTCATTTCCTTTCCTTTTACTTTGCTCATATTTATGCTTTCCATTGTATATTTTGTGAATATTTTAGCTATGTATAGCTAAACCCCAATTTGGGGTATTGTAATGAAATTATAGTTAAATGTTGTTATAATTGTCTATCTCTTGCCCTCTTTTACTAATTATTTGTTTGGATGGTTGTAATGCTGTATGCAATCTGGCCAATTGTATATTGATCCGATTCTTAATGGAAACTCGACGAAGAGAAATTAGGATAGATCATAATCCATGCAACTAGTTTAATTGTCCATCGTGACAACGAGATTAGTTGATTAAACTTAGATTCCTAAAATGAATAAGAGCGTAATAATTAACGTATTTTGATGGCGCTAAGGACACTTAGGTTGTTAAAATGGGTTAATTAGAATTAGGGGAAACCGACAGGAGAACCTATGTGATTATTGGAGATTCTAGGAGTATAATTAGTTGGGCAACGAGATAGGTTAATTATAATAATTATTTAGCTATTAATTGATTTTCAAGACCCCACTTCCCATTTAAAAACTCTTTCTCCATATTTTTATTTCTTGATTGATCAATTTAATTTCCTTAATCGCTTTAATTTTTAATTCCCTTTTATTGCATGTTTTGGTCCCTAAATATTATTTCCCCCCAAGTATTTTTTGTGTTCAAGTAATTTTTGCTTTGCTTAAATTTCGCTTCGCCTCCCTATGGATTCAATACTCGGAATATTTCCGTTTTATATTACTTGCGGCCCGTGCACTTGCGGTATTGGCATAACATTACCCATGGTTTATTAAGGTTCGTAGGTGTTGCTCAACCTTCATAAGTCCTAAAAGATGCTTATTAATTAGTTGTTTTAGTTTAAATCATGTAGTTCATCAATGCCATTTAGTCTCGTCCCCTATGTAGCTTTGCCCGATCCTTATAGGTTCTTTAAGCATGGTTTAAATGAGCTTTTGCTTGCTGTTCGTGGCTTAAAAAGCATGCTAGATCAAGTCTAACTAATTAGCTAGGCCTTGGTTGCATTGCCTAAGTTTTAGGAGTTCTTAGAATGTCATTTGTGTGACTTTTTACTTGCTGTCCAGTGGCTAAAAAGCCTTAAATATGGTCATTCAGCGAGTACCCATCGCCCGTCGTGCCTTAGACATGGTGGCCCATGATCTAAAGGTGTTGGGTTTTTAATTTGGGAGATCTTGAGTGGTTGTCCCACAAGGAAATAGGTCCTCTCTTAGTTGAATTAGGTCTTTTAAGCATGTTTAGGGTCGCTTTAAGTTGGTTCTAGATCAGTAGGTTGTATTCCTGTTCTTTAGGGCTTTATTGGACTACCTTGGATTACTAAGGTTGCCTTGGAAGCATTGTAGGTAAGTAGTTTCTACTTACTAAGCTTGTTTGACTGCATGAAGCATGATCGTTTGTTTATCTGTTTTCTTATATTTGTAGTGAGTATGAAATTGATATGCATGAACTGTTGAGTTGTAAAAGTTGAAATGGTTGTGTTAACCATGAATCGTGTTTACTGTGTTGCTTGAGTTGTATACACTTAAGGTGTTTAAGCATGATGAGTGTTGTCTTGAGCATGGGGAATGTTGAGTTTAGCTTTTGCGTCTGGCTTGCATGTTGCATGGGGGATGTGTAGCATGAGTCGAGTGTGAGGCACAACACATGGTACGTAATTCATGTGTAGCGGAGCGTGACGCGAAAATCATGTGGGCGTGAGTGCGGAGCGTGACGCGGAAATCACGTAAGAGTGGCACAACACATGACGCAGAACTCATGTGGGGTAGGTGTGGAGCATGACGCGAAAATCATGTAATTAGCGTAGCACATGGCGCGGAATTCATGTCTATGGGAGCATGACGCGGAAATCATGTAACTAGCGCAGCACATGACGTGAAATTCATGTGTAGCGGAGAATGATGCGAAAATCATGTAAGTAGCGGAGCATGACGCGTAAATCATGTATTAGCGGAGCATGACGCAGAAATCATGTAGTTGCGGAGCATGACGTGGAAATCATGTGGAGTCTAGTGTGTGCGTTGCATAGTGTGTGATGCATTTGCATGAGTTTGTTGTTTTTAAGCATGTGATTAGTTTATAACTTAAAAACATGTTTCTTATTGTGGTTATGTAACCTGTTGGATGCGTGTGCTCAACATGTTGATTGTTTTGATTGTGTTTGCTGCTTGGTAAGTGTGAGCTGCTTACCAGTACCACGGTTGTACTGATACCCCCTTCCCTATCTTCCCCCCAACATTTTAGATGTTGCAGGTTTAGATGATGAGCTGGACCTTAGTGAGGAAGAGGAGAACTTCGAGGAGGAACCCTAGGGCGTTTGGGTTTCCTTTCCCTTGTTTTGGTGGATTAGGCTGTAGTTGATTAAGTTTTATTTTGCCATGCTTGAGAAGGCTAGCTTAGTGTTGGTTAATTGTTGATCTGTTTTGGAAAAATGTGGTTAAGTGGTTTATATTATGAACTTATGTTTAGTTCTAACGTTATCCCATTTAATAAATAAAAGCCGAGTAAGTATCTTGTTCTGTTGCATGACTAACTTAGTGAATGTGTTACGAGGCCTGACTCGTATAGTGAAGTAGGTTGTGAATCTGAAATGTAGTTGGTGGAGTTGGGCTGAATTGTTTAGAAGTGTTTAATTGCTTATCAAGTGTTGAAAATTTTGGTTCAGGCCATTTTACGCCGTTATGATGCCGAAATTTTCGGTACATCCGGTTTAAAGTGGTTTAGTTCCATAGTTAAGGTTAAGGGTTGTAGTAGCGTCTCTAGGCTAAGGGTTTGAAAACCTGGGGCGTTACAAATAACGAGCTGTAGAGTCTTAAAAATTCATTAACACATCATTTAACTTTGTAAGTCACTACGATTGTATAACATAACTCATTGAAAACTACATGCATATTGGACACAAAATTCTAATTTCTAAAAGCTTTATATAAAAGCATGTAAATAAAATAACGAAGATGTAACTGTGGTTGCAATCACAGGTTGTACCGTCATAAACCATCATTTGCATGAACTTTGTAAATCACTGTGATTATTAAATACCTGTTTTTTACCCATGAAAACTTTGTTTTGCATGTGTAAAATTAACATCGTACGAGTACAAAAAATTGTTCATTTCTAAAAACCATGTGATCAACAATCTCATTCTGTTATGAACTAAAAACTCTAAATAGGTTCTACATAAAATCCATTGGATGGACTCTAAGCATTTATTGACTAATGAACACGTATGTCACATGGCGAAGAAAATACGAACTTTCACCAACAATTGACAATTTCGAAAGCTATTCACATTAAATTACTTCCAATATCAATTCTCATAATGGCAACTACTATTAAAAAAAAATATCGATATTCAAAAGTCATTCATAATTAGGAACTTCTTGCAACTAAATACTCTTTGGCACAAACTTGAATCATCACTCGTGTTCTTATATTGAATCATCCAATCCCCTACCCAAAAAGTTAGACCGTTCGTATAACATGTTTTAAGAACTAAAGTTCTCTTCGTAGTATATGTTTTGCATTTATAAACCGGTTGGCTACAAAATGATATTTAAACGGTTTATCTAAACAAACTTCCTTCTTTTTGTTGTTGAGTATCTAATTAAACTCAAAATATTTATGTTCAGAGTTCTTGGGTGTTAGTCCCACCATAATATTTCAATTTTGATTATATTATTACTCGACAAGCATAATAAAATAACGCATTAATATACATGGCTCATTAAACACAAAATTGAAAGTTTATAAACATCTTATATAATTATAATCATCGCAACTTTGACGTACTAGTAAAAGTCGATGAACTAAACTTATAACATACACCAATTTTTAATCCCACAAATATTTCAATAAAGAAAACGAAATTACTAAACATGTGTAAAATAATTATAAGTTTATTTGATGATCACAATGAAATTTTTAGATAAGGAGAGCATTAACGGGTCTACCTTTGTAGTTTCAGAGAGATATGAATGAACTTGGTAACAATTTTAAGAAATACAGAAAGTTGAATCGTATTGTTAACTATTACACGACAAATAGTATAGACTATATATAGAAGAAATGTTTTTTTATAGAATGCCAAATAAATTAAACATTACAAACTACTATATTTAGCCAGTTTTAGTTTCAGTCCTTATCAAATTCATTACATTACCAGAAAAAGTTTTATATAAAGAAAAAGCCAAATGGTGAGAATAAGGCATATCCTTGAGCAATAAAAAGTGAATCTAGTCCATGAAAATCGTGGTGTGGCCCCGCCAAACGACGATGACATGGTTGTAGTGGATTATTCTCCACCGAGATTTAGCCCTGATGTCCATAACTAGCACGAAGAATAGTAATTAAAAAACCAAAATCCAACTACTATATATATATATATATATATATATATATATATAATACGAATAATTATTGTATAATATTGTTTATGTGATATGATATTGTATGTTACTATATTGTTTGAATATATATAATTGTCATTATTTGAAGATAAATTCTTGAAATATTAAAAAATTTGAAGTACTTCTATATAATCAGTACTGGTGTCTATATGTGTATATATACATGGAGATGGTAATTATGAAAAATAATATACAGTGTCATTTAAGTAGGTTGTATTTCCCAATATTGAAATACAAATGAGTTGAATTAGGTGGTTGTGATAAAGACAAAAATTTAAAAATAAAAACTGAATACATCAATAGACAACAAATATCATAATTTACCTTTTGTTTAAAGGAAAATAAAATATTTGAAATTAGGACAAATTAAAATTTTCGTAAATCAGACATAAGTACAAATAAACAAAACTATCAACAACGAAGACATTAGTTTCTTCATTTTACCATGCATTGGTCATATTTAATATAAATAATACTTGCTACAGTGAATGAGTGAAAAATAGTCTAATGAAAATAATTTGTAATATATATCGAACGATACATAAAAGCATGTAAAAAAATGATGGTGATGTAATTATGATTGTAATAACGAGCAGCAGAGTCTTAAAAATTCATTAACACATCATTTAACTTTGTAACACTACTACAAATTTGACCTTTATTGACGCTTGGCTTTTTACGTTTATTGACGCTTGTGTCAAAAAAGCGTCAATAAAAGTATCATTTGTACTTTAAAATAAATTATTAATAAATAAATAGATATATTGACGGTTTTATGGTGTCAAGAAATGATATGATTTATGTTGACGGACAAAAAACATCAATAAATGGGATTAAAAGCGTACTTTACGTAGATTTTCGTCCAACTCTGCCTTTTCACATAGTTGATGGATAAAAACCATCAATGAAAAGCGTTTTGTTGACGGTTTTTATTGACGCTTATTAACCGTCAATAAAAACCGCATTCATTGATGGCTAATAAGCGTCAATAAACATTACTATATTGACACGCAATAAACGTCAATATTAATGGGGTTTCTTGACGGGTATTAAACGTCAAAAAATTTATCCTTTTTTGGGATTTTGGATTTAAGTTTAAATTTCTCCCAAATTTGAAGTGATTTTAGGAGTTTAAATTGAGTTTTTAATTAGAAAAGAGATAAAGTTGGAAAAAAAAAACTCCCAAAACTCTCTTTTATTTTGTTTATTTGTATGGATTAAGAGAAATAAAAGAAAAAGAAAAAAAAAGAAATAAAGAAAAGAAAGAAGAAACCCTAATTAAGCACCTTCATTCTCTCTTTTTCCCTCTCCCCCGACGACAGTTTTTCTGTCCGTCTTCGCGCACGCCCTCACACATTTTTCTTCACCATTCCCGAATCGAAGCTGCCAAAGATTTGAGGAAGCTCGCTCGGAAATCTTTCCCCAAGTCCCGCTCCAACCTCGAAGCTTCCAGTCTCATTCAGCCCTTTGTTTGCATGCTTCTCTCTCCCAATCTTGATGCCCGTGAAGCCTCTCTTCTTGCCCTCCTCAATCTCACCTCCCGCAACAAACGGTTTGTTCTCCTCTGTACTTTTCCTCTCGCGCTAGTATGTGGTGTAAATGGTTGTAATTGATTTGATTCACTGATGATTTCGAGCTTCGTGGATGTTTTTTCCTCGTTCCTTATGCAATATGGGGTGCTGATTAGGATTAGGATATTGAAAAGTTGCTGGAGTTTGGAGAATTATCTTAGTTTAGGAGTGGGAAATGAGGTTTCGAAAATTTTCACTCTATGGGAAAAACCTGACTAATTTGTTCGGACCATTATTTATTTTGGTAATCTGTGTTGAGGATCCCACATTGAAAAGATTAGTGGAGACCTCACAATATATAAGCTACAAGGGTCACTCCACTCATTGCCAATTGGTTTTGAGATGGAAGCCCATATAATCTAATATGGTATCAGAGCCCATTAAACCCAAACGGGTATTCGGTCCAATAAAAGAAATTGAGATCTGATCCAAGAATGGTGAACCCAAAGAGGCACCATCTTGAGGGGGCATGTTGAGGATCCCACATTGAAAAGATTAGTGGAGACCTCACAATATATAAGCTACAAGGGTCACTCCACTCATTGCCAATTGGTTTTGAGATGGAAGCCCATATAATCTAATAATCTGCACCTGTTTTCTTATTATGTTCAATCGCATTCGCATCATTTAGATTAGTGTAGAATGTCGTCTTCCAAATCCTTCCACTCAATTGTTCATTCACGGCCTTTTGCAGAAATCGGTTTAGTAGTATAAAATCAAGGCATCGCAACACAAACCCGATACAGTCTTTGATACTGAACCACTTGTCTTTAAACCTTTGGAATTTGTTTGAACCACTCTGTTTGACATTTCACAATCTCAACTCAAGGAAACAGAAATAAAACTGGAAAGGTTACAGAATGAGCTCATCATTGCAAACGAATCAAAGCTAAGAATTGAGTCCCAACTTATCAGCATGGAAGCTGAATCTCTGACCATGTCTGCAAAAGTGGGCATGTTGGAATCTGATATTCAAAAAGAGACGGCTTCACCATTGGCATTGGCAGTCAAGTGTCGGGAACTAGAAGAAGAGTTTTCAAGAATTAAACAGGAAGAAAAACAATCACAAAGTGAAAGCTCCAAAAATTAATTGAAGATAAAGCAGGTAAAAACTTATAGTTGGCCTGCCTTAACTAAAACCATGTTTTTATTCTATTTCTCTGAGATAATACTTATCATCTTTTGAAATTCATAGTTTGAGGAAGTTGAATACTAATAGTGAAGGGTGGGTAACATTGCAGGAGGATCTAGCCGTAGCTGCTGGGAAGCTTGCTGAGTGTCAAAAGACAATTGCTTCTCTTGGGAATCAGCTAAAATCTCTACAGAGTTCACAACCAGCGAATCGCTTAGTATTACTAGAGATGGTGAGGAGCAATGCAAGCATTCAAATGGGACACTTTCACCCAAAAGAGATTTAGACTATACTAAAGTAGTTGATGACAATGTTGAACCATCAATGAGGAAACAAGTGGATGATGGCTTTGCCCAAATGAAATTCATGTAAATTTTATGTAACTACTTGTATTTCGTCATCCATGTCTCAAGCCAATGAACTTGTCCAAAAGTAATTTCACGAGTTTGTGCTCTACAATTCTTTCCAACTATTTTTTACTAGTTATAATTTTTTTTTAATGTCCATGCATCTTTTTTAGTGAAAGTCCACAACTATTCCTTACAATATAATTAGATGTGATATAATTTGATTTTACTGTGTAATAATTTTATTTAGTTAGGTGCTTCCCTGGTTAGTAGCCATACAAACTATCAAGAAAGGTGTTGCTGCAAAGGGAATGAAACTAAGAGATTATGTGTGGCATGGTCACAGTCCCACATCTATAGCCATTTTGACAGAGGTAATCGCTTTTACATACTTTAGATTGATGAACATTATTCCCAAATGTTAAACTACACGTGATAAAAATTCTTACTATTATTTGTTATGTTGAGGCTGAATAAACTTGGGAGTATTATAGATCTTTTGGCTTCCCAACACACTAAAAATATGAAAGTGGCCAGAGCGGAAACATTATTAAAACTAGACTTGAAAGTTAAATTGAAATAATGAGAACTGGATTGGTAATTTTAATGGTCTTTGTTTATTTGTTGATTCTAGAAGTGACACTGATTAGAAACAATCTATTGGAATGGTATTTCCTTTTTCTTTTCTTGATCATTGCTTGGAATTTATGTATCTGGTAATATAAGAGCTTCATATTTTGAACTTTTATTACATAATGGTTGGCGATTAACTTATTAAGGAAAGATGCAAATTAATTTGCTCATATATGAATGATAAAGTGAAAATTAATTTTGTTTGGATTTTCTTTGTGTTCGTGTTTTTGTGGTTTACTTCAACAACAAGGAATTGGAAAAAAATGATGCTCCTACTCCTTGATCAATTACTTTAATTGTTATGTTCATACATTTCAATATGTTAAGTATTGTTGTTATGTTCATAAGTTTTGATAACGTTAATTGTTTGTGCTAATTTGATGAGTTTAATATTGATGACCATGATAAGTTCAGTTCACATGTTTATAAGTTTTGATAAGCTTAATTTAATTTAGTTCTTATGTATATAAATTTTGATAGATTAATTAGCTAAGTTTTGTGTTAGTTAAATTTTTAATAACTCTAATGGATTGTGTTAGTTTGACGAGTTTAATATTTGTGTTTATGATAAGTTTGATTATGTTGTTAAGTTTTGCTTAATTTATTTGTTATGTTTACGAATTCTTTATAAGTTAGTTAAGTTTTGTATTTATATCAATAAAATTTGATAACTTCAGTTGTTTGTGTTAATTTGAGAGTATAGTTATTGTTTGTGTTCATTCAAGTATATGTTATTCATACCACTAATCTTAATTATCTTGCTTACATTATTTGCATTTCTTCTTATGTATCAGATTTGATCCTGTTGATCATCAATGACTTCAAGTACAAATTGCACCATATTTGATCAACCTTCAAAGAGTTATGCGAGACTTTTTTTTTTCTTTTTTCATTTGCTTTTATTTTTGCAAGTGACAATATTGCACTCAACAAACACCATAATGTTGTGTAATGACGAGGTAGCTTCTAAATTGAATGCCTCTTTATATATAACAATTTTCTAGATAAAGAACTTATCCATAAGATTGCCCATGATTAGTTGATAAATGGCTTATCCATAAATCTGGCCAAATCAGTTGGCTGACTCAAATTTTTTGGAGAAAGTATTTCACAGCACTAGTGAACCTTTGATGATGGTGTTTATTATTGAATTTGGTTGTTCATTTCTGTAAGTATTGATCTCTTAATACATGAAGATTGAAATTCTCATTGGCCAGTTATGTAATGAATAATCCAAAAGTTTGCCAATGGTGTTCTGCTTGCTTGTATTGTGAGGGTGGTGCAAGGTTTGCAACTGGGTCTTTTGGGAGCGTTTCAGTTGGTAGCTTGTTACTTTTGTATAAATGCAGGTTGTAGAGGAGGGGTAAAAATAATCGAGAGGATTTTTTTTTTAATTTTTTCAAATACATATAGTTGACGGTTAAAAAATGTCACTAAAAATATAATTATTGATGGATATTAACCGTCAATGAACGTACAATTTGACAATTTAACATGGTAACTTGACGGCTCATAAACGTCAATAAAAGGATATATTGACAATGTAAAGATGTCAATAAAGATATATATATTGACATTTTTTATCCTATAATTGACATTGAAAAAACGTCAACATAAGTTTATATTGATGGTTTATAAATATCAATAAATGTGGCAACATTAACGCTTTATGGATATCATTGACAGATAAAATGTGTCAATAATAAGATTTGTTGATGGCTATTAAACGTCAACAAATGTGGCTACATTGACGCTTTATGAATATCATTGACGGATAAAACGTGTCAATAATGTCTTTGTTGATGGATTATAAACATCAACAAAGACATTTTCGTTGACGTCCTATAAGCGTCAATGAAAACAGTAATATTGACGTTTTAGTTTTATTGATACCACTTCAATTGACTTCTAAAAAGCGTCAATGAAAGTGATAGTTGATACTTTTTAGCCGTCAACAAAGGCCAAATTTGTAGTAGTGTAAATCACTACGATTGTATAACATAACTCATTAAAAACTACATGCATATTGGACACACAATGATAATTTCTAAAAGCGTTATATAAAAGTATGTAAATATAATAACGAAGATGTAACTGTGGTTGCAATCACAAGTTGTACCGTCATAAACCATCATTTACATGAACTTTGTAAATCACTGTGATTATTAAATACCTGTTACCCATGAAAATTTTGTTTTGTGTGTGTAAAATTAACATAGTATGAGTACAAAAATTGTTCATTTCTAAAAACCATGTGATCACCCATCTCATCCTGTTATGAACTAAAAACTCTAAATAGGTTCTTCATAAAATCCATTGGATGGTCTCTAAGCATTTATTGACTAATGAACACGTATGACACATGGCGAAGAAAATACGAACTTTCACCAACCAAGGATGTAACGCCCCAGGTTTTTATAAACTATTAACCTAGTGACATTACTAACTCATGACGAAAACTACTCGAGTGCTCCTAAATATTCGGCATCATAACGACGTACAACAGACTAAACCCAAATACCTACTAGAACAAAAACAACACTTCTATAACATTCCCAACAACGACTCCATACTACAATACAAACACCATACGAGTCAGGTCTTGTATCAACAACTTTCTAACCAGAACACAACCTTAAGAAAATTTACAACTTTAGTTCATTCAAAACAAACTTAATTATTAATAACTAAGTGAGTAGATAGAGTTCTTTAAAACAAACACAACTAGAACTAGAGTTTAACAAGAATGATCATAACTAAACCTAACAGAACAACAATTGTCCAACCAAATTAAGCAACAAACTATCCAACAATAAAATGGAAAACAGCATAGACTAGCTATGCTCCTTCCTCATATGCCTCCTCTGCATCACCATGGTCCACGCAATCCTCATAACCTGCAAAATCTAGTAGTTGGGGGGAGAGAGAGGGGAGGGGGTCAATACAACCATGGTACTGGTAAGCAGCCCCTACCTGAGAAGCCATCAAACAACAACCAAGCAAACAACATGCTTTTCATTCGCAAACAACATACTTCTGAAGCTATAAACACAACATGCTTAGAAAACGAGTAAAAATGAATGACTCTCCTAAGCTATAGCTCATGCCTCTCTCCATGCAACTCACTAGCCACTCAAGCTCCACGAGCTCACTCAACGCTCATATTTAGCCTTCACATGGCTCTCCACACGTGATTTCCGCGTCACGCTCCGCAAAACTCTCCAAGACTGACCCTTCGAGTTGCATCGACCCCTGACCATTTATACCCAGGACCTCGACACTTCTCTACAGAGCTCGGCGTTCGACCCTTGACCATTTATACCCAAGGCCTCGAACTGTGCATCGACCCTTGACCATTTATACCCAAGGCCTCAATACTTGCCTCAAGACTCATCACACTGACCCTTGACCATTTATACCCAAGGCCTCGATG
Organism: Luffa aegyptiaca; assembly: GCA_017139565.1. Lineage (NCBI taxonomy): Eukaryota > Viridiplantae > Streptophyta > Magnoliopsida > Cucurbitales > Cucurbitaceae > Luffa > Luffa aegyptiaca. The sequence continues at coordinate 15,587,852 of CM029398.1, forward strand.
CTCATCTTATCTAACATTGGCATGTCGACCCTCGACCATTTATACCCGAGGCCTCGACATCCAATAGTGATATATCAACCCTCAACCATTTATACCTGAGGCACTGATAACCACTTAACTTTCCTCGAAACAATATCAGCCCTCAACCATTTATACCCGAGGACCTGATATCTCAACCACAAAGCTAGTCCTCTTTAAACCAATGGTGACATGCCACCCCTCGACCATTTGTACCCGAGGTGCACTGACATTCACCCATCCTCCCTTTCTTTCACATTTAGTTCCCTGACCTCTTTCTCACAACCATCTAGAATGCATATGCCCTGCAACATGCTTCTAGATTCATGTACTATGCCCACAAAGCATAAACATACCATAACATGCTTAGTCCATGCATAACTCAAGAACTCACAACAGAACTAGCATGCTTACAACTAAACATCACAGCCAACGCTCATATATTTCAGATTCACATGTATACATATAACTTATAAGCAACGGAACAAGTATAAAGCATATAAAAAGCGTGTAACAAACAACACGCAACATGCAATCAAACAGACTTCATCAAATAATAACTACTTACCTATTGCACTTCTATGCGATCCTAAAGGATCAACAGAACCAACCGGAGGAGCCTAAAGAGCTCGAACTACAAGCAACAACTACTAAGGGTTAGGAATTGTGACGCCCCATGCATTTTGGTATATTTATATTCCGTACATCTAGTCAAATTAAATGTAAATTTTATTTGGACTAGTACTAAGGAATTATTAATTTAAAACCAAGGTGTTTGGAAAATTATTATTGGGATTTAATCGTTATGTTAAATTAATTCCATCCTAAATCTCGTTAAATTACAAGTTACCGTTGTTATAAGGTTGAAGCGTTGAAAATTTTATGTTAATCAAAGGGATTTAAGTTGGAGTTCTATTCTTTGTAATCCTATTTTTGGATGGTTGGTTTTATGGGTTTATGAGAAATAAATAAGAAAAAATCAAAGAAAAGAAAAGGAATTAAGGAAAAAGCCCTAGCTCCTCATCTTCCCTCTCCATCTCTTTCCTCTTTGCCGTGAAGGACCCCCCCAGCCGTGTAGTCCAGCCGCCGCCGTTCCCGTTCAGATCGCGCCGCTGCCCAGCCGCCTTGCCGTCGCCGGTGTTGAAGCGCTGCCACTCCGCAGCCCAGTCGTCGCACCGTCGCCGCCCAGTCCACGCGAATTTCCATCTCCGCGGGTTCTCTCTCTCGCAAATCTCTCTCTCTCTCTCGCTCGGTGTTGCGTGGTGGCCGTTCAGCCTCTGCTTGCTCGCGCCGCCATCTTCCTCTCTGTTTTCGTGGGTTTCACGGTTCAAGACCTCTCTGTCCGTGCGTTTTTGGCCAAGAAAAATCATGGGTAAGTCTCTTCTCCCTCGATCTAGTTGATTTGAGGCCCGATCTAACTCCCTTGTGTCTGTATTGGTTAGATCTTGCGCGAACAGCAGCTCAAAATCTCGTTTCTTCCGCATTTCATCTTTAGAAATCGTGGGTAAGCCTGTTCCCTTTCCTTTTCCAAGTGGTTTAAGGCTTGGTCTAAGTTTCTCTTGGTTTGGTGTTGTTAGATCTCGCGTGTCTAGCGATTTGGAGTCCCATCGACCTCGTTTCAGTCAAATCCGCCTCTGTCCAGCAGCTTTTTTGGGTGTTTTCGGCACCGCTTGACTATCCCGGTAAGTTTAAACGCTTACCCATGTTCAGTTGGTGGTTAGGATTAAATACCCATTCATTTGAGTGCTGGAATTTATGCTTTGATGTCGAATTTCTAATTTGCAGCGCCGTCTTTGCTCAATTCGTGAGTGTTTCGACGTCAATTATCGTTCCCGGTAAGTTTAGCCTTTACCCACTCATGTTTAGAGATTTAAGTAAAATGCCCATTAGGCGTTAGGTGCTGGAAAAGTTAATAGTGGTTGATTTTCTGATCTGCAGCGCCGTCTAAATGTTCGATTAAGTTCGAAACACTTCAACTCGAATACCCACTGCCCAAGGAGCGTTCTAACACGCGGTTCGAGGTTAGAATAACCCGTCTAACTTGAAAGCAGGTCTGTTTGGGTAAGTTCCTTGCTGTCCTTTGTTCTATAGCTTCAAGTTGTAGTGCCCGTTAGGTGTTTAGGCCTTAGATGTATTTTTAGATCATTACCCATTAGTTATTTAGACTATTAAAGGGTTGCCCAACCTTTATAGGTTCTAAATTATGCTTTAAATGAGTCATCGTGACTGTTTTGAGTAAAAAGCATGTAGTTTAGCAACACCCATTTAGTCTCGTCGCTTTTATAGTTTTGTCCAACCCTTTGTAGGTTCTTAAGGCATGAGTTAATGGCTTTTGCTTGCTATCCGTGGCTTAAAAGGCATGCCAAATAGGTTCCTATTAATTATCTAAGTCGTAGTCGCATTGCCCAAGTCTTAGGAGTCCTTAGAATGTCACTCACGTGACTTCTCACTTGTTGTTCAGTGGCTAAAAAGCCTTAGTTATGGTCATTCAGCGTATACCCATGACCCGTTGTGCCCTAGACATGGTTGCCCATGGACTAAAGCTTTTGGGTTTTCAATTTGGGGAATGTTGAACGCTGCTTAACAAAGAAATAGGCCTAGTAAGTGGGATTTGGCTTTTCAAGCGTGTCTTAAAGTTTCTTTAGGTTGGTTCTAACCTTTTAGCTGCCTTTGTGACTTAGGAGCTTATATTGGAAGCGTTGTAGGTAAGTAGTTTATACTTACTAAGCTTGTTTGACTGCCTGAAGTATGTTGTTTGTTATCTGCTTTACTTATTCTTGTGCTAAGTATGAACTGCTATGTATACATTGTCATGTTGTGAGCATTGAAATGGTTGTGTTAATCTTGAATTGTACTTATTGCATTGCTTGAGATGTGTACGCTTAAGAAGTATAAGCATGTTAAGTACTTGTCTTAAGCATGGTTATTGTTGAGTCAAGCATGTTGAGTCTGGTTTGCATGTTGCATGGGAAAAGTGTAGTATGAGTCGGGTGTGAGGCACAGCACATGGTGCATTAATTCATGTGTAGTGGAGCGTGATGCGGAAATCACGTGGGTGTGAGTGCGGAGTGTGACGCGGAAATCACGTATGAGTGGCGCAGCACATGGCGCGGAATACATGTGGGGTAGGTGCGGAGCATGACGCGGAAATCATGTAACTAGCGCAGCACATGGCGCGAAATTCATGTGTAGCGGAGCATGACGCGAAAATCATGTGAGAAGCGCAGCACATGGCGCAGAATTCATGTGTAGCGGAGCATGATGCGAAAATCAAGTAGTAGCGGAGCATGACGTGGAAATCATGTGGAGTCTAGTGCGTGCGTTGCATAACGTGTGATGCATTTGCATGAGTGTGCTGTTTTTTAAGCATGTGTTTAGGTTTTAGCTAAAAGCATGTTGATTGTTGTGGATGTGTAACCTGTTGGATGCGTGTGCTGAGCATGTTGTTTGCTTTGGTTGATTGTTTGTGGTTAGGTAAGTGTGAGCTGCTTACCAGTACCACGGTTGTACTGATACCCGCTTCCCCATCTCCCCCCAACATTTTAGATGTTGCAGGATTGGATGACGAGCTGGATATTGGTGAGGAAGAGGAGAACTACGAGGAGGAACCTTTGGGAGCTCGAGTTTCTTTCCTTGGTGTGTTGGAATAGGCTATAGTTGATGGTTTAATTTTATTTTGTGATACTCTGAGTAGGCTAGCTTGATTCTATCATTTGATATTTCTGTTAGGGTGAGAGTTTCATTTGATGATTAGTTTTTATTAACCGTGGTTTAGCTTTGTTCTTAGAGGTATCAACATTTATGAATAAGGTTGTAGTTAGCATTCGTTTGTTGTTAAAAGCTGATTAAAAAAGCATTCTGTTGCATGGCTAACTTAGTGAATGTGTTACGAGGCCTGACTCGTATAGTGAAGTTAGGTTGTGAAATCTGATATGCAGTTTGGTGGGGTTTGGTTTCGAGTTCATTTAGAAGTGTTGTTGCTTATCATGTGTTGTAAAATTTTGGACTAGCCCGTTTTACGCCGTTATGCTGCCGAAATTTTCGGTATTTCCGGTTTAAAGTGGTTCAGAACTATGGATAATAGTTGGAGGGTTGCAGTAGCGTCTCTAGGCTAGAGGCTGGAAAACTTGGGGCGTCACAGTTGGTATCAGAGCGATGTCGTTCATGTAGACTGACCTAGATAGCCTAGGTTGTTTAGTTGTGTGAGTTAGAGGTTTTCCTCGTTCTCCTCTCCATCACCAGGTATGGAAGTGTAACGGCAAGCTTTAAAAAAAAAAAAAAAAAAAAAAAAGAGGAAAAAGAAGTGGGCTTTACTGCCCGGTCAAAGGGGGAGTGGGGGGAAACTTTCCCCCCAATTTTTCGGTCAAAGTGACCTTTTAAAAAAAAAAAAAAAAAAATCTGAACACTCTCTCTCCCTCTCACGCACCCCTGCTCTCTCCCTCTCTCGACAATCTCTCTCTCTCATCTGCACGCTGCCGCCTCCGTCCGTGCCGCCGCCTGCAGCTCACCGTCGACGCCGCCGCCGCCGCCCGTCGTCGCGCCGCGACCCGCCGCCGGTATTGCTCTCTCTCTCTCTCTCTCTCTCTTTCTCTCTCTCAGCCACTCTCTCACGTTTGTAGCAGACGCATCGCGCCGCCGCCCCCATTTGACGTCGCCGCCGCTGCCGGTAAATCTTGTTCCCTCTCGGTCCTCTCTCACCCGACACGCCGCGCGTCGCAACCCCGTTGCCGCGAGTCGTCGACTCATCGCCGCCACACACGAGCTGCCGTCGATCTGCAAGTCGTCGCCGCCACTGTGCAAGTTGTTGCAGCCACCACAAGCCGTTGTCGTCGCCTTTCAGATCTGTTCGTCGTCGTCGTTCGAAATTTTCAGCCTCTTTGAGCGAGTTCGTCATTGGGTAAGTGTATTAAGTCAAGTTTTGGAATGATTTATGTGTGTTAGATGAATACCCATTGATTTTGGCTATTGAATTTAAGATGCCCATTGCGTTTGGTGACTAAATTGTTGGATTTAGGTGGATTTGAGAGCCCGGACAGCAAGCTAAGTTTCTGCTTGGTTGCTTGAAGTCTTGGAATTTAAAGGAAAATTGGGTAGAAGTCGATCAAGGATTTGTTGGGCTAATGTAAGTAGTTTTTTTTTTGGCTTATGTCGTATGCTTTGGACCCATGTAATCTTTATGTCACTATGCTAGTAAGAGGATAGTATGAAAATGTTAAGGTTAGTTGTAGCACGTTGAGTTAGCCTTAACGTAAGTAGCTGTTGGAATAAATTCTCTGCTTTAAACTCATTTAAATTGAGTATGGTTTACTATAGCATGAGTTGGACTTAAACCTTAAGTTGCCCCTTGGAATGTAAGTAGCTTTTGGATTTTTATCTGCAAGTTTAGTCCCTGTTGCTTGTTATGGGTTTTGATAAACGCCTAGCCTGAGCTTTTGAACTAGTTCTTTGAGGGATTAGCCTGCTAGCATGAGTTAAATTGTGAACCTTGGACTCGTTTTGGATTTCTATGCGGTTAATAGTTATTGCATTGTAAAACACGTTGCGACATGGAGGTTGAGTTTTCTTTAGCATGTCTGATATTGTTTTGGGGTGGAATTGTATTTCTTAGTTGTTTTGGAAGCATGCTCGATTGTATGGTTTGGTTGTTCTGTGTATCTGAATGGTTGTGGATGCGGGGTCTATCTCGCTCTGGCTTTTAGCAAATTGTGGTGCCTTGCAGCTTGTGTGGTTGGATAATCTGAATAGTAGAAGTGTTAATTTCCCCTTTCAGGTGAATAGGAAAATTTTGGGTTCCCCATATGCATGCCGTTATGCTGCCGAATTTTCGGTAGCATACGAGTTGTTTCAGGATTAGGAGTGTCGGTTGTCGCCTCCATTTCTTATTCTTGTAATATGACTTAGTTGGGAAGGTGCATATCAGTTAGCCTGTCAGTAATCTAGGAAAAGAAAATCGATTGTGTTAAATAGGTTGCGGTTAAAGATTAGTAAGTGTTAAGGGGTCCTAAAGGGAAAAGGATTAAGAAAGGGAAAGGAATAGGCTAGCGTCTTACAAGAGGGCCGTGTCAATTAAACACCTAGGACTGAGATGTAATAGACTGAAATGAGGGGCTTAATGGGCGGGTCTTGGCTTCGCAGTCTAGGTGCCATTTACTAACTGTGGAAGTTAATTCCTGACTTAAGCCCATGAACGCCCCACTAGTGAAATGGTAGTTTAAAGCGCTACGCGCCCATTAGTGCCTTGAGGGATGAGACTTAGCTCCACTGACTGGGTGCCATCTACCATCAGTAGGAGTAGAGACCTCCCAAAACTCCCACTTGTGCACTATCAGTGAGTTGGCAAACTTATATATATATATAGGTGTACTAATTGAACACGAGACCCGAACTACAGATGAATGAAATGAAATGAATGAGAATGAGATGACCAATCCCTTAGGCCCTTAACTCGAATAAAATGTTAAAACCTTGATTGCTTCTTACTGAGTATTTTCTTAAATACTCATTCTTTTCCCTTTCATACAACTGCAGGTAGAGGTAAAGGTGTACAGGACGCGTGACGGAGAGCTGCTGAGCCATGGACCTCCTTTAGGATAGTCTTCCGCATTTTATGTTTTGAAAATTCTCCTTTTGAACTTGTATTGCGAATGATTTAAGATTTATTCCGCTTTAAGTTTTTGTGTGAATGGCTAAAGTGTTCTTTGTGTTGTTTTAACTGGGATCCCAGACTGAAAAGTTTCGCAAAATTTCTAAGTATGTTTTCCTTAAATGATATTTCCTCGCTGTTCTTAGAAGTAGAATGAAATGCATGTAGTAACGGCCTTAGGATCTAGGCATGAAAAGTAGGGTCGTTACAGGAAGCATCATTATTTATTGCTTGTTGATATCTGTTGGATGTATGAGTTATTTGCTTGCCTTATATTGTTTTTGTTTGCTTGTTATATGCTTTATGTCTTGTTCAAGCATGGTTGTTTTCCTTGGTTGCTTTATCTAGTAGAAGCTAGGCCTAGGATGTTCCCTTTAGGTGGCTAGATAGCTCGTGTTGTTGTGTGCTTGTTGTTTGGTAGTAGGAGTAGGATGTTGTCATAGTTCCTAGATAGCTTGCGTGTTTTCTATATGCATGCTGTGTTCCCTCAAACCTGGGGTGTTACAGGAATTGATTTAAAGCACCTAAGAGACATCATAAAGGAAACAAAAGGTGCTGGAATTTACCGTTCAACACTCAAACAACCTTGAATACAAGCTGATTTGTGTTTGAAACGATCCAACAACCAAGATCCCAAGTCATCGGGTTATGGGTAACCAAAATCAAGGCCTTCCGGGTTGTGGGTATTCGCTGAACACGATCTTTGAGATCAAACGCTCGCTGAACAGCAACCAAATACACCTAATCCTACAATTTTGAAGTCGATAACAAATGGGTAATCCAAATTCGAATTCGAATAAGCATGGGTAAACCATATTCGAACTCAAACAAGCATGGGTCATGATCTAGGACAACTTTGAGGACTAAACTACATGGGTACAAGCTAGAACTTGAAAAAAATTGAGTGGGTCAAAGCTAGACTTACCAAAAACGCCACAACACTTCGATGGAGGGCTGGAAATCAAACCAAACACGTGAATCGCTGCTGGCCACGATTTTAGGTTGCTGAAATCACGAAATTTCTCCAAAATCGCTTGGGTTCCTTGATGCCAACGAAAACGAGAGACGAGGAAGAGATATTTACGCCGTAGAGCATTAGAACAAACTCGTGGGTCTCACAAACTGCTGCACACACGAGGAAGAAGGGAAAATCGCACCGCTATCGTGGGTGGGTCGCCGGCTTGCTGCTCGAAGAGGGAGAAACGCAAGAGAAATGGCGGCGCAAGGTTGAACCAGCACGCGACAGAGACGTGGAGAAAGAAAAGGAAATGCCTGCAGGTCATGCTGCTCGTGAGGGTTTTGCTGGAGAAAGAGATCGAGAGAGGGACATGGCTGGCGGAGAGAAAACGCACGGAGAGGGGGGATCTGCAGCAGTCACAGCGTGAAGATTAAGGGAAAGAGAGCAAGACACGAGATTAGGGCTCCAACTATATTCTTTTTCCTTTATTTTCTTTTTCTTGATTCTTTTTAAACACAACCAAGAAAGAAACCCAAATAAATTAAGAGTTAGATCTTATCTAGGATCTTATTTAAAATCCCAAATGTAACTCCTAAAGGATTTGGGAAAAGAGAATAGCCCAATTAATTTGGGATTTGGGTCTTTTGATATTTAAAATAAATATCGAATATTAAATCTCTAAACTTTAGGAAATTAAAGATTTAATTAAAAATCTTTTTTCTCTAAATTATAGAAATTTAAATTTAACGATCCAAGGTCACACTTAAATTCTAATTTTCCAAATTAGAATAAGAACGCCCAATTAATTCCAAAATGGCTCGATTTCGAAACGCGGGCGCTCCAGAGGACAATTTTGAAAGCTATTCATTTTAATTTACTTCCAATATCAATTCTCAGAATGACAACAACTATTAAAAAAAAACAATATCGATATTCAAAAGCGATTCATAATTAGGAACTTCTTGCAACTATATACTCTTTGGCACAAACGTGAATCATCACTCGTGTTCTTATATTGAATCATCCAATTCCATACGCAAAAAGTTAGTCCGTTCGTATAACATGTTTTAAGAACTAAAGTTCTCTTCGTTGTATATGTTTTGCATTTATAACCCGGTTGGCTACAAAATGATATTTAAACGGTTTATCTAAACAAACTTCCTTCTTTTTGTTGTTGACAATCTAATTTAAACTCAAAATATTTATGTTCAGAGTTCTTGGGTGTTAGTCCCACCATAATATTTCAATCTTGATTATATAATTATTCCACAAGCATAATTAAATAACGCATTAATATATATGGCTCATTAAACACAAAATTGAAAGTTTATAAACATATTATATAATTATAATCGTCGCAACTCTGACACACTAGTAAAAGTCGATGAACTACACTTATAACATACAACAACTTTGAATACCACAAATATTTCAATAAAGAAAACGAAATTACTAAACATGTGTAAAATAATTTTAAGTTCATTTGATGATCACAAGGAAATTTTGAGATAAGGAGAGCATTGACGGGTTTACCTTTGTAGTTTCGGAGAGATATTAATGAACTTGGTAACAATTTTAAGAAATACAGAAAGTTGAACCGTATTGTTAACTATTAGAGGACAAATAGTATAGTGTATATATAGAAGAAATGTTTTTTTATAGAATGTCAAACAATTTAAACATTACAAACTACTATATTTAGCCAGTTTTAGTTTGAGAAAGTCCTTATCAAATTCATTACATTACCAGAAAAAGTTTTATATAAAGCAAAAGCCAAATGGTGAGAATAAGGCATATCCTTGAGCAATACAAAGTGAGTTTACCCATACAAAAAAAGTCCATAAAATCTACAAAGCAAAAAGCTTCATATTACATATTTTAAAAAAGATGGTTCAGAAAGCAGCATCAATTTAATGCAAATCTCTCCTTCAATTATTCAGCTTTCTTTCCATTTTCTTGTTAGTTATTACACCAACAGGTAACAATAAAAAAAAAAACACATAAATTCTATTGGATGATTACCTTGATTATCACAAATAATAATACATTCCTATGTCTGAATTCATCATAAACATTTTATTGTTCTTTTCTACTTCATATTGTTTACTTTGTTTACAAATTCAATTAACCCAGCTGATGCTTGAACTTTAGGTTCTTTGGCGATACGAAGCTTTGAAAAAGAGACAAGTATAAGAAGATTGGAGAATCTAGTCCATGAAAATCGTGGCGTGGCCCCGCCAAACGACGATGATATGGTTGTAGTGGATTATTCTCCACCGAGATTTAGCCCTGACGTCCATAACTAGCACGGAGAGTTGAAATAAAAAAACCAAAATCCAACTACTAAATATATATATGTAATACGAATAATTATTGTATAATATTGTTTATGTGATATGAAATTGTATGTTACTATATTGTTTGAATATATATAATTGTCATTATTTGAGGATAAATTCTTGAAATATTAAAAAATTTTAAGTACTTCTATATAATCAGTACTGGTGTCTATATGTGTATATATACATGGAGATGATAATTATGAAACATAATTTACAATGTCATTTAAGTAGGTTGTATTTCCCAATATTGAAATACAAATGAGTTGAATTAGGTGGTTGTGATAAAAAAAAATTTAAAAAGAAAAAACTGAATACACCAATAGACAACAAATATCATAATTTACCTTTTGTTTAAATGAAAATAAAATATTTGAAATTAGGTCAAATTAAAAATTTCGTAAATCAGACATAAGTACAAAGAAACAAAACTATTAGCAACGAAGACATTAGTTACTTCATTTTACCATGCATTGGTCATATTTAGTATAAATAATACTTGCTACAGTGAATGAGTGAAAAATAGTCTAATGAAAATAATTTGTAATATATATTGAACGATACATAAAAGCATGTAAAAAAATGATGGTGATGTAATTATGATTGTAATAACGAGCTGTAGAGTCTTAAAAAGTCATTAACACATCAGTTAACTTTGTAAGTCACTACGATTGTATAACATAACTGATTGAAAACTACATGCATATTGGACACAAAATTCTAATTTCTAAAAGCATTATATAAAAGCATGTGAATATAATAACGAAGATGTGACTGTGGTTGCAATCACAGGTTATACCGTCATAAACCATCATTTACATGGACTTTATAAATCACTGTGATTATTCAATACCTGTTTTTTACCCGTGAAAACTTTGTTTTGTGTGTGTAAAATTAACATTGTACGAGTACAAAAATTGTTCATTTCTAAAAACCATGTGATCACCAATCTCATCCTGTTATGAACCAAAAACTCTAAATAGGTTCTACATAAAATGTAACGACCCCACTTCTCATTACTACTTCCTAGGGCCGTTACCACATGCATGCCTACTTACTTTTAAGAGAAAACTTATTTTGAAAGAAACAATAACACAAAATATTCGACATTTTAGAGAAAAGAAGCCTTCCAGCCTGGGATCCCAAATAAAACAAGAAAACTTGTAAAAACTTCATTAAACAAATGTTTCCTAAGGAAAACACGGAGACATTTAAAACCTTAAGAACCACCATTTACAAAACTACCAAAAGCAAAATTAGAAGCTAGCCTATGCGGAAGTCATGATTACATGTTTTCCATGGCTTGTCAGCAGCAATCCGCCAAGCGCTCTGTATGTCCTTGCTCGTACTTGAAAGGAAACATTTTGAAAAGAATGAGTATTAAAAATACTCAGTAAGTAACACTACTATTGGGAGGGGATTTACATGCATTACATGGATAGCTTGTGGTTAGTTGCTGCTAAGGGCCTAATGGTCATCTCATTTCTTTTCATTTCATTTATTATGTCGTATGGGTCACGTGGACAATTAACCAACCTGTCGCATGCTTACCAACTCACTAGAGGTGCACAAGTGGGAATCGTGGGAGATCTCTACTCCTACTGATGGTAGAAGGCACCCAGTCAGTGGAGCCAAGTCTCACCCATCAAGGCACCTATGTGTGCATAGCACTCTAACTACCAACTCACTGGTGGGGCGTCCATGGGTTTTTAGTCGGGACTTTACTTCCACAGATAGTAGATGGCACCTAGTTTGCAAAGCTGTGTCCCGCCCATTTAGCTCCTCATCTCAGTCTATAAACATCTCAATCATAGGTGTTTAATTGCCACGGTCCCTACTAGGATAAGTAAAATATCCTCATTTCGTATTAGGGCCCCTATTAGCAAGTTTAACTTGCAACCTAACCATCAAGTTTCTTTCCCATAAAGGTTTCCGAAGGGCTAATCTAACATGTTCTAACTACCTCGCCTTTCATCTCATTCAAGCATAGATATCAGAACCAACATCCAAAACACTAAGTAGAAAAGGCATATGCATATTTTAAACAACCAGCAACCAATATTAGCACATCGTAATCCAAGTGATATCACGAAACTTAGCCTCGTTATTCGGCAGCATAACGACATACGTATAGCTGTCCCCAAATTTCCTATCACCTGTATCAAGTTTTAGAGAGTAAAACCATCTCAAAATTACATTGATGTGGTTGATGGGAAACCTCTCTTAAATACACTTTGAATGAACTAAAACTATCTAAAAATATCAATATAATAACTAAAATTGTTACAACAAAATACAACATACTAGCTCCAATTTGACTGATATATCTATTACCCCCCCTTTAAGATGGAGCATGGAGGTTGAAAATACTCATCTTGCTCATAAACTCTTGCAAAACCGAAGCAGCCAGAGGCTGGGTGAACATATCAGCAAGCTGAGATCGAGAAGGAATGGGTAAAAGCTTGGGAAACCACGTTCAATCCGGTCACGAACAAAATGGAAATCGATCTCGATGTGCTTTGTATGCTCGTGAAAAATAGGATTGGAAGCAATGGAGATGGCGGCCGGATTATCACAATAAACCAAGGCAGGCGAAGGAGAAGAAATCTGTAAATCATTCAATAAATGGGATAACCAAGACAACTCACTAGAAACAGAGGCAAGAGCTCTATATTCGGCTTCAGCAGAAGAACGAGATACGGTAGTCTGTTACTTGGTCTTCCAAGAGATAATGGAATCTCCCAAAAAGATACAAAAACCAGTAACTGATTTTCGAGAATCAGGACAAGAGCCCCAGTCAGAATCAACAAGCGCCTTCAATTGGAAATTCTGTGTTGCTCGAAGTAAAATGCCCTATCCAATAGTCCCTTAAATATATCGCAACAAATGATAAGCTGCCTTTAAATGTTCTGTGCACGGTTTTGCCACGAACTGACTGAGTTTGAGAATAGAAAAACATATATCCGGATGCGAGATTTGAAGATACAACAAACGACCAACAATTCTTCTATAATCAGAAGCAGTAGATGAATCAAGTAACGTACCAGAAGTAGTTGATAAGCGAAGACTTGGAACCATAGGATGTAAGACTAGTTTAGCACCGAGAAGCCCACAGTCTTCCAAAATTTGAAGACAGTATTTTCTTTGTGAAACATATATCCCCTGTGTTGATCGAGATAGTTCCAAGCCAAGAAAAAATTTTGCTGAACCTAAATCCTTAAGCATAAATTTTGACCGAAGCAAATCCTTGACTCGAGCAATTTCAGTAGGAGAATGACCCGTAATTAGTATGTCATCGACATAAACTAACAAAGCAATGAAAGTAGAACTTTTTACTCTAGTGAATAAAGAATAGTCAGATTTGGACTGAGAGAAGCCATTAAATGTCAACACACTTGAGAATTTGAAAAACCATTGACGTGAAGCTTGTTTAAGGCCATATATTGATTTATGCAATTTGCAGGCAAGAGGAGCAGAAGATGTTGACTTAATATCACCATAATGTCCAAGAGGTAAAGCCATATATACTTCCTCAAATAACTTCCCATTTAAAAATGCATTATTGAAATCTAATTGTGTTAAGCCCCATCCAAAAGAAGCATTATCTGACAAAAGGAGTTTAACATTGACTATCTTTGCAACAGGAGAAAAAGTGTCAAAATAATCAATGCCTTCCTGTTGATTATACCCTTTTGCCACAAGGCGTGCTTTGTAACGATCCACAGAACCATCCGCTTTGTGTTTAACTCAGTAAACCCATTTACTGAAGGTGTTCATATAACACATACGGAAGCAATTTTAGGATCGGATGCACTTAACTACATCAATTTTAGAAAATGAAAACATGTTGTCCAAATACCGTAAACAGAGAGCATAATTTGTACCAACCTTTTTGGAGAGCGATTCAACAACTCCCTTTCATTCCTTTGATCACGAACGGTGTGTGGACCACCTCTAGTGTCTTCCCTACTATTCTCCGGCCAAGAACGACTTGTGGGAGTCTATAGAGATAGGGAATGGGAAGGGAATGCTTGAAGGTTCAAGCACTAGAGAGATATATGGAGATGAGTGAGTTTGAGACCAAAATCCAGCAGCATAACAATATGGAAATGGCTCTCTTCATTCTTAATCTGATTTTGCATCTACTTATAGAGATATTCCATGCAAGGAAAGGCCTTAAGATGCAAGACACATGGTGGTAATGCAAGCCAAAGTGGATTCTAGGCGTTTAAGTCACAACACATGCAACAAGTGCATGGATGTGTTGTATTCCACTTTGTATCAACATGCAAGAGTGGAAATCCATCTAAATCCACTAAGTTTGATCCTCAATCAGATTTTGCTTGCATTCTAATTCAAATTCCAATTCCAAATTGAAATTGATTTCATGACAATTAATTAGAAACGTTTCAAATTAATTTGTTATGATTAATCCAATTAATCATTGACACCTTGTGCAATCTAATTATATATGATTCCTAGTATTTAAAACACTTTTAAATACATAATCTCTCATATTCCAATTTAATTCATAATTAAATATTGTGTCAAACACAATTTACGAAAATGTCCTTTTTCCCGATTTAGAACAATTCAAATAATCCTATCTTATTGTTCTAGGCTTTATTCCGATATGAGCTAGTAGGGGGACCTAATGGACCTATAGATCATGGGCTCCAACGATTCGAGGCTAACCGACTTAATCTCATTAACCAAGCTTAACCAACATTCGTTAACTACCGGGACATTCCACTATAGCCCGGTAGTTGCACTCCCCTCACTATAGATATATTTTCGTCCACTTGATTTAACCATGTTCAGTAAGTCGATCCTTCACAGGTTGTTCGTAGCTATAGCTAGGTTAAATGACCGTTTTACCCCTATAGTACTTCTAGTTCCTTAAGTCCCGCTGGTCCTCTAATGAACAATTGGTTTATGGTTCAACTAATAAACCGAGTTTCTCTCAGGCCAATGAGAGGGCGGGATCCCTTTGTTCAAGCCCCAGAGTCAACACTTAAGGGAGCAACCTCTATATTATCCCTAATTTGGGTAGGAGTGAATTCCTTCTCGCACGACTATGTCCAATCTATCTACCCGTTCCTATCCCTGAAATCGGAGGTTTATTGAGTCGGCGATATTGAGCCACTCTCACCTATGCAGATCTAAGGATAAGCCCGAATAAACAGGAGTTCATAGTTAGCTCAGGACTAAGATCGAGTTACCTAGGTCATCACATGAAATAGTCAGTCTCGTCAGTAAACGGTGTTATAAAGCGAGAGCGACTTACTTCTCGGTCCTGGTCTTATGCAAACACATTGCATAGGACGCCCCAACTCGCATGTCTCTACATGGACGATTTAGGATCACATCGTCTATACTATCTATAAAGTGGGTCGCGTCTCATAGTGTCCCCAGAATAAGGTACCCAACCCTAGCCCTATACTATAGACCGTTTTGGCTATTACTCGAGCTTGATCCACTTTTATGTCTCTACATGAAGCTCAAGTGTTCATCCTATAGTCAGGGATCTTAGTTTATTGGATTTGGGTTATTTAACGTGCAATTTACTTATTCAGTAACGACTTTACTGAATGAATCTCGACAACAACTTTATCGATCAAGTATATAATTTGTTTAACATTCACTATCTATGAGTTTTAGGGCACCAATCCCAACAATCTCCCACTTGAACTAAAACTCTAGTTTACGTGGATGTACTATAATCCATAACAACAGTGGGTGAATAAATACTTGTATTAATAACAGAGTAAAAATACCATAAACTAGGGCATCTAAATACCCATTATACTAAGGCATCGATATACCGGTTACAATTCTCCCACTTGCCCTAGATTATTTCTCGTACATATCTCGCAGACCTAGACCTTCTAGATGACTCTCGAACACTTTAGTCGTGAGAGCCTTCGTGAATGGATCAGCAATGTTGTGCTCCGACGCTATCTTCGTGACGATCACGTCTCCTCAGTGCACAATCTCCCTAATGAGATGGTATTTCCTTTCGATGTGTTTGCCTCTCTTATGGTTGCGAGGTTCCTTTGAGTTTGCAACTGCACCACTATTATCACAGTATAGAGTAATAGGCAGATGTATATTTGGAACGACTTCCAAGTCAGCCAGGAACTTCCTGAGTCATACTGCTTATTTCGCTGCTTCGCAAGCAGCTACATATTCGGCCTTCATGGTCGAGTCTGCAATGCATCCCTGCTTGATGCTATGCCATACTATTGCTCCTCCATTCAGCGTGAATACTGACCCCGATTTAGATTTCCTCGAATCTTTATCGGTTTGAAAGTCGGAATCAGTGTATCTTGTAAGGATCAAATCCTTAGCGCCATACACGAGCACATAGTCCCTCGTTCTCCTAAGATACTTGAGGATATTTTTCACGGCTGTCCAGTGATCGAATCCTGGATTGTATTATATCTACTGACAATCCCTACTGCATAACAAATGTCAGGCCTTGTACACAACATGACATACATTAGGCTGCCTACTGTAGAGGCAAAGGGAATTCGTCTCATGTCCTCCACTTCTTGAGGTGTCTGAGGACACTGTTCCTTAGACAAATAAATTATGTGCCTGAAAGGTAATAAACCTTTCTTGGAATTTTGCATCTTATATCTAACCAACAATTTTTCGATATAAGACGCATGAGATAGGGCTAGCGTTTTGTTCTTTCGGTCCCGAACAATTTGGATCCCTAGAACATATAGTGCCTCACCCAAATCTTTCATTTGGAATTGAGTTGCTAGCCATTGTTTGATGTAAGTAAGATAACCTACATCATTCCCGATGAGTAGGATATCATCCACATACAGTACTAAGAAAGCTACGGAGTTGTTAATGATCCTTTTGTAAACACAAGGCTCATCAACATTTTGTTCAAAGCCATAAGATTTGATCGCAGTATCAAATCTCATATTCCAGGATCTAGATGCTTGTTTCAATCCATAAATGGATCGTTTAAGCTTGCAAACTTTTTGCTCTTGATCCCGAGTAGTGAACCCCTATGGTTGAGACATGTAGATACTTTCCTCAAGATTGTCGTTCAGAAAAGCAGTCTTGACATCCATTTTCCATATTTCATAATTATAAAATGTGGCAATGGATAAAAGAATCCGAATTGACTTTAACATGGCAACATGGGAGAAGGTTTCCTCATAGTCGAATCCCCTCCCGTTGGGTAAAACCCTTTGCCACAAGTCGTGCTTTAAAGGTCTGTACCTTTCCAGCAGCGTCTCGTTTTCTCTTGTAGATCCATTTATACCCTATGGGTCTAACCCCTTCAGGTTGTTCTACAAGATCCCATACTCAATTAAAATGCATGGACTCGATTTCCAAGTCCATGGCTTTAATCCATTCGTTATTGTCAACGTCATCCATTGCCTGTTTAAAGGTTAATGGATCCTCGATCCCGTCATCAGGTATGACGACTGGAGTTTCAATTAAACCCAAATAGCGGTCAGGCTGTCTGACAACCCTCCCACTACGTCGAGGTTCTCTTATTTTTTCAAAATAACGTGATTGACTCGAGGTGCCAGTTTCATCAACAACTCTTGTTGATGTTTCTGTAGCTTTGTTCGATAATTCGTTTAACACTATTTTGCTTCGTGGCTTGTGATTTCTAATGTGGTCTTCTTCTAAGAATGTGGCGTTTGTGGATAAAAATACCTTATTCTCTTGTGGATCGAAGAAGTATCCACCTCTCGTTTCCTTGGGATAACCTACAAATAGGCATAATTTTGAACGGGGTTCCAGTTTCTTTGAGTTAGTTACTAGCACGTGTGCTGGACATCCCCAAATTCTAAAGTAACGTAAACTAGTTTTACGCCCTCTCCACAACTTAAATGGTGTTTCAGAAACACTTTTGGATGGAACGTTGTTCAAAATATAAACGACAGTCTACACTGCATGAGCCCAAAACGAGTCAGACAATTGAGCATAGCTCATCGTGGAACAAACCAGATCTAATAGGGTTCTGTTTCTCCTTTCCGATACACCGTTTTGTTGTGGTGTACCAGGTGCTGAGAGTTGGGATGTGACTCCGTGTTCTATCAAATAGTCTTGGAATTCTAAATCCATATACTCTCCACCTCGATCAGATCGATGCGTTTTTATCGTTTTACCTAATAAGTTCTCAACTTCTGCCTTGTACTCCTTGAACTTTTCAAGGGCTTCGGACTTATGATGCATTAGATAAAGATATCCATACCTAGAATAATCATCAATAAAACTGATGAAGTATTCATACCCTCCTCGTGCTTTAACATTCATCGGACCATAGAGGTCTGAATGTATGAGCTCTAGAGGTTCTTCGGCCCTATAACCTTTTTCAGTAAAAGGTCGTTTTGTCATCTTGCCCTCAATGCATGACTCACAGGGAGGTAATGAGTTGTCTTCTAACTTGCTTAGAATTCCACTCTTAACCAGTCTCCCAATCCTATTGAGATTTATGTGGCCTAACCTCAGGTTCCAAAGATAGGTATTCTCTTTAGGAGAAACTCTTTTCCTTTTACTACTTTGAGTAGTCGTAGTTTTGAACATTTCGGTATTGTTAACTGCTATACTCTCGATTGGTCTTAGAACATATAAATTGTTTTCCATTATAGCTGAACAGACATTAATTCCCTTTCTGGAAATGAAAACTGCATTTAATGAGAAAGATATGAAATAAGTTTGTTCGAGCAAACAAGACACAAAAGTCAGATTTCTTTTAATCTTTGGAACTACGTACACATTATCTAATAATATGTACTTGTTTTCTTGGAAAAAAAATTTTATGCTTTCTACTACTACAACTGAGACGACTTCTCCAGTTCCAACTCTGAGAGTCATTTGTCTAGCTCCAAGTTGTTCCCAGAAACTCATTCCTTTAAATGAAGAACAAACGTGGTTTGTGGCCCCTGAATCAAGTATCCAGGAAGAACTATCGTTCTCCACTAAGCACGTTTCCAAGACTAGTAAGTCTTCGGTAGCGTTCTCGTAAGCTAAACAGTTTGGTCGAGGACGTTCCTCATTTAAGACCAATAAATCGTTTGCCACTTTTTCTGTGCTTAAGCTCATATTCTTAGTACAATGTTCTAAACCGTTTAATTTGAAGTCAGACAAAGCACATACGTTTTTCGACATATTGCTAAAACAAACAAATAACTTGTATTAATAATGTTGCACTAAACCCATTATACAAATCCAATCAATTTAGCAAAAGTAATGAAGCACCCTATATTTCATAAATCTTTTGCAACGATACTTCAGAGGTTTAGAGCAACAACCACAGAGGGGTGATCAGCTACTCCTCCCCTAAATTGAGACGTTCTCAACCAAACTGTAACACCAGAATAACTCATATTCCGTTAGTGTTTAATTACCGTTGTTTGGTCAAGAAATTATTAACAATTTAATAATTTCCTGTAAGTGTGACCCGCCATCTTTCAGATCCCAGAGGTCCGCCCCAACAAGCTACGATCAAGAAAGACAATGTTGGGGCAAAACCTAAGAAACCTTGTCCATTACGGAGTTCGCCCTGTTACCCCATGCTCAAAGCCCTCCGAAGTGATGGTCACACTATTGGCAACACGCAGGCGGAGCATGAAATCTCAGAACGTACCAATGGAGGAGACTAAAGGATGTGTTGACACACTTCCTGCTCCCACTTACTATAAACACTCTCTCCATTCACCTTGGTATTGAATCATGAAAACACCTTCTGAAGGGAGGTCACTTCCAGGGTGACACGAGGCCGAGCATGATTCTCACGGTGTGAACTTTGCGGAGATGCGTGGGAATAAAAAACTTGATATGAGACATCTTGTTTTTTTTATACGTTTCCTCCCACTGAGTATTTTAAGATTAGGGTATATTTACTTAGGTAGATTCCGACTAAATGAATCTATCTAAGTCTATGCCTTATTAAATAAGGTCTTTACACTAAATGTCTAGGTGGATTAAACTCTTTTACTAACCTAGTGACATTGCATGCTAGTAAGACTATGGTTAATTCAACTCAGGTTCCGGACCATTTGACGGGAGAGTTCCCTTATAACCAAGTCCTTCTGTCCTACTTAACCATATTTTAAATCTATTAAAATACTAAGTAAGACATTTTCTAATCCTATTAGAAACGTTGATCTTAGATCTATTTAATTTTAAATAGTTTAAAATTATGTCATGATCCGAAGATCCTATGTTAGCATGCAACTCTTTGTTATAGGTTGAACGGTTTCTATTCATTAACTTTTATAACTCTTATAACTTTTAATGAATTAGCCCTATAACATGCTTTCCAGTGGTGATTTAAAGCATATAACAATCAAACATTCAAGTTATATAAAGCACCATTTAGAAACATCCTATGTCTAGGTGTGTATAACTCTTTATACTACGATGTCTAGATGATAACTCTTTAAAACCTCACATCGCTCATGCATGCTCATAAAACTTGGGTTAACCTAACTCAAGTACCGATTCGATGCCCAGGTAGGAGGTGTTCCGTAAACCGTCAACTTAAATACCTCCAGCCTTAGACAGCATCTTACCGGGTGAGTTCTCTTGTAACCTTAGCTTTACAAGATATCGACCTAATCTACGCAAGTTGATCGATTTGGAGGTTCGTTAACCTAAGTGAGCATGCATTTATATTGTTATAGATTTTAAGTCTATCTCGATTTATAACGCTTATAACGAACGAAAAATCCATAACTAGCTTTATTAGAATATAACCATTATAAACAAGCTAAGGAAGTTTCATGCTACATGCTTGGTTCGTTTTCATTTTATTAATATAACATTTATATTAACTAATCATAAATGAAATTAAACCATCCAACATGCATCTCCTAAATTAATATAACTATTATACTAATTTCATAAAACTTCATTCATGCATTCAATTAATATCATAACTCTTATAACATATTAATTAATGCATGATTCATGCTTTCCTATGATGGGATTTTAAATCTAAATGGCATACATTATGCACATAAAATACTATTTAATTAAAACATACATTCAATAATGCATAATTAATTAAATTAACTAAAGTGAATTGGTTTTGGGATTTTTAATCAAGCAAAAACAAAAACTAAAATTATTACAATAATAATTTCAAATAGGGCTTGGATCGCTCCCGAACCATTCGAACCGACCCGAACCGCCCTTGGATTGCTTGAACCAGACCATTTTACCTTTAAGTGAAGAACATACTTGGGCTGGAACTAAAAAAACAGCATGCTGGATTTTTCGACCAGCAGCGAACAGTCTCCGAATTTCTTCAAATTGACGGCCTAAATCGACTCTATTGACTCTCAAATTTTACAGACTCCATATGAACACATTAATGCCCATAAATATGTAGGCAATTACAATTAATTCCAACGAATTGAACGAGAATTAAATTCGATCTCAAAACCAATTTTCTTTAGTTTTTACACAGTTCCATCATATGAAAAGCTACCCACCAAGCTAAAATTAATGTATGTTAGGTGCCTTAATCATGCTCTGATACCAATTGAAGGTGTTCATATAACACATACGAAAGCAATTTTAGGATCGGAGGCACTTAACTACATCAATTTTAGAAAATGAAAACATGCTGTCCAAATACCGTAAACAGAGAGCATAATTTGTACCAACCTTTTTGGAGACCGATTCAAAAACTCCCTTTGATTCCTTTGATCACGAACGGTGTATAGACCACCTCTAGTGTCTTCCCTACTATTCTTCGGGCCAAGAACGACTTGTGGGAGTCTATAGAGATAGGGAATGGGAAGGGAATGCTTGAAGGTTCAAGCACTAGAGAGAGATATATGGAGATGAGTGAGTTTGAGACCAAAATCCAGCAGCATAACAATATGGAAATGGCTCTCTACACTCTCAATCTGATTTTGCATCTACTTATAGAGATATTCCATGCAAGGAAAGGCCTCAAGATGCATGACACATGGTGGTAATGCAAGCCAAAGTGGATTCTAGGTGTTGAAGTCACAACACATGCAACAAGTGCATGGATGTGTTGTATTCCATTTTGTATCAACATGCAAGAGTGGAAATCCATCTAAATCCACTAAGTTTGATCCTCAATCAGATTTTGCTTGCATTCTAATTCAAATTCCAATTCCAAATTGAAATTTATTTCATGGCAATTAATTAAAAACATTTCCAATTAATTTGTTATGGTTAATCCAATTAATCATTGACACCGTGTACAATCTAATTATATATGATTCCTAATTCATATATTTAAAACACTTTTAAATACATAATATCTCATTTTCCAATTAAATTCATAATTAAATATTGTGTCAAACACAATTTACGAAAATGCCCTTTTCCCGATTTTGAACAATTCAAAGAATCCTATCTTATTGTTCTAGGCTTTATTCTGATATGAGCTAGTAAGGGTAATGGACCTATAGATCATGGGCTCCAACGATTTGAGGCTAACTAACTTAATCTCATTAACCAAGCTTAATCAACATTCGTTAACTACCGGGACACTCCACTATAGCCCGGTAGTTGCACTCCCATCACTATAGATATATTTCCATCCACTTGATTTAACCATGTTCAGTAAGTCGATCCTTCACAAGTTGTTTGTAGCTATAGTTAGGTTAAATGACCGGTTTACCCTTATAGTACTTCTAGTTCCTTAAGTCCCACTGATCCTCTAATGAACAATTGGTTTATGGTCCAACCAATAAACCGAGTCCCTCTCGGGCCAATGAGAGGGCGGGATCCCTTTGTTCAAGCCCCGGAGTCAGCACATAAGGGAACAACCTCTGTACTATCCCTAATTTGGGTAGGAGTGAATTCCTTCTCGCACGACTATGTCCCCAGCTATCTACTCGTTCCTATCCCTAAAATGGGAGGTTTATTGAGTCGGCGATACTGAGCCACTCTCACCTATGCAGATCTAAGGATAAGCCTGAATAAACAGGAGTTCATAGTTAGCTTAGGATTAAGATCGAGTTACCTAGCTCATCACATGAAATAGTCAGTCTCGTCAGTAAACGGTGCTATAAAGCGAGAGCGACTTATTTCTCGGTCCTGGTCTTATGCAAACTCATTGCATAGGACGCCCCCACTTGCATGTCTCTACGTGGACGATTTAGGATCACATCGTCTATACTATCTATAAAGTGGGTCGAGTCTCATAGTGTCCCCAGAATAAGGTACCCAGCCCTATCCCTATACTATAGACCGTTTTGACTATTACTCGAGCTTGATCCGCTTTTATGTCTCTACATAAAGCTCAAGTGTTCATCCTATAGCCATGGATCTTAGTTTATTGGATTTGGGTTTTTTTAACTTGCAATTTACTTATTCAGTAACGACTTTACTGAATGAATCTTGACAACGACTTTATCGATCAAGTATATAATTTGTTTAACATTCACTATCTACGAGTTTTAGGGCACCAATCCCAACATTTACAACCAACACGTTGATGTCCACGTGGTAAAGGAACAACACTCCAAGTATTAGTGCGTTCCATTGCAGCTATCTCCTCATCCATGGCAGCTTTCCAGTGGGGAAACTTGATAGCTTGGTGATAAAAGGATGGCTCGAATGTTGTGGAAACGTTGAGTATAAAATGCATGTATGAAGGACTAAGTTTATCGTAAGATAAGAAACCTTGTAATGCATAAGGAAACTTATCATGGATACTTCTTGATTGATGAATCAAGAGATTGCAGTGGTAGTCCTGTAGGAAGCCTAGGGGACAACGATTCCGTGATGAACGTCTAAGAGATTGTAAATTGGCCTGATCACAAGATGAAATATCATCATTAATATCAACATTATTTTGAACAGAGGTATCAGCAACAACATCAGGTTGCGTAACTACTTCTGTTTGATTGCAGAAGAAATAGCAGCATCAAGTTGTGTAATAGGCATATCAGTCATGGAATCAGTACTAATGCCACCAGTATTACCAAGCAAAGGGGAAACAATAGCATCAGCATCAGTATCATCAGTGTTCCCAGATGGATGCAAGTCAGTATTATCTCCAGCATTACCAGACATGACATTAACACCAATAGAACCACCAGATGGATGTGAATCACAATTAACAGCAGACAAGCAATCAGTGTTAGAAGGTATAAAACCTGATGTTGGACACAGTAATACAAACTCAGAAAACATATCATCAACAGGATGTTCATCAAGAACACTATGGAAGGGAAAAACATCTTCCATGAATACCACATCTAGAGAGATAAAAACTTGTCGCGTGGTAATATTATATAAACGATATCCTTTCACTCCCGGTGGGTAACCAATAAAAAAACAAAGAAGTGCCCGTGGATCAAATTTCGATCTCTGACTAACAAGGGTTGATGCATAGCATAAGCAACTAAATATGCGTAGCACAGAGTAACCAACAGATATTTTATGTAGAATAGAAAATGGAGTTGCATTTGATAACAGTGGCATCAGAGTTCTATTAATAAGATGAGTTGCAGTAAGAACACAGTCTCCCCAAAAACGAATTGGAACTTTTGACTGAAATAATAGGGCTCGGGCAACATTCAAGAGATGTTGGTGTTTTCTTTCAACAACAGAATTTTGTTGAGGACGCTCCACGCAAGAAAACCGATGCATAGTCCCAGTGGATGCAAAAAACTTTTCAAACTTCAACTCAGGTGCATTATCGAACCTAAACACTTTAATAACTTTTGAAAATTGTGTTTCAACAAGTTTAAAGAAGCGAGGAACTATGGTAAGAGCATCAAATTTTGCACGCAGAAGGAAAACCCAAGTGTAACGGGAGCAATCATCAACAATGGTCAAAAAGTATTTATGTCCATTGTAAGTAGGAGTTTTAAACGGACCCCAAACAT
Source organism: Luffa aegyptiaca (assembly GCA_017139565.1). Taxonomy (NCBI): domain Eukaryota; kingdom Viridiplantae; phylum Streptophyta; class Magnoliopsida; order Cucurbitales; family Cucurbitaceae; genus Luffa; species Luffa aegyptiaca. Next base: position 15,612,677 of record CM029398.1, read on the forward strand.
CGCAATGAACGAAATCGAAAATATTTGCTGCAACATGGTTATTAAAGGAAAATGACAGTCTTCTTTGCTTAGCTAAAGGACATACATGACATGTAGAAACATGAGAATCGTTAAAAGAAAGCATATCTTTCATCTGGAGAAGACGTTTATGAGATAGATGCCCCAACCGATTGTGCCAAGTGGTAATGGAGACTGAGCAAACAGGGACCAAATTTGAAGAAGACAGCAAGTATAAAGCATTGTGGCACTCAACCTTGCCAATCATCTTCAATTGACGATTGTCTTGTATGATGCACCGTTGACCAGAAAACTTTAGCTCAAAATTATCAGATAACAACAAGCAACTCACAGATATGAGATTGTAAGAGAATTGTGGAACGTATAGAACATCATGAAGAACCAAGTCTTTAGACAGCCGAATATCACCAATATAGTTAACATGAACTTGATAGGAAGTTGGTAATACAACATAAACACCATCAACAGAACGCCAATTATGAAACAAAGATGAGCAATTGCAAATGTGTCGAGAAGCAACTGAATCCAAAATCCATGTATTTGAATCAACCGGTGAAATGGTAGAGCAAATACCTGTGATATGAACAGCTGAAGAAGTTGTTGTAATTGGATCAGACTTTGCTGCTTGAAGATGAGAGGACAAAAGCTCCATTAATTGAGAGCATTGATTAGAATTCAGGCTTGAGAAAAAATTCGTTCCAATCGAGGGAGCCTGCGAAACCTGAGTAACAGAATTAATACCAGCAGGTTTGTTAGAAGAATTAGAGTTATTACTCATGGAATTCTGATTTCCCGATCGATATCCTTGAGGATAACCATGGATTTTGTAACAGCGATCCACAGTGTGTCCTCGAATCCCGCAGTGCGAGCAAATTGGCCTCTGATTTTCACGAGAATTCTCCTTCTTCATATTATTACGAGGAGAATTAGCGGCATTAGTAGGAGACTCCTTCTTAGATGTATTTGCAGCAAGTAATGCAACTGGATCTGGTGCAGAACTCTGAATCCCTGCGTTCCGTTGTCGATCTTCTTGAATCACTAGAGCAAATAATTTGGTAATTGAAGGAATCAGATTCATTAGCAAAATTTGAGTTTGAATTCGTGCATAGTGATCATTTAACCCCATCAAAAAGATCATAATATACTCAGACTCTAGATGCTTGAGGAAGGATTTGATTTTTCCACAGGTACAATCAATACTAGGGCAAAAATCATTGAGATTTTGCAAAATTGTTTTTAACTTCGTAAAATATGCTTCGATCGACAAAGTATATTATTCCACAGTCACGACATGAAGATGAAGGGAAAGAGAGAAAGAGATGAGATTAGGGCTCCAACTATATTCTTTTTCCTTTATTTTCTTGTTCTTGATTCCTTTTAAACACAACCAAGAAAGAAACCCGAATAAATTAAGAGTTAGATCTTATCTAGGATCTTAATTAAAATCCCAAATGTAACTCCTAAAGGATTTAGGAAAAGAGAATAGCCCAATTGATTTGGGATTTGGGTCTTTTGATATTTAAAATAAATATCGAATATTAAATCTCTAAACTTTAGGAAATTAAAGATTTAATTAAAAATCCCTTTTCCCTAAATTATAGAAATTTAAATTTAACGATCCAAGGCCACACTTAAATTCTAATTTTCCAAATTAGAATAAGAACGCCCAATTAATTCCAAAATGGTTCGATTTCGAAACGCGGGGCGTTACAAAGGACAATTTGGAAAGCTATTCACTTTAATTTACTCCCAATATCAATTCTCATAATGGCAACTACTATTAGAAAAAAAAATATCGATATTCAAAAGCCGTTCATAATTAGGAACTTCTTGCAACTATATACTCTTTGGCACAAACTTGAATCATCACTCGTGTTCTTATATTGAATCATCCAATTCCCTACGCAAAAAGTTAGACCGTTCGTATAACATGTTTTAAGAACTAAAGCTCTCTTCGTAGTATATGTTTTGCATTTATAAACCGGTTGGCTACAAAATGATATTTAAACGGTTTATCTAAACAAACTTCCTTCTGTTTGTTGTTGAGTATCTAATTTAAACTCAAAATATTTATGTTCAGAGTTCTTGGGTGTTAGTCCCACCATAATATTTCAATCTTGATTATATTATTACTCCACAAGCATAATTAAATAACGCATTAATATATATGGGTCATTAAACACAAAATTGAAAGTTTATAAACATATTATATAATTATAATCGTCGCAACTTTGACACACTAGTAATAGTCGATGAACCAAACTTATAACATACAACAATTTTGAATACCACAAATATTTCAATAAAGAAAACAAAATTACTAAACATGTGTAAAATAATTATAAGTTTATTTGATGATCACAAGGAACTTTCGAGAAAAGGAGAGCATTAACGGGTCAACCTTTGTAGTTTCAGAGAGATATGAATAAACTTGGTAACAATTTTAAGAAATACAGAAAGTTGAACCGTATTGTTAACTATTACACCACAAATAGTATAGTATATATATAGAAGAAATGTTTTTTATAGAATGTCAAACAATTTAAACATTACAAACTACTATATTTATCCACTTTTAGTTTCAGAAAGTCCTTATAAAATTCATTACATTACCAGAAAAAGTTTTATATAAAGACAAAGCCAAATGGTGAGAATAAGGCATATCCTTGAGCAATAAAAAAGTGAGTTTACCCATACAAAAAAAGTCCATAAAAATTACAAAGCAAAAAGCTTCATATTACATATTTTAAAAAAGATGGTTCAGAAAGCAACATCAATTTCATACAAATCTCTCCTGCAGTTATTCAGCTTTCTTTCCATTTTCTTGTTAGTTATTACACCAACAGGTAACAATAAAAAAAACACATAAATTTTATTGAATGGTTACCTTGATTTCAACAAATAATAATACATTCCTATGTCTGAATTCATCATAAACATTTTATTGTTCTTTTCTACTTCATATTGTTTATTTTGTTTACAAATTCAATTAACCCAACTTATGCTTGAACTTTAGGTTCTTTGGCGAGACGAAGCTTTGAAAAAGAGACAAGAATAAGAAGATTGGAGAATCTAGTCCATGAAAATTGTGGCGTGGCCCCGGCAAACGACGATGACATGGTTGTAGTGGATTATTCTCCACCGAGATTTAGCCCTGATGTCCATAACTAGCACGAAGAGTATAAATTAAAAAATCAAAATCCAACTACTAAATATATATAAATAATACAATTATTGTATAATATTGTGTATGTGATATGAAATTGTATGTTACAATATTGTTTGAATATATATAATTGTCATTATTTGAAGATAAATTCTTGAAATATTAAAAATTTTTAAGTACTTCTATATAATCAGTACTGGTGTCTATATGTGTATATATACATGGAGATGGTAATTATGAAACATAATATACAGTGTTGTTTAAGTAGGTTGTATATCCCAATATTGAAATACAAATGAGTTGAATTAGGTGGTTGTGATAAAAAAAAATTAAAAAAAGAAAAAAGTTACTTAATTGATTAATCTCGACGGGTTAGTACGGGTTAATTAGTTAGTAATTAGTAATTGAGTTGATGGGCGGTGGGATCGAGTTAATTTATATATGATACCAATTAGACAGCATGGATTTAATTCATTATCTGTTGATCGATGAGTAAAAACAAATGTACTGAACCCGAGTGTCCCCAGCTACAGTGATTAACCAATCTCCTGATAACCGCAAAGTGCATAGGCCGCAAGTAATATAAAACGGTATAGCAATACCTAGTATCAAATTCCATAGGAAGGATAATGGTCGGGCAAGATAATGATACGAGCACTAAAATTACTGAGACAAAATATTATTTAGGGATCCTAATATGATGATAAAGCAATAAAAATTAAAGCAATCAAAGAATTAACGTGATCAATCAAATGCAAAAAGTGGAGAAATAATCTATTGAGAGGCGGGGTCTTGAAAGTCGGATTAAAGCTAATTAATTATCCTAATCATCCTATCTTATGCCCGACTAATTATAAACCTAGAATCTCCGTTTAGCACATAGGTTTTCCTTTCGGTCTCCCCTAATTATAATTAACTCATATTAATAACCTAAGTGTCCTTAGCGCTATTAAATTCGTTAATTACTTAGCCCTGATTCATTTTCGATCTCTAAGCCTAACCAACTACTCTCGCTGTCACTACAAGCAGCTAAGCCTAGTTGAGTGGATCATGATCTATCCTAACTTCTCTCCATCGAATTTTCATTAGGAATCTAATCATTATACAATTGGCCAGATTATATAAAGTATTAAGACCATCCACACAAATAATCAGTATATGGACACAAGATAGGCAATTAAGATATTAATCAACTATAATCTTCATTTCAAGACCCACAAATGGGATTTAGCTATACATAATGGTCAAAACTTCCCAAGAGTACATAATGATAAGCATACCAGAGCAAAATAAAGAGATAGGAGAATGAACCGTAGAGAATCCCTCACTTGCGCTTTGGATCCTCTCCGTTACAAGCTCCCGAGCCCTCCAAAATTTCTCGATACAAGATTTCACACTTTCCTCACAACGCGACCCTCAAAGAGGCTCTAAGAGCCTTTAGAAAGACTAAAGAAAGGAATTGGAATGGTGATTGATGATGAAATGAGGGAGTGAGGCACGCCTTTTATAGGCCTAAAAATGGGGTAGCGTCGCAACGCTGTGACGTCACTCTTTCCTGAGTGAAGAGAATAGGACAGCGTCGAGATGCTAGGGGACAGCGTCGCGACGCTGTCCTAGTTCCAGAAGCATCTAGGTGTGGATTTGAGTAGAATTCCGGGCCTCCTTCATTTCTTTTGGCCCAAATACTTTATATGATGGATCATGGGCTCTTTCTCTTGAACCAACTTGATATTTAAGGCTTGAAATCTATGAAATTGGGCTCTTTTTCTCCAATTATCCATAAAATTCTCCTAGGGACAAAATTATAAAAATGAATAGATATATATGATAAAAACACAATAAAATCAAGGGTCGTGCGACCTCTTCCATGTTCCCTTCCACAAGCTCTTCCACGATAAGGCATGATTCTGATATTCGACAAAACTTGACTAAGTCTAATTTGCTGCTAACCTTTACTTCAACCTTATCTACTACTATTATTATTAATCTAATAGAGAATAGAAAGAATAATAATAATAACAGTTATTAACAATAACCATTATACTAACTTTCACACCAACCATGTGATCATGCTTCACCAAAATAAAATATAAAAATTTAAAATAGGCAGATAAATAACAAATAGCATTTTGATTAAGGCAATTGTGTACCTGGCAATGACAAGGTGCTTGCTAGTAGGCAATGGGAACACCTAAGGTTTACGATGTAAACCACTCTACAGAATCCTTAACCTAGAGCTCTGATACAAACTGTAACGCCCCGACGTTTTTTAAAACCTAAAGACTGGCAAGGGACGTTACCACTGAAGGGATTAAAACCCTTGCGCAGTGGAATTAAATCGGGCCATTACTCAATTTTAATTACGAAATAAAATACCAGTACCTTGGCAACATTAAAACATAAACAATTTTCTATAAATTATAGATTAAGCATGCTGTAAAAACGACCTAAACAATTTAGATTTCGAGTACTTACAAGAATTGAAGACCGAAATCAAAATGATGCTCCTCAATTTTCAAGATCTCCAAGAACACCACCACTGTGTTCACCCGCTATAAATATAGGATGGGATTTGGCTGGTGGGAACCCGTAGTCTTAGAGAAGGAACCAATTTTACAGCAGAATGTTGTTGTAAAATCTTGAGAGAATTCGTGAGGAAGAGAGATTTCTCGGGAGATTTTTTTTGTAAAAACTGATCGATTGAATGAATCAGTCTCTGAACCCCACTTACACATACGTGAAAGATGGGAAGGAAGTCACCATAAACTCCCTATTCATTCTTGGCCGTTGATCTTAATCAATAAAGATCTGGACCGTGAATTATTATCAAATAATATTTAATAATCCAATTATTTATAAAATAAATTAATTAAACCAATTTTAATTAAATTAATTATAATATAAAGTTTTTAATTCAATTAGATCATATTCAATTGAATTAAATAGGCCAATCAATTAATTCTTAATTAATTGTTTCTCACATTAATTAAATATCAAATACTTAATTAATTTTACAATTGAATCATATTCAAAAGTAACTCTCTCATTTAACCTATAGTTTTAATGCGCATCAACTGTACATTAATTGTTAACCATTGAATTCATTTGATTAAATCACATTTAACCAATTTAAATTAAATTAATTAATTCTCCAATTAATTAATTTATGCATTAATCAAATATCACATATTTAATTAAATTCATAATTCTCTCATAAATTAATTTTGAATCACATCCAAAATGAATTTTATTATAAAGTTTAATTCACTAATTAGACTTATACTATAATGTATCTCCATACATTAATTCCCTTAAAATTCAAGACTAGTCAATCTCAGTACCCGTTACGAGCTAGCAGGTGGACCTAATGGACCTACATATCAGAAGCTCCAACGATACGAGATTAACTGGCTAAACACATTAACCAAGTTAATCAACATTCATTAACCGTGGGCCAATAAAGACCCACAGCTGCACTCTTCTCATTGTAGAATATTTCTATGTCCACGGATATCGACCAATATAGTAAGTCAATCCTTCACGAGTGTTCATAACTCCAGCTGGGTCAAATTATCGTTTTACCCCTGGGTTACCTCTGGATCCTTAAGTAACACTGATCCCTCTAATGAACAACCTGTTTAGGGTCAAACCACTAAACATAAATTCCTCTCGGGCCAGGAGAGGACATCGCGCTTTTGTTCAAACCCTGAAATTATCCCTTAAGGGAACACACATCTACTTGCCCCAACAGGGAAATGAGTGAATTCCATATTGTATTGTTATGTTCCCAGCCCCCATTCGATCTTGCCCTTAAATGGTAGGATTATTCAGTCGACGAACAGGTCACTTTCACCCATACAAATCTAAGGACAATTCCTCATGAAAAGGAGTTCATAATAGACTCAGGATTGAGATTTAGTTACCTAGGTCCTCCTATTGAAACAGAAACGTAAACTAGTCAACGGCGTTACTTCTAGTGGTTACTATTTCGCGGTCCGGTCTTATGCAAACTCAGTGCATAGGAAACCCCCACTCGCATGTCTCCTACATGGATGCTTTGGATCATTGCATCTATATCGAATACAAAGTGGGTCATATCACATAGTGTCACCAGGATAAGGTACCCAACCTTATCCATATACTATAGACCATTTAGGTTGTTACTTGGACATCGAGCCCTGTATGTCCCCACATGCTAGTCCAAGTTTCATTTAAACAACGTTGGATCTTAGTTTGTTGGATTTAGGGTTTATTAATGCAAACTCGATTATTCAATAACCAAATTACTGAATCACTCAAATAAAGCTTTATTGAGATCGATTAATTTGTTTCATTTACTATCTACGAGTTTTAGGGCATAAAACCCAACAACCACATGCATGAGTGGTTCAAAGAACTATGAAGTTAAATTTTTCCTAGAAGTCTAGAATGCATAAAATAGGTAAATAGTTTTAGTAAAACATTTATATGGGATCCCAAGAAAACTTGTAAAACATAAAAATAAAACTTGTAAAACACAAAAATATTTGAACATCTCAAAATGCAACAAAATAAATAAGTCTTTGAATATTTACATAGAAAGTTGAAACAACGAAAACTATTATGCGGAAGTAAAATATGCTGACACCGTCCACCATGGCACAACCAGCAAGTGCTCTTGATCAGTTGCATAACACGTTCTCGCCCTTGCCTAAAAAAATTAAAATAAACAAAGAATGAGTATTAAAAATACTCAGTAAGTAACCCCTCTACCAAGGTTGGTTAGGAAAGCACAAACATTTATGAAGGGACCTAAACTTTATTTTATAACAACTTTACTTCTCAGCAATAACGCCAAATGTGACCCTATCGCCACGAACTATATTGTGACCTTATCGCCACTAAAACTTTATCGTGACCATATCGCCACTTGTCACCATGGCCATATCGCCAAGTTTTAAAAATAGATACTAAAATCATTATCTTGACCATATCGCCAAGTTTCTAGAAAAAAAAAAAGATTAATAAAAATCGTGTCTTGACCATATCGCCAAGTTTCAGGAAACATTATTTTAATGATCGTCTTGACCATATCGCCAAGTTTTTCAGTGTTAAAAGTTTCCAGAACATTCGTACCATGAGTGACACATATGCAATGAGTGGTCCCCATCTAGCTTTATGATAATACAACACATGGAAATTCACATTTCATTCGTATAACATTCCACAACATATAGCAAATTTCTAATTTACAAGCTTAACCTTCCAGATACAAAACATATAAATCCTAGCAAATTTCACATAATCAATTTTAACACAAGCGCCACAACCAAAACAGATCAGCGCCCATCAATGTCACAATTATCATGGCATCCAACAATTTTACAACTAAGCAAATAAAGTTCTAACGTGCTAATAGGGGAGCCACTTACCCAGAACTGCTCAAGAATTTTTACCCAAAAATATTTACTCCAATGATTTCCTAAATCGCTAGACAACCACGCCCACAACCTCGGAGCTCAATAACAGTTAGCGAAACCGCCGTTGCACAGTGAAATGTGGTGCCAAAATAAAATGGGTAAGGCTGGAATGAATTCAAAACAGTCAAAGGATCATCATCGATTACTAAATAAACGCCAACGAAACTCAATTGGAGAGAAAAACTCACCCAAATTGGACCTCAACCTTGCTGGACAGCACAGGGCAGTGGCTAAAGTTCGAATAACGATTTCGAAATCTAGGAATTGCTCTGAAATTAATTTAAGAAACATTTGAGTCAACATATAATCTAATCGGAGAACAAGCGGCGAACTAAATCACAACCACTGGAAGCTTACCTTCAAGAACACGATAATGGTGGAGGGTTGAGCGGCGTGTCTGAGCGATGCGACTAACGGCAGCAATAGTACTCGGCGTGGTGGGGGTCGGAACAACAGTGACGGTGCTTGGCGTGACTAGTGCTAGTGTGGGCTGGTTAACGACATGACTGCAGATGAGAGACGGAGCGATTTGAGGTAGAGAACGTGCGAGATGAGAGAGAGGCAAGAAGATGAGAGAAAGAGAAAGAGAGAGAGAGAGAGAGAGAGAGAGAGACCGACTAGAAGGAGGGGCGGCGGCTCGCGGCGGCGTGGGTGGCTGCGCGACGAATCTGAGCGGCGGTGGTCGTGGATGCATGCGGCGCAGACGGAGAGACGAGAATTTGGAAGGAGAAAGAGACTTTATTTTTTAAAACTGCCCACTGGACCGAATTTGGGGGGGGGGAAGTTGTGTGATTTCTCTCCCCTTTTCCTCCCCTTCTGACCGAGTAAAAAAAAGAAACTTTTATTCCCTTTTTTTAAGGCTGCTACTGATTATTTAGATGATTCTCAACACGATCGAGTCGTGGACGACCACCAAGATCTTCCCTGCTATTTTCCGGCCTTAGAACGAGCTCGTGGGAGCTCAATTGTGATGAATTTGGGAGAAAATGATATGGGTTTTATGACATGAGAGTACACTGTTTTGAGAGAATTTTGAGCTTTTATTTTCAATGGAAATCCATAGTAGCATCATCTCTTCAGCTTCTCAAAAAACCACAAATATATACAACATTTTTGCATGAAATTTTGAAGTCATCTTATAAAGACACCAAAGAGAGTAAAATGGGATTTGTTGGGAAAACCTCATGTTTTGCCCCTTGGATTTATTGAAAATAAAAATAAATTTTGAAAAACCATTTTTTCAAATTTCAAAATGAATTTCATAAATTCATTTTATTTTCTTTTAATGTTTTATCAATTTAAAATTAATTCAAATGATCAATTTTAAACATAAAACTAATAATTAATTAAACATCTTTTGATTAATTATAATTATTTCATTTTAATATCCAAATATTAAACTAAATAATTTGTACCAATCCTGATGTCTCTCAAACTCGATGATCTCGAACGTGAATTCCTATTCACGTGTATAATATTTAAATCATATTTAAATAATTATAATTCTCTCAAATATAGTTTAACATACAATTAAACCAACACGTTAAATCATATCGAATATAATTAACAATATCTCCCTAAGTTGAATTTGAACGTTTTCAAATTCGTTCATCACTATTGTTGTAAGGTTTAGTCCGTTTGAGTTAGCAGGGGGACCTAATGGACCTATAGATAATGGGCTCCAACGATCCAAGATTAACCAGCTAAACCCTTTTAACCCAGTTAACCAACATTTGTTAACTAACGAGACACTCCACTATAGCCCGTAGTTGCACTCCCCTCTTTGTAGATATATTTCTGTCCACCCGATATAATTGTGATCAGTAAGTCGATCCTTCACAGGTGTTTCGTAACTATAGCTAGGTCAAAGGTTCGTTTTACCCCTATAACACTTCTTGTTCCTTAAGTCTCCTCTGAGTCCCTAATTAACAATTGGTTTGTGGTCCGAACACTAAACCTAAAACCTCTCGGGCCAATGAGAGGGCGGCGGACCTTTATTCACGTCCTGGAGTCAGCACTTAAGGGAACAACCTCTCTACTATCCCTAAAGTATTGTAGGAGTGAATTTCATCTTGCAGGACTATGTCCACAGCTATCTACTCGATCTTATCCCCAAAATGGTAGGGACTTATTCAGTCGGCGATGTTGAGCCACTCTCACCCATGCAAACCAAGGATAATCCCGAATAAACAGGAGTTCATAGTTAGCTCAGAATGAAGATCGAGTTACTTAGGTCATCACTTGAAATAGTTAGTTTCATAGTAAACGACGTTATAAAGTGAAAGTGACTTATTTCGTGGTCTAATCTTATGCAAACTCTTTTGCATAGGACACCCCCACTCGCATGTCTGTACATGAACGATTCAGGATCACATCGTTTGTACTAAAACAAAGTGGGTTGCGTCAAATAGTTTTTCTTAGGATAGGGCACCCAGTCTTATCCCTATACTATAGACCGTTTAGTCTATTACTTGAACTTTATCCACTTTTATGTCACTACATAAACTTCAAGTGTTCATATCATAGCCAAGGATTCTAGTTTATTGGATTTGGGTTATTTAATACATAATTAAACACAACTATCTGACAACCATAAATTGAATAACCTAGATAACACTTTATCAATTATAATTGATTTTGTTACATTTACTATCCACGAGTTTTAGGACATAAAACCCAACACCTTTCTAGTGGCATCAATTGATTAAGAGGCATCGAGCGACACAAGTATGAGAAGCAACAGAGAAACATAAGAAAATTAATAAGACGAAGTTGACTACAGATGTCTAAACTAATTAGCAAAAAACCAGACCAACCTAAATAGTTTGTGACATACAGATATTTCAATAGAACAAGAAGCCATTTCAATACCACTGAGTAACTTCCAATGATTATGAGGTGAAAACTCAAGCAAATAAATTGAAAACAACTCAAGATATCTTGTGACTAGTTTGATGCGAGGATGAGGAAGAGGACGAGGGCTTGCAAGAGTCATCGTCATTTGGCGAGCCAACAACAAGAATTAGAAGATATAAAATATTCTTGGATACAAATTCCCATAGGGAATGAAAAAACAAAATACCCAAGTAAACTAAAAACACAAAGCCAAAAAACAAAAAAAGAATAAAACACGCTCACAAAGAACAAAAAGGACCCAACCAAACAAGGACCCCAAAAAAAGAAAGTTTGTGCTGGGGGTTGAGGGATTGCAGCAACCAACATCCATCTTTACTAGTTTCAGACAACAGTACTAACAAGCAAGCAAAATAAAAAAGAAAGCATATTTGGTAGCCTTAAATCAACCATTCTGACTTGAACATGCAGTGATGCAAGTTGACAAAAAGTTTTGACATAGATATTCCAGTTCAGTATGTTTTCACTAAGTCCCTTAATCATGTATTGAAAAGACGAGCACTTGAAGTCATTCTCTTGTAACGTATGACTGTTCAAACTGTTGGGGTTTATGTCCTAAAACTTATGGATAGTAAATGTAAAAAAGTTAAATATAAAACGTTATTAAAATAGATCAATTTTTGGTTGTCGAAAGGTTAATTCAACTATGCATTTATTAACCCAAATCCAAGAACATAGAAACCTTGGCTATGATATGAAACACTCGAGCTATATGTAGTGACATAAAAGTGGATCAAGTTAGAGTAATAGCCTAAACAGTTGATAGGTCATAAATAGTCCTATTTTATCGCCTCTAATCTAAGCTTGTTGGAGTCATTTTATGCTTTACTTGTCCTATTTACAGGTTAATTGAGCTTAGGCCGCGTCGGGAGCCGATCACGCTAATTGGTGTTAATTCGAGCCAATTACAGAGCTTTTGAAGTCATCTCAATGTCTTGGACGGCGAGGAGGTGAAGAGACCCAATTGTGTGAAGCGGGCCTGAAATGTGACACCAATAGCCAAAGATTGAAGCCCCAAACCGAGAAGAAGCGAGACGAAGCCAAGAAATAAAGCAGGAAGTCGATTCATGAGGCTGGCGTCGAGACACTGACACGAGTTCGGGCCGAAGAAGAATATTCGCAGCGTTGAGACGCTGTGCCTTGGTGTCTTGACGCCAGCGTGTTTCCTATATATATGTAGTCTCGGTTTAGTCCGTCGTTAGGTTAGAATTTTGTTCCTTTTTACGATTTCTTTGCCTCTTTTACATTCGAGCACTCTTGTAAACCATTGTTGGTCATATTCTATGGATTCTTTTATGTTATTTGTTGTTTTTACTTCATCTATGCTTAGCTAAACTCTTTAGATCATTGGATTTGATTTGTGTCTTGATTCTAAATAATAATGGTTGAGTTTTCTGGTTTATACTTGCTGTTCTTGCTGAGTTTTTATTGAGTTTTGCATGTTATCCCGTTAAAACCAATACATTAGGCTAGTCAATTAGGATTGACGCCCTATGCGATTACCGCTTGTGTATTCTATCAGTTATTTTTAGATAGCCACTAGGTTGAGGCAAGCCACTCTCTAAGCAAGACGACCCTTGATAGGCCTAGGATGCATGTTAAAGGTTGTAGGAATTAGATTTAAATTGCATTTGAATTTAGCTCTTATGAATTCGGACCCACGATCCCAAAGCGACTAGTTTTAATAGGTGGTTGTAAAGTTGCTTGTTAATAATCTAGTTAGATGTAAGTAGTAACCATTGCAGAGGTCTCAGATGGTTGTTACATTATGCATAAGGGGTGGCGAGCGATAGAGTCTATATTAATTAATCTTGTTAATTGTGGAATTCATGATTAGCGAGTTAATTAGCACAGATTAGTGTAGGGGGTCCTCCGAGTAACCCAGAAGCCGACCGGACTAATAAAACCAGTTTAGAACGATCATTAGAGAAAACTAGAAAGCTAGTGAATTAAAATCAAGCATAATAAATTCCAATGCAACGATCCCTTCTATGTTATTGATCCAGTCTAATTTCTCCTTTGCATGTTTAGTTTTGTGCATTTAAAATTCAACATTCAGTTATTTTATTTTGTTTTATTTTTTCTGCTTGTCTTTCATCATAAAAAATCCCCCCTTGTTTTCATAAGCACAAAATTTTACACTTACTAGATTCCCCTTCCCTGTGTTCGACCTGGCCGCTATTGCTACAAAAATAGTAGTAGTGTCGTGGATTATAAATTTTATTTGACGACCCAGGGAGAATTCGACACCCTCCTAGCGGTCCCGTCAAGTTGGCGTTGTTGCCGGGGAAGGGCATTTTCTAGTGTTTGTAGGATTTTCTGTTTTTTGAGTCTTTTGAGTTTTTGTGCGTTTTCCTTTTTCTTTTTGTAGTTTAATGATGAAATCAACATAACCTCAGCTTGCTAAGCTAGAATTTTGGTTGACTGCATGATGCAAGGTCTATTAGCTTCAGAACTGAATCACCTTCTTTCTCTTGGAGACCTGGACGTCACTAGGGAAATCATATACATCACCCAAGCATCAGAGGAAGCATTTCACGAGTATTGGGATCGCTTCAATTGTTTATGTGCACATCCTCATTTTCCAATGACGGAGTTTTCCTTGATCAAGAGCTTCTATGATGGTTCGACGTTGGAGACTAGAGGTTTGCTCGATGCAGCGTGTGGTGGTGATCTGTTTGACAAAACACCTAGTGAATCAAGGGAGATAATTTCCAATATGGCAGAGAGTTCTTAGTTCCTCGCAATGAAAGCTTGTGACAAGGCCTTGAGTCAGATTCAGGAGTAGGAGAACACTCAAATAGCGACCTATCTCCATGAGCTAGAAATCCAGATTCCAAAGCAACAAAAAGGTAAATTAGAAGAAAATCACCATGAGGTCAGTGAAGTAGAGCTTGAATTTTCTTTAGATTCTAAGCCTGATGCATGTGATTCACCGTGCATACTAGTAGAGGCAGGAGCTGAGTATGTTAAAGTAGCTTCGACTAGTATTATACCATTTTCTGTTCCTCCAAAGTTTTACTACAATGTTTCACATGATTTAGGCTTAGTAATTCCAATCGCTGATCATTCTGTTGTTGAGAATAAGGTAGTTCTGATTAGCATGTTGAGGTTGTCTGATGATTCATTTGAATTTTCATATGTTGTGCATGTCGAGTGCAGGTTTAATTTGTCGGCGTAGGAGCAAATGAAAAAGAAGAAATATAAAAAGGATGCACTGAAAATTAAGGAGATTGATTTTGGATGAAAAGAGAACAGAGCATGGTCGAGCAAACGACCTTAAACATTTGCACCTTATAATTTTACTGCTTTCTGTTATTTCATTTCTTAGGTAGGTTTATTTTTATTACTTGCTTTTATGCTTGTTTCCTTATTTTTTTTCTTTTAGGAATGACGGTACCAAAGCGAAGCTTCTACATTTATAAGAAAACTTGATTCACCACCCATGAGCGCAATATTCAGGGAAGTTTTACTCTTTCCCTATGCATTGTCTTAATTCTTCATGATTCATTACATTGAGGGCAATGTAAATTTTAGGTTGGGGGTGGGGAATTATACTTTACATTTCTGTTGGGCCTTGAGCATCTGAGCGTCGGGCTAGCGTTTGTGTTTAATGAATGTCTTGCATGCTTGTTGTGTACATGCTTGTTTAAGTGATGATGATTTCCTAGGATTGACTCAATTTATTTAAAAAATTTATTGCTTTCGATGAGTTGTGACCGAATGTGTTCAAAAAAGGAGCCTTTTCAAAACTTTTCTTGAATATGTCTTGCACTTATTCGGTGTCTATCTTGCTTTAATGTAGGACTTGAATGCTTAGGAGCGAGTTACTTAGCTCATATTCCTATTGTCACCCCGATAGGTGTAAGGTTAAGGGAGAAAGTCCAAATTTTGTTTTGCAAAATAGTGTGTGGAGTCTTGCCTAGGAGAGAAAAAGAAAATATGCCTGCAATAAAAAAAAAGAGGGGAAAAATAAGTCAGGGAGTGCGAGCCAAAAGAAAAATCATATGCTCGTAATTTTTATTTTGAAAAAAAAGGAAGCATGCTTGCGTTGAGCTTAAATGCTTAGGGGTAAAAAAGAGCTACCTGCAGTGTGAACAGTTAGGCCAAGCAAGAGTAAAACTCGGGTTATGGGTCCCTGCGTCGTAGTGTGAAAGCTAGTGTCCTATCCAAAAGAAATGCAAAACGAAAAAAAAGAGAGAAAAAAAAGAGAGAAAAGAAAAAGGAATTCCTTGATCAGGCACCTAAGCAAGAGGAAGCAACCTAGTTTGTTCCATTTGGGCCTTTTAGCAAGACCTTAGTGCCAGTGTAGGGGGAAGATAGGATGAGAGTTGCGTAAGCCAATCCCGGGCTAGTAAAGTCTTCTTTAGGTGGGATGGAGCTTGGTAGCGGAATTTATTGAGCTATATTTTATGTTAATTTTGTGTTAGTCGTGAGGATTATTTGGCCAATTTTATGTTTATTTTGTTTAATTTTGTAGGAATCAAACACTTCGATGGAGATTGATGTTTTTGAAGAATACCGATAATTTGGGAGCTAAAAGATTAATCCAAGTGAACAAATTTACAAAGGAAGCAAGGTTCAAGGCCCACTTTCGTAAGGGTAGCGTTGAGACGCTATCCCTTGAGCGTCTCAACGCTGCCCTATAAGTCAGAAGGTGCGTATTCAAGGCAGCGTCTCGACACTGCCTCCACAGCGTCTCAACGCTGCGAGACTTTCCGCATTTTTTAGGGCACGCAATGACACAGCGTCGCGATTTTGGGCCTAAATTCCAGAATCGCAAAAATCAGGGGGTTTTTGTTTTGTTTTGAGCCCTAGCCGCCGCAACCCTTCTCCCTTCATCCACTGAATTTTTACTTCAATCTTCAGCGATTTTCTCTCAAATTTCTTGCTTACACTATCAGATTTCTTCTTCTTCATCTCCGTTTTTGCAGAGCCGAAGTGGTTTAAGCTGTCACGTTTTCTTGGATTTTTTTCGCCATTCTTCAGCACTTTGGTCTAGAGTCAGGAGTTTCGTGCTGATTTTGCCGTGGGTTTCGTATCTCTCGGGTGTTCAGCAAGGTTTCAGCGAGCGTGGGCGAGTTTTGGAGCGTTTTGCAGTGGGTTTTGGTCAGTTTTTCGACGGGTTTTCAACATTTAAGCCGATTTGGCCGTGGGTTCGAATGTTTTGAGTTTAGCAAGTTTGAAGAACTGATATAGCCGTGGGTTTCGTGGTTTTGGTTGGTGTTCAAGCGTTTTCAGCCGATTAAGCTTGTGGGTTGCGCCGTTTTTTGCCTTGGGTTTGCAAGATTCGGTATCATTTATGCTTTTTGGGCTTTATTCTTCACGATTAGGCGATTTGTTTTGCTTAGATTGGAAATTTAGCTGCTGATTTGTGGGTTTCCTTAATAAAGAATAAATAATAACAATAAAGAATAACAATAAATAATAAAGAATAACAGTAACAAACAAACGAGGTATTCAACATGGATTCATCCCAAAGGCAATAACCTTAATCATGAAGTATTTAACTTAAGTCTATTCAATGCATTGGGTCAGATTTAACTTCTATTTGGCCTTGCTCCCAAGAACCGTTAGAAGGCTAAGCGAGTACCATTATACACATTTTTGTGACTCGACTCCGACATAGATAATTCACGAATGAAACCTATAACCCTATAGTTGATATAGGGTGCCTTAGGCAGCTTGCCCTATACCGCCGAACAATCTCTTTCGAGCTTTTTCTCCTATATCACCTTTATGAGAACCGATATCGTTTGTCCCTTTCGAGATCAAACTCACATAGCATGCAAAGTCTAAGCGATCAAGTTAAACTCAGCAAGATTAGAGTGATAATCAATAAAGAATGACATGCATTGAACAAAACTTAAGCAAATAAAACACTTTCAAGCTATTGAACCATAAGGGAATTCACCATATTGAACCCCTCAACGGAATTTAGCTACTCATGGTGGATAAAGTGCAAATGAATACATTTCCATTGAAATAAGAATGTAAAGAATACAAAATAATGAAAAGTATCAAGAGCTGGAAATAATGGAGATAGGTAAATATTATGGGTTTTTCTATTTACTCAATCCTTCTAGAGTTTGCTTAGACACTCCACTCTCTCGCTTTTACAAGTGGGAATGGGTGAAAATCCCTACAAACCCTAAGGTTTGATGTCTAACTAAGGTTAGAATTCAGTCATCTAAGAAGGACCTCGGGCATCCCTACTCATAGGCTCAACTAGGATTCTGTCACCACCCTCTTCTTCCAAATGAGTTCTGCTTTAATTTGACTTCGAATCTCGAGCTTATATAGTGTGGCAAATGGTTGAGCAGCTGCGAAATAGGTGCTGGAAGGTAGCCCATTCAGTTTCGAGGTCAAAACAACCGATTAGGTGCGAAGAAGACTCGTCAACAACGACCCGCGGATGACTCGGAACGGTCTCAGTTTTTTCAGAAATGCGGTCGAATTTCATTTTGCCTTTCCAGAAATGCGGTCGCATTTCTGGGAAATTCCAGTTTTTCCTTTGTTTTTCTTGCACAGCAACAACCTAGTCAAATTCTCTTAAAATCAAGTATTTTTAAGCACAAATGAGCATAATTTGACAAAAGTGAATCTCAACACCCTAACTTAACAACTTTAACATATTTTGAGCTCGAGAACAATAAAATTGATCTAAACATGCAATATTTTACAAGGAAATGAGCTAAATATAAGGGTAAAATAGGTATATTTTTTACCCTTATCAACCATTCAAAAGGGCAGTCTTGACATCCATTCAAAATAGACAAGAGTTCTAACAGACTTCAGCATGACGACAGGAGATAAGAATTTCTTACAGTCCCCTTTCTCTAGGTATAAGCCTTTGCCATAAGTCTAACCATAAGATTATATCTCGTTTCTTCTTGTAGATTCATTTGTAATCCATAGATATTACCTCATTAGATAGATCTACAAGATTCTAGATGCAATTGAAATCACATATTTCAATTCTGGGTTCATCGCTATAATCCAATTGGTTCTTGTTAACATCATTCATTGCCTTTCTCTAAGACAATGAATCCTCAATGCCATCATCAAGTATGACGATCTGGGGTTCAATTAAGCCCATGTAACGGCCAGATTGTAGAACAACCCTCCCACTATATTGAGGCACTCTCAACTCTTGAGATAGATGTAACTAACCAGTTGTATTGGTCCTATAAACAACTCTTATTAAAGGTCCAACATCACCAACATCCCTTGTTTACTTATCAACAACCATTGTTGATATTTTTGTAGTTTTATCAGTTAATTTACTTAAAACGACCTTACTTTGTGGCTTATTATTTCTTATGCGGTCTTCTTTTGAGAATGTAGCATTTGTCGGTACAAATTCTTTATTGTCTTGCGGATTGAAAAAGTATCCACATCTCTCGTTTTCACGGGGTAGCCTACGAATAGGTATACTGTTTGAACAGTGTTCCAATTTCTTTTGGGTTCGCCACAAGCACGTGTGTTGGACTCCCCAAAAATAACGTAAACTACTTTTACACCTTATCCACAATTTAAAAGATGTTTCAGAAACTCTTTTGATGGAACGTTGTTCGAAATATGTACTGCAGTCCACACTACATGACCCCAAAACGAGTCAGGCAAATGAGCATAGCTCATAATGAATCAAACCATATTCAATAGGGTTATATTTCTCCTATCTGATACACTGTTTTGCTAAGGTGTTTTCAGGGGTTTGAGAGTTGAGATGTAATTCCATGTTCTATCAAATATTCTTGGAATCTCAAGTCTCATATACTCTACACCTCGACTAGATCGAAGTGTTTTTATCATCTGACCTAACAAGTTTCCAACTTCAGTTTCAAACCTCTTTGAAATTCTCAAGAGCTTTAGACTTAAGTTGCATTAGGTTGAGATACCCATACCTTGAATAATTATCTATAACATAGATGAATTATTCATGCCCTCCCACTGCTTTAACATATTGGACCACAAGGATCCAAATGTACAAGTCCCAAGGGATCTTTGGCTCTATAGTTATTTTTAAGCAAAAGAATCTATTAGCATATTGTCGTTAAGGCATGACCTATAAGGTAGCAGATAGTTATCTTCTAACTTGCTTAGAAGTATACTATTGATTAATCTCCCAATCATATTGAGGTAAATGTGTCCTAACCTTAAGTGCAAAAGAAAGGTATTTTTCTTTAGGAGAAATCATTTGCCTTTCATTTCTTTGAGTAGTAGCAGCCTCAGGCAACGTAGTGTTCATGACTGCCTTACTCTTGATTAGTCTTATAAACATTTATGTTATTTTTTCATTTCAGCTGAACAAAAGTTAACACCCTTTCTTGAAATGAACTGCGTTAGCAGGGAAAGGTAAAGAGTAACACTGTTCCAGCCAATAAGATACAGAAATCAAATTTCTTTTGATCTTAGGAATTATATACATATTATCTAATAATATGTATTTGCTCCCACTGGGAAAAATAACTTAACGTTCCCCATTGCTACAGCCAATACAACCTCTCTAATTCAAAATTTTGAGAGTTATCTCAATAGAATCAAGCTATTGCCAGGAATTCATTCCTTTTAATAAGAAAAACAAACGTGCTTTGTGACTATGAATCAAGTATTCGGGTAGAATCAACATTCTTCAAAAATTACGCTTCCAAGACTAGTAAATCGAATTTACTGTCTTTGGACAAGTATTCTTTGGCTAAGCAAGGCTTACTGTCACATTCATTAATAACACTTCTTAATGAATCGACCATTTGGGGCATGAGAACATTTCTCTGTTAAGACTAATCTTAAATTATTCGTCACAAATTAACCGTTTAAGTTTGTTGTATAATTATCGTTATTTATTAAATAGGCGTAAGACTATGCACATATTTAATCATTGAATCGCTGAAATAACAAATTACTTGATTATTTATCGCACTAGCCCGCATTACAATAGCAATACAAACAATTGCATACAATCCAATCAGTTTAGAAAAAACAAGCAATCATATAACCTTAAGACTATTGATTTAGTTTTCATACGATGTTTCAGAGGTTTAGAGCAACAGCCACCGAAGGGTGATCAACTACTCCTCCTTTGAAATGAGACACTTGTCAGCTAATTCTAATTCCGAAATAACTCATGTTCCTATAGACATTAGCCACCATTATTCGGTCAAGGATTTGTTAACACACTTAACTCATTCTCGTAAGTGTAACCCTCCCACTTTCAGATCCCAGAGGCACGCACCAACAGGCTACCGAAGGGAAAGACAACTGTTGGTAATTAGCCTAAGTGACCCTATCCTTTTCAGGAGTTCACGGTGTTACGAATCCTATGATCAGGCCCTCCGAAGGGATGGTTGCTCAAGGACAACACGCAGGCAGATCATAAGACTCTCACAGTGTGACCTATGGGTGGAAACCGAGGGATATGTTGACACGTGTCCCGCTCCCACTTACTATGGGCACTTTCCCCATTCACCTTGTTATTGACCCATGCAAACACTTTCCGAAGGGAATCCGCGCTAAAATGACACGAAGCCAAGCATGGATCTGACGCTGTGAATATAGGGACATAGGAGTAAAAATTTTACCGCCCACTAAAGTGACCTACCGTACATTTTAGGGTTTGTTAACCTAGATAGATCTGGCTAATTCAATTTATTTAAGTCTAATCCTATTATAACTACTATAATGAGAATTTTACTGAAATGTTCTAGGTGAATTAAACTCTTTTAACAAACCTAGCAACACCGCATGCTAACATGACTATGGTTATTTCAACTCAGGTTCCGGGTTTGTTCCTAGGTAGCAGGTGTTCCGTAAACCGTCAGCTTAAATACCTCCAACCTTAGACAGAACTTAACCGAGAGAGTTCCCTTTTAACCATAGTAATGTAAAGTCTTTACTCCAAGGATCTAGGTGTATTAAACTCTTTTAATTAACATAGCGACATTGCATGCTTACATAACTGTGGTTAATTCAACTCAAGTTCTGGGTCAATTCCCACGTAGGAGGTGTTCCGTAAACCGTCAACTTATGTACCTCCAGCCTTAGACAGAACTTCACCGGTAGAATTCCCTTATAACCATTAGTTATGTTTGTCCTACTTAGTCATATTAAAGCTATTTTAAAACTAAGCAAGACTTAACTCTGATCATATTAGAATTAACGAGATCTTAGGTCTAATTAATTTTAAACATTTTAAAATTAATTCATTTACCTATGATCCTATGTTTGCACGCAATCTTTATTATAGGTTGACGGTTTCTAATCACCCATTTTAAACTATTTAAATTTTAATGATTAGCCTTATAATCATGCATACTATAGTTTTAAAATAATTAACAATCATATTCAAGCTAATATAATAAAACTATATATATATTGCCTTGCATTGCATGAATTTTAATATAAAAATTATATTAGGCTATGGATGTTTTATGCTCAATGCCATTTTGATTTCCTTATTAAATAATTATAACAATTATAATATTGCAAATGAAGGTAAATCAAAGTAGCATGCTGCAAACAACTTATTAAATATAACTCTTTATATTTAATTAAGTAATTTCATGCATCATGCTATTCCATTTTTCATGATTTTAATATAGCTCAACTACATATTAAACAACTCATGAAAATAAACCATGCATTTCAATCCATACATTATAACTTATTATAATATAAATAAAATGCATGAGCATGCTTTATAACTTATAGTGCGATTTTAAATCTAACTAACATCCATAAAGCATTTGAATAGCGTATAAACCGAGTAATTGGCCCCTAGGATAAAATAAAGCACATAAATTACAATAATTTAAGCTATTTTATCCTAAAAATATCCTTCTACAGCTTTAGAACCAGGCTAGACCGCACGAACCGACCCGAACCGCTTCGAACCGGACCCCAAAATGCCAAACCAAGCTTGAATTGGGCTGGAACGGTCTAAACCAGCCCAAACCAACCAAAAACACTGAATCAGACCGCAGCTTCAGCTGGAACCGCACGCATCCGAAACCCTAGCGCACGCCGCGTGATATCGCGATAGCGTCGCGACGCTTAGGAGATAGTGTCGCGACGCTTATGCGATCGCAGAACTCCTTCTTCGCGAAATCGCGACAGCGTCGCAACGCTCGATGAACAGTGTCGCGATGCTACTGCGTTTGGAGGCAGAATCTGGGCATTCCAGCGGCTGTTCTTCGCGTTTGGCCTCGTGTTTTGACATGATTTTCTTCGATCTTCATCATAGAATACCCTATTATAGACTTGGACTTACAGAGGTTAATAGATTTACAAAATATGCCCAAAAACGCAGTGGCGTTTACATTGAACCATTCAAGAAAACGTAAATCTATGGCCAGATTAA
Source organism: Luffa aegyptiaca (assembly GCA_017139565.1). Lineage (NCBI taxonomy): Eukaryota > Viridiplantae > Streptophyta > Magnoliopsida > Cucurbitales > Cucurbitaceae > Luffa > Luffa aegyptiaca. The sequence continues at coordinate 15,635,592 of CM029398.1, forward strand.
TCGAAACCATTTATACGCAAACCATAAATCCCACCATGAACAAATTGCAAATTTCAATTTAAAATCAAGAACAACTGAGTTCGCTCTGATACCAATTGAAGGGATAAAAGCCCTGCACAGCGGAAGAAATTACTGAACATAGTCATAGTCTTTGAATTTTAATTGAAATACCAATACAATTTGCAAAATTTACAACAATAAATCTATATTTAAGGGGTTGTACAACGACTATAAACATGCTAAATAATTAACTAGATTTAATCTAGATGATCCTAATGATCAAGAGTTTCAAACAAAACTTACTTTTGTAGAAAACCTTGATCGATTCGCCTTTTCTTGCTAGTAAGGTTGAAAATGCAGCAACTTTCTTGTGCGAACACCACCAATTGGTTACACCGGTATATCTCTAAGACTTCTTGAAGTAGGAGACTGGTGGGAGTCTTTTAGGAGAGATCTCTAAGAGAAGGAGAATGAATGGGATGTCTTTCACCCCACCTAAGGGGTCCTATATATAGGAGAATGAACCATATCTAATTTTAATAAATAATTGATTGATTCCATAATTAATTAATTACCAAATTAAATATCATATATTTAATCTTAGGGATTTTATTAAAATTAAAATTAATATGAATCCAATTCATATTAAATTTATTTGAACTCTTTCAAATATTTTCTCTCAAGAATTAATTTGTGAAATTAATTCAAAAATTATATTATAAAGTTTAATAAACTTTATATTATAATGTATCAGCATACATTGTACGATTCCCCAAATAAATTGAACACTTTCAATTAACAATTTATATTTAATTGCTTCAAGTCTCTTTACGAGCTACCAGTGGGACCTATTGGACCTACAGATCAGAAGCTCCGACGATACGAGACTAATTGGCTAAACTCATTAGCCAAGTTAGTCTCCATTCGTTAACTGTGGGTCACTCCACTGAAGATTCACAACTGCACTCTTCTCACTGTAGAATATTTCTGTGTCCACGGATATTGACCAATAACAGCAAGTTAGTCCTTCACGAGTGTTCGTAACTTCAGCTGGGTCAAATTACCGTTTTACCCATGAGTTACCTCTACCTCCTTAAGTATCAGTCCTTCTCTAATGAACAACCTGTTTGTGGTCCAACAATCAAACAGAAACCCCTCTCGGGCCAGTGAGAGGGTAGGACCCTTTGTTCAAGACTCGGAGACACCAGTTAAGGGAACACTCATCTGCTTCCTCAAAAGTTGGGAAGGAGTGAATTCCATCTTGTGTGATTATGTTCCCAACTCCCCACTTGGTCGTGTTCCCAAAATGGTAGGCTTATTGAGTCGGCGTACTGGCCACTCTCACCCATACAAATCAACGGACAATCCCTCGGGAACAAGAGTCCATAATCCACTCAGGATTCAGACTAGGTTGCCTAGGTCATCCTAGTGGAATAGAAACCTAACTAGTTAATGGTGTTATAGCTAGCGGTTACTATTTCGCGGTCCGGTCTTATGCAAACTCATTGCATAGGATACCCTCACTCGCATGTCTACTACATGGACGCTTGGGATCAATACGTCTGTATCAAATACAAAGCGGGACGTATCACATAGTGTTACCAGGATAAGGTACCCAGTCTTATCCTTGTACTATAGACCTTTTAGGTTGTTACTTGAACATCGATCCCCGTATGTTCCCACATACTAGTTCAAGTTACATACAAACAACCTTGGATCTTAGTTTATTGGATTTGGGTCAAATTGTGCAATATTTAACAACAACATTTTATTGCAGGAACTCAATAACACATTTTTCAAAAAAACTAGTATACAATTTGTTCACATTCACTATCTACGAGTTTTAGGGCATAAAACCCAACACAAACCATTCGTTACTTACAGTGCAAGGAGGAGAAGTCTCAAGAAAGTTGTGCTCGAAAGGTCGCTTGTCATCGAGCCTCTCAAAACCGCAAGAATGCCTCCGGACGTGTTCGAGGACATAATCCGCCAAGCTGTGGCAAAGGCTCTTGTGATTGTTGAAGGCTACAAGGCTGAACAAGAAGCCTTGAGGGATATTGAGGCTGGAAGAGAGCTTGCAAATCAGCATATGAGGGAAGAGGATGAAATTGCAAAGAAAAGAGTTAAAAGAAGATGAAAAAAGAAGGAAGGAAGCTGAAGACTTCCTTGCAGCTTTGGATCCACTCCACAAGGCTCCAACAGGGGCCAAGTGAAGGAAGTTCAGAAAAAGAGAAAGAACAAGAAGCAGAGGATGAAGGCCAGAATGCGACTGCATCTTGTCCGCATTCTGAACAAGGCCAAGCTGAGGCCACCAATGAACATCCAGCTGATGAGGTTTTCAAACCTTTATTCAAGGATGACCCACCAGCAGCTGATAGCACCTCTTCGGGAGAAAAGAGAGGTGAAGAAGAGAAAGAAAGTAAGGAGGTCGAGACTATAGTGACTCTGAAACAGAATTAGATTCAGAGATCAAGAAACTAGATGACGACCAAGTTCCCATCTCTGCAGCATTGAGGAGAAAGAGAATAAGAGAGATTAGAGCTGATAGGAGGACTAAGAACAAGAATGACCCAATATTTTCCAAGAGGCCGAGGACAAGGTCCATGGACACCTCTCCTGCTGCTCCTCCTACCGTCTCACCCGCCAAGCCAAAGGCCAAATCACCCAAGGCTGCATCTCCTAATAATCCATTCCCTGAGGTATTCAGAGATGTAAATTTTCAGGAAAGGATGGAGATTATGAGAAAAAGAGATTTCCTCAACGAGAAGAGATTCTCTAACAGAGCAGGAGCTCTGCCAGAGTTCGTAAGTAGAGTTATCTCCCAATACAAGTGGCAGGAGTTTTGTGTTCACCCTCAGGAGGCTTTAGTGCCTTTAGTTTGAGAATTTTACGTCAGTCGGAGGGAGGAAAGCATCAGTATGGCGGTGGTGAGAGGCAAAAAGGGAGGAAAGCATCAGAATCGACAGTTTGGCTTCACTTTCTGAAGAACCGATTGATGCCAACCACCCACGATAGCACCATCTTAGTAGATAGAGTTATGCTTCTCTACTGTATTATGAAGGGGTTGAAGATCAATATTGGGAGCATAATCAGGGAAGAGATTGTAGCCTGTGGAAGGAAAAGAGCAGGTAAACTTTTCTTTGGATCACCCATCACCCAGCTTTACCAGAGGGTGAAGATTGTTCCGGGCAAGGACGAGGAGCGTCATTTTTTAAGCCTACCATTGACCTGTCCTTGATCAGGAAGCTCCAACAAAATAGCCTCCAAAGGCAAGATAAAGCCTCCACATCTCAAGTCACTCCACCATCAGGGCCGATCATGGCTTCTCCATCCCAGCACTCTCCTTTTTCAGGGCCCTCACCGTCATCTGAAGCCTTAGCCATTGCCTACCGTCAGCTAGATCAGACCAGGGACAACCTGAGGACATATTGGGCATACGCTAAGGAGAGGGATGAATCCATTAGAGAGTTCTATCTCTCTATCGCCCCGAGTATTGCTCCGATCTTTCCCAATTTCCCTCAATCGCTGCTGCCTCAAGAAGACAAGGATGCTGATGAACAAGAAGATGAAAATGATGAAGAAGATGATGAAGACAAAGAGAGTTCCTCGAACGAGGACTAGGGGAGTTTTCTGACCCCTTTTACTTGCTGCTTTTGTATATAATACTGTTTTGTTGTTTGTTGTTTTTTGAATTTTAGCATGTTTACATTCTGTTTTTAGTTTTTTAGTTGCTATTTTTTATTTGTTTAATTGTTTAGTTTTTTAGTTGCTATTTTTGATTTGGTTTAGGGATGAATCCGTTATCTGTGTTTAGTTGAAACTCCAGTTGTCACACCTGATGACGTAGTCGAGAATCCATTGACTTATAGATAGGCAATGAAGGACGTTGGAAAGAACGAGTGGATTAAAGCTATGGACCTCGAAATGAAGTACATGTATTTTAATTCCGCCTGTGATCTTGTAGATAAACCTGAAGGGGTAAGACTCATAGGGTGTAAATGGATCTACAAAAGGAAACGAGATGCATTATTTAAATCATATTTAAATAACTCAAAGTCTCTTTTTAATTACAGTTTAATTAAAAGATTAAACTAAAATAAGTTAAATATATCGCATACAATTTAACGTTAAATTTCCCTAAACCGAATTTGAACATTTTCAAATTCTTTCATCACTATGTGATAGGACCTAAATAGTCCTATTTTATCACCTCTAATCTAAGCTTGTTAGAGTTATTTTATGCTTTACTTGTCTTATTTACAGGATATTTGAGCTTAGGCTATGTCGGGAGCTGATTATGCTAATTGGTGTTAATTCGGGCCAATTACGAAGTTTTGGAGCCATCTCGCTGTCTTGGACGACGAGGAGGTGAAAAGACCCAATTCTGTTGGAACGGGCCTGAAGAATGACACCAAAAGACCTAGATTGAAGCCACGTACCGAGAAGAAGCGAGACTAAACCGAGAATTAAGGCAGCAAGTTGAGAATCAGGGCTGGCATCGAGACGCTGCGCCTTGGCGTCGCAACGCTGGCGTGAAATTTGGTCGGAGTGTAAAGTTCGCAGTGTTAAGACGCTGCCGCCGTATTTTCTATAAATATGTAGCCTCGGCTTAGTCCGCCGTTAGGTTAGAATTTTGGTCTTTTTGCGATTTCCTTTGTTCCTTTTACTTTTCAGCATTGTTGTAGACCTTTCTCGGTCATATTTTATGGATTCTTTCATGTCTATTGTTATTTTTACTTCATCTATGCATAGTTAATCGTATTTAGATCGTTGGATTGGGTTTATGTTTTGATCTCTAATAAGATTGGTTGAGTTTTCTGGTTTATCTTGCTATTTTTGCTATCTATTTCATTGAGTTTTGCATGTTATCCCGTTTAAACTAATACATGAGGCTAGTCAATTAGGATTGACGCCCTATGCGATTACCGCTTGTGTATTCTATCGGTTATTTTTAGATAGCCACTAGGTTGAGGCAAGCCACTCTCTACGTGAGACAACCCTTGATAGGCCTAGGATGCATGTTAAAGGTTGTAGGAATTAAATTCGAATTGCATTTGAATTTAGTTCATACAATTCTGGGCCCACGATCCCAAAACGGTTAGTTTAATTAGGTGATTGTGAAATTGCTTAATCTAAAATTAGTTAGATATAATTAGTAACCGTTCCAGAGGTCTAGGATGGTTGCTATCTTATGAATAAGGGGTGGCGAGCGATAAAGTTAATATTAATTAATCTTGATAATTGCAGAATTCACGGTTAGCAAGTTAATTAGCACAGGTTAGTGTAGGGGGGTCCTCCGAGTAACTCAGAAGCCTACCGGACTAATGAAATCAACATAGAACGATTATTAGAGAAGACTAGGAAGCCAACGAATTAGAATCAAGCATAAGAAATCTCAATCCAATGATCCCTTTTTATGTTATTGACCCCCGTCTTATTTCTATTTTTCATGCTTAATTTTCTGTCTTTTAAAATTTAGCATTTAATTATTTAATTATTTTTGGCTGTCATTCATTATAAAAATCCCCCGTTTTTGTAAGCACGAAATTCTACAACTGCTGGGTCCTCTTTCTTGTGTTCGACCCCGACCACTATTTCTACAAAATAGTAGCAGTGTCGTGGATTATCAATTTATTTGACAACTTGGAGAATTTGACACCCTCCTGAGGACCCGTCAAATTGGCGTCGTTGCCGAGGAAGGGATTTTTCGAGTGTTTATAGGATTTTGTGTTCTTTTTGTACTTTTTCGTTTTCTTTTTGCAGAGCTTAACGATGAAATTAGCATAGCCTCGGCGTGCTAATCCCATGGCCTAGCACATGATGCAATACCTTGCCGCTCTTGATCCGAGTCATCTCCCATCTCTTGGAGACCTTGAAGTCATAAGAGAAATCATGTACATCACCTAAGCACCTTAGGAATACTTCCACAAGTACTGGGACCGCTTCAATGGGTTATGTGCACTTCCTCATAGCCCATTGTCTGAGGAATCCTTCCTGTTGCACTTCATTGAAGGATTATCACCTGATGACAGAAGGATGTTCGATATAGCAACTGGCGGGGATGCAGTAGACAAGACACCCAGTAAGGCTAGAGAGATAATTTCGAGTTTGGCAACGTATGTTGGACTCATCATATTTCAAGCACGAAAGGTAAATTCTTTCGATTCTTCGGATAGCCAGGATTCTTAGCAACAGGAAGAAGGTAAGTCTAATGAAGTTAGTGAGTCTGAGCTTGAACCTTCTTTAGATTCTAAGTCTGATTCACGTGATATGTCACGCATGATACGAGAAGTGGAAATAGATGATGAGTTAGCTTTGGTCGATTCTTTGAAAAATTCTATTTCCCCTAAGCTTATTAATTTTGATTTGCATGAGCTAGACTTAGTGATTCTGATTGTTGACCGGTCTGTTGCTCATTATAAAGGTGTCTTGATCAGTATGTTAGGGATGGTGATGGATTATTTGTTTAACTTTTCTCATGCCTTGCACACTGTGTGCAAGTTTAATTTATCTATGTAGGAGTAAATCATTAAGAAGAAAAATAAAAAGGATGTAATGAAAAATCAAAGAGGTTGATTTCGGATGAGAAGGGAGGAGAATGTGGTCGAGCAAACGACCTTAAACATTTGCAAAGTTTACTGCTTTCTGTTATTTCAATTATTTTTGTTACTTGTTTTTATGTTTTTTTTCTTGTTTTCTCTTTTAGGAATGACGGTACCAAAGTGAAGCTTCTATATTTGTAAGAAAACATGATTCACCACCCACGAGCGTAGAATTTAGGGAAGTTCTATTCTTTCCCTATGCATTGCCCTATTTTTTCATGATTTATTACAATGAGGGCAATGTAAAATTTAGGTTGGGGGTGGGGAATTATACTTTATGTTTCTGTTGGGCCTTGAGCATCTCAGCGTCAGGCCAACTTTTGTGCTTAATGAATGTCTTGCATGCTTGTTGTGTATATGCTTGTTTAAGTGATGATGATTTCCTAGGATTGACCCAAATTTTTTCGAAAATATATTGCTTTCGATGAGTTGTGACAGAGAGTGTTCAAAAAAGGAACCTTTTCAAAACATTTCTAGGATACGTCTTGAACTTGTTGGGTGTCTATCTTGCTTTAAAGTAGGGCTTAAATGCTTAGGAGCGAGTTACTTAGCTCATATTCCTGTTGTCACCCCGATAGTTGAAAGGTTAAGTGAGAAAGTATAAACTTTTTTTTTGTAAAATAGTGTGTGGAGTCTTGCCTAGGAGAGGAAAAGAAAATATGCCTATGAAAGAAAAAGAGTGGAAAATTAAGTCAGTGAGCGCGAGCCAAAAGAAAAATCATATGCGCGTCATTTTTATTTTGAAAGAAAAAAAAAGCATGCCTGCATTGAGCTTAAACGCCTATAGGTAAAAAGAGCTACCTGCGGTGTGATCAGTTAGGCCAACCAAGAGTTAAACTCGGGTTATGGGTCCATGCATTGTAGTGTGAAAGCTAGTGCCCCATCCAAATTAAATGTAAAAAAAAAAAAAAAAGCAGAGAGAGAGAAAGAAAAGAAAAAGGAATTCCTTGATCAGGCACCTAGGCAAGAGGAAGCAACCTAGTTTGTTCCATTTGGGCCTTTTAGCAAGACCTTAGTGCCAGTGTAGGGGGAAGATAGGATGAGAGTTGAGTAAACCAATCCCGGGCTAGTAAAGTCTTCTTTAGGTGGGATGGAGCTCTCTTGTGCAAGATAATCTTTAAAAATTTTTTATTTGTCTCTATTGCGAATGTCTCTTGATTGCTTTAGTTTTTGGAGTATTTGAGTCTTGAGGATTAAATCACTTTTCGATTATATGCACAACGTCTTTTTCTTTTGTCTGTGTGTGCCTTGCTCGAGGACTAGCAAGATTTAGGTTGGGGGTATTTGATAGGACCTAAATAGTCCTATTTTATCACCTCTAATCTAAGCTTGTTAGAGTTATTTTCTGCTTTACTTGTCTTATTTACAGGATATTTGAGCTTAGGCTATGTTGGGAGCCGATCACGCTAATTGGTGTTAACTCAGGCCAATTACGGAGTTTTGGAGCCATCTCGGTGTCTTGGACGGCAGAGAGGTGAAAAGACCAAATTGTGTTGGAACGGGCCTGAAGAATGACACAAAAAGCCGAAGATTGAAGCCCCATACCGAGAAGAAGCGAGACAAGATCGAGAATTAAGACAACAAGTCGAGAATCTGTTGGGATTGGTGTCCTAAAACTCGTAGATAGTGAATGTTAAACGAATTATATACTTATTCGATAAAGGCGTTATCGAGATTAATTCAGTAAAGTTATTACTGAATAAAGTAAATTGCACATATAATAACTCAAATCCAATAAACTAAGATCCATGGCTATAGGATGAACACTTGAGCTTTATGTAGAGACATAAAAGTGGATCAAGCTTGAATAATAGCCAAAACGGTCTATAGTATAGGGATAGGGTTGGGTACCTTATTCTGGGGACACTATGAGACGCGGCCCACTTTATAGATGGTATAGACGATGTGATCCTAAATCGTCCATGTAGAGACATGCGAGTGGGGGCGTCCTATGCAATGAGTTTGCATAAGACCAGGACCAAGAAATAAGTCACCCTCGCTTTATAACACCGTTTACTGACGAGACTGACTATTTCATATGATGACCTAGGTAACTCGATCTTAATCCTGAGCTAACTATGAACTCCTGTTTATTCGGGCTTATCCTTAGATCTGCAAGGGTGAGAGTGGCTCAGTATCGCCGACTCAATAAGCCTCCCATTTCAGGGATAGGAACGGGTAGATAGCTGGGGACATAGTCGTGCGAGAAGGAATTCACTCCTACCCAAAATAGGGATAGTAGAGAGGTTGTTCCCTTAAGTGCTGACTCCGGGGCTTGAACAAAGGGATCCCACCCTCTCATTTGACCTGAGAGGGACTCGGTTTATTGGTTGGACCATAAACCAATTGTTCATTAGAGGATCAGTGGGACTTAAGGAACTAGAAGTACTATAGGGGTAAAATGGGCTTTTGACCTAGCTATAGCTACGAACGACCTGTGAAGGATCGACTTACTAATCATGGTTAAATCAAGTGGACGGAAATATATCTATAGTGAGGGGAGTGCAACTATCGGGCTATAGTGGAGTGTCCCGGTAGTTAACGAATGTTGGCTAGCTTGGATAATGAGATTAGTCGGTTAGCCTCAAATCGTTGGAGCCCATGATCTATAGGTCCATTAGGTCCCCCTACTAGCTCATATTGGAATTAAGCCTAGAACAAAAGATAGGAAGCTTTGAATCGTTCAAAATCGGGAAAAAGGGTATTATCGTAAATTGTGTTTGACACAATAATTTAATTATGAATTAAATTAGAAAATGAGAGATGGAGTATTTAAAAGTGTTTTGAATACCATATATATGTATTAGGAATCATATATGATTAATTGCACAAGATTAGTATGATTAATTGGATTAATCATAAGAAATCATTTTGAAATGCCTCAAAATCAATTACCTAATGTTAAATTCAATTTGGAATTGAAATGAACATTAAATTGCAAGCTTGAAATTAGATTTCAATTTGTATTTGGTGGATTTAGTTGGAAATCCACTTATGCATGAACATTCACAGTGGAAAGACAACTCACTCATGCATTGTTGCATGTCTTGTGAGATGTACACCTAGAATGCACTTGAACTTGCAAATACACCATGTGTCTTGTGTCTTGAGGCTTGGCTTTGCATGGAGAATGTCTTTAAAAGGAGCTTGAATCAAATTCAAAGTGATGAGAGCCATTTTTCCTTAATGTTTTGCTGCTGGAATTTGGACTCAAAGTTCTCTCATCTCTCATTCTTCTCCATTGCTTGATGCTTCAAGCATTCCCTTCCCATTCCCTATCTTATATAGACTCCCACAAGTCGTTCTTGGCCCGGAGTATAGTAGGGAAGACTCTAGAGGTTGTCCAAGGAGCATAGGAGAGGCAAACACCACAAGGAGTTCAACATAAGTGAGCTACAAAGGTTGGTGTTTTCTAAACTCTCTATTCTGTCTTTTCTAGAACATGCATGCTTTAGGAGTAAAATTGAATGTCTTAAGTGCTTTCGATCTTCAATTGCTTCCGCATGTGTAATATGTACACCTTCAGAATCGGGGCCGGCGTCGAGACGCCGACATGAAATTGGACCGGAGTATGAAGTTTGCAGTGTCGAGACGCTCGCCGCCGTATTTTCTATAAATATGTAGCCTCGGTTTAGTCCGCCGTTTGGTTAGAATTTTGGTCTTTTGGCGATTTCCTTTGTTCCTTTTACTTTCCAACATTGTTGTAGACCTTTCTAGGCCATATTTTATGGATTCTTTCATGTTTGTTGTTGTTTTTACTTCATCTATGCATAGCTAATCGTATTTAGATCGTTGGATTGGGTTTATGTTTTGATCTCTAATAAGATTGGTTGAGTTTTCTAGTTTATCTTGCTGTTGTTGTTGTCTATTTAATTGAGTTTTGCATGTTATCCCGTTTAAACCAATACATGAGGCTAGTCTATTAGGATTGACTCCCTATGCGATTACCGCTTGTGTATTCTATCAGTTATTTTTAGATAGCCACTAGGTTGAGGCAAGCCACTCTCTACGCGAGACGACCCTTGATAGGCCTAGGATGCATGTCAAAGGTTGTAGGAATTATATTTGAATTGCATTTGAATTTAGTTTATACAATTCTGGACCCACGATTGTTCGCTGTTTGTTTACGATTATCCGCAAGCGCACGGGTCGTCACAAGTAATTTAAAACGGTAGGTAATACCGAGTATCGAATCCACAGGGAGGCTAAGCGAAATTCAAGCAAGCGAAAGATCCTTGAACACTAAAAATACTAAGGCGAAATAATATTCAGGAACCAGATCATGCAATCAAAGAAAATTAAAAAAATCAAAACAATTAAGGAGAAAATTTGATCAATCGAATAAAATACGGAGAAAGAGTTTTCTAATGGGAAGAGGGGTCTTGAAAATCAATTATTAGCTAAACAATTGCTACAATCGTCCCATCTCATCGCCCAACTAATTATACTCCTAGAATCTCCGTTAATTACATAGGTTCTCCTGTCGGTCTCCCCTAATTGTAATTAATTCATTTTAACAACCTAAGTGTCCTTAGCGCCATTAAAAATCATTAATTATTACGCTCTGATTCATTTTAGGAATCTAAGTTTAATCAACTAATCCCGTTGTCACGACGGGCAATTAAACTAGTTGCATGAATTATGATCTATCCTAACTTCTCTCCGTCGAGTCTCCATTAAGAATCAGATCAGTACACAATTGGCCAGATTGCATAAAGCATTAAGCACATCCATACAAATAATTAGGATAAAAGGGGCAAGAGATAGGCAATTATAACAACATTTAAACTATAATTTCATTTCAAGACCCCAAATTGGGGTTTAGCTATACATAGCTAAAATATTCACAATAATTACAATAGAAAGCATAATTAAGAGCACAATAAAAGGGAAGGAATTGACCGTCGAAGACCCCGTCGCTGATGCTTGGAGTCCCTCCAAACAGTCCTTGAGCCTCCTAGAATGCTCCCCAAAATTCCCCCAAAATTTTCCCACTAAAGAAAGCTCTCAAAAAGGCTAGAAAGTCTTGAGAGAGGCTCCAAAGGAGCCAAGAAAGAAAGGAAGGAATGGAATGAATAGTGATTGATGATAAAAAATGGATCCAAGGGGCGTTATTTATATGCTCGAAAATGGGGTAGCGTCGCGACGCTATTGGCACGGCGTCGCGACGCTGTGACGTCATCGACTTTGCGGCCAAGAAATGGACAGCGTCTCGACGCTAGGCGAATTCCAGAACTTTTAGCTACTGATTTTGGGCTTGAATCTGGGCCTCCCTCCATTTCTTTTGGGCCTCATCTTCATGGTTGACCTTCATGGCTTCCCCTTTGACCCAAGTATGGAAATTGGGCTTAAATGTCTTCTTTTTGGGCACTTTTTCCACTAATTTTCATAGTTTCCTCCTAAAGACCAAATAACAAAATATATCAAATATTTTCAATAAAAACACAATTAAAGATCTAAAAAGCCTAATAAATTGGGACTAAAATAGCGACATTTCTGCTCGCTATCAACGATCCCAAAGCGGCTAGTTTAACTAGTTGATTGTGAAATTGCTTAATCTAAAATTAGTTACATATAATTAGTAACTGTTATGGAGGTCTCCGATGGTTGCTATTTTATGAATAAGGGGTGGCGAGCGATAAAGTTAATATTAATTAATCTTGTTAATTGCAGAATTCATGGTTAGCAAGTTAATTAGCGCAGGTTAGTGTAGGGGGGTGCTCCGAGTAAATCAGAAGCCGACCAGACTAATGAAATCAACATTGAACGATTATTATAGAAAACTAGGAAGCCAACGAACTAGAATCAAGCATAAGAAATCCCAATCCAACGATCCCTTTTTATGTTGTTGATCCCCGTCTTATTTCTATTTTCCATGCTTAGTTTTCTGTCTTTTAAAATTCAGCATTTAATTATTTAATAATTTTTTCTTGTCCTTCATTCTAAAAATCCCCCTGTTTTCGTAAGCACGAAATTCTACAACTGTTAGGTCCCATTCTAAAAATCTCAATCCAACGATATAGATGCGTTTAGCTACTCATAAACAAAGTAAAAACATAAACTAATACAAAATATTGCATTAATAATGACCAAACAAGGTCTACAAAGTTGCTGGAAAGTAAAAGAGGCGAAAGAAATTGGAAAGGGACCAAATTTCTAACCTAACGACGGACTAAACCGAGACCTATTATTCATAGAAAACATCGTGGCATCGAGACACCAAGGGCAACGTTGAGAAGCCACAAACTTTATACACCACTTCGTATTCGCGTCGGCGTCGAGACGCTAGGGGCAGCGTCGAGACGCCATCCCTGATCCATGCATACTGTTTTCCTTCTCAGCATTGTCTTGCTTCATCTCGGTACGGGGCTCCAATCTTCGACTCTTGGTGTCATTCTTCAGGTCCGCTTTAATACATTTGGGTCTTTTCACCTCCTCGTTGTCCAAGACACCGAGATGGCTCCAAAACTCCACAATTGGCCCGAATTAACACCAATTTAGCGTGATTGGCTCCCGACATCGCCTAAGCTCAAAGATCGTGTAAATAAGACAAGTAAAGCATAACATTACTCTAACAAGCTTAGATTAGAGGTGATAAAATTGGACTATTTAGGTCCTATCGGCCTTCAAGATAAAATATGTGATACATCCGTACTTGATGCTATGCCATCATATAGCTCCTTGTTAAGAGTGAATTATGACGTCGATGAAGATTTCTTCTTACTATTATCGCTGTACGAATCAAAATCAATGTATCGTGTAAGGATCAAAATCCTCAATGCCATACACGAGCTTATAACCCCTCGTTCTCCTAAGATACTTGAGGGTATTTTAACTGCAGTCCAGTAACTTAAATGTGGACTAAATTGGTATCTACTGACAATCCCATATTGCATACCGTATGCCAGATTTACCTCCCTGTTGTCGAGGCATATGGATTCCGTCTCAAGTCCTCAACCTCTTGAGGTATCTTAGGACACTACTCTTGTGACAAATGAATTCCATGTCGGATAGGTAACTAATGGTTCCTAGAATTAGCAATATGTTCTTGCTATTCCGTATGATTTCGATTCTAAGAACAAATGTAGTCCTGTTCCAAATCTTTTATTTGGAATTCGGTTGCTAGCTAACCTTTTAATGTCAGTATTGATAAACTATATCATTGGTCCAACCTTTGGAATCTTTTCCATGCTGCATCTAAAGGCTCATTGTATGATTGTCTGAAGGAAATGATTTCTGCTCTGTACTTAGCATTCTTATTGGATGGAAAAAAACTTCTCTAGAAACTTTTCTGCCAAGTCATTCCAGGATGTGATGGAGTTTGGTGAAAATTAATCTAACCAAGCCTCAACATCTCCCTGTAATGAGAAAGGAAAAAGTTTTAGCTTCAATGTGCCTTCTGGCACTCCTGTTACTCTAAACGAACTAAAAATTCTTAAAATTTGATTGATATGCTTATGTGGATCTTCACTCGAAAGCCCCGAAAACTGGCCCATGGTGTTGAGCATTTGAAACATCACAGGTTTCAACTCAAACTGCGGCGCTTCAATCGGTGGCTCAAGTATTTCTGGATTCAGAGTTTGGAAAACTAGTAAGACATAATCCGTTATTGCTCTATTTCGATCTTCTGCAATATAGATTGGATCTTCATTTTGTGGCACCGGTGGAACTAGTGGTGCTGGAGGTATTCTCCCACCATTCTAATCCATTCCACGATTCTGCTGGTCAACAGGAGGATCGACTCTGGGTTGGACCATTGGAAGTTTTTGTATATAAGCAGCTTCTTCAACAGGTTCCCGTGCATTCAACTCTTGTTGTTCCTTCTTCTTTCACCTTTGCTCTTTACGACGACGACGAAAGGTTCTTTCTATCTCAGGATCTAGCTCAAGGAGTCGATACCCCTTGCTCATGCACCGACTTTAACTTGGAAAAGAAACTTCAATCGAATAGCAATTTCAACAACTAAAAAATCAGGTTTCACTTGTAGTCCCCGACAACGACGCCAAAAACTTGATGCGAGTTGTGACTGAAGATGGATGTTGGAAAAGATGGTAAATAATGAATTAGAATGAATTCAGTCAACCAAGTGCAAGTATACACTATCGCATGTAGTAATAAAAACTCTGGAAGTATTCCAAAATGTATCGATCCCACAGAGACTAGGTTGGAAACACGTATTTGAAGAAGAAAGTGCTCTTAAATTGCCTTTGAAAGGTAACCAAAAGATATAGTTGATGTTTGGTTTTGTAAAAAAAATAAACAAACAAGTAAAGAAATAACAATAATAATTAAGCGAGGTGTTCAATATATCTTCAACCCTAAGGCAAATAACCCTAGTAATGGCTTATTTAACCTAAGTCTAATCATGCATTGGGTCAGGTTTAACTCTTATTTGGCTTTTCTCCCAAGAACCGTTAGAAGGCTAAGCGAGTACCGTTATGCACATTTCTGTGACTCGACTCCGACATAGATTGTTCGTGCATGCAACCTATAACCCGATAGTTGTTATAAGGCGACCTTCCCCTATAACACCGAATACACTCTCTCAAGCCCTTTCTCCTATATCACCTTTATGAGAACCGATGTTGTTTGACCCTTTCAGGTACAAACTCACATAGCATGCAAAGTCTAAGTGATCTGTTAAACTCAACAAGATTTAGAATGATAATCAATAAAGGATGACATGCAATAAATAGAACTTAGGCAAATAAGCAACATTCAAGCCATTTAAACCATAAGGGTATTCACTATATCGAACCCCTCAATGGAATTTAGCTACACATGGTTGAATATAATGCAAATGAACAACTTTGCATTGAAATATTGAATAAAGAATACAAAATAATGGAAAGAAACAAGTGTCGGAAAAATATAGTGTAGTAGCTAAAACCAGGGTTTTTTCACTTTATCCAAACCTTCTAGAGTTCTCACGACACTCTACTCTCCTTTTACAAGGTGGGAATAGGGTGAAATCTCTACAAACACTGGGTTAGAATTTAGTCTTCCAGCAAGGACCTCAGGCATCCCTACTCATGGGCGTCTACTAGGGTTTTATCACCACCCTCTTCTTCCGAGTGAGTTCTGCTTGGATTTGCCTTCGAATCGTGGCCTTTTATAGCTTGGGGAGTGGTTGAGGAGTCACGAAAATGATCACTACTACAAATTAAGGTTTTGACGACGGACTAAAAAAAATGCGCTGGTAAACGACGACGGACAAGGAAAAACGCACGAATGTGAGTGGAAACAAATTTAAAACCACCTACAACACATTTAAGGTCGGGCATTGCCGGTCATTAAAAGTGCATTCACACTTTTTTTTTTAACTCTCTCTCTTGTGGATTTCTGTTTTTTTCTCTCTCCCGATTTTTCTCTTCTCTCTACTCATTCTCTCTCATCGACTCTGCTTCTTCTACAAACCCTAATCCTTTTTCCTCGCTCAACGCCGTCGTTCAGGAGTAGCATATCTACTTGTCTCATAAGGTCGATATAACATTGTTGCTCACTCGATCGCCTGGATTTCTCTACGATACTCTGTGTTTTCTTGTGGTTTCTTTTCGCTTGTTTTCTATCTCTAGCGGTTGATTTTTTTTAATCATTTGTTGTTCGTTTGTGCATCACATTGATCTTGAACTTGTGCGTTGGATTGTGAAGTTTGAGTTCTTTGTTGTTTCGACGTAATTTTGAGGTCGTCGATGTTTTAGGTTGTAGTTTGAGAAGGCAATGTTTCTCCACCGATGGCGAAGCCAAGACAGTTTAAGCACGCGATGATCGACAGCTGGCGCGATTGTTGGTTGTGTATCTCGAATGGTCACGTCTCCTCTCGACCCGATTAAGATCAGGTTTCAGGTCCATGTTGATTCCATTTGCTGGAACTATTTGATTTTTAGGAAAAGTAGAAGAATATAATGTTCTAAGGCACGAATTTAGGTTTTATGTTATAGGCCGTAAGAACAAAAACAAAGTTCAAATTTTCTCCTCCTGTGAGGAAAGAAATAGAGATGCTGGATGAATTTATAGTTGTTTTATGATTTTAGTTGGGAGTTTCAATTTGTTATTGGTCTTTGAAGATGTATGCAAAATGTTTTCTTTCTTCGACGTTGTGCATTTCATTTCTATTCAGCATCTTTCTATGACATTCTCTTGCAGATCCGGAAAGAGGCGTGGATCTGAAGATTTTAATTGTTCAAATTGAATTCTTTACGAATGGAGATAGTTTAGGGTTTTGGTGGAGCCAACAACTTCATGGGTTTTGGTGGTTCAAAGAAGTTGTCTTTTTGGGGGGTTGTGGTCTTAACATTCTTCTTCGTCTCCTCTCTCTCTCTATGTCTCTCTCTCTTTTTGATTCATTTATTTCACCATGTAGCTGAAGCGATTGAAATTGAGAAAAAACAACTGGAGTTCTGAGTCATCGATTTGATGATAGTCTGTTCCTTGGCTTGTGCTAATACTCTGTCGCTTGGCTTGAGATACTTGGTCTTTTCCATCTTTGTTATATTGGATATCTTATAGTCATGATTTGATATATTTTTTGTGCCTTCCATTTCCAGTTTACCTATAGATGAATATCAGACTTCCAATTCTTTTATGTCTCTCCTGTTCATCTTGGAGCAGAGTAGAAAATGTGGACAAACGAAAATTATGAGAAGAAATGTAACAAACAACTTTGTCACAGCGATGTTTATGTCATTGTTTCGGTTGTAAGGTGAGGGATGTTTATAGTTTTGCATGTTAAGTTCAAAATTCATTGAGTTAATATTGAACCTAACTAAAATTTGTTTTTCTTAGTTTCTTCAAGTTTGATGTACAAGCAAGATTATGCCGACAAGAATGAAATATTGTATTCAAGCTTACCTAAGTAAAGTGAAATGATGAACTAAATGGTTAGATAAAATATAAATAACTGACAATTGAAATCTTGAAATTTTTGCTCTGTATGTGTATAAGAAAAATTCTATTCTGACACGTGAAGAAGTTCAAATCCTTCTTTCTTATTGAATAAATGTCAGTTTTAGTTTATATTTGTAATTCACTTGCATATTTCTGGTTCTAGGTGTTGCTTCAGTTGAATTTATTGGTCCAAGAGAGCCTGTGGCAGTTAGGTGTTGCTATTCCTACAATCAAGCATTTGACTGAGAAGGGAGCTAAAGTGCTTCTGTCCAGTCATTTGGTAAGTGTGCTTTTGGGACTTCTTTGTTTGGCTTTTGTTTTGTTGTGTATGGATGTTGATTGATGAATCTGGAAGATGGTAGCTATTAAGCATTTGAAGTTGAGCTTCTATCTTCTATTGTTACCTTTTTTCAAGCAAATTGGAATTACAGCTTCAGATGTTGGATTCAAGGTTTCCAGTCGGAAGGTTTTTTTTTTTCTGCATCTTGTGTGATCTCCAATAAGTTTAGTTCTTGTTTTAGTACTTATTAAACATTCAATCGTGAATCAAAGAGTTTCATAGTTATCATTTGTGTAAATGCCTTATGTTTTTGGTTTGATGGTAGGTTTTGCAAGAAGTATTAAAATGCTATGGAATACCTAAAAATTTGTTTGGTATAGCTTCTTTCAGGACTACATGATCTCATACATTAACTGTGCCTTTCTTCTATGTTTTTTCTTTTCCTTGCCTCTACATCTTTTAAGTTCACAGAAATTGAAAACTGTCTTGAAATAGGTATGAGTTGTTTGTTGGTCAATCTCCATTTTACACCAACTCTGTATATGCGGTGGTTCGGCACATTGAAAAAGCTATTTTATGTCACAACTTAATACTTATTCATGTTTTCTGCAACCCCCCCCCCCGTCATGGTTTTGAAGGATTCATTTCTATCAAAGTCAATTTGTCCATGTTTGAGTCTTCTTTGTCTTCCTTTACCTGGTTGTCGTTTGGTGGGTTCAAATAGTGGAGGAGAAGGGTTGTTTTTATTTCATTGTTAGGAGCTAAACTTATATTTGAAAGGAGTAGTGGTCTTTCTTCCTCGGCTTCCTCACTCTCGTTCTTTTGTAACTTCCACAAATTTCAAGTGCCTTAATTTTGTGAAGACTATTTTGCTTTCGAGTTTTGCTTTTCATTTGCTTTCTCAGCTTTTGCATTTCTTTTAGTTTTCTACTTAATATATATGATTGTATCTCTTTGGTTGAATTAGTGTTTAATGCTCCAATTTTAGTCTACTTAGTGGAAATGAACAATGTGCTTCTTCGTCGAGTTTACTGAGTAAGCAATGTTTGATGGTTCTTGAATTTGTGTTCTGCTGCATTGGTTTTATAACTTAATGATCAAGTTTGTTTCTCTCTTTTCAAAGAATTGGGGTTTAGCGATTTGAGTGTTGTGCTACATTACAGATTCAATCAGATTGTTTATCGTTCATTATCTTCTATCTCTCTGCTGTCATTTTTTCAATGTTTCTTGGTGAGATTATATGCCTTTTTGTAGTGTTAAAAGGCCTACTATTCCATGCTGTTGTTCATTTCTTGTTTCTATGACCTTGGGTTAAGGAACAAAATGCATGGTTTAGTCAATTTTCTGTTGCATCTGTGTTTTACATGATATGATCTTAGTTTAAATTTATACAGAGTAAGCGGTTGAATGACAAGTAAGCACGTTTGCCTTCTCAATGGCACTGGTGGTACACTATAGTTTCTGTTATTTGTTTTAAGTGAATATAATCAACGTTACATACACTCAAAGGCTATAGTTTCTGTGATTTGTTTTGTTATTTCAAAGTGTAATGGCGGTAAAGGATTAAGAGAAAACGAACAAAGTATGATTGAATTGGGATAATTGATGTCGTATTTTTATGTTAATATGCTTTTTGTTATGAATCTTTGTTGTTCAAATACTTTGCTGGAAATTGTGGAAATCATGCTACTTGTGTTTGTGGCTTATGTTTGTTTGTTGCAAGCTAGCTATCAATGCCTAAATTTCTTTTTATGTTAATATGCATTGTGTTTTAAACTACAGTTTGGAGGAGTAGTTATTAATGGATCTTTGGTTGTTGCAAAATCTTTGTTCCTCGAAGTTAAGAGAAAACTGCATAAATAACCATTGAACTAATTCATTTTCTAGCTTGTTCATCATGGTTCATTTGTTAATTTCCTTGTTCTCAATCCCCATTTTCCTTCACTTTACATTATTCTATTTCTTTTTTCAGGTTGTAGAAGCTGAAAAGGTATTCACTGAACTTCTCCCTTTAATTTCCATTTCTCCTTGTAGCACATGGGAACTTCTTTTAAGTGTAAGATTCCTTGTTTCGGTTGTAAGGCGATGGATATTTATAGTTTTTCCGTCATTAAAAGTTTGTCACTTATTAGATTTTCATGTTAAAACTATCTGACATAGTTTTAGGATATTTGGGGTCTTGTTGTGAACCTGAAGTGTTGTGAGGTTGTAGTTGGGTGATTTTTTTTCATATAGAAGTGTGTTTCTCTTGTTTAACAGGTTTAAAATTTTTTGGGTTAGTCATATGTATGTCGTTATGTTGTCGAAATTTCTAGAGCAACCGGTTAGAATTATGATAGATGCTTTAGTAATGTCTCTAGATTAAGTATAGAAACCTAGAGCATTACAAGTTCTCTGAAGGGATTAAACTTGATATCTTGAAGTTTGTAAGCTTTTGGAATTTTCTAACAATTTTTTCCGATACTCATCGAGATTGTTTTTTTTTTTTGTGTATTTTATTGTAAACTAAATTTGTTTTTCTTAGGTTCTTCGAGTTGTTGGACATATGTTTGTTATGTGAGTTCTTGTTTTGGCGTTGTATCGAACCTAATTACAATTTGTTTTTCTTAGGTTCCTCAAGTTTGATGTGTATGTACGAGAATTTTTGTTTTTTGGTGTAGGTGTAGACTTTTAATCATAGGTGTTTAGTAATTTTGAGGCTTTTAAGTGTAAGTGTTTGTAATTTTATTCATATATCAAACTTATATGAATAAAAATTGTATGAACAAATTTGGTTCACTGGCTTATTGGAATGAAATTTGACAAATATTTGATTTCTATACAATTTTGCACATTTAAGATTAAGATTACTTTCTTTAGAGGTTGACTAATGAAGAAAATATTGTTGGTATGCCATCGGGCAACCAACAAATTTTTTTATTAAATTATGAACAAAATGATGACGGGCAATGCTCGTCATTAAAAAAGATATTTAATGACGGACTTTTAATGATGGACACCTTTAATGACGGACATTTGGTTGGAAAATACCCTTTCGATGACGGACACCTTTTAATGACGGGCATTGCCAGTCATTAAAAACGTCCGTCATTGTAACTTTTAAGGACGGGCGGCTTTTAATGACGGGCATTAAAAGCCGCCCGTCCTTAAAAGTTACAACGACATTCGTATAGACGACATACACCACCTGTCATGAAAGGTCTTTAATGACGGGCATTGCCCGTCATTAAAAGTGTTTTTTTGTAGTAGTGGATGCTAGCAGGTGGCCTAGTATGTTTTCTGCAAAACACCAAAACCAAAACCAAGTCAAATTCGCACCAAAATGAGTTCTTTTAAGCACAAATATGCATAATTTGACATACATGACTCTCAACATCCTAACTTATCAACTTTAGCACTTTTTAAGCTCAGGAATAGTGTTTTTGATATAAAACATACAAGTTTGACAAGGAAATGAGCTAAATATAAGGGCAAAGTAGGTATAATTTTTACCCTTATCATTGATGTATTTGTAGCTTCACCAGAGAGTTCATTTAACACCATTTTACCTTGTAGCTTATGTTCTCTAACGTGGTCTTCTTCCAAGAAAGAAGCATTTGTCGATACAAATACTTTATTTTCTTCTGGATCGAAGAATTATCCACCTCATGATTCTTTTGGTTAGCCTACAAATAGGCATAGTTTTGAACGTGAATCCAATTTCTTTGGGTTTGCCACTAGCAAATGTGCAGGGCAACCCAAAATTGTAAAATGACGTAAAAGCAAGTCTCCAGAACTCAAAAGGTGTTTCAGAAACACTCTTTGAGGGAACGACATTCAAAATATATACTGCATTCTCTACTGCATATCCCCAAAAAGAATTAGGCAATTGAGCATAGCTCATCATAAATTGAACCATGTCTAACAAGGTTATGTTTCTCCTTTCTAATACACCATTCTTCTGAGGTGTACCAGGTGTTGAGAGTTCGGATGTCCTTCCATGTTTCATCAAACAGTTTTGGAATACTATGTCCATATACTATCAAAGTGTTTTAATGGTCTTACCTAACAAATTCTCAACTTCAGCCTTATACTCCTTGAACTTTTCAAGGGCTTCAGACTTATGACTCATTAGGTATAAATAAACATAACTTGAATAATCATCTATGAAAGAGATGAAATATTCATACTCTCCTCAATCCCTAACATTTATTGGACCACAAAGATCCGTATGTACGAGCTCTAAGGGCTCTTTGGCACGATAACATTTTCCAGTAAAATGTTTTTTTGTCATTTTACCTTCAAGACATTACTCACATGGAGGTAAACCATCTTCTAACTCGCTTAGAAGTTCGTTCTTAACTAATCTCCCAATCCTATTGAGATTATTGTGGCCAAGTCTCAAGAGCCAAACATAGGTACTTTGAGAAACCTTTTCCCTCTTTGGTTGAATCTCAGCTGTTTTATACATCTCATTGTTCAAAATAGCCTTAGACTCTATTGGTCTTAAAACATATAAGTTGTTATCCATTTTTGCAGAACAAATATTAACACCCCTTTTAGTAATGAAAGCTTCATTTACAGAAAAGGACACTGAATATCCTTGTTCAAGCAAACAAGAAATAGAAATAAAATTTCTTTTTATCTTGGGAACAATACATATATTATCTAATTACATATAACGTTCCTTGGAGAATAACATCTTAATATCCCTCACTGCTTTAGCTGAAATGAACTCCCTAGTCCAAACTCTGAGAGTCATTTTCCCAGCATCTAATTGTTGTCAGGAGCTCATTCCCTCGAAGGTAGAGCATACGTGATCAGTGGCACCTGAATCAAGGATCTAGGCTGAATCATCATTTTCCACTATACACGTTTCAATGACCAATATTTGCTAAACAGTTTATGTCATATTCATCATGAACAATTCCTGACGAAGTAGACATGTGGGCCCGAGTACATTCCTCAATTAAGACCAATTCCATATTATTTACCACGAGACTAGTGTATAAGTTCGTTTCAATTGTTGTATTAGATATACCGCTTTTATTACAATTGGCATCTTTAATGGCATTCACAGAACGATTCATGCTGGAAAACAAACAAATTAATTTAATTACTTTTGTTGCATTAACCCATTACACAAAAATTATTATTAATCCAATCAATTTAGCAAAAGTAATGATGGACCCATAGAAAAATCATTTATTTTGCAACGATACTTCAGAGGTTTACAACAACGATTATCGTAGGGCAGTCAGTTACTCCTTCCCTGAATTCAGACAATCTCAGTAGATCCCTATTACTAGAATAACTCATATTCCAATAGTTCTTAGCTACCGTTTTTCGGTCAGGAAACTATTACCGCCTTAACAATTTCCGGTAAGTGTAACCCTCCATTTTCATATCTCAAAGGTGGACCTTAATAATGCTACTGTACGGAAAGTCGAAGTTGGAAATGGACCTAAGAAATCCTATCCATTTCTGGAGTTTGCGTTGTTTTGACTCCCATGATCAAGCTCTCCGTTGGGTAATCACTCCCACGACGACTTGCAGGCAGATCATGAGAATCTCACGGTGCAACCAAATGGAGGAGACTGTAGGATACATTGACACGTGTCCTGCTCCCACTTACTATAAAATACTCCCTCATTCACCTTGCTATTGATCCATGCAAACACCATCCGTAGGGGGTCACTCCCTGGGTGACTCGAGGCCAAGCATGGGCCTCACGTTGTGAAATCTCGAGGACGTGAGAGAAAAACATGATTTATAAAATCTTGTTTTGTCATATTACCTCCCACTGAGTATTTTTAGAATTAAGGGTCTATTACTTAGGTAAATTTTTGCTAAGTGAATCTATCTAAGTCTATGCCTTTATATAACTCTTATATATAGGTCTTTTACTCTAATGTCTATGTGAATTAAACTCTTTTAATTACCTAGTGACATTGCATGCTAACATTAGAATTTGATTAGTTCAACTCAAATTCTGAGTCTGTTCCGAGGTAGGAGGTGTTCCGTAAACCGTCAACTTAAGTACCCCCAGCCTAAACAGAACTTCACCGAGAGAGTTCCCTTATAACCATAGTAATGTTTTTCCTACTTAACTCATTAAAACTATTTTAATTCTAAGTAAGAAAATAATTCTAATCCAATAAGAATTAAAGTGACCTTAGGTCTAATTAATTATAAACATTTTAAAATTAATTCAATTTGACCTAAGATCCTATGTTTGCATGCAACTCTTTGATATAGGTTGACGGTTTCTAATCAATTTTATAACTATTCCAAGTTTTAATGATTAGCCCTATAACATGCTCCTATGGTGTTTCCTAATAACAATCTAATTCCAGTTATTTTTAAACACCATCTGTTCACGACGTCCATAAAATTAATTAATATAACGATTATATTAATCTAAAGTGGTGTCATGCTTCATGCAAATTCAATTTCCCTTTAATAAATATCGTTTATACTAATTAAACATCCACCAAATTAAATTACATGATCGTTGACATTCATTTAATATAACTCTTATATTAATCTATATTAATGCCATGCTCTGTAACGACCCAGCTTTTCATGACTAGATCCTAGGGCCATTACCACATACATATCATTCTACTTCTAAGAACAGCGAGGAAATGACATTTAAAGTAAAACATACTTAGAATTTTTTTGCGAATCTTTTCAGCCTGGGATCCCAGTTAAAACAGAACAAAAGAATCTTTAGCTACTCAAGCAAAACTTTAAGCGGAATAACAGTCGCAATACAAGATCAAAAGAAGAGTTTCGAAAAACATAAAATGCGGAAGACTATCCTAAGGAAATCCATGGCTCGCCCAGCAGCACTTCGTCACGCGTTCTGTAAACCTTTACCTCTACCTGTAGTTAAATGTTAGGGAAAAGAATGAGTATTTAAGAAAATACTCAGTAAGTAGCAATACTGCTAGACACTTGCATCTACCAAGGTTTTCAACATTTTATTCGAGCTAAGGGCCTAAGGGTTAGGTCATCTCATTTTCATTCATTTCATTTCATTTTATTTCATTTATTTGAAGTTCGGGCCTCGTGATCAATTAACTCACCTATATATAAGTTTGCCAACTCACTGGTAGTGCACAGGTGGGTGTTTTGGGAGGTCTCTACTCCTACTGATGGTAGAAGGCACCCAGTCAGTGGAGCTGAGTCTCATCCCTCAAGGCACTAATGGGCGCGTAGCGCTCTAAACTACCATTTCACTGGTGGGGCGTTCATGGGTTTAAGTCAGAAATTAACTTCCACAGTTAGTAAATGACACCTAGTCTGCGAAGCCAAGTCCCGCCCATTCAGCCCCTCATTTCAGTCCAGTACATCTCAGTCCTAGGTGTTTAATTGACACGACCCTCTTCTAAGGCAACTAGCCTATTCTTTTCCCTTTCTTAATCCTTTCCCCTATAGGACCCCTTAGCACTTACTAATCTTTAACTGTAACCCAGTTAACCAAATTATTTTCTTTTACGGAGAATACTGACAGGCTAAACCGATGTGCACCATTCCAACTCAGTCAATCTCAAGAACAAGAACGAAGGCGACAACAACACCCCTAAACAGAGATAAAACACAACTCCCCGTTGTCCACAAACAATACCAATCAACTTATAATGTAACAGTCAAGCACTTTCATCTATCACATAGCAAAGTACACAACAACCAGAATCCTGAAGACAACCGTATTCATAACATCTCAATCTCAATCCAAATATATAATACCAACTCATGCTAGGAGCAAACAGTCGTTTCCATGCTTAAACATTTCTTTCTAATGCAGTAAGTTACTTACATATTCAGCTACCATACAATGTATCTAAAACATGGAATTAGAATCCGACTAGCTACTTATATTCCAAGGGCAACTTAAGGATTAAATCCAACTCATGCTATTATAAACCATTCTCAACTAAAATGGGTTTAAAGCATAAAATTCATTCCAAATGGCTACTTACCTTAGCGAGGAGATAGTTGATTAACCTTCAAGAAATTCCTTAACTCCAAGGTTCTTAAGCAAGCTACAACAAGGAAAGAAACTCTCAATTGAATAGGGACTCTAAACCAAGCATTCAACTAAGAACCCAATAAATTTGGGGGTAATTTAACGCCCAAAACTCACCCAAAACAAAAACACAGCTTGCTGTCCAGCAGTTCCAAAATCGCTCAACTTCAACGATTCGACCTCGAAACGCTACGGGCACCTTGAAATTGGAAGCTAAAATCAATGGGTATCCATGATTAAACATTAAATTGACCAAAACCCTTAAATCTCAACTTACAAAATTCCTTACTCACTAGCTGAAGGCGTTGCACATTCAAGACACGAGAGTTTGATTCCTTGAGGCAGAGGCGGCGGCGATCAGTTCCGAGCGACAAAACGATCAGATCTGAACAGTGGCAGCGAACAGATTCGTGCGGCGGCGGCATAGATCTGTTACAGAAGAGAGAGAATGAGATTGAGGGAGAAATAAACGAGAGAGAGAGAGGGAGAAAGAGAGAGAGAGCTCACGGAGGGGCGGCGCGGCGTGCGGCCGCCGGAGATCAACGGACGGGCGACGGACCTGCAACCGAAACGAGAGAGAGGGACGGAACACAGTGAGACCGAGAGAGAGGGCCACACAAGAATGAGAGAGAGAAAGCACTTACTGACGGCGGCGCGACGGCGAATGGCGGCGGCGCGACAGCGAGCGGCGAGCGAAAGGCGGAGGCGGCAGTGGCGTGCGGCGGAGGGAGAAAGAACCGAGAGGGAGCGAGAGAGACGAGGGGCTGCGAGAGGGAGAGAGAGAGCGTGAGGGAGAGATTCAGATTTTTTTTTTTTTTTTTTTAAAACCGGTCAGTTGACCGAATTTGGGGGGAAGTTTCCCCCCATTTTCCTTTTTCCCCTTTTGACCGGGCCATTGCCCACCCCCTCATTTTCTCTCTTTTTTTTTTTTTTTTTTTTTTTTTTAAAGAAAAAACAAACCGACTGCTACATGCTCAATGTGATATGACAGCCCGAGCCAATTGGATCTAAGAACTCTTATGGATATGAAAATCCCTAAATCTCAAATGCTAAAACCCCCAAATCAAGATGATTTCATCCCAAGGAAAAAGATAGAACAGATTTACCTTGACGATCAAGATCAAGAGTAGAGAAAACTCGTTTCGAAACTCGAGATTCGAATCACTCCACAAGTAGTTTGATCAACGCTACTTGAATGATCCTAGCATGCAAATCTAAACACAATATATGCAAAGTTGCTCATTGCCATTAGGCTCAAAAGACTTGACTTTCATTGAAATTCCATCAAAACCAATCTTCCCTCAAAGCAACAACATAGATGGCTATTTATAGCCTTCAAACACAACCTATGGTCGTATGAAGGGTTGTAACCTTCATGTCCATCAATGCTATAATGACCACTAACTAAATAATAAGTTAAAAAATTAAAAACACAACTTTAAAACTAAAAATTACAATAAAAATGCCTTAAATCCGAGATTCATCTTCCAATCAGCAAACTCTAAAGTTTGTAACCATTTTGGGTTCTTGTAGCTTGATTAAGACACCTCTGTTCATATCACAATGCTTTTCCATTTTCATTTTATTAATATAACTCTTATAAAATAATCATGAAAATCATGCATTGAATTTATTATTTCCATCAATAATATAACCAATTACATTATTGCTCATGAAAACAATTCTAAGCATACATGGTACATTAATTAAATATAACTCTTATATTTTTCTAAATTAATGTCATGCATCATGCTTCTCCAATTTCATATATTTAATATAACATTTATTCTAAATAACTCATGAAATTTATAATCATACACAAACACCATACTAGAGTTTTAGTTCAAGTGGGAGTTTGTTGGGTTTTATGCCCTAAAACTCGTAGATAGTGAATATAAAGAAATTGTATACTTGTTTCAATAAAGTGTTATTGAGTTTCTACAATAAAGTGTTCTTGTTAAGTTTGTATGTAACTTGAACTAGTATGTGGGGACATACGGGGATCGATGTTCAAATAACAACCTTAAAGGTCTATAGTAGAGGGATAAGGCTGGGTACCTTATCTTGGTACCACTATGCGATACGACACGCTTTGTATTTGATACAGACTTATTGATCCGAAGCGGCTATGTAGTAGACATGCGAGCGGGGGTATCCTACGCAATGAGTTTGCATAAGACCGAACCATGAAATAGTCAACCACTAGTTGTAACACCGTTAACTAGTTAGGTTACTGTTTCAATAGGATGACCTATGTAACTCAATCTTAATCCTGAGTGTGTCATGAATTCCTTCTCATGAAGGATTGTCCTTTGATTAGCATGGGTGAGAGTGGCCTATACACCGACTCAATATGTCTTCCTTTTTGGGGACAATAACGAGTGGGAGGCTGGGGACATGACAACAAAAGAAGGAATTCACTCCTTCCCACTTCTAGGAGAAGTAGATGAGTGTTCCCTTAAGTAGTGATTCCGGGACTTGAACAAAGGGATCTCCCCCTCTCACTTGCCCGAGAGGGACTTTTTGTTAAATGGTTGGATCATAAACAGGCTGTTCATTAGAGGAGCGTTTGTAATTAATGAGACAGATGTAACACAGGGGTAAAACGGTAATTTGACTCAATTGGTGTTACGTACACTCGTGAAGGATTGACTTATCGATATAGGTCTATATCCATGGACACAAAAATGTTCTAAAGTGAGAAGAGTTCAGTTGTTGGTCTTTAGTGGAATGTCCCACAGTTAATGAATATTGGTTAACCTGATTAATGAGTTTAGTCAGTTAACTTCATATCATTGGAGCTTCTGATCTGTAGGTCCATTGGGTCCCCCTGCTAGCTTGTAAACAGTAATTAGGAAGAATTTATCTTCAAAAATATTTGAATTCTTCAAATTCATTATGGGAATCAAATTAGTAGTATGAGATACAATTAATTTAATGTATGGTGATACATTATAATATGAAGTTTAATTTGTGATTAAACTTTATTAAATGAGAGAATTATATATTTGAAGGAGTTCAAATGTATGACTAATTAAGTTTATGATATTTAATTACTAAATTAATTAATTAATTAAGAATTAAATAATAATTCAATTTAGTCTAATTAAATATGATTTAATTAAACTATAAATTATGAGAGAAATAAATATTTGAAGAAGTTCAAATATTAATATGAATTTGATTCATATTAAATTTATAGGATATAAGAGAATTTGAAGGAGTTCAAATTTTAATATGAATTTGATTCATATTATAGAATTAGTTAAGAGAATTTGAAGGAGTTCAAATTTTAATATGAATTTGATTCATATTATAGAATTATTTAATTGAATGCCTGAAAATTAAATATATGATATTTAATTGGGTAGTTAATTAATTAATTAATAGAAGACCATAAATTAAATATATAATATTTAATTGGGTAATTGATTATAATTAATTAGGTAATTGATCAATTATGGAAATAATTAATCACTTATGGAAGTAATTAATCAATTATGGAAATGATTAATCAATTATGGAAATGATTAATCATTAATGGAAACGATTAATCAATTATGAAAATGATTAATCATTTATGGAAATAATTGATTATTTCTGAATATTTTATTCATGATCTTTTTTTCCTATAAATAGAACACTAAACCTAGGGTTTAGGTGACACAAAAACAAGGCCACAAGAATGCACTCTTGCATTCTCTCTAGCCTCCCTAGCCACTCTCTCATAATCTCACAACCAAGAACACAAAGACGAAGCTTTGAAAAAGAGACAAGTATAAGAAGATTGGAGAATCTAGTCCATGAAAATCGTGGCGTGGCCCCGGCAAACGACGATGACATGGTTGTAGTGAATTATTCTCCACCGAGATTTAGCCCTGATGTCCATAACTAGCACGAAGAGTAAAAATTAAAAAACCAAAATCCAACTACTAAATATATATATATATATATATATAATACAGATAATTATTGTGTAATATTGTTTATGTGATATGAAATTGTATCTTACTATATTGTTTGAATATATATAATTGTCATTATTTGAATGATAAATTCTTGAAATATTAAAAAAATTTAAGTACTTCTATATAATCAGTACTGGTGTCTATATGTGTATATATACATGGAGATGGCAATTATGAAACATAATATACAGTGTCGTTTAAGTAGGTTGTATTTCCCAGTATTGAAATACAAATCAGTTGAATTAGGTGGTTGTGATAAAAAAAAAAATTTAAAAAGAAAAAACCGAATACATCTATAGATAACAAATATCATAATTTACCTTTTGTTTAAAGGAAAATAAAATACTTGAAATTACGACAAATTAAAAATTTCGTAAATCAGACATAAGTACAAAGAAACAAAACTATCAACAACGAACACATTAGTTACTTCATTTTACCATGCATTGGACATATTTATTATAAATAATACTTGCCACAGTGAATGAGTGAAAAATAGTCTAATGAAAATAATTTGTAATATATATTGAACGATACATAAAAGCATGTAAAAAAATGATTTGTGATGTAATTATGATTGTAATAACGAGCTGCAGAGTCTTAAAAATTCATTAACACATCATTTAATTTTGTAAGTCACTACGATTGTAGAACATAACTCATTGAAAACTACATGCATATTGGACACAAAATTCTAATTTCTAAAAGCCTTATATAAAAGCATGTAAATAAAATAACGAAGATGTAACTGTGGTTGCAATCACAGGTTGTACCGTCATAAACCATCATTTACATGAACTTTGTAAATCACTGTGATTATTAAATACCTGTTTTTTACCCATGAAAACTTTGTTTTGTGTGTGTAAAATTAATATTGTACGAGTACAAAAATTGTTCATTTCTAAAAACCATGTGATCACCAAGCTCATCCTGTTATGAACTAAAAACTCTAAATATGTTCTACATAAAATCTATTGGATGGACTCTAAGCATTCATTGACTAATGAACACGTATGTCACATGGCAAAGATAATACGAACTTTCACCAACGAAGGACGATTTCGAAAGCTATTCACTTTAATTTACTTCCAATATCAATTCTCATAAGGGCAACTACTATTAAAAAAAATATATCGATATTCAAAAGCCATTTATAATTAGGAACTTCTTGCAACTATATACTCTTTGACACAAACTTGAATCATCACTCGTGTTCTTATATTGAATCATCCAATTCCCTACGCAAAATGTTAGACCGTTCGTATAACATGTTATAAGAACTAAAGTTCTCTTCGTAGTATATGTTTTGCATTTATAAACCAGTTGGCTACAAAATGATATTTAAACGGTTTATCTAAACAAACTTCATTCTTTTTGTTGTTGAGTATCTAATTTAAACTCAAAATATTTATGTTCAGAGTTCTTCGGTGTTAGTCCCACCATAATATTTCAATCTTGATTATATTATTATTCCACAAGCATAATTAAATAACGCATTAATATATATGGGTCATTAAAAACAAAATGGAAAGTTTATAAACATATTATATAATTATAATCGTCGCAACTTTGACACACTAGTAAAAGTCGATTAACTAAACTTATAACATACAACAATTTTGAATACCACAAATATTTCAATAAAGAAAACGAAATTACTAAACATGTGTAAAATAATTATAAGTTTATTTGATGATCACAAGGAAATTTCAAGATAAGGAGAACATTAACGGGTCTACCTTTGTAGTTTCAGAGAGATATGAATGAACTTGATAACAATTTTAAGAAATACAGAAAGTTCAACCGTATTGTTAACTATTACACGACAAATAGTATAGTCTATATATAGAATAAATGTTTTTTTATAGAATGTCAAACAATTTAAACATTACAAACTACTATATTTAGCCAGTTTTAGTTTCAGAAAGTCCTTATCAAATTCATTACATTACCAGAAAAAGTTTTATATGAAGACAAAGCCAAATGGTGAGAATAAGGCATATCCTTGAGCAATAAAAAGTGAGTTTACCCATACAAAAAAAGTCCATAAAACCTACAAAGCAAAAAACTTCATATTACATATTTTAAAAAAGATGGTTCAGAAAGCAGCATCAATTTCATGCAAATCTCTCCTTCAGTTATTCAGCTTTCTTTCCATTTTCTTGCTAGTTATTACACCAACAGGTAACAATAAAAAAAACACATAAATTCTATTGGATGATTACCTTGATTACCATAAATAATAATACATTCCTATGTCTGAATTCATCATAAACGTTTTATTGTTCTTTTCTACTTCATATTGTTTATTTTGTTTCCAAATTCAATTAATCCAACTTATGCTTGAACTTTAGGTTCTTTGGCGAGACGAAGCTTGGAAAAAGAGACAAGTATAAGAAGATTGGAGAATCTAGCCCATGAAAATCGTGGCATGGCCCCGGCAAACGACGATGACATGGTTGTAGTGGATTATTCTCCACCGAGATTTAGCCCTGATGTTCATAACTAGCACAAAGAGTAGAAATTAAAAAACAAAAATCCAACTACTAAATATATATATATATATATAATACGAATAATTATTGTATAATATTGTTTATGTGATATAAATTGTATGTTACTATATTGTTTGAATATATATAATTGTCATTATTTGAAGATAAATTCTTGAAATATTAAAAAATTTTAAGTACTTCTATATAATCAGTACTAGTGGCTATATGTGTATATATACTTGGAGATGGTAATTATGAAACATAATATACAATGTCATTTAAGTAGGTTGTATTTCCCAATATTGAAATACAAATGAGTTGAATTAGGTGGTTGTGATAAAAAAAATTTAAAAAGAAAAAACTGAATACATCAATAGACAACAATAATCATAATTTACCTTTTGTTTAAAGGAAAATAAAATATTTGAAATTAGGAGAAATTAAAAATTTTGTAAATCAGGCATAAGTACAAAGAAACAAAACTATCAACGACGAAGACATTAGTTACTTCATTTTACCATGCATTGCTCAATTCGTTGGTGTTTCGCCGTCGATTAGCGTTTTCGGTAAGCTTTCGCTCTTACCCAAGTTCAGTTGGTGTTAGAATCAAATGCCCAATGGTTTAGGTGCTGAAATTTTAATATTAGCGTTGATTTTCTGTTCTGCATCGCCGCCTAAGTGTTCGATTGAGTTCGATACACTTCAACTCGAATACCCACTGCCCAAGGATCGTTCTAGCGCGTCGTTAGAGGTTAGGATAACCCGTCTAGCGTTGAAACGGGTTCGTTTGGGTAAGTTTCCTTCCTGTCCCTTGGTTTATAGCATTCTAGTTGTCTACCCATTAGTTGTTTAAGCCTTAGTAGCATGTGTTAGTCATTACCCATGGTTTATCTAGGCTCGTAGGTGTTGCTCAACCTTCATAAGTCGTAGAAGATGCTTATTAATGAGTTGTTTTAGTTTAAATCATGTAGTTCATCACTACCATTTAGTCTCGTCGCCTATGTAGCTTTGCCCGATCCTTATAGGTTCTTTAAGCATGGTTTAAATGAGCTTTTGCTTGCTGTTTGTGGCTTAAAAAGCATGCTAGATCAAGTCTCATTAATTAGCTAGGCCTTGGTTGCATTGCCTAAGTTTTAGGAGTTCTTAGAATGTCATTCGTGTGACTTTTTACATGTTGTCCAGTGGCTAAAAAGCCTTAAATATGGTCATTCAGCGAGTACCCATCACCCGTCGTGCCTTAGACATGGTGGCCTATGATCTAAAGGTGTTGGGTTTTTAATTTGGGGGATCTTGAGTGGCTGTCCCGCAAGGAAATATGTCCTCTCTTAGTTGAATTAGGTCTTTTAAGCATGTTTAGGGTCACTTTGAGTTGGTTCTAATTCAGTAGGTTTTATTCCTGTTGTTTAGGGCTTTATTGGACTACCTTGGATTACTCGAGTTGACTTGGAAGCGTTGTAGGTAAGTAGTTTCTACTTACTAAGCTTGTTTGACTGCATGAAGCATGATCGTTTGTTTATCTACTTTTCTTATATTTGTACTGAATATGAAATTGCTATGCATGAACTGTTGAGTTGTAAACGCTGAAATGGTTGTGTTAATCATGAATCCTGTTTATTGTGTTGCTTGAGTTGTATACGTTTAAGGTGTTTTAGCATGATGAGTGTTGTCTTGAGCATGGTGAATGTTGAGTTTAGCTTTTGAGTCTGGCTTGCATGTTGCATGGGGGATGTGTAGGATGAGTCGAGTGTGAGGCACAGCACATGGTGCTTAATTCATGTGTAGCGGAGCGTGATAAGGACTTCATGGCGCAGAATTCATGTGGGGTAGGTGCGGAGCATGACTCGAAAATCATGTAATTAGCGCAGCATATGGCGCAGAATTCATGTGTAGCGGAGCATGACGTGGAAATCATGTAACTAGCGCAGCACATGGCGCGAAATTCATGTGTAACGGAGCATGATGCGGAAATCATGTAAGTAGCGGAGCATGACGCGAAAATCATGTACTAGCGGAGCATGATGCAGAGATCATGTAGTTGCGGAGCATGACGCGGAAATCATGTGGAGTCTAGTGCGTGCGTTGCACAGCGTGTGATGCATTTGCATGAGTGTGTTGTTTTTAAGCATGTGATTAGTTTATAGCTTAAAAGCATGTTTCTTATTGTGGTTGTGTAACCTGTTGGATGCGTGTGCTTAGCATGTTGATTGATTTAATTGTGTTTGTGCCTTGGTAAGTATGAGTTGCTTACCAGTACCACGATTGTACTGATACCCCCTTCCCCATCTTCCCCCCAACATTTTAGATGTTGCAGGTTTGGATGACGAGCTGGACCTTGGTGAGGAAGAGGAGAACTTCGAGGAGGAACCCTAGGGCGTTTGGGTTTCCTTTTCCCTTGTTTTGGAGGATTAAGTTGTAGTTGATTAAGTTTTATTTCGCTATGCTTGTGAAGGCTAGCTTAGTGTTCGTTAACTGTTGATCTGTTTTGGAAAAATGTGGTTTAGTGGTTTATATTATGAACTTATGTTTAGTTCTAACGTTATCTCCTTTAATAAATAAAATTTGAGTAAGTATCTTGTTATGTTGCATGACTAACTTAGTGAATGTGTTACGAGGTCTGACTCGTATGGTTATGTAGGTTGTGAATCTGAAATGTAGTTGGTGGAGTTGGGCCGAATTGATTAGAAGTGTTGAATTGTTTATCAGGTGTTGAAAATTTTGGTTCAGGCCATTTTACGCTGTTATGCTGCCGAAATTTTCGGTACATATGGTTTAAAATGGTTTAGTTCCATAATTAAGGGTTAAGGGTTGTAGTAGCGTCTCTAGGCTAAGGGTTGGAAAACCTGGGGGGTTACAGTTGGTATTAGAGCAATGTCGCTCCTGTAGACTGACGTAGATAGCCTAGGTTGTTTAGTTGTGTGTGCTAGAGGTTGTTCCACGTTCTCTTCTCCATCACCAGGTATGGAAGCATCATCATTTATTATGATCCTTGTTGAAGCATGATTGATTTCCTTTGTTGCTTTATGGTTAGAAGCTAGGCCTAGGATGCTCCTTTTAGGTGGTTAGATAGCTTGTTTTGTTGTGTGCCTGTTGTTTGGTAGTAGGAGTAGGATGTTGCCATAGTTCCTAGATAGCTTGCGTGTTTCCTTTATGAATGTTGTGTGCTATCAGATCTAGGTGGTTGCCTTAGCTCAATGTTAGTCCCTCCTATTCAAGCTTCTTAGAAGAGTTCTTTCAGTGAGTTCCTTGTTCCCTCTCTTAGCGATGAGTTTTAGTGGGAGTCGAAAAAGTGGTCATTTTGTCTCTCCTATCGTTCTTGAAGTTAATTCGCCCCCCGAGGTGAATTCCCCTGTTCTTCTTCTGATGCCTCAAGCGGTGTTGACATTGGATGCATTGCAAGCTTTGATTGACAATGCAATCCAAAGCAACTTCGAGCAGTTTGGTGTGAACAAAGTCCCTGCTCATAGACGAGAAGCTTAGTTCTTCCGAAGCTTCTAGAAAGCAAGGCCCCTTTCATTCGATGGCAAACTGATAATTCGAGAGTTGGGTAGAAGCCCTGTTCTAATATCTCGAAGCTAATGCCTTGGATTTCGAATGAAAAACTCAAGGTCGAGTATCCAAAGCTCTACGATGTCGAATTTGAAGAAGAGGAAAGTCCCTAAAGGTGGGGAGTTGGTTTCACCTCCCATTTTCAAGCTAGTGCTCTTTCCTCGAGTTTATCTATTGCTCTTGAATTACCTTTCCTATTTTGATGCTTTGTCATCTGAATCTATATGTGATGTGAGTCCTTAGGCTTGCTTAGTATGTTTTTCTACATCGGTCAAATCTTTCGTTTCCTACAAGGTTAGTGAAGCTAGTAAGCTGGTTTCCAAGCTCTACCAAGCGTCGCCTTGATTCTAGGGAGTCGAGAGATTTCCTTGTGATAGGTGAAGTTTGGCGAACCTCCTTGTATAGGCTAGCTTCAAGGGGAAAAGATCTTCCTAGAATAGTTTTGAGATCTAGCTTCTTAAGTTGAGATCATGGAATTGTCGTTCCAAAGTTGCTTTCAAAACCAAGTTCGAGTGTTGCAAGCTTGCTGGGAGGTCTTCGGGCTAAAATAGATTTGCAACTCTTATGGATATTTCGTACTGTTCAGATTCTCTGTTCCTTAGTTCGTTTCAAGGCTCTGTTGGTGTCGCCTAGTTCCTAAGGAGTTGAGAAATTCCTTTGAGTTTAGCAGAAGGTTTCCTTAGGATAGTTGTATTCAATCTCTCTAGGAAAGGTCAAGGAATGGCCATTCCAATGATGCTTAAGAATCCAAGTTTGATTGAATGTTGCAAGCTTCTGTTATGTCTTCGGACTCATGGATAGCCTTGTCGCTGCTTGGGTTTCATGAATCAAGTCTC
Source organism: Luffa aegyptiaca (assembly GCA_017139565.1). NCBI lineage: Eukaryota > Viridiplantae > Streptophyta > Magnoliopsida > Cucurbitales > Cucurbitaceae > Luffa > Luffa aegyptiaca. The sequence goes on from CM029398.1 coordinate 15,672,220, forward strand.
GCGGTTTTTGGACTTGCTCGTGATGATGCTAAATGGTGTTGGTTTCTCAAACCAAGAGTTAGAGCATTTCCCTCACGTAGTGAGACCTCAATCCAAGCTAAGGAGATATTGAGAATCAGTATCGAGTCATGACTGCAGCGTCAGTTGTCGTCACGACAAAGTTACCTTGGTATGCAGTTATAAGGAAGTGCCAATGGTGGTGTCAGTGTCACCTCGTAGCCATTCTTGAAGGATGGTTTGAAAAGGTGAGTTGGCGCAGCGGAAGCCGTTTCGAAGTAGTTGCTCCTTTAGTAGTGCCTATTTGAAGTTGGTGGTTGAAACTTACCAACTAATTGGGTTTAAGTTGGTGAAGTTGCTGATGGAGCTTTCTACAGGTTGGAGTTGTGTTTAAGTCGTAGATGGTGGGTTGTAAAGTGTCTAGCTCAAGGTTTAAGTTGGCATCGACAACCCATGTGGTGTAAGTAGCATCAGCGAATAGTAGTTTCTTGTAGGTCGTGCAAGGTCGAAGTTTGAATTCATTTTTGTTTAGCTGTTTGAGTTCTTGGTGTGTGAAGTCAGGTTGCTCGTAGGCAAGCTCTGCTACAAGTGTTGTATGTTCAACATGACTCGTCTCAAGAGTTGTTATACATACACAACAACTATTCCTCTTGTGCCTTAGTTTATGCTTTGGGATCCTAGAGGAAAGTGGCTTGCTGAGCAAAAAGCGTCTGGTGTTAACTGCCTTGTGGAGTGAGTTGGAGTTAAGGCCAGTCAACCAGTGTGGTTAGGCGATCAACTTTCGAGAATTAGGAGTTCAGTGTTGCTGATCGTGTGTTCTTGCACCTGCTGTCATTGGAAAATGGTTATTCGCTTGCTAGAAGAAGCTTAGCCTGGGTTCACTGGACCACGTGAGATCTTGGAGCGCATCAAGCCTGATGCTTACAGGTTGGCGTGATCACCGACCATGTCAACTGTGCATGATGTGTTCTAGGTGTTCGCGTTGGAGGAATGCGTGTATGACCCTTCGTATGTGTTCAATCCTGAACCCCCGTCGTTGAATACGGACTTGACGTATGTGGAGAAGTCTGTCAAGATCCTAGCAAATGAAGCGAAGGTTCTGAGAGGCAAGACCTTTGTTATGGTGGAAGTGTTTGTTGGGTTTTATGCCCTAAAACTCGTAGATAGTAAATGAAACAAATTAATCGATCTCAATAAAGCTTTCTTTGAGTAATTCAGTAATTTTGTTATTGAATAATCGAGTTTGCCTTAATAAACCCTAAATCCAATAAACTAAGATCCAATGTTGTTTAAATGAAACTTGGACTAGTATGTGGGGACATACGGGGATCAGTGTCCAAGTAACAACCTAAAAGGTCTATAGTATAGGGATAAGGTTCGGTACCTTATCCTGGTGACACTATGTGATACGACCCACCTTGTATTCGATGCAAATGCAATGATCCAAAGCATCCATGTAGGAGACATGCGGGTGGGGGTATCCTATGCAATGAGTTTGCATAAGACCGGACCGCGAAATAGTAACCACTAGATGTAACGTCGTTAACTAGTTTAGGTTTCTATTTCAATAGAATGACCTAGGTAACTCAATCTCAATCCTGAGTCTGTTATGAATCCCTTTCAGGAGGGATTGTCCTTAGATTTGTATGGGTGAGAGTGGTCAATTCGCCGATTCAATAAGCCTACCATTTCAGGGGCAAGACAGAATGAAGACTGGGAACACAACAGTACAAGATGGAATTCACTCCTTCCCCTATTGGGGTAAGTAGATGTGTGTTCCCTTAAGGGCTGATTACGGGGCATGAACAAAGGCGCGTCGTCCTCTCCTGGCCCGAGAGGAACTCCTGTTTAGTGGTTGGACCCTAAACCACTTGTTCATTAGAGGGATCAGCGGTATTTAAGGAACCAGAGGTAACCTAGGGGTAAAACGGTAATTTGACCTAGCTGGTGTTACAAACACACGTGAAGGATTGACTTACTGCTTAGTCGATATCTGTGGACATAGAAATATTCTACATTGAGAAGAGTGCAGCTGTGGGTCGTTAATGGAGTGACCCACAATTAACAAATGTTGACTAAACTTGGTTAACGAGTTTGGCCAATTAGTCTTGTATCGTTGGAGCTTCTGATCTGTAGGTCCATTAGGTCCCACTGGTAGCTCGTAAAGAGACTTGAGGCAATTAAGTATAAATTGTAAATTGAAAGTGTTCAGTTTATTTGGGGAACCGTATAATGTATATTGTTGCATTATAATATAAAGTTTATGAAACTTTATAATATAATTTTTGAATTAATTTAAAAAATTAATTCTTGAGAGAAAATATTTGAAAGAGTTCAAATAAATTTAATATGAATTGGATTCGTATTAATTTTAATTTTTATAAAATCCATAAGATTAAATATAAGATATTTAATTGGGGAAATTAATTAATTATGGAATTAATTAATTATTTATTAAAATTAGAGACATTTTCCTATTAGGAAAATGTCTTCCTTTTCCTATTAGGAAAAAGGTCTTGCCCTATACCTATAAATAGGACCCCTGGGTGGGGTGAAATGCATCCCATTCATTCCCCTACTCTCAGAGAATTCCCCTCAAGGCTCCCTCTAGACTCCCACCAGTCTCCTGCTCTAGAAGTCTCAGAGTCATACCGGTGTAGCTATAGTGGTGGTGTTCGCAGTAGTTCGTGATAATTTCACAAGTAGTTGGTGAATTTAATTTGAGTCGTCAACGAGAGTAAGTAATTTGTTACTTTATAAATTAGATTTAAATCTAATATTTTTGTATGCTTAGCCTTAATATATATCTAGAATAGTTCTAATATTATTGCCAATGTATTGGTATTTTAGATTAAACAAAATTAATTACGAATCGGTCCCAATCACGCTTCTGCTTTACGAAATTACGGAATTCCAATCCTTCAGTGTCATGGTTGAATCCTAAGCAGAAGGTGCTTGTGGGAGAGTAGTTGGAATTGTTCAAGCAGTAGTCTTTTGAGGACGAAAGCTTTTAAGGTGGGGAGAATGTGACGCCCTGTGCATTTTGGTATATTTATATTTTGTACATCTAGTCAAATTAAATGTAAATTTTATTTGGACTAGTACTAAGGAATTATTGATTTATATACTAAGGTGTTTGGGAAATTATTATCGGGATTTAATCGTTATGATGATTTAATTCCCTCCCCTGAAGCTTGTTAGTTTTAGTCAGCGTTCGTTAATGAGTTAGTGGAAGCATTTTTAATTTTTACGCTGATTGGGTTGGGAGATCCTATTCTTAGAATCCTTTTTTTGGGTTGTTGGTTTTATGGGCTTATGAGAAAAGAAAAGAGGAATAAGGAAAATGAGTTAAAAAAAAAAAAAGGAAAATAACACTTTTGGTCCCTGAGGTTTGGGTTAAGTTACACTTTGGTCCCTGAGTTTTCAAACTCAACAAAAATACCTCTGAGGTTTGAGATAAGGAGCAATTTAGTCCCTGCCGTCTAATTTGCCGTTAAACCCTAATGGTTTGCTGGCGTGGCACCATTATTTTAATAAAAAAATATTTTTTTAATTTTCTAAATAAAAATATATTAAATAATAATAAATATTATTATTTTATTCTTTTTTTTAATTATTTCTCTTTCCCTCTCTTACTCTTCCTCTTCTTCTCCACTTCATCCTCTTCCCTCTTCTTCTTCTTCCTCATAGCTCCGGTGGCCGGCGGCCGGCGGCCACCGCTCGCCGCCGTCGCCGGCCTCTGGGGACATTTTTTTTTCCTCTTCCTTCTCTCAATCTCTCTCTCCCTATTCTTTTTTGTCCTCGCCGACAACCTGTTAAAGAAAAAAAAAGAAGAAGAAGGGGGTTTCGCCCTTCGAAACCCATCGGGAACGAAGGGGAACCCCTTCGTTCCCCTATGAAGTTCATGTTTGCGATCAGTAGCAATAAACGAAACCAGGAGGGATTTGGCATCAGAAAACTTGTTATGGATAAACAGAGAGGGCAAGAGTGTAAGGAGAGAATAAAGAGAATTATTGGGTGGGGAAGAGAATGAAGGAACATTTTTCTGAGCCCATTTGAAGAGAAAGAGAATAACAGAGGGATGAGAACTCAGCGCTTTAGAGGAGAAATTGGAGGATATGAGGGAAGGAGAAAGGTGGGCGGCGTAAGGGGCGAGTGCACTGAGAGGCGCTTTGGTGGATGTGAGAATCCTTGTTATGGTTTGAATCAGTTCTTGTGCTTGATTTTCTTGCTGGGTTTGTCGCTGATTTCAGATTGGAGGAGTTTCCATGGCCTACCCAACAATGGCTACTAGGGTTTTGACATTAAGAATCTTAGAATCCAAGTCCTGATGAGCGAGAAAGAGAGAGAGAATAAATGTTACTTTGTAAAATTGCTCCAAAATACAAACCCCTAGTAGCCACATCCCTTTTTCTGATGCCAAATCCCTCATTCTGGGTTCGTTCCAGATCTGGAACGAAGGGGCCAAATGGGTTTCGAAGGGGGAAACCCCCTTCTTTTTTCTTTTTTTTATCTTTAACAGGTTGTCGGCGAGGACAAAGAAGAAGAGGGAGAGAGAGATTGAGAGAAGGAAGAGAAGAAAAAAACAGTCGCCGGCCGCCAAAGCTATGAAGAAGAAGAAGAGGGAAGAGGATGAAGTGGAGAAGAAGAGGAAGAGTAAGAGAGAGAAGGAGAAATAATTAAAAAAAGAATAAAATAATAATATTTATTATTATTTAATATATTTTTATTTAGAATATTAAAAAAATGTTTTTTATTAAAATAATGGTGCCATGTCAGCAAACCGTTAAGGTTTAACGACAAATTAGACGGCAGGGACTAAATTGCTCCTTATCTCAAACCTCAGGGGTATTTTTGTTGAGTTTGAAAACTCAGGGACCAAAGTGTAACTTAACCCAAACCTCAAGGACCAAAAGTGTATTTTTCCCAAAAAAAAAAAACCCTCAAGCCCTAATCTCTCTTTCCCATCTCTTTCGTGATCAGCCCCAGCCGCCCCCTCTTTGCCATTCAGCCGTGAGTCCCACCGCCCAACCGCCTCGCCGTCGCAGGTGTTGAAGCGCTGCCACCCTGCAGCCCAGTCAGTCGCGCCGCGCCCAGCTCCGCCAAAGGTCCTCACGCTCCTCTGCTCGTCGATCGCTCTCCATCTTTCCGCGTGAGTTTCTCCTCTCTCTATGGGTGTGTGTGGCCGTGAGAACCCATCCTCGCCGCAGCCGTCAGAGCGTCGTCGTCGTCGCTGTTCCTTATCGTAAAACGGAGACCCAAGCGCCGCCGTAGTCTCGTGGGTAAATCTCTTTTCCTTACATTTCAGCAAGGTAAATCTCTTGTGTTTCTCTGTCTTCGCGTTTTTCAGAAGTAGTCTCGTGGGTAAATCTCTTTTCTTCTCGTTCTTGGTTGATTAAGGTCCGGTCTTAAGCCTTCTTGATTCTGTTTTGGTTAGATCCCACGTCGCCAGCAGTTTGGAGCCCTGTCTTTCGCGTTTTTGTCTCTATTCAGCAGCGTTTTCGGGTGTTGTTGGTGTCGTTGGACGTTTTTGGTAAGCTTAATCCCTTACCCATGCTCCTTTGGACCTTTATTCAAGTTTAAGCAAATACCCACTCGCTATGGATTCCGTATTTCAGGATTTAAGGTCTTATTAGCTGCTGTCTGGCACCGTCTTTGCTCAATTCGTGTGTGTTTCGGCATCGATTAGCGTTTTCGGTAAGCTTTAGCTCTTACCCAAGTTCAGTTGGTGTTAGAATCAAATGCCCAATGGTTTAGGTGCTGAAATTTTAATATTAGCGTTGATTTTCTGTTCTGCAGCGCCGCCTAAGTGTTCGATTGAGTTCCATACACTTCAACTCGAATACCCACTACCCAAGGATCGTTCTAGCGCATCGTTAGAGGTTAGGATAACCCGTCTAGTGTTGAAACGGGTTCGTTTGGGTAAGTTTCCTTCCTGTCCCTTGGTTTATAGCGTTGTAGTTTTCTACCCATTAGTTGTTTAAGCCTTAGTAGCATGTGTTAGTCGTTACCTGATAGCGGGCAGAAATGTTGCTATTTTAGTCCTAAATTATTAAGCTTTTAGGCACTTTAATTGTGTTTTTATTGAAGAAATCTAAAATATTTTGTTATTTGGTCTTTAGGAGCAAATTATAGATTTTTGGTGGAAAATGCCCTAAAATGAGCCATCCAAGCCCAAGTTTCCATGCATGGGTCAAGGGGAAGCCCAAGAAGTCAACCATTTAAAGATGATCCAAAAAAGAAATGAAGAAAGGCCCAATTTCAAGCCCAATCCGCGCCAGCCTGGTCTGAAAACCGCACAGCGTCGAGACGCTGTGGGGACAGCGTCGCGATGCTGTCCCATTTCTTGGCCAGCAAGTTGAGTGACTTCAGCGTCGCAACGCTGTCCTATTTCCAAGCCTATATAAGGTGCCCCTTGGTGTCATTTTTTACCATCAATCATCATTCAATCCTTTCATTCATTTCTTTCTTGGCTCCTTTGGAGCCTTCTCTCAAGGTTTTAGCCTTTTGGAGAGTTCTTAGTGGGAAATTTTTGGGGAGTTTTGGGGAGCACTCTAGGAGGCTCAAGGTGTGCTCAGAGGGACTTCAAGTGCCATCGACGGGGTCTTCGACGGTCATTTCCTTTCCTTTTATTTTTCTCATATTTATGCTTTCCATTGTATATTTTGTGAATATTTTAGCTATGTATAGCTAAACCCTATTTTGGGGTCTTGAAATGAAATTATAGTTAAATGTTGTTATAATTGTCTATCTCTTGCCCTCTTTTACTAATTATTTGTTTGGATGGTCGTAATGTTGTATGCAATCTTGCCAATTGTATATTGATTCGATTCTTAATGGAAACTCGACGGAGAGAAATTAGGATAGATCATAATCCATGCAACTAGTTTAATTGCCCGTCGTGACAACGAGATTAGTTGATTAAACTTAGATTCCTAAAATGAGTCAGAGCGTAATAATTAACGAATTTAATGGCACTAAGGACACTTAGTTTGTTAAAATGGGTTAATTAGAATTAGGGGAAACCGACAGGAGAACCTATGTGATTAACGGAGATTCTAGGAGTATAATTAGTTGGGCAACGAGATAGGTTAATTGTAATAATTATTTAGCTATTAATTGATTTTCAAGACCACACTTCCCATTTAAAAACTCTTTCTCCATATTTTTATCTCTTGATTGATCAATTTATTTTCCTTAATCGCTTTAATTTTTAATTCCCTTTTATTGCATGTTTTGGTCCCTAAATATTATTTTCCCCAAGTATTTTTTGTGTTCAAGTAATTTTTGCTTTCTTAAATTTTTCTTCGCCTCCCTGTGGATTCGATACTCGGAGTATTTTCGTTTTATATTACTTGCGGCCCGTGCACTTGCGGTATTGGCATAACAAGTTTTTGGCGTTGTTGCTGGGGAGGTTTGATTTTTAAGCAAAATAATTTTTCTTGACATTAAAAAGAACGGGATAAATAGTAATTTAGGTTGTAAATATTTTCTCTTGTGAATATTATTTTATTTTTGTTTTTGTTTGGTTCTTTTGATTGATTGGGAGTGTTGCATGCGAAGACATAAGGTGGTTCAATTGTTTCCTTTAGATCTTGAAGTTACCAGGACACTCAAATCTATTCGTAGAGAGAAAAAACTAACGGAAACAATTGCCCATCAAGATGAAGCTCCCAAGGCAATCAAAGACTTTTTGTAGCCAGTCCTCCCAACCGAGAATTCAGGAATCGTTTACGCCCCGATTCAAGCTAATAATTTCGAGTTAAAGACGGGATTGATTCAGATAGCGGGAGACAATTCGTTTAAGGGACATCCTTCGGAGGACCCACGTTCACATCTGCGATCATTCTTGGAAATATACCGGACGATAAAGATGAATGGAGTTCCGGCCGATGCGATAAGATTGAGGTTATTCCCATTTTCTCTGCAAGATAAAGCTAAAGATTGGCTCTAATCAGTCGAGACGGGCAGTATCAGCACATGGGACGAGCTTGCCCAGGCATTCCCAAGACTACGAAGCTCCGGACAGAGATCAGAACATTCAGGCAGTTGGATGAGGAGCAAATATACGAGGCATGGGAGAGGTATAAGGAGATGCTTAGGCGGTGCCCGCAGCATGGCTACCCATATTGGCTCTAGGTGCAGTTATCTTACAATGGACTGAATCCTTCTACCAGTACAGTACTAGACACATCAGCGGGTGGGAGTTTTCTTTCCAAAACAGTGACGGAAGCCAAGGATCTTATAGAGGAAATGGCAGCGACCAGTTACCAGTGGCCGACTGAAAGGGGGATAGTTTCCGAAAAGGCTGGTATTTATGAAATAGATGAGTCAAGTTCGTTGAAGGCACAGATGGCATCTTTGACAAACGCTCTGAACAAGCTGACTTCATCTGAGGTGGTCAAGTCCATTTCCACCTTAGCTAAAGGATATTCAAAAAAGGATAATCAAGATGTGGAAAAAGTTTAGTATGTGGGAAACAGAGCATTCACTCAAGGAGTACCGAACTTCTACCACCCCAGTCTGCGCAATCATGAGAACTTTTCGTACTCACACACCAAAAACGTATTGCAGCCACCGCCAGGATTTGCTTCAACTAGTACGCCAGAAAAGAAGAGTAACCTGGAGGAGATGGTGGCCATGTTTGTCAAGGAACATAAGATGTTAAATGTGAATCTCCAAACAGCAGTTAATAACCACGACACAGCTCTTAAGAATATGGCTTGAGATAGGTCAGATTGCTTCAGCGGTGAATGCCCTTCAGAAAGGGAAGTTTCCTAGCAACACTGAACCCAATCCTAGAGAGCAGTGCAAGATGGTGACACTGAGAAGTGGTAGACAGCTGGAGGTCAGTTCAGAGAAGAAGAAAGAAGAGAAGAGCAAGGATGAAGATGGAAGGGCTGAGATACAAAAAGCCTCATCTGAAAGGTCCCAACATATATTTAATATAACAATTATACTAAATAACTCATGAAATTAAATTCATGCATAATTACCATACATTATAACAATTATAACATAAATATGCATGAAAACATGCTTAACCTATGGTGGGAATTTAAGCTATATGACATCCATAATGCAAATAAATAGCAATTGAACCGGTTAATTTTGGCCCCTAGGATAAAATAAAGCATAAATTACAATAATTATAGCTAAATTCTATCCTAAAAGTTATTCTGCAGCTCCAAATACTGATCTAGGCCGCCCGAATCGTCCCGAACCACTTCGAACCAGCTACGAAAACCACGAACGAGCAAAATTCAAGCTAAACCGGACCAAATCTGTCCCAACCCAGCCAGACCGCGTTAACCGGATCGCCCAACCACCTTGAAACGTCCTGTTACGAATCCCTAACGCGTGCTGTAATTGTGACAGCGTCGCGACGCTGCGGCTTCTTATCGCCGTCTACATCCGTAAATCGAGACAGTGTCGCGATGCCGAAGAGTAGCGTCGCGACGCTATTGCGTCTGGAGCACTTTCTGGGCAAAAAACAACAGCTGTTTCTCGTCTTTTGGCCTCAATTTTTGTCGCGGTTTCTCCGATTTTTATCTCATAAAAACCTATTCTAGACCCAAACTTATATAAGACTCAATTTTACATAAAATACTCGAAACACTGGGCCCTTACATGATCAAATCACATAAAAACAGTAAAATTTATGGCCATAAAATTAACCTAAACAGTTCAATGCAAACCATACATACATTATGCATTAATCAATCCAACCAATAGCCAATGCAAATTTTAGAGAAACAAAATTAGATCTACGATCGGCACTGATACCAATTGAAGGATTGGAATTCTGTAATTCCGTAAAGCGGAAGTGTGATTGAGACCGATTCGTAATTAATTTTGTTTAATCTAAAATACAAATACATTTGCGATAATATTAGAACTATTCTTAATATATATTAAGGCTAAACATACAAAAATATTAGATCTCAATCTAACATATATAGTAACATATTACTTACTCTCGTTGACGACTAACATTAAATTCACTAATTGCTTGTGAAATAATCACGAACTAGTGCGAACACCACCACTATAGCTACACCGATATGACTCTGAGACTTCTAGAGGCAGGAGACTGGTGGCAGTCTAGAGGGAGCCTTGAGGGGAATTCTCTAAGAGTAGGAGAATGAATGAGATGCCTTTCACCCCACCCAGTGGTCCTATATATAGTAGAGGCCAAGACCTTTTTCCTAATAGGAAAAGGAAGGCCTTTTCGTAATAGGAAAAGGTCTCTAATTTTAATAAATAATTAATTAATTACCCAATTAAATATCATATATTTAATCATAGGGATTTTATTAAAATTAAAATTAATATGAATTCAATTCATATTAAATTTATTTGAACTCTTTCAAATATTTTCTCTCAAGAATTAATTTTTGAAATTAATTAAAAAATTATATTATAAAGTTTCATAAACTTTTTATTATAATGCATCAATATACATTATACGATTCCCCAAATAAATTGAACACTTTCAATTTAAAATTTATACTTAATTGCCTCAAGTCTCTTGACGAGCTACCAGTGGGACCTAATGGACCTACAGATCAGAAGCTCCAACGATACGAGACTAATTGGCTAAAGTCATTAACCAAGTTTGTCAACATTCGTTAACTGTGGGTCACTCCACTAAAGACCCACAGCTGCACTCTTCTCACTGTAGAATATTTCTGTGTCCACAGATATCGACAAATGTAGTAAGTCAATCCTTCACGTGTGTTCGTAACACCAGTTGGGTCAAATTACCGTTTTACCCCTGGGTTACCTCTAGTTCCTTAAGTACCACTCATCCCTCTAATGAACAAGTTGTTTAGGGTCCAACCACTAAATAGGAGTTCCTCTCGGGCCAGGAGAGGATGGCACGCCTTTGTATAAGCCCCAGAATGAGCCCTTAAGGGAACACATATCTACTTACCCTAATAGGGGAAGGAGTGAATTCCATCTTGTACTATTATGTTCTCAGCCCCCATTCGGTCTTGCCCCTGAAATGGTAGGATTATTGAGTTGGCGAACTGGCCACTCTCACCGATCCAAATCTAAGGACAATCCCTCCTGAAAGGAGTTCATAACAGACTCAGGATTGAGATTGAGTTACCTAGGTCTTCCTATTGAAATAGAAACCTAAACTAGTTAACGACGTTACATCTAGTGGTTACTATTTCCCGGTCCGGTCTTATGCAAACTCATTGCATAGGATACCCTCACCCGCATGTCTCCTACATGGATGCTTTGGATCATTGCATCTGTATCAAATACAAGGTGGGTCTTATCACATAGTGTCACTAGAATAAGGTACCCAACCTTATCCCTATACTATAGACCTTTTAGGTTGTTACTTGGACACTGATAGCGAGCAGAAATGTCGCTATTTTAGTTCCAATTTATTAGGCTTTTTTGTGCTTTAACTGTGTTTTTATTGAAAATATTTCATATATTTTTTTATTTGGTCTTTAGCAGCAAAGTTGTGGATTTTGTGGAAAAAGTGCCCAAAATGAAGCCATTCAAGCCCAATTTCCATGCTTGGGTCAAGGGGAGTCAAAAGAGGACATCTATGAAGAAAAAGCCCCAAAAGAATTGAAGTTGGCCCAAGCAAAGAAGCCCAATCCACAGTTGGAAAGTCTGGAAAAGGCCTAGCGTCGCGACGCTGTCCATTTCTTGGCCGGCAAGTCGATGACGTCACAGTGTCGCGACGCTGTGCCATGTAGCGTCGCGACGCTACCCCATTTCCGAGCCTATAAAAGGCGCCCCTTGGTGCCTCATTTTAGGCATCAATCATCATTTCCTCATTCCTTCCTTTCTTTCTTTGGCACCTTTGGAGCCTCTCTCAAGGCTTTCTAGCCTTTTGAGAGCTTTCTTAGTGGGAAAATTTTGGGGAATTTTGGGGAGCATCCTAGGAGGCTCAAGGAGTTTTCGGAGGGACTCCAAGCGTAGCGAAGGGGTCTTCTACGGTAAATTCCTTCACTTTTATTATGCTCTTTATTATGCCTTCCATTGTAATTATTGTGAATATTGTAGCTATGAATAGCTAAACCCCCAGTTGGGGTCTTGAAATGAAATTATAGTTCAAATGTTGTTATAATTGCCTATCTCTAGCCCTTTGTCCTAATTATTTGTATGGATGTGCTTAATGCTTTATGCAATCTGGCCAATTGTGTACTGATCTGATTCTTAATGGAAACTCGACGGAGAGAAGTTAGGATAGATCGTAATCCATGCAACTAGTTTAATTGCCCGTCGTGACAATGGGATTAGTTGATTAAACTTAGATTCCTAAAATGAATCAGAGCGTAATAATTAATGATTTTTAATGGCGCTAAGGACACTTAGGTTGTTAAAATGAATTAATTACAATTAGGGGATACCAACAGGAGAACCTATGTTATTAACGGAGATTCTAGGAGTATAATTAGTTGGGCGACGAGATAGGACAATTGTAGCAATTGTTTAGCTAATAATTGATTTTCAAGACCCCTCTTCCCATTAGAAAACTCTTTCTCCGCATTTTATTTTTATCGATTGATCAAATTTTCTCTCTAATTGTTTTGATTTTTAATTTTCTTGATTGCATGATCTGGTCCCTAAATATTATTTATCCCAAGTATTTCTAGTGCTCTAAGGAATCTTTACTTGCTTAAATTTCGCTTCGCCTCCCTATGGATTCGATACTCGGAATTCTTCCGTTTTATATTATTTGCGATACCGTGCGCTTGCGGTAGCGACCAACAAGTTTTTGGCGCCGTTGCCGGGGAGGCTTGATTTTTAAGCAAACCAATTTTTCTTGACATAAAAAAGAATGGGATAAATAGTAATTTAGGTGTAAATATTTTTTCTTTTATTATTTTGTGGATATCATTTTATTTTTGTTTTTGTTTGGATCTTTTGATTGAGTGGGAGTATTGTATGCGAAGCAACAAGGTGGTTAATTTGTTTCCGCTAGATCTCGAAATTGACAGGACTCTTAGAACCATTCGTAGAGAAAAAAGATTAGCAGAAGCAATGGCCCAACAAGAAGCTCCCAAGGCAATCAGAGACTTTCTACAGCTAGTTCTCCCGACCGAAAATTCAGGAATCGTTTACGCCCCGATACAAGCTACAAATTTTGAGTTAAAGACGGGATTGATTCAGATGGCACGCGATAATTCTTTTAAGAGACATCCTTCTGAGGACCTACACTCACATCTGAGATCATTCTTGGAAATATGTGGGACAGTAAAGATGAATGGAGTTCCGGCAGACGCTATAAGATTGAGGTTATTTCCATTTTCTCTGCAAGACAAAGCTAAGGATTGGCTCGAATCAGTCGAGACGGGCAGTATTAGTACATGGGATGAGCTTGCCCAAGCTTTCCTAACTAAATTTTTCCCGCCTGCCAAAACTACGAAGCTCCGGACTGAGATTGGAACGTTTAGGCAGTTGGATGAGGAGCAGTTGTACGAGGCATGGGAAAGATGTAAGGAGATGCTCAGGCGATGCCCACAACATGGATATCCGGATTGGCTCCAAGTGCAGTTATTTTACAATGGTCTAAATTCCTCCACCAAGACAATTTTAGACACATCAGCAGGTGGAAGTTTTCTATCCAAGACAGTGATAGAAGCCAAAGATCTATTAGAGGAAATGGCAGCAACCAGTTATCAGTGGCCGACTGAGAGGGGAGTGATTTCTAAGAAGGCTGGAATGTATGAATTAGATGTGTCGAGTTCATTGAAGGCACAGATGGCATCTTTGACCAATGCCCTGAACAAGCTGACTTCATCTGAGGTGGTCAAATCCATTTCCACCTTAGCTGAAGGGTATACGAAGAAGGAAGGTCAAGATGTGGAAGAAGTTCAATACGTGGGGAACAGACCATTTACTCAAATACCGAACTTCTACCACCCTAGTCTGCACAATCACGAGAACTTCTCGTAATCAAACACAAAGAATGTTTTGCAGCCACCGCCAGGTTTTGCATCATCCAATGCCCCTGAAAAGAAGAATAACCTGGAGGAGATGGTGGCTATGTTTATCAAAGAACAAAAAGTGCTGAATGTCAATCTCCAGACGACAGTCAATAACCACGACACTGCTTTGAAAAATATGGAAGTTCAAATAGGTCAGATAGCTTCAGCAGTGAATGCCCTTCAGAAGGGGAAGTTCCCAAGCGACACTGAACCTAACCCAAGAGAGCAGTGCAAGATGGTGACACTAAGAAGTGGTAGGAAGCTGGAGATCAATTCAGAAAAGAAGAAGGAAGAAGAAAAGAGCAAGGATGAAGATGAAAGGGCTGAGGCACAAAAAGCCTCCTCTGAAAGGTCCCAACATCCTCCTAACTCTGTTAATTTGAATTGTGGTTTTTCTAACTCTTTTGCAGGAAAATAAAAAAAAGAAAGGCAAGAGGAGAAATTGTACGAGGAAGAAGTGGTTCCATGCAACCACCATGACAAAGGCTCGCACATTAGCCCGCCCAAGCAGAGGGGCGAATGTCCAACCTTTGACTACATGGAGTTACCTTTTCCTCAGCGCTTTAAGAATGTTAAATTAGATGAGCAGTTTCAGAAATTCCTTGAAATGTTTAAAAAATTGTATGTGAATATTCACTTGGTAGATGCTTTGTATAACATGCCTAATTATGGGAAATTCATGAAAGAAATGCTTTCGAGGAAGAAAAGTTTGAACAAAGAAGTTTTTAAATTGTCTGAAAGTAGTTGTACCATAGTTTCAGGAAAGATGCCTTCTAAACAGAAAGATCCAGGGAGTTTTACCATTCCCTGCACCATAGGAGAAGTATCTTTCAATAGGACCTTGTGTGATCTTGGTGCTAGTATAAATTTAATGCCCTATTATGTTTACAGGAAGACTGGTTTAACAGGAATGAAGGACATCGACGTCACTCTCCAGCTTGCTGACAGATCAATTACCCACCCGATGGGTGTTGTGGAGGACGTGCTGGTGAAGGTCAATAAATTTATCTTCCCTGTAGACTTTGTGGTACTCGACATGCAGGAAGACAGAGAGGTACCCATTATTCTAGGCAGACCTTTCTTAGCAACTGGTAAGGCCGAAATTAGTGTGCATACAGGTAAGCTTACCTTGAACATTGATGATGAAAAAGTCGTGTTTAATATTTTTGGCCAGGATGAGTCTGTATGTAGTCTGCATACTTGTTTTTCTATTGGTCCTGAATACTTGACTGATGATGATGAGAAGGTAGAATATAATCTTGGCCTAGGCTTAGGAGAAGTGCTTATGGATGATGGGGATTTCGATCATAATGCTTTATTAGATGACCCTCTGTTTGAGAATGAGCTGATTGATTTAGATTTGCCTGACTTTGAAAATGAATTGGACTTGCCTGCTTATGAGCATGAAATATCTGCAGTTGATGATTTACCTTCTTTTGAAAATGAGTTACATTTGCCTGAGATTGATGATTTTGATGATGATATTGAATTGCCTGACATTGAGAATGAGCATGTTTTGCATAAAAAGGATTACTTGATAGATAATTTTGAGTTTGATCATGATAATGCTGAATCTATTGAGTCTGATCTTGATATTCCTGAGTGCATGAAACCTGACAATGTTAATAACTTTGATTCGTGTCCTGATGATGCATATAGCTTAGAATCTGACCCAGAGGAACTTGAATTTGTGCATAGTATAGAATCTGACCCTGAAGAGCTTGAATTCTTTAATTCTGATAGTGAGTCATATGATAGCTTAGTCGAATCATTTTTTTAATTATGAGTCTGAGGAATCTTCTGAGCATATAGATATTGAATCAGATGAATGGACTGGCATGATTGATAGGCCATCTTTAGATCCCAAACCAGTTGATATCATAACGCTTGATGACTCTGTTAACAATTGTTTTGAGAATAGAGATCTAGAAAAGAGATTTGATGCTGTTGCATATTTTTCTGAAATGTTATTATGATAATCTCTTTAGCGAAGATAGGCCAGGGGAAAGTTTTTTTTCTCCCCTGTTTGAAGTGTTCAATTCGGTGCGCGATTTCTTTGCAGGGCCCGGAGGATGATGAAAACTTTTATTTCGAGCCTCCGTAAGCGTGCCGAGCCTCGTCTAGCTAAAGACGTTAAAGAAAGCACTGCTTGGGAGGCAACCCAAGGATTTAAGTTTAAGTAGTTGTTTTTGCGGTAAATAATTTTCTTTGCTTCGTGATCCAATTTTGTTTTGCAGGATCACCTTAGCAAATCCCAAAGCTCCAAAAATCCCATTTTTTTAATCCAAGGGAAGAGGATGAAGCGCTCCTAGCTCAGGGAAGTCTCAGTATCCCTCTATTTGCTTTACTGTTTTTAAAACATTGGGGACGATGTTTAATTTAAGTTTGGGGGGAGGCTTTCGCTGTGTTGAGCATATTTGAATTCTGTTGGATGCATGAATAGATAGCCATGATAGCCAAGGATGTGATTTTAGAAGTTTTGGGAGAAAATGGTTTATATGTTGTGGAATCTGGGAGCACGGCAGAAATTGTGAAATTTTAAAATTTTTTGATACTTAGTTTTGATGTCTAAAGCATGCAATAGTCTTATCTAATGACGTCTTTGAAAATCTAGATTCTTATTATGATTTTTAAAGTTTGTTGTCACCCCGATAGGCTTAGTTTCTAATACTAGGAAGTTCATGCTTGATTGTTCTAAAGAGCTAGGTAGAAAAAAAAATGCTATGCCTGCTGAGAGAAAAGAAAAAGCAACAAAAGAAAATGAGAGAAAAGAAAAATCTGTTGAAAAAGAAAATTTTTGCTTGCACAAAAGAAAAAGCCTAAGGGTAAAAAGAGCTACTTGCGGTGTGATCAGTTAGGCCAACCAAGAATAAAATTCGGGTTAAGGGTCCCTGCACCGTAGTGTGAAAGCTAGTGTCATTAGATATCAAAATGCAAGTTTGGGGGAGTAGCAAAAGAAAAAGAAAGTGAAAAAATCAATTGAGAGTTGTGCTCCCCGATGAAAAAGAAAAAAAAAATCAGGCACCCTAGTTTCTTTTTTTTTGCATGATAGAAGAACTCCGACCTATTAGGGGCTCTTAGCCAGTGTAGGGGAAAACAAATGGAGAAAGCCATAAGACTAATCTAGGTTAGTAAAAGAATCAATAGATAAGTCTTGAGCATGCTATTCATTAATCTTAAGTTCAAACTAGTTTAAGATTTCTTCATGAGTATGCGATGCTTGCTTATTCCACATGCATGTTTTCCATTCTATCTTAAGAATTCCAAAATCATTGAGGCTTGAGCGATTCTATTTCTTGCATCTCTAGAATTTATTTTGCTCGGGACTAGCAAAAGCTTAAGTTTGGGGGTGTGATAGCGAGCAGAAATGTCGCTATTTTAGTCCCAATTTATTAGGCTTTTTTGTGCTTTAATTGTGTTTTTATTGAAAATATTTCATATATTTTGTTATTTGGTCTTTAGGAGCAAAGTTGTAGATTTTGTGGAAAAAGTGCCCAAAATGAAGCCATTCAAGCCCAATTTCCATGCTTGGGTCAAGGGGAGTCAAAAGAGGATATCTATGAAGAAAAAGCCCAAAAAGAATTGAAGTTGACCCAAGCAAAGACGCCCAATCCGCAGCTGGAAAGTCTGGAAAACGCCTAGCGTCGAGACGCTGTAAGGACAGCATCGCGACGCTTTCCATTTCTTGGCTGGCAAGTCGATGACGTCACAGCGTCGCGACGCTGTGCCATTTAGCGTCGCGACGCTACCCCATTTCCGAGCCTATAAAAGGCGCCCCTTGGTGCCTCATTTTAGGCATCAATCATCATTTCCTCATTCCTTCCTTTCTTTCTTTGGCTCCTTTGGAGCCTCTCTCAAGGCTTTCTAGCCTTTTGAGAGCTTTCTTAGTGGGAAAATTTTGGGGAATTTTGGGGAGCATCCTAGGAGGCTCAAGGAGTTTTCGGAGGTACTCCAAGCGTAGCAAAGGGGTTTTCTACGGTCAATTCCTTCCCTTTTATTATGCTCTTTATTATGCTTTCCATTGTAATTATTATGAATATTTTAGCTATGAATAGCTAAACCCCCATTTGGGGTCTTGAAATGAAATTATAGTTCAAATGTTGTTATAATTGCCTATCTCTAGCCCTTTGTCCTAATTATTTGTATGGATGTGCTTAATGCTTTATGCAATCTGGCCAATTGTGTACTGATCTTATTCTTAATGGAAACTCGACGGAGAGAAGTTAGGATAGATCGTAATCCATGCAACTAGTTTAATTGCCCGTCGTGACAACGGGATTAGTTGATTAAACTTAGATTCCTAAAATGGATCAGAGCGTAATAATTAATGATTTTTAATGGCGCTAAGGACACTTAGGTTGTTAAAATGAATTAATTACAATTAGGGGAGACTGACAGGAGAACCTATGTTATTAACGGAGATTCTAGGAGTATAATTAGTTGGGCGACGAGATAGGACAATTGTAGCAATTGTTTAGCTAATAATTGATTTTCAAGACCCCTCTTCCCATTAGAAAACTCTTTCTCCGCATTTTATTTTTATCGATTGATCAAATTTTCTCTCTAATTGTTTTGATTTTTAATTTTCTTGATTGCATGATCTGGTCCCTAAATATTATTTATCCCAAGTATTTCTAGTGCTCTAAGGAATCTTTGCATGCTTAAATTTCGCTTCGCCTCCCTTTGGATTCGATACTCGGAATTCTTCCGTTTTATATTACTTGCGATACCGTGCGCTTGCGGTAGCGACCAACAGACACCGATCTCCGTATGTCCCCACATACTAGTCCAAGTTTCATTTAAACAACCTTGGATCTTAGTTTATTGGATTTAGGGTTTATTAATGCAAGCTCGATTATTCAATAACCAAATTACTGACTAACTCAAATAACTCTTTATTGAGATCGATTAATTTGTTTCATTTACCATCTACGAGTTTTAGGGCATAAAAGCCAACAACTCCCACTTGATCTAAAACTCTAGTAGGCAATTTACATCAACAATTAAAATTGAATGAATAATCATTGAAGTAGGAATAGTGGTTTGTATTAATACTGTATAATACATGAAAAGTACAAATATAGATAAATACAATAAACTAGGGCATTTACAAAACCCATACACTTCTCCCACTTGCCCTGGATTATTTTATGTACATATCTCGCATACCTAGACTCTCTAGATGACCCTCGAACACTTTAGCCATGAGAGCCTTTGTAAATGGATTAGCAATATTTGCGCTCTATGTGCTTGCCTCTTTTGTGACTGCGAGGTTCTTTAGAATTTGCCACTGCACCACTATTATCACAATAAAGGGTGATTGGCAAGTTCGTATTTGGAACAACTTCCAAATCCATCAAGAACCTCCTTGGCCATACAGCATCCTTAGCTGCTTCACAAGCAGCGACATATTCGGCCTCCATGGTGGAGTCTGCAATGCATCCTTGCTTGATGCTACGCAAGACTACAGCTTCCCCGTTGAGGGTAAATACTGACCCTGATGTGGATTTCCTAGAATCCTTATAAGGCTGAAAGTCAGAGTCTGTGTATCCTGTAAGGATCAAATCCTTAGAGCCATACACAAGCTGATAGTCTCTCATTCTCCGAAGATACTTGAGGATGTTTTTAACTGCAGTTCAGTGGTCTAACCCTGGATTGGACTGGTATCTACTAACTATCCCAACGACATAGCATATGTCAGGACTAGTACACAACATGGCATACATAAGGCTGCCCATAACTGAAGCATAAAGGATCCGTCTCATATCCTCGATTTCTTGAGGTGTCTTAGGACACTGTTCCTTAGACAGATGAACTCCATGCCTGAAGGGTAGTAAACCCCTCTTGGAATTCTGCATCTTATATTTAGACAACATCTTGTCTGTATAGAATGCTCAAGACAAGGCTAACGTTCTGTTCTTACGATTCTGGATAATTTGAATCCCTAGAACATACTGAGCTTCACCCAAATCTTTCATTTGGAACTCAGTCGATAGCCAAGTTTTAATTTCAGCCAGATATTCTACATCATTCCCAATGAGTAGAATATCATCTCCATACAACACTAGAAAAGCTACTGAACTGTTAATAATTCTTTTGTAAACACAAGGCTCATCAACGTTCTGGTCAAAGCCATAAAATTTGACAGTAGTGTAAAACCTTATATTCCAAAATCTAGAAGCTTGCTTCAACCCATAAATGGATCGTTTAAGCTTGCAAACTTTTTGCTCCTGACCTTGACAATGAACCCCTCTGGTTGAGACATAAAGATGCTCTCTTCAAGATTGCCATTCAGAAAAGCAGTCTTGACATCCATTTGCCAAATCTCATAATCATAAAACGTGGCAATGGAAAAGAGTATCCTTATCGACTTTAACATGGCAACTGGGGAGAAGGTTTCTTCATAGTCCACCCCTCCCTTTTGGGTATAACCCTTTGCCACAAGTCGAGCTTGGAAATTCTGTACTTTCCTAGCTACGTCTCGTTTTTTCTTGTAGATCCATTTGCACCCTATGGGTTTTACCCCTTCAGGTTGGTCTACAAGATCCCAGACTTGATTGAAGTACATAGACTCCGTCTCTAGATCCATAGCTTTGACCCACTGGTCATGATCCACATCATTCATTGTCTGTCTAAAGGAAAATGGATCCTCAGCCCCATCATCAGGTATGACAGCTTGAGTTTCTGCTAACTACGTCGAGGCATTCTCAACTCTTGAGAAGGATGGGCTTGACCAGATGTACTGGGCTCATCAACAACTCTTGTTGAAGGTTCAGCCTTATCAACAACTCTTGTTGATTCATTTGTAGCTTCACCAGAAAGTTCACTTAACACAATTTTGCTGCCTGGTTTGTGTTCTCTAACGTGGTCTTCTTCCAAGAAAGTAGCATTTGTCGATACAAACACTTTATTTTCTTATGGATCGAAGAAGTATCCACCTTTTGTTTCTTTTGGGTAGCCTACGAATAGGCATAAGTTTTAACGTGAATCCAATTTCTTTGGGTTTGCCACTAACACATGTGCAGGGCAGCCCCAAATTCTGAAATGATGTAAACTAGCTCTACGCCCTTTCTAGAGCTCAAATGGTGTTTCAGAAACATTATTGGAGGAAACAACATTCAAAATATAAACTGCAGTCTCTACTGCATAACCCCAAAAAGAACTAGGCAACTGAGCATAGCTCATCATAGATCGAACCATGTCTAACAAGGTTCTGTTTCTCCTTTCAAATACACCATTTTGCTGAGGTGTACCTAGTGTTGAGAGTTGAGACGAGATTCCATGTTCTATCAAATTGTTCTGGAATTTTAAGTCCAAATACTCTCCACCTCGATCATATCGAAGTGTTTTAATGGTCTTACATAACAAGTTCTCAACTTCAGTCTTGCACTCCTTGAACTTTTCAAGGGCTTTAGACTTATGACTCATTAGGTATATAAATTACCATACCCTTAATAATCATCTATAAAAGAGATGAAATATTCATACCCTCCTCGAGCTCTTACATTCATTGGACCACAGAGATCCGTATGTACGAGTTCTAAGGGCTCCTTGGCACGATAACCTTTTCCAATAAAAGGTCGTTTGGTCATCTTACCTTCGAGACATGACTCACATGGAGGTAAAGTACCATCTTCTAACTAGCTTAGAAGTCCGTTCTTAACCAATCTCCCAATCCTATTGAGATTTATGTGGCCAAGTCTCAAGTGCCAAAGATAGGTACTTTGAGAAACTTTCTGCCTTTTTGGTTGAGTCTCGGCTGTTTTAAACATTTCATTGTTCAAAATAGCCCTAGACTCTATTTGTCTTCAAACATACAAATTGTTCTCCATTTTTGCAGAACAAATATCAGTACCCTTTTTAGTAATGAAAGTTCATTCACAGAAAAGGACACTGAATATCCTTGTTCTAGCAAACAAGAAATAGAAATCAAATTTCTTTTTATTCTGGGAACTATATATACATTATCTGATAACATATAGTGTTCCCTGGAGAAGAACATTTTAATATCTCCCACTTCTTTAGCTGAAATGAGCTCTCCAGTCCCAACTCTGATAGCTGAAATGAGCTCTCCAGTCCCAACTCTGAGAGTCATTTCCCCAGCATCCAAATGAACGTTTTCTTGCTGAGAACAAACAAATTAACTTTATAAGTGATGTTGCATTAACCCATTACACAAAATAATTGTATTATTTTAATCCAATCAATTTAGCAAAAGTAATGATCGACACATAGAGTAAACATTCATTTTGCAACGATACTTCAGAGGTTTAGAACAACAGCTACCGTAGGGCAGTCAGCTACTCCTCCTCTGAATTGAGACAATCTCATCCAATCCTTGTTCCCAGAATAACTCATATTCCAATAGTTCTTAGCTACCGTTTTTTCGGTTAGGAAATTATTAACACATTAACAATTTCCCGTAAGTGTGACCCTCCATTCTTCAGATCTCAGAGGTCGGCCCCAACAATGCTATTGTAGGGAAAGTCGAAGTTGGAAATGGACCTAAGAAACCCTATCCATTTCTGGAGTTTGCGTTGTTTTGACTCCCATGATCAAGCCCTCCGTAGGGTGATCGCCCCAGGGCGACTCGCAGGTAGATCATGGGGATCTCACAGTGCAACCTAATGGAGGAGGCCGTAGGATACTTTGACACGTGTCCTGCTCCCACTTACTATAAAATACTCCCTCATTCACCTTGATATTGATCCATGCAAACACCATCCGTAGGGGGTCACTCCCAGGGTGACTCGAGGCCAAGTATAGACCTCACGTTGTGAACTTTTGAGGACGTGAGAGCAAAACTTGATTTATGAAAATCTTGTTTTGACATATTTCCTCCCACTAAGTATTTTGATAATTATAGGGTCTATTACTTAGGTAAATTCCGGCTAAGTGATGACATGCAGAAATTTCACCATTTCCTATTAATTTTAGCTAGTTTTGTGCATGAATTCTGAGCTTTAATGTATTTTTATGTTAATTTTGTAGAAAACCGAGTTCGAGACGCAAAACCAAGAATTTTACAAATTTTGGGTGTAAAAAGAAGACTTTGAGCCATAAAAGAAGAAAATAAAATAGAACAATTGAAGTGGAAGCCCAAAAGCCCAAAAGAAATGAAAATTGAAGGCAAAATCCGCATATGTGGCTTCTAGAAGGCATAGTGTCGCGACCAGAGTGTCGCGTCGCTAGGCAAGCAGCGAAGAAAATTCCAGAATCGCGGTAGCGTCGCGACGCTACGCCAACTTGTGCGGCAAGAAAGGCTGACGTCACAGCGTCGCAACGCTGTGACGTAGCATCTCGACGCTGTGCGTCTTGGGCAGCAAGTCATCTCCGTTTCTGCTTCTATAAATAGCCCCCTTTCCTTTGGTTGTAATCATCCCATTTTTGGGGAGCTCTCCCCTAGCTCAATAGAGAGAAAGAGTGAGAAGAATTGTGAGGAAAAAGGTGGGAATTGATCGAGATTCCAAGGCTCAGGAATCGATATGATCGTGATGGGAGCTTGGGATCAAAACCACGGTTATTTCTATCTTATGTCTTTGTAATTTCTTATTTTAGATTGAGTTAGGACCATGGATCAAGATCATTTTGGCAAGATTATTTCCATCTGTGAGTAGATCTTGAGACATAGGGTCGTTATTCTAGTTAATTGGATATTGTAGCACAGTTACTTGGATTTCGTAATATGAATTTCTTCATATTTCATTTGTGCAATTCTTGCTTAATGCTTTTAATCTCTTGATCACGGATTAATCGATTTGTTGGTCTAAATTGATACTCGACAGAGACAAATTAGATTAGATCTTAATTGCATGGCTAACGATTGCTTGGAGCACGAGAGTGAAAGAGAATTGTTAGAAATTGATAATGAAATTGCTTAATGCCATACTATGGTTAACTAAGGAGATGGACACATAAACTAGTTAAGTTATTATGAGATGTGGAGGAGCTTGACAGAGAAATCCGCTTATAATTACTTCTAGATTTATGAAATTGAAGGTTATTAGTTACATGCATCCATGTATTTGTGCTACATATCCAAAAAGCTAGTTAACACCCTAGGTCAAATCCCCTTAATTGGTTATTTCAATTTTTTTGTTGCATGTTTCTTTTTATTTGTTTCTTTAATTTTTCGCTTTATCATTCGAGTTGGAATTCTAAATAAAACTGAACATGATGGTTCTTGGTACTTAATGGATATAATTCAAATTCCTTGAGGATTCGATACTCGGAATACTTTCCGTTTTAATATTACCTGAGAAGCCATCAAACAGCAAACAAACAAACAACATGCTTTTCGTGCGCAAACAACATGCTTCTGAAAGCGATAAACACAACGACATGCTCAAAACTAGTAAAACGAATGACTCTCCTAAGCCATGACTCATGCATCTCTCTATGCAACTCGCTAACCACTCAAGCTCCACGAGCTCACACAACGCTCACATTTAGCCCTCACATGGCTCTCCAAGACTGATCCTTCGAGTCACACTCTCTCCTGACCATTTGTACCCAGGGCCACAATGCTCTCTACGGAGCTCGGCGTTCGACCCTTGACCATTTGTACCCAAGGCCTCGAACTGTGCATCGACCCTTGACCATTTGTACCCAAGGCGCACCGATGACTTAGCAAAGTATTGGCCCTTCCCCAGGCGCCCAACACTTGCTTTCTAGACTCATCACACCGACCCTTGACAATTTGTACCCAAGGCCTCGATGCTCATCACACCTCTGAATGTTTACCCGAGGTGCACTGACACTCACCCAATTTTCCTTTCTTTCACACTTTAGGTCCCTGACCTCTATCTCACATCTATCTAGAATGCATATGCCCTGCAACGCTTCTAGACTCACGTACTATGCCCACCAAGCATATGCGTGTAACTACATGCTCTAAACTCATGCTTAACTCACGAATGCAAACAGAACCAACATGCTCTACAACCAATCAACACGCAACAACAGTTCATGCTTTTCAAAGATTTCATATATATGCATATATATTCAAAGAAACAAGAATAAGAGAACAGTTGTAAGGTGAGTAAACATTCAGCATGCATCACACAGTCAAACAGACTACATCAGATAAGAACTACTTACAAATAAGCGCTCCTAAGCGAACCTAAAAACCAACAGGACGAACCGGAAGAGCCTAAGGAGCCCGAACTACAACCAACAATTTCTAAGGGTTAGGAAATAATTTAAAGCACCTAGAAGACTTGAGAAAATGAACTAAAGGTGCTGGATTTTACCGTTCAGCATCCAAATGACCTCGAACACGTGCTGTCCAGCAACCAAAGAGACTTAAAACCACCTATTTATAGACCCTAGGCACTAGGTGTTCGAGTTTAAGGCTCAACGGACGATGGGTCACAAAACAAAGATGATTTCGAACCCAAGACAGCTCCGTGCAGCGCTGGAAAAACAAGAAATCAATCACGAAACTAGATTCTAAGGCCGAACAAGAGTGGGTAAGCTAAATTTGAGTTTAACAAAGCATGGGCAACAATGAAAACTTACCAACAGAACTTAAACCAGCCTAATCACGTCCGAAATGCCAGAACAACAAAGATTCTGCCTATTACTCCCTAATCTGGCCGAACACAAGAGGAAGAGAGATCGATTAAGGTTGCAGCTATTGAAATTGAGCGATTACAATAGGGAAAAAGAAGCTTACGCCGTGCGTTGGAGGAACAACGCTCGAAATCGCCGGTGTTGGTCGACGCACGAGAGGACGGAAGCGAGTGCAACGCGGGTCTGCTGCTGGTCACGAAACTCTCGCCGCTCAGAACGAAGAGGAAGAAAAAAAACAAGAGAGGGAGAGAGAGGTCGACGGAGACGAGCCCACGGGTGCAGGCGACGCACGGAGAGAGGAAGAGATGAAGGGGACTACGGGGCTTGGCTGCTGGCGGCGACGCAACACACGGCAGAGAGGGAGAATGGTTGCTGCGGCTGGAGAAGAAACACATGTGGGGGGGGGGTCCTGGCGGCTTTCACGAAAGGAAAGAGGGAGAAATAAGATGATTTAGGGTTTCTTCCTTTTTCTTTTCTTTAAAACAAATTAAATGACCTAGGCCTCATATTTAAAGACCCAATTAAGGTTTCTAAAAACCCAATTCGAATCTTAATAAATCTATAAGGACCTATGCCAATTTTAATTTAAAAACCTAAGGAGAAAAGAAACTCATGACTCAAATAAAATTTAACCCACTCCAAGCAACCACCAAAAATAAATAACTTAAAGCAGCCAAATAGGAACTAAAACTCCGGATTAAATTATAATTTAACAGAGTTATTCGTACCTGAAAATGCGGGGCGTTACATGATAAATCTTTACTCTAAAGATCTAGGTGAATTAAACTCTTTTAATTGACCTAGTGACATTGCATGCTAACATAACTATGATTAATTCAAATCAAGTTCCGAGTCAGATCCCAGGTAGTAGGTGTTCCGTAAACCGTCATCTTAAGTACCTCCAGCCTTAGACAGAACTTCATCGGGCGAGTTCCCTTATAACCATAGTAAAGTAAACTATGTACTCTAAAGATCTAGGTGAATTAAACTCTTTTAATAAACCTCGTGATATTGCATGCTAGCATTTAACTATGATTAATTCAACTCCGGTATTCCGGGTTAGTTCCCAGGTAGGAGGTGTTTCGTAAACCGTCATGTTAAGTACCCCCAGCCCTAGACAGAACTTAACCGGTGGAGCATAGTAATGTTTTTTTCTACATAGTCAATTAAAACTATTTTTAATTCTAAGTAAGAAAATAATTCTAATCCTATTAGAATTATAATGAGCTTAGGTCTAATTAATTTTAAACATTTTAAAATTAATTCATTTTAACCAAAGGTCCTATGTTTGCATGCAATTCTTTGTTATAGGTTGACGGTTTCAAATCAATTTTATAACTTATTATAAAATTTTAATGATTAGCCTTATAACATGCTTGTATGGTGTTGGAAAAATAACAATCATATTCTAATTATTAAACACCATATTATTATGACGCCGATAACGATAATATAACGATTATATTAATCTAAAGCGGTGTCATGCTTCATGCAATTTCAATTTCATTTAATTAATATCGATTATATTAATTAAACATCCACGAAATTAAATTACATGAAATTTGACATTAATATAATATAACTCTTATATTAATCTAATTAATGTCATGCTCAATGCTATTCCATTTTCATTTAATTAATATAACATTTTATATTAAATCATACATGAAAACAAGCATTGATTTATATTTATTATTTTCATTCATAATATAACTAATTATATTAATTCTCATAAAAATAATCCTAAGCATGCATGCTACATTAATTAAATATAACAATTATATTTAGCTAAATTAATGTCATGCATCATGCTTCACCAATTTCATATATTTAATATAACAATTATACTAAATAACTCATGAAATTAAATTCATGCATAATTACCATACATTATAACAATTATAACATAAATATGCATGAAAACATGCTTAACCTATGGTGGGAATTTAAGCTATATGACATCCATAAAGCAAATAAATAGAAATTGAACCGGTTAATTTTGGCCCCTAGGATAAAATAAAGCAGAAATTACAATAATTATAGCTAAATTCTATCCTAAAAGTCCTTATGCAGCTCCAAATACTGGTCTAGACCGCCCGAATCGTCCCAAACCACTTCGACAGGCTACGAAAACCACGAACCGAGCAAAATTTCAGCTAAACCGGACCAAATCAGTCCCAGCCCAGCCAGACCGCATGAACCGGATCGCCCAACCGCCTTGAACCGTCCTGTTACGAATCCTTAACGCGTGCTGTAATCGTGACAGCATCGCGACGATGCGGCTTCTTCTCACTGTCTACATCTGTAAATCGAGACAGTGTCGCGACGCCGAAGAGCAGCGTCGCGACGCTGTTGCGTCTAGAGCACTTTCTGGGCAAAAAACAACAGTTGTTTCTCGTCTTTTGGCCTCGATTTTTTTCCCGATTTCTCCGATTTTTATCTCATAAAAACCTATTCTAGACCCGAACTTACATGGGACTCGATTTTACATAAAATACCCGAAACACCGGGCCCTTACATGATCAAACACATAAAAACAGTAAAATCTATGGCCATAAAATTAACCTAAACAGTTCAGTGCAAACCATACATACATTATGCATTAATCAATCCCACCAATAGCCAATGCAAATTTTAGAGAAACAAAATTAGATCTACGATCGGCTCTGATACCAATTGAAGGATTGGAATTTTGTAATTCCGTAAAGCGGAAGCGTGATTGGGACCGATTCGTAATTAATTTTGTTTAATCTAAAATACCAATACATTAGCAATAATATTAGAACTATTCTAAATATATATTAAGGCTAAGCATACAAAAATATTAGATCTAAATCTAATATATATAGTAACAAATTATTTACTCTCATTGACGACTAAGATTAAATTCACCAATTGCTTGTGAAATAATCACAAACTAGTGCGAACACCACCACTATGGCTACACCGGTATGACTCTGAGACTTCTAGAGGGAGCCTTGAGGGGAATTCTTTGAGAGTAGGAGAATGAATGAGATGCCTTTCACCCCACCCCAGGGGTCTTATATATAGTAATGGCCAAGACCTTTTTCTTAATAGGAAAAGGAAGGCATTTTCGTAATAGGAAAAGGTCTCTAATTTTAATAAATAATTAATTAATTCCATAATTAATTAATTACCCAATTAAATATCATATATTTAATCTTAGGGATTTTATTAAAATTAAAATTAATATGAATTCAATTCATATTAAATTTATTTGAACTCTTTCAAATATTTTCTCTCAAGAATTAATTTTTGAAATTAATTCAAAAATTATATTATAAACTTTCATAAACTTTTTATTATAATGCATCAATATACATTATACGATTCCCCAAATAAATTGAACAATTTTAATTTACAGTTTATACTTAATTGTCTCAAGTCTCTTTACGAGCTACCAGTGGGACCTAATGGACCTACAGATCAGAAGCTCTAACGATACGAGACTAATTGGCTAAACTCATTAACCAAGTTAGTCAACATTCGTTAACTGTGGGTCACTCCACTAAAGACCCACAGCTGCACTCTTCTCACTGTAGCATATTTCTGTTTCCACGGATATTGACCAATGCAGTAAGTCAATCTTTCACGTGTGTTCGTAACACCAGCTAGGTCAAATTACCGTTTTACCCATGGGTTACCTCTGGTTCCTTAAGTACCACTGATCCCTCTAATGAACAAGTTGTTTAGGGTCCAACCACTAAATAGGAGTTCCTCTCGGGCCAGGAGAGGATGGTGCGCCTTTGTTCAGGCCTCGGAATGAGCCCTTAAGGGAACACACATCTACTTACCCTAATAGGGGAAGAAGTGAATTCCATCTTGTACTGTTATGTTCCCAGCCCCCATTCGGTCTTGCCGCTTAAATTGTAGGATTATTGAGTCGACGAATTGGCCACTCTCACCCATACAAATCTAAGGACAATTCCTCCTGAAAGGAGTTCATAACAGACTCAGGATTGAGATTGAGTTACGTAGGTCATCCTATTGAAATAGAAACCTAAACTAGTTAACGACATTACATCTAGTGGTTACTATTTCCCGGTCCGGTCTTATGCAAACTTGTTGCATAGGATACCCCTACTCGCATGTCTCATGAGTATGCGGTGCTTGCTTATTCCACTTGCATGTTTTCCATTTTTGCTTGAGAATTCAAAAATCATTGAGGCTTGAGTGATTCTATTTCATGCATCTTTCGAATTTATTTTGCACGGGACTAGCAAAAGCTTAAGTTTGGGGGTGTGATAGCGGGCAGAAATGTCGCTATTTTAGTCCTAAATCATTAAGCTTTTAGGCCCTTTAATTGTGTTTTTATTGAAGAAATCTAAAATATTTTGTTATTTGGTCTTTTGGAGAAAATTATGGAGTTTTGGTGGAAAATGCTCTAAAATGAGCCATCGAAGCCCAATTTTCCATGCGTGGATCAAGGGGAAGCCCAAAAAGTCAACCATTTAAACATGATCCAAAAAAGAAATGAAGGAAGGCCCAATTTCAAGCCCAATCCGCGCCAGCCTGGTTTGAAAACCGCACAGCGTCGCGACGCTGTCCCGTCTCTTGGCCAGCAAGTTGAGTGACGTCACAACGTCGCGACGCTGTCCTATTTCCGGGCCTATATAAGGCGCCCCTTGGTGTCATTTTTTACAATCAATCATCATTCAATCCTTTAATTCCTTTATTTCTTGGCTCCTTTGGAGCCTTCTCTCAAGGCTTTTGGCCTTTTGGAGAGTTCTTAGTGGGAACTTTTTGGGGAGTTTTGGGCAGCACTCTAGGAGGCTCAAGGTGTGCTCGGAGGGACTCCAAGCGCCAGCGACGGGGTCTTCGACAGTCATTTCCTTTCCTTTTATTTTGCTCATATTTATGCTTTCCATTGTATATTTTGTGAATATTTTAGCTATGTATAGCTAAACCCCAATTTGGGGTCTTGTAATGAAATTATAGTTAAATGTTGTTATAATTGTCTATCTCTTGCCCTCTTTTACTAATTATTTGTTTGGATGGTCGTAATGCTGTATGCAATCTGGCCAATTGTATATTGATCCGATTCTTAATGGAAACTCGACGAAGAGAAATTAGGATAGATCATAATCCATGCAACTCGTTTAATTGTCCATCGTGACAACGAGATTAGTTGATTAAACTTAGATTCCTAAAATGAATAAGAGCGTAATAATTAACGTATTTTGATGGCGCTAAGGACACTTAGGTTGTTAAAATGGGTTAATTAGAATTAGGGGAAACCGACAGGAGAACCTATGTGATTATTGGAGATTCTATGAGTATAATTAGTTGGGCAACGAGATAGGTTAATTATAATAATTATTTAGCTATTAATTGATTTTCAAGACCCCACTTCCCATTTAAAAACTCTTTCTCCATATTTTTATTTCTTGATTGATCAGTTTAATTTCCTTAATCGCTTTAATTTTTAATTCCCTTTGATAGCATGTTTTGGTCCCTAAATATTATTTCCCCCAAGTATTCTTTGTGTTCAAGTAATTTTTGCTTTGCTTAAATTTCGCTTCGCCTCCCTATGGATTCAATACTCGGAATATTTCCGTTTTATATTACTTGCGGCCCGTGCACTTGCGGTATTGGCATAACATTACCCATGGTTTATCTAGGTTCGTAGGTGTTGCTCAACCTTCATAAGTCCTAAAAGATGCTTATTAATTAGTTGTTTTAGTTTAAATCATGTAGTTCATCAATGCCATTTAGTCTTGTCCCCTATGTAGCTTTTCCCGATCCTTATAGGTTCTTTAAGCATGGTTTAAATGAGCTTTTGCTTGCTGTTTGTGGCTTAAAAAGCATGCTAGATCAAGTCTAATTAATTAGCTAGGCCTTGGTTGCATTGCCTATGTTTTAGGAGTTCTTAGAATGTCATTTGTGTGACTTTTTACTTGCTGTCCAGTGGCTAAAAAGCC
Organism: Luffa aegyptiaca; assembly: GCA_017139565.1. Lineage (NCBI taxonomy): Eukaryota > Viridiplantae > Streptophyta > Magnoliopsida > Cucurbitales > Cucurbitaceae > Luffa > Luffa aegyptiaca. Next base: position 15,703,697 of record CM029398.1, read on the forward strand.
TTAAATATGGTCATTCAGCGAGTACCCATCGCCCGTCGTGCCTTAGACATGGTGGCCCATGATCTAAAGGTGTTGGGTTTTTAATTTGGGAGATCTTGAGTGGTTGTCCAACAAGGAAATAGGTCCTCTCTTAGTTGAATTAGGTCTTTTAAGCATGTTTAGGGTCGCTTTAAGTTGGTTCTAGATCAGTAGGTTGTATTCTTGTTGTTTAGGGCTTTATTGGACTACCTTGGATTACTAAGGTTTCCTTGGAAGCGTTGTAGGTAAGTAGTTTCTACTTACTAAGCTTGTTTGACTGCATGAAACATGATCGTTTGTTTATCTGTTTTCTTATAATTGTACTGAGTATGAAATTGATATGCATGAACTGTTGAGTTGTAAAAGTTGAAATGGTTGTGTTAACCATGAATCGTGTTTACTGTGTTGCTTGAGTTGTATACACTTAAGGTGTTTAAGCATGATGACTGTTGTCTTGAGCATGGGGAATGTTGAGTTTAGCTTTTGAGTCTGGCTTGCATGTTGCATGGGGGATGTGTAGCATGAGTCGGGTGTGAGGCACAGCACATGGTGCGTAATTCATGTGTAGCGGAGCGTGACGCGAAAATCATGTGGGTGTGAGTGTGGAGCGTGACGCGAAAATCATGTGGGTGTGAGTGCGGAGCGTGACGCGGAAATCACGTAAGAGTGGCACAACACATGACGCAGAACTCATGTGGGGTAGGTGCGGAGCATGACGCGAAAATCATGTAATTAGCGTAGCACATGGCGCAGAATTCATGTGTATGGGAGCATGACGCGGAAATCATGTAACTAGCGCAGCACATGACGCGAAATTCATGTGTAGCGGAGAATGACGCGAAAATCATGTAAGTAGCGGAGCATGACGCAGAAATCATGTAGTTGCGGAGCATGACGTGGAAATCATGTGGAGTCTAGTGTGTGCGCTGCAGAGTGTGTGATGCATTTGCATGAGTTTGTTGTTTTTAAACATGTGATTAGTTTATAGCTTAAAAACATGTTTCTTATTGTGGTTATGTAACCTGTTGGATGTGTGTGCTCAACATGTTGATTGTTTTGATTGTGTTTGTTGCTTGGTAAGTGTGAGCTGCTTACCAGTACCACGGTTGTACTGATACCCCATTCCCTATCTTCCCCCCAACATTTTAGATGTTGCAGGTTTAGATGATGAGCTGGACCTTGGTGAGGAAGAGGAGAACTTCGAGGAGGAACCCTAGGGCGTTTGGGTTTCCTTTCCCTTGTTTTGGTGGATTAGGCTGTAGTTGATTAAGTTTTATTTTGCCATGCTTGAGAAGGCTAGCTTAGTGTTGGTTAACTGTTGATCTGTTTTGGAAAAATGTGGTTAAGTGGTTTATATTATGAACTTATGTTTAGTTCTAACGTTATCTCATTTAATAAATAAAAGCCGAGTAAGTATCTTGTTCTGTTGCATGACTAACTTAGTGAATGTGTTACGAGGCCTGACTCGTATAGTGAAGTAGGTTGTGAATCTGAAATGTAGTTGGAGTTGGGCTGAATTGTTTAGAAGTGTTTAATTGCTTATCAGGTGTTGAAAATTTTGGTTCAGGCCATTTTACGCCGTTATGATGCCGAAATTTTCGGTACATCCGGTTTAAAGTGGTTTAGTTCCATAGTTAAGGTTAAGGGTTGTAGTAGCGTCTCTAGGCTAAGGGTTTGAAAACCTGGAGCGTTACAAATAACGAGCTGTAGAGTCTTAAAAATTCATTAACACATCATTTAACTTTGTAAGTCACTACGACTGTATAACATAACTCATTGAAAACTACATGCATATTGGACACAAAATTCTAATTTCTAAAAGCTTTATATAAAAGCATGTAAATAAAATAACGAAGATGTAACTGTGGTTGCAATCACAGGTTGTACCTTCATAAACTATCATTTGCATGAACTTTGTAAATCACTGTGATTATTAAATACCTGTTTTTTACCCATGAAAACTTTGTTTTGCGTGTGTAAAATTAACATCGTACGAGTACAAAAAATTGTTCATTTCTAAAAACCATGTGATCAACAATCTCATTCTGTTATGAACTAAAAACTCTAAATAGGTTCTACATAAAATCCATTGGATGGACTCTAAGCATTTATTGACTAATAAACACGTATGTCACATGGCGAAGAAAATACGAACTTTCACCAACCAATGACAATTTCGAAAGCTATTCACTTTAAATTAATTCCAATATCAATTCTCATAATGGCAACTACTATTAAAAAAAAAATATCGATATTCAAAAGTCATTCATAATTAGGAACTTCTTGCAACTAAATACTCTTTGGCACAAACTTGAATCATCACTCGTGTTCTTATATTGAATCATCCAATCCCCTACCCAAAAAGTTAGACCGTTCGTATAACATGTTTTAAGAACTAAAGTTCTCTTCGTAGTATATGTTTTGCATTTATAAACCGGTTGGCTACAAAATGATATTTAAACGGTTTATCTAAACAAACTTCCTTCTTTTTGTTGTTGAGTATCTAATTAAACTCAAAATATTTATGTTCAAAGTTCTTGGGTGTTAGTCCCACCATAATATTTCAATCTTGATTATATTATTACTCCACAAGCATATTACTCCACAAGCATAATAAAATAACGCATTAATATACATGGCTCATTAAACACAAAATTGAAAGTTTATAAACATCTTATATAATTATAATCATCGCAACTTTGACGCACTAGTAAAAGTCGATGAAGTAAACTTATAACATACAACAATTTTTAATCCCACAAATATTTCAATAAAGAAAACGAAATTACTAAACATGTGTAAAATAATTATAAGTTTATTTGATGATCACAAGGAAATTTTGAGATAAGGAGAGCATTAACGGGTCTACCTTTGTAGTTTCAGAGAGATATGAATGAACTTGGTAACAATTTTAAGAAATACAGAAAGTTGAACCGTATTGTTAACTATTACACGACAAATAGTATAGACTATATATAGAAGAAATGTTTTTTTATAGAATGTCAAACAATTTAAACATTACAAACTACTATATTTAGCTAGTTTTAGTTTTAGAAAGTCCTTATCAAATTCATTACATTACCAGAAAAAGTTTTATATAAAGAAAAAGCCAAATGGTGAGAATAATGCATATCCTTGAGCAATAAAAAGTGAGTTTACCCATACAAAAAAAAGTCCATAAAACCTACAAAGCAAAAAGCTTTAGATTACATATTTTAAAAAAGATGGTTCATAAAGCAGCATCAATTTCATGCAAATCTCTCCTTCAGTTATTCAGCTTTCTTTCCATTTTCTTGTTAGTTATTACACCAACAGGTAACAATAAAAAAAAAACACATAAATTCTATTGGATGAAATAAAGAGTTAGAATTCCATTCATAGACATAATTCTTTTTATTTTTCTTAAGGATTGTCTCTTGTAAGACTTTTTTTTTTTTACTTTTTCAATGCATTGTATCCGACATTTCTGCTTCCTCTGTTTATGTCATAATAAAAGTATAATATGTTATCTGCAACACCAAATGTTTTTTTTTTTTTTTTTTTTGCTTTGACTGAACTTAAGTTTTTTTTTCTTAAGCTGCCTACGTACCCTTCAAATGGGAAGGGATCAAGTCATAACGTAGTTCAATATGCAAATTTGATTTTTTTTTGGGTCGTTCACCTTTTTAACTCAAGGCCACGCCGACGCAAGATTTACGGCGTAGACTCAGAGAATGAACACTAAGGGTCATAGCCCTACCTCATAAAGTGTCATTCCCTACATTCGCTTGGTTTCGATTTTAAGGTTGTAAGCTAAGCAGAGAATGAACACTGAGGGTCATAGCCCTACCTCATAAGTGTCATTCCCTACATTCGTGGTTTAGATTTTAAGGTTGGAAGCTAAGCAGAGAATGAACACTTAGGGTCATAGCCCTGCCTCATAAGTGTCATTCCCCACTTTCGCTTGGTTTCGATTTTAAGGTTGGAAGCTAAGCAGAGAATGAACACTGAGGGTCATAGCCCTACCTCATAAGTGTCATTCCCCATTTTCGATTGGTTCCGATTTTAAGGTTGGAAGCTAAGCAGAGAATGAACATTGAGGGTCATAGCCCTACCTCATAAGTGTCATTCCCCACTTTCGCTTGGTTGCGATTTTAAGGTTGGAAGTTAAGCAGAGAATGAACACTGAGGGTCATAGCCCTACCTCATAAGTGTCATTCCCCACTTTTGCTTGGTTTCGATTTTAAGGTTGGAAGCTAAGCCGAGGATGAACACTAAGGGTCATAGCCCTACCTTATAAGTGTCACCCCCACTTTCGCTTGGTTTTCGGTTTCAAGTTTGGAAGCTAAGTGAGGGATGAACACTGAGGGATGAACACTGAGGGGCACAACTACTAAATCAGGCATTGGCCCTACCTTATAAGTGTCATCCTTGTACTTGCTCGTCCGCTTCATCTTCAAGGTCGGCAGTTGACGGCCTTGTCCACTTCATCTTTCAAAGTTGGGTTGGCGGTTGACGGTCTTGTTCGCTTCATCATCAAGTTTGCGGTTGATGGTCTTGTTCGTATCTTCTTCAAAGTTGGCAGTTGAAAGCATTTTAGTAGAAAAAAAATAATAATAAATGAAAAGAGTAAAGAAAAATAAATTAGGAAAAAAAATGGAAAATAAAAAAGAAAAGAAAATTTAAAAAAAAAAAGAAAAAGAAAGGTAGGGCTATGACCCTCAGTGTTCATCCCTTACTTAGCCTCCGAACTTGAAATTGAAACCAAGCAAAAGTGAGGAATGACACTTATGAGTTAGGGCTATTACCCTCAATGTTCATTCTCTACTTAGCTTCCAACCTTAAAATCGAAACCAAGGGAAAGTGGGGAATGACACTTATGAGGTAGGGCTATGACCCTCAGTGTTCATTCTCTGCTCAGCTTCCAACCTTCAAATCAAAACCAAGCGAAAGTGGGGAATGACACTTATGAGGTAGGGCTATGACCCTCAGTGTTCATTCTCTGCTTAACTTCCAACCTTAAAATCGAAACCAAGCGAAAGTGGGGAATGACACTTATGAGGTAGGGCTATGACCCTCAGTGTTCATTCTCTGCTTAGCTTCCAACCTTAAAATCGAAACCAAGCAAAAGTGGGGAAAGACACTTATAAGGTAGGGTTATGACCCTCAGTGTTCATCCCTTACTTAACTTCCAACATTAAAATCGAAACCAAGCAAAAGTTGAGGGTAACACTTATAAGGTAGGGCTATGACCCTCAGTGTTCATCTTTAGCTTAACTTCCAAACTTGAAACTGAAACCAAGCGAAAGTTAAGGGTGACACTTATAAGGTAGGGCTATGACCCCCAGTGTTCATCCCTTACTTAGCTTCTGAACTTGAAATTGAAACCAAGCAAAAGCGAGGAATGAGTCTACGACAGGCTATTTTGGAGGGAACTTAAATTCAACCAAAATTGTTATAATCAGGCTATTTTGGTTAATGAGTTTAGCCAGTTAATCTTGTATTGTTGGAGCTTCTGATCTGTTGGTCCATTAGGTCCACCTGCTAGCTCGTAACGGGTACTGAGATTATTTAATCTTGAATATTAAGGGAATTAATATACTGTATGGATTAATATACTTTGTTTGAGGAAGAAATTTGGAGCATTTTGATGCAATTTGGAGCAAAATCGAGCAAGAACGGCGGCTGGAATTCTCGATTTCTGGAGAGCAGAAGGCTGTTCAGCACGGATGAATAAAAAAAATTGAACGAAAACGCTGCAATTTCGCATGTGACCAGCTAGAGGCGGACACGTGTCAAGCAGCTATTGCTTCGCGCGTCTTCAGCTTCGAGGGCGTAGGTTCGAGGATGACCTTCAGCGTGTTTTTTCTTCAATTTTCGAGTGCAAATCCGTTTTCTTCAGGCGTGTTTTTTCTTCAATTTTCGAGTGCAAATCCGCTTTTTTCAGTTCGTGGGACGCGTGTCGAGCTGTGGTTGGTTCGGCTAGAGCGTGCGTTAGTCCGTGCACGTGTAGCTGAATTCGAGTTCGTGGGTCGTTTTTCTTTTATATTTCGCTTGCAGTTGCTTGGTGCGGTTGACTGGGTCAACGGTTTCAAATCGTTTCAAGGCAAATTAACCGGTTCTCCTGGTTAAGGCGTGGTTCGGTCATCTATGACCGATTCTTGACCAGTTCGTTTTGGTTCACGCGGTCTGGACAAGTTTTTGCGTTTTTGGGCCGGTTTAGTGTTTTTTGGGTTGATTCAAGCTTACTTGTAGCTGGTTCACAGTGGTTCATCTTGGTTCGAGCAATTTTGGAGTTGGTTTGCACGGATTGAAGCTGTTTTGGGTCGGTTTAAGCTGATTTCAAGCTGGTTCATCACGGTTCAGCTCAATTTCTCGCCGGTTCGAAGAGTTTGGATGAGGTTCGAGTCTGTTTTGAGGTGGTTCACGGCATGATAGGACTTAGATAGATTAATTATTGTAATTTTTCTATTGTTTTGAGTTCGAGGATGCCAAAACCCGTCTACGTAGCTGTTTATTTGGTTTATGAATGTCATATAGTTTATAATCCTACCATAGGTTAAGCATATTCATGCATTTTTTTAATTATAATAGTTATAATGAATGGATTATGCATGAATTTAATTTTCATGAATGTTTAATATAAATTGTTATATTAAATGGATGAAAATTGAGAAGCATTGAGCATGAAATTACTTTAGTTTAAAAATATAAAAGTTATATTTCTATAAGTAATTTATATGCTTAATTTATTTTCATGGGCGATTAATATAAAGAGTTATATTAATGTATGAAAATATCAATGCATGTTATTAAATTTTCGTGCTTAATTATTTTAAGAGTTAAATTAATTAAAGAAAATTAAAATTGCATTGCGCATGACATTACTTTAGTTTAATATAATTGTTATATTATTGAATGTCATGTTTTCTATTGTATGGTTAATAAATTAATTAGAATGTGATTGTTGATTTATTCACCATAGTAGCATGTTATAGGTCTAATTCATTAAAGTTTATAATAGTTATAATATCAATGGTTAGAAATTTATTAACCTATATCAAATAGTTGCATGCAAACATAGGATCTTAGGAAAAATAAATTAATTTTAAAATTGTATAAATTAATTAGACCTAAGATCACAATTTCTGATAGGATTAGAAATTATGTCTTACTTAGTATTTTAATAGTTTCAAAATATGGTAAGTAGGACAAACAGGATCTTGGTTATAAGGGAACTCTCCTGGTGCGGTTCTGTCTAGGTTGGAGTTTCTCCTACCTGGGAACTGACCCGGTACCTGAGTTGAATTAACCATTGTCCTATTAGCATGCAATGTCACTAGGTAAATAAAAGGGTTTAATTGACCTAGACATTAGTGTAAAGACCTGATTATAAATGTTATAATAGGCATAGACTTAGATAGATTGACTTAGCCGAGTTTATCTAAGTTAAATAACCCTAAAATACGGTAGGACATTTCAATGGGAGGAAAAAATATAAAAACAAGATTTTCATATCGAGTTTTTACTCTCACGTCCCCCTGTGTTCACACCGTGAGATCCATGCTCGGCTTCGTGTCGCTTTGGGCGCGGCCTCCCTTCGGAAAGTGTTTGCATGGGTCAATAACAAGGTGAATGGGGAGAATGTCTATAGTAAGTGGGAGCAGGACGCGTGTCAACGTATCCTACGGTCTCCACCCCTAGGTCGCACCGTGAGATTCTTATGATCCGTCCGCGTGTCGTCCTGGAGCGACCATCCCTTCGGAGGGCCTGGTCATAGGTTTCGGAACATCGCGAACTCCATAAACGGATAGGGTGACTTAGGTTAATTACCAACAGTTGTCTTTCCTTTTGGTAGCCTGTTGGTGCGTACCTCTGGGATCTGAAAGTGGGAGGGTTACACTTACGGGGATGAGTTAAATGTGTTAACAAATCCTTTACCGAACAACAGTAACTAAACCCTAATGAAATATGAGTTATTCTGGTGTTAGAGTTTGGTTGAGATTGTCTCAATTAAGAGGAGGAGTAGCTGACCACCCTTCGGTGGCTGTTGTTCTAAACCTTTGAAGTATCGTTGCAAAAACTAAATCAATAGTTTGTGAAAAGAATCGAAGCTCGAGAAAAGATTTGTGAAAAGAAGTCAGACAATACCACAGATATTTCAAAGAATAAAGAAGAAGAAGTAGAAAAGACCAAGGAGTCTGAAGCCTTGGTAGAAAAAGAACAAAAATCAAAGTTGGAGAAAAGACAAGGAAATGCCACCGCAAAACCTCAGAAATTTGTGATAGACCCAGATTACAGACCACCTCCTCCGTATCCACAGAGATTCAAACATGCCTCACAAGATGTACAGTTCAAGAAGTTTTTAGATGTATTGAAGCAGTTGCACATTAACATGCCATTAGTGGAGGCACTTGAACAAATGCCTACATACGTAAAGTTCCTAAAAGATTTTTTTGTCGAAAAAGAGAAGGTTGGGGGAGTATGAAACGGTTGCACTCACGGAATGTTCCAGTGCACTAGTAAAGAACGAGATTCCTCTCAAACTTAAAGATCCAGGAAGCTTTACAATTCCATGCTCTATAGGAGGCAGGGACGTACGCAGAGCACTGTGCGACTTAGGAGCAAGCATCGACTTAATGCCATATTCGGTTTTTAAACAGTTAGGAATAGGTGATGCACTGCCAACAATTGTGACCTTGCAGTTGGCAGACCGATCACTTACACACCCCATTGGATAGATTGAAGACATATTGGTTAAAGTTGACAAGTTTGTTTTCTTGCAGATTTCATCATCTTAGACTGCAAAGCTGACCAAGACGTTCCGATCATCTTAGGACGACCGTTCCTAGCCACAGGCAGAACATTAATAGATGTCCAGAAAGGAGAATTGACCATGAGGGTCAATGATCAACAAGTCACGTTTAACGTGATGAAGGCAATGCAGTATCCAAGATACCTTGAGAGATGTTATATGATTGAAGAAGTTGACGAACTCTCTGTATCTGTTTTGCAGGAAGCATTAAAGGGAGAACCACTAAAAATGGTTGAAGAAATACAAGTCACAAATGATTCTACAGCTGCAAGGATAGAGGCATTAAGGGATTCATCAGACCAAGAAGAAATCAGGCTGTTGCAAACATCTCTAATCAATCCTCCTGATCTGGAACTTAAACCTCTGCCAGAGCATCTTAAATACAGCTTTCTTGGTGAAAATAAGACATTGCCAATCATTATCTCAGCTTACCTTACTGAACAAGATGAAATTTCTTTGTTGCAGGTCCTCTCTAAACATAAGAAAGCAATAGGATGGAACATTGCAGACATTCAAGGAATCAGCCCCTCATTTTGCATGCACAAGATAAACCTTGAGGAAGGAGCTAAGAATTCCATTGAAAGTCAAAGTAGATTAAATCCAATCAGGAAGGAAGTTGTTAGGAAGGAAATCTTAAAGTGGTTGGATGCAGGAGTCATCTACCCAATTGCAAACAGTAGCTGGGTCAGCCCAGTCCAATGCGTTCCAAAAAAGGGTGGAATAATCGTAGTAGAGAACGAGAATAATAAATTGACCCCAACACGAACGGTTACAGGATGGCGAGTCTGCATAGATTACCGCCGCCTTAATAAGGTAACCAAGAAGGACCACTTCCCGTTGCCATTCATAGATCAGATGCTAGACAGACTTGCGGGGAAGGATTATTATTGCTTCTTAGATGGTTACTCTGGTTACAACCAGATCACAATAGCCCCAGAAAACCAAGAGAAAACAACGTTCACATGTCCATACAGAACGTTCGCCTTCCGGAGGATGCCATTCGGTTTATGCAATGCACCAGCCACCTTCCAAAGGTGTATGATGGCTATATTCTTCGATATGGTAGAACGAACTGTGGAAGTATTCATGGATGACTTCTCGGTCTTTGGCGAATCATTCTCAGCATGTCTACGAAATTTAGACCAAGTACTAAAAAGATGTGAGGGAACCAATTTGGTATTGAACTGGGCGAAGTGCCATTTTATGGTACGAGAAGGCATAGTCCTTGGACATCATATTTCCAGGAAATGAATTGAGGTGGACAAGGCAAAGATCGAGATCATATCCAAGTTGCCTTTCCCGAAAACAGTGCGAGATATTAGAAGCTTCCTAGGACATGCAGGTTTTTATAGAAGATTCATTAAAGACTTTTCTAAAATATCCAAACCTTTGTGCAGGTTACTGGAGGTAGATAGACTGTTCGACTTTGATGAAGATTGCAAACAAGCGTTTGAGACTTTGAAGAAGGCACTAAGCTCGTCGCCGATCATAATTCAACCAGACTGGACCCAACCATTTGAGTTGATGTGTGACGCCAGCGACTTTGCGGTCGGTGTAGTCCTATGTCAGAAAAGAGGAAAGATCGTAGAACCGATTTACTTCGCAAGCAAAACACTCAATGAGGCCCAGTTGAACTATACAGCCACATAAAAGGAACTACTTGCTGTAGTATTTGGCTTTGACAAATTTAGATCCTACCCTGTGGGAACTAAAGTCATAGATCACACAGATCATTCAGCCCTCAAGCATTTATTTTCGAAAAAAGATGCCAACCCTGACTAATTCGATGGATTTTGCTTTTGCAGGAGTTTGACATAGAAATCCAAGACAGAAAAGGAACAGAAAATCAGGTAGCAGACCATTTATCAAGACTTGGAGAAGAAGCACAGGTAGAAAAAGGGCTGGACATTTAAGAATCGTTTGTGGATGAGCAAATTTTGGCGGTCAGAATTGTTGAACTTCCATGGTTTGCAGACTATGTAAACTACTTAGTCAGTGGACTAAAACCACCAGAAGCAACCGCTCAACAACTCAAGAAGTTCTTAAGAGACGTCAAAGACTACTATTGGGATGAACCGTATTTGTATAAGCTAGGGCCTGATCAAATACTAAGACGGTGTGTACCGGAAGAAGAGATACCGTTAATATTAGGAGCCTGCCATGCAGCTCCATACGGAGGACATTTCGCAGGACTTAAGACAGCAGCCAAAGTCCTCCATTCCGGCTATTTTTGGCACAGTCTCTTCAAAGATGCACACCTCTTCACGAAGAATTGTGATCAATGCCAAAGGACAGGGAACCTGACAGCTAAAAGCGAAATGCCTCTACACTTCATACTCGAAGTAGAAATCTTCGTTGTATGGGGAGTAGACTTTATGGGACCATTCCCACCATCCTTTGGGAACATCTACATATTGCTCCCAGTGGACTATGTATCAAAATGGATTGAGGCAATAGCTACTGCAACAAATGACGCCAAGGTGGTAACGAAGTTTTTCCTAAAGAATATCTTCACAATATATGGAACCCCTCGTTTCAGCATAAGTGACAAAGGATCTCACTTCCTAAACAAAATAATAGCCAGTTTGTTTTCCAAATACAACATCAGACACAGGGTAGCTACTGCTTACCATCCTCAAACAAATGGGCAAGCAGAACTCTCTAACACGGAAATCAAGGCTATCCTGGAGAAAACAGTGGATCCTTCTCGTAAGGATTGGTCATTAAGGCTTGATGAAGCACTGTGGGCCCATAGAACTGCATATAAAGCACCATTAGGAATGTCTCCGTACCGTAATATATTCGGGAAAGCCTGCCATTTGCCACTAGAATTAGAACACAAGGCTTATTGGGCATTGAAAAAGTTTAACTTCAACATGGAAAAAGCAAGGATCAAAAGGAAATTGCAACTTAATTAGCTGGAAGAACTCCGACATTTCTCTTATGAAAATGCAAAGCTCTACAAGGAGAAAGTCAAGCGATGGCATGATAGGAGAATTCACCCAAAGGAGTTATACAAAGGCCAAAAAGTGTTACTCTTCAATTCTATACTCAAATTATTTCCAGGGAAACTTAAGTCGAGATGGTCAGGACCATTCAAAATAGTGAAAATCTTCGACTATGGGACTGTAATACAGACAGATAATCAGGGCATGCCCATTTCTCCGTGAAGAGGCTTCGAGGATGAGGAAGCCCATGTCTCCGTGATTGATTTGGTATGACTTCTGCGCCTTGAATTAATTTTTGTTTATTATCTGGGTCTATAAATAATAAGTTAGACGAGAGCTCCAGAATATCCGGACTAGAGTAAAAACTCTGTCTAGGAAAATCCTGTCTAGGAAAGGGTATTTAAGATGACCATTGGGAACACCTTTTCCAGGGGATTTACCTGGGAGTTTTGAAAAGTCCATGTTATTTTGAGCCTGGTCTAGTGTTAAAATAAAAGCAGAAAAATGAGAAAAAGCGTAAGTTTGTTTTGAATAAATGATTTTTGATCAAGAGGGAACTTTGTCTAAGGCAAGTCCTGCCTAGGCTGAGGTATTTAAGCTGACCATTGGGAACACCTCTACCTGGGGACTTACCTGGAAGTTGAATTGATCAAAACATTTCCTTAATTCTTTTTAATTTAAGAAAAATTAAAACAAATAGAAATAAATCATGATTAAGCATATGAGCTTTCTAACTTATTTTATGAGTGTTTCAGAGAAAATGAGAAAGCAAAGGAAAAGAGAAAAGGCAGACAAAAAATAGAAGTAGGAAAACTGGGTGAAATGCAATCGCATTTCTCCCCAGTGTATTTGGGAATGCGATCGCATTTGGCCGAATAAAAAGGGAGTCACGAAAATCGTTTGACCTGCACGTGACCTAATTGGAAAAGTATAAATAGCTTGACTTAAGCTCTTTTCCTCTTCACCAAACACCAAACCTTTGCTTTCAAGTCAAACCCTCAAGCTCTCCATATTCTCCATCGTGAAACCGAAAAACCCACAACCAAGAAGATGAAGAACACTCAAGGATCGTCATCCTCACGCAAGAACACTCGTTCTCAGAGTGCTCGAGCAACCCACGAAGCTGAAGCAAGCAATCGACAGCAAGAAGAGACCCCCGTTACGCCCATGCATGGCACGCGAAGGACGAGACCCACAAGATTCTCGCCGGTGGTCACGAACCAAGCGCACGACGCTCAAGCTCTATCTTCTTCGGCAATGCCGGCCACGTCGAGGGAGATGTCGAGTTCTTTTACGCCAAAAAGGTTCACCCGCGCCACTGTCGTCTGCCAAACCCAAAAACCCGCCACTCAACAATACAGAAAACGATCGCGGGAGTGGTTTGAGATGATCCGTGAGATGGGTGCCAAGAGACGTGTTGCCCTTGAAGAAGCAGGGAATCGGCAAGACGAAGAAAAAGCCGCCAAAATTGCCGAAAGCTCTCGACAAGGAGAAGCTTCAATGGGTAAGGTTTCTGAACCTTCATCTAACCCTTCTTTGTCTTGCAGGTCAAAACCATTTGTAGCTTACAGTGCAAGAAAAAGAAGTCCGAAGAAGGTCAAGGAACCGCAAGGATGCCTCCCAATGTGTTCGAAGGAATAATTCGCCAAGCAGTGGCAAAGGCCCTTGAGATTGCAGAGGGGTACAAGGCTGAACAGGATGCATTAAAAGATGTTGAAGTTGAGAGGGAGATGGAAAATCAGAAAACGGCTGAGGAGGATGAGTTTGCAAAGGAAAGAGATGAAAAAGATGAGAGAGGAAGAAAAGAAGAAGAGCAAGAGGCCGAGAGGGCTTTAGAGGCTGAAGAAGAAAGAAAGTATGAGGAAAACCTCAGGAGGGAAGCTATGGATTTGCAGCTCCTTGAGGAGGAGAAAAATAGAAGAGACGAAATAAAAGAAGATGAAAAAAAAAGAAGGAAGGAAGCTGAAGACTTCCTTGCAGCTTTTGAGCTACTTCACAAGGCTCAAAGTGAGGTTGAAGCACTGCAAGGAAGGGTTGAAGAAAAGACCCAACAGGGGCCAAGTGAAGAAATTTTTGAAAGAGAAGTGGAGAATGAAGGCCAGAATGTGACCACATTTGGGCCGCATTCTGAGCAAGGCCTAGCCGAGGCCACCGTTGATCAGCCAGCTGAAGAAGTTTTTGAGCCTCTATTCATACATGACCCACCAGCTGCTGATAGCACCTCTTCGGGAGAGAAGAGGGATGAAAAAGAAAAAGAAGACAAGGAGGCCGAGACCTCTAGTGATTCTGACTCTGATTCAGAATTTGATTCAGAGGTAAGAGATCTAGATGATGACCAAGTCCCTATCTCTGTAGCATTAAGAAGGAAGAGGAAGAGAGCGATTAAGGCTGAGAGGAGGACGAAGAACAAGAATGACCCGATATTTGCCAAGAGGCCGAGGACAAGGTCCATGGGCGCCTCTCCTGCAGTTCCTCCTACTACCTCACCTGCCATGCCTAAGGGCAAGTCACCGGAGGTTGCATCTCCTAAAAATCCATTCCCTGGGGTATTTAAACATGTTAATTTTCAGGAAAGGATGGAGATTATGAAGGAGAGATATTTCCTCAATGAAAAAGGATTCTCTGATAGAGCAGGAGCACTACCTGAGTTCGTAACAAGAGTTATCTTCCAGTACAAGTGGCAGGACTTCTGTGCTCACCCTCAGGAGGTTGTTGTGCCTTTAGTGCGAGAGTTTTACGCTGGCCTGAGGGAGGAGAGCATTAGCATGGCGGTGGTGAGCGGGAAGATGGTCAGTTTCTCCTCAGTCGACATCAACAGGGTGTACAGGATCAAAGCACCCTTGAATCCGACAGGGAATGATGTGATCAAGAACGCATCGGCCAAGAAGATGAAGGAAGCTCTTAAGCTTGTGGCCAATAAGGGGGTCCAATGGAAAGAATCACAGACGAAAGTGAAGTCTCTAGTGCCAAGCGACTTAAAGCCAGAATCGGTAGCTTGGCTTCACTTCATCAAGAACTGTTTGATGCCAACCACCCACGACACCACAATTTCAGTGGATAGAATGATGCTACTCTATTGTCTTATAAAGGGGTTGGAGATCAACGTGGGGAGCATAATTAGGGACGAGATCTTAGCCTGTGGACGGAAAAGGGCAGGCAAGCTTTTCTTTGGCTCACTCATCACCCAGCTTTGTTAGAGGGTGAAGATTGTGCCAGGGAAAGACGAGGAGCGCCATTTCTTCAAGCAGACCATTGACTTGTTCTTGATAGGAAAGCTTCAGCAGAGGAACATCCAGAGGAAGGATAAAGCCTCCACATCACAAGCCACTCCTCAATCAGGGCCGAATGTAGCCTCTCCATCCCAGCACACTCCTTTCACAGGGCCTTCGCCAGGATCGGAAGCCCTAGGGATGGTCCACCGCCAAATAGATCAAATCAGGGAGAACCTGAAGACATATTGGACATATGCCAAGGAGAGGGATGAAACTATTAGAGAGTTCTATCTCTCGATTGCCCCTAGTATCGCTCCGGTCTTTCCAAATTTCCCTCAGTCGCTGCTGCCCGAAGAAGAAGAGGATTCTGATGAAGACGAATGTGAAGAGAATGATGAGAAAGAGAGTTCCTCGGACGAGGAATAGGGGAGTTTTTTGATCCCCTTTGACTGAATTTTTTTTTCTATGAATAATACTGTTTATTTTTTTTTTGTTGCATGCTGTTTTTTTTTTTTTTTAGTTTTAGCATGTTTAAATTATGTTTTTCGTAGTTTTGATTGTTGTTTTGATTGTTTTAAGTGTTTAGTTGCTAATAGTCTTGATCATAGGATAGTTTAGTTAGCTTGTGGATAGTTTAGGTTAGATAAACTTGGGTTTTTAGATTCTTTCCTGAAAAATCTGCTTGTTGTTTTTGAGCTTTACCTATGAACTTTTTGGAAGAAAAAAATCAACTTTAGAGAAAAAGTGCTTTAAAAATGTTTTGGAAGAAAAAGCATGTTTTCAAAGGAGTTTTCTTTTAAGCCCTTGATGATGAAAACTAGAGCTTTGTTCTATCTCAAAAGTGCCACCGTCACAACTGAGTTGTTTTCTAGTCATAGGCGTTCCATTAGTCTTTTTCTTTACAAAATTGTCTTAGCGTCTAAAATTCCTCGTGTTTAACCTTTCTAACACTCTAGGAGAGTTTAGCCTTCATGTTTTGAAAACAAAAAAGCCTCATGTTAAGCCCATGCCTCAAAAACAAGCCAATGAGGACATTGTCAACATTTAAGTTTGGGGGGGTGCTTTATGCCTTACTATGTAAATATTTGTTGTAAATTTGTACTGCTGGAAAAAAAATGTGTGCTCAGTATGTGAAAAAAAAAATTTGAAAAAGAGAAAAACCGAGAGTTACTCCTCCTTCCTAGGGTTTACTGAGTAACCAGGGGCATTCATGACACCCATGGTTTGCCACTGCGTGAAAGGTTTATCTAGGGAAGTGAGTATCATTCTGAGTTTGTGAACTTTGCTCGTAGCTAGATATCTTCACCACACAGTGTCGATAAGCTAGAACGAAGGTAAAGATGACAGCAAGAATGCTCTTGGGAGAAAAAGAAGTTGAATAAAAGGAGCACCAGCAGTCAAATAAGTTTGGGGGAGATGGAAAAGATCTAGTAGTTCGTATATGCTTTTGTTTTTCCTAAAGATTGTTTTCTTAGACTAGAAGGACTACACTAGGCTCGATGAGTAGAAGTTAAGTAGTTTAAGCATGTTGGTTAGGATAGATGAGAGAGAGTTTTGCTTTGAAAAAGAACAATAGAAATCTTCATGCCTAGGAAACTCAGACGTTGTGACTGGCACTAGAGTAGAACCCTCTCCTGAAAGGCAAACTCAGACGTTACCTTAGGGATGAATCCATGTTGAATACCTTGTTTTATCTTATTGTTATTCTTTATTATTTCATTGCTTGTTTTGTTTATCTTTTCAAAAACCCAATCAATCAACTTATTTTCTTTGGTTACCTTTTTCAAAAGCAATCATTTGAGCAGTTTCTTCATCAAATATGAATTTCCAATTTAGTCTTCGTGGGATCGATACCCTTGGAATACTTTCTAAGGTTTTTTTATTACTACGTGCGGCAGTATACTTGCACTTAAGTGTTGGCTGAATATTTATTTCTTATTATTATTCATCTTATCTCAAATTCCATCCATTCAATTCACACACGCACCAATGCCTGGTCTGTTTTTTGCCGGGTTTTCTCTCTCAGAAGCTGGTTTTGGTCAATTTTGAACCAGTTCTGCCAGTTTTCTTCAATTTTGGTGCGATTTTTGCACCTTTGGGTCTGGTTCAAGTTAATTTCAGTTGGTTTGAGCTATTTCGATAAGTTCGAAAGCTGTTCAAGCCAGGATTTTAAATTATTAATGTAATCATTTAGGTATTTGCTTGTTCTTTATGCCAAAATTGGTCCAGTTTAGTGTGTTTAATTTATTATGCATTGTGAATGTATGCTTAAATTAAATAGGAACCTGATATGCACAATGTATATCATGTAGATTTAAAATCCCACCATAGAAAAGCATGTTTCATGCATTAGTAAATTATTGCAAGTGTTGTAATAAAATGAATGCATGTGTTAGGGTTTCATGATTAGATGCATGTTGAATGTTTTATTTTCGTTATAGCCCGATTAGTATAAGTGTTATATTAATAAACGAAAACGAACAAGCATGAACCATGAAACCACCTTAGCATAGATGATTGTTATAGATTTATCGTTATTTATAAAGAGTTATCAACCGAGATAGACGTTAAAATCTATAACAAGATAAAAGCATGCTCACTTAGGGTTAACAAACCTTAAACTCGAACAATTCACATAGAATGGATCGATATCTCGTAAAGATGAGGTTACAAGAGAACTCACCTGATGAGATACTGTCTAAGGCTGGTGGTATTTAAGTTGATGATTTACGGAACACCTCCTACGTGGGTATCAAGCCGGTACTTGAGTTAGGTTAACCCGAGTTTTATGAGCATGCATGAGCGATGTAAGGTTAAAAGAGTTTATCACCTAGACATCGTAAGTATAAGCATTATACACATCTAAACATAGGTAAATTTATAATGGTGCTTTATAAAACTTGAATACTTGATTATTATACGCTTACATCACCATTTGAAGCATGTTATATGGCTAATTCATTAAAAGTTATAATAGTTATAAAAGTTAATGAATAGAAACCGTCATAACCTATAACAAAGAGTTGCATGCTAACATAAGATTTTAGGAAATGAGTTAAATTTAAAACGATTTAAAATATAATAGACCTAAGATTGCAATTCTATTAGGATTAGAATAAATGTCCTACTTAACATTTTAATAGATTTAAAATATGATCAAGTAGGATATAAGACTTTGGTTATAAGGGAACTCTCTCGACGCCTAGACTGGCACCTGAGTTGAATTAACCATGGTCTTATTAGAATGCAATGCCACTAGTTAATTAAAAGTGTTTAATTCACCTAGACATTAGACTAAATACCTTTATAAGAGTTATAAAAGGCGTAGACTTAGATAGATTCATTTAGCAAAAATTTACCTAAGTAATAATAGACCCTAAAACTTTGGAACACTTTAGTAGGAGAAAAAGTATAAAAACAATATAAAAATATAAATTTTTACTCTCACGTCCCCTTGTGTTCACACTGTGAGATCCATGCTTGGCCTCGAGGCGTCCTGGGAGCGTCCCCCTACGGATGGTGTTTGCATGAGTCAATACCAAGGTGAATGTGGAAAGTGTTCATAGTAAGTGGGTGAAAGAAACGTGTCAATGTATGCTACAGTCTCTTCCATTAGGTTGCACCGTGAGATTTCCATGCGTTGCTTGCCAGTCGCCCTAGGAGCGATCACCCTACGGAGGGCTTGCGCATGGGATTTGGAACAACGCAAATCCAGAAATGGATAGGGTTTCTTAGGGCCATTCCTAACATTAGCTCTTCCCTACGGTGGCATTGTTAGGGTCGTCCTCTGGGATCTGTGATAGGACCAATTTGGCTCGATATATTTGTTCTTAATCTTGCTAATTTTACGGTAATTATTATGCTTAATTGTATTATTTTGTAGATGTTTGGTGATTAGAGTTTCTCGGGAGCCACATTAAAGTCCACGGGATGTCGAGGTGGTGAAAAGACCAAAGCGGAGCATTCGAGACTGAGAAACGACGTCAAAAGGATCAAGAATTGAAGCAGCCAAACTAGAAAGACCAGAGAGGTGGCGTCGAGAGGCCACCTCACGACATCTCGACGTTACGAACTTGATGGACTGGTTAATTCACTGTCATCATCGAGACGCCACCCATGGCATCTTGACGCCCAAACGATTTTTAAGTAGCAGTTTTTCCGATTATGTCATCTTCTTCTGCCGTTTTCCCCTTCTTCTCTCGGTTCTCTCTCCGATTTCTTCCTTCTCCCTCTGTATTTTATAGTTTTAGGTTAGTTTCTCGAGCCCTGGGCTTAGATTAGGCTTGTCTATGGTCGTATAAGCACCGTTCGCTATAGTTGGAACCTCGGGATTGTAAGTACATTTGAGTCTTATGAGATGCATTGCGCTTACTGTTCTTAATGCCTATTCTTGTTTAGTGTTACTGTGCTTAAAGCATGTTTTGATTGTTGTTTGTGACTTTACATTCCCGCTTTTATAATTAGCATGCATAATAGGTTAGATTGACGTCCTAACTTGCAGCTCGTATGTTAATAATCTGCTAAAGAATTGATTTCCAAGTAGCTAATGGATAGTTGATTCATAGTTAGCACATAGACCAATTCGTGGGCACGGGTCCCAAGAGCAGTTCTCTCACTTTGTTGCTTTGCATGATAGGTCTATGGTCTAAATCGATATTCGTAATTAAATTAGATTTCTTCTAATTAATTGTGGGTATTATAGCTTAAAGCAACAATTAGTTAATTTGTTAATCATGGCCAGATAACTAATTAATCAATTGCATGTTAGTTCAACAGGTTTGTTGGGGTAGCGCTCTAGGGGTATCTTGATCTTAATGCAGTTACTTAATTGATTAATCTCGACGGGTTAGTACGGGTAAATTAGTTAGTAACCCGTACTAGCCCGTAGAGATCACGTGTATAATATTTAAATCATATTTAAATAATTATAATTCTCTCAAGTATAGTTTAACATACAATTAAACCAACACGTTAAATCATATCGAATATAATTAACAATATCTCCCTAAGTTGAATTTGAACGTTTTCAAATTCGTTCATCACTATTGTTCTAAGGTTTAATCCATTTGAGCTAGCAGGGGGACCTAATGGACCTATAGATAATGGGCTCCAACGATCAAAAATTAACCAGCTAAACCCTTTTAACCCAGTTAACCAACATTTGTTAACTAACGGGACACTCCACTATAGCCCGTAGTTGCACTCCCCTCTCCGTAGATATATTTCTGTCCACCCGATATAACTGTGATCAGTAAGTCCATCCTTCACAGGTTGTTAGTAACTATAACTAGGTCAAAAGTTCGTTTTACCCATATAACACTTCTTGTTCCTTAAGTCTCCACTAAGTCCCTAATGAACAGTTGGTTTGTGGTCCGACCACTAAACCTAAAACCTCTCGGGCCAATGAGAGGGCAGCGCACCTTTGTTCACGTCCTGGAGTCAGCACTTAAGGGAACAACCTCTCTACTATCCCTAAAGTGAGGTAGGAGTGAATTTCATCTTATTTAGGATTTAAATCCAAACCCAATCTTAGCTCCTAAAGAACTTGGGATTTAAAACTGATTACGAGGAAATTTTGGATCTTTCGAAACTTAAAATAAATTTCAAATATTAAACCTCCAATATTTAGGAATTTTAAAGATTTAATTAAAAAACTCTTTTCCCTAAATTATAAAAATTTAAGTTAATGACTGGAGGCTAAGCTTAAATTCTAATTTTTCAAATTAGAATAAAACGCTCAACATATACCAACAGGGTTCGATTCCGAAATGCGGGGCGTTACATGAATTATTCATGCCCTCCCACTACTTTAACATATTGGACCACGAGGATCCAAATGTACAAGTTCCAAGGGATCTTTGGCTCTATAGTTCTTTTCAAGCAAAGGAATCTATTAGTCATATTGCCGTTATGGCATGACCTATAAGGTAGCAGACAGTTATCTTCTAACTTGCTTAGAAGTATACTCTTGATCAATCTCCCAATCATATTGAGGTAAATATGTCCTAACCTTAAGTGCAAAAGAAAGGTATTTTTCTTTAGGAGAAATCCTTTGCCTTTCATTTCTTTGAGTAGTAGCAGCCTTAGGCAACGTAGTGTTCATGGCTGCCTTACTCTTGATTAGTCTTAAAAACATTTATGTTATTTTTTCATTTCAGCTGAACAAAAGTTAACACCCTTTCTTGAAATGAACTGCGTTAGCAGGGAAAGGTAAAGAGTAACATTGTTCCAGCCAATAAGATACAGAAATCAAATTTCTTTTGATCTTAGGAATTATATACAAATTATCTAATAATATGTATTTGCTCCCACTGGGAAAAATAACTTAACGTTCCCCATTGCTACAGCCAATACAACCTCTCTAATTCAAAATTTTGAGAGTTATCTCAATAGAATCAAGCTATTGCCAGGAATTCATTCCTTTTAATAAGAAGAACAAACGTGCTTTGTGATTATGAATCAAGTATTCTGGTAGAATCAACATTTTTCAAAAATTACGCTTCCAAGACTAGTAAATCGAATTTACTATCTTTGGACAAGTCTTCTTTGGTTGAGCAAGGCTTACTGTAACATTCACTAATAACACTTCTTAATGAATCGACCATTTGGGGCATGAGAACATTTCTCTGTTAAGACTAATCTTAAATTATTCGCCACAAATTAATCGTTTAAGTTTGTTGTATAATCATCGTTATTTATTAAATATGCATAAGACTATGCACATATTTAATCATTGAATGGCTGAAATAACAAATTACTTGATTATTTATCACACTAGCCCATTACAAGAGCAATACAAACAATTGCATACACTCGAATCAGTTTAGCAAAAACAAGCAATCATATAACCCTAAGACTATTGATTTAGTTTTGCAACGATGTTTCAGAGGTTTAGAGCAACAACCACTGAAGGATGATCAACTACTCCTCCTTTGAAATGATACACTTCTCAACTAATCCTAATTCCGGAATAACTCATGTTCCTATAGACATTAGCCACCGTTATTCGGTCAAGGATTTCTTAACACACTTAACTCATTCTCGTAAGTGTAACCCTCCCACTTTCAAATCCCAGAGGCACGCACCAACAGGCTACCGAAGGGAAAGAGAACTGTTGGTAATTAGCCTAAGTGACCCTATCCTTTTCAGGAGTTCACGGTGTTACGAATCCTATGATCAGGCCCTCCGAAGGGATTTTTGCTCCCGGACAACACGCAGGCAGATCATAAGACTCTCACGGTGTAACCTATGGGTGGAGACCGAGGGATACGTTGACACATATCCCGCTCCCACTTTCCCCATTCACCTTGTTATTGACCAATGCAAACACTTTCGGAAGGGAGGCCGCGCTAAAACGACACGAAGCCGAGCATGGATCTCGCGTTGTGAATATAGGGACATAGGAGTAAAAATTTTACCACCCACTAAAGTGACGTACCGTACATTTTAGGATTTATTAACCTAGATAGATCTGGCTAATTCAATTTATCTAATTCTAATCCTATTATAACTATCATAATGAGAATTTTACTGAAATGTTCTAGGTGAATTAAACTCTTTTAACAAACCTAGCAACACCGCATGCTAACATGACTATGGTTATTTCAACTCAGGTTCCGGGTTTGTTCCTAAGTAGCAGGTGTTCCGTAAACCGTCAACTTAAATACCTCCAACCTTAGACAGAACTTAACCGGGAGAGTTCCCTTTTAACCATAGTAATGTAAAGTCTTTACTCGAATGGTCTAGGTGTATTAAACTCTTTTAATTAACATAGCGACATTGCATGCTAACATAACCGTGGTTAATTCAACTCAAGTTCTGGGTCAGTTCCTACGTAGGAGGTGTTCCGTAAACCTATTAGAATTAACGAGATCTTAGGTCTAATTAATTTTAAACATTTCAAAATTAATTCATTTACCTATGATCCTATGTTTGCACGCAATCTTTATTATAGGTTGACGGTTTCTAATCACCCATTTTAAACTATTTAAATTTTAATGATTAGCCTTATAATCATGCACACTATAGTTTTAAAATAATTAACAATCATATTCAAGTTAATATAATAAAACTATATATATATTGCCTTGCATTGCATGAATTTTAATATAACAATTATACTAGGCTATGGACGTTTTATGCTCAATGCCATTTTGATTTCCTTATTAAATAATTATAACAATTATAATATTGCAAATGAAGGTAATTCAAAGTAGCATGCTGCAAACAACTTATTAAATATAACTCTTTATATTTAATTAAGTAATTTCATGCATCATGTTATTCCATTTTTCATGATTTTAATATAGCTCAACTATATATTAAACAACTCATGAAAATAAACCATGCATTTCAATCCATACATTATTACTTATTATAATATATATAAAATGCATGAGCATGCTTTATAACCTATGGTGGGATTTTAAATCTAAATGACATCCATAAAGCATTTAAATAGCGTATAAACCGATTAATTGGCTCATAGGATAAAATAAAGCACATAAATTACAATAATTTAAGCTATTTTATCCTAAAAATATCCTTCTACAACTTCAGAACCAGGCTAGATCGCACGAACCGACCCGGATCGCTTCTAACCAGACACCAAAATGCCAAACCAAGCTTGATTTGGGCTGGAACGGGCTAAACCAGCCCCAGACCAACCAAAAACACCGAACCGGATCGCAGCTTCAGCTTGAACCGCATGCATCCGAAACCCTAGCGCACGCCGCGTGATATCGCGATAGCGTCACGACGCATAGGAGATAGTGTCGCGACGCATATGCGATCGCAGAACTCCTTCTTTTCAAAATCGCGACAGCGTCGCAATGCTCGATGAACAGCGTCGCGACGCTGCTGCGACTGGAGGCAGAATGTGGGCATTCCAGCGGCTGTTCTTCGCGTTTGGCCTCGTTTTTGGACGTGATTTTCTTCGATCTTCATCATAGAATACCCTATTCTAGACTTGGACTTACAGAGGATAATAGATTTACAAAATATGCCCAAAAACACATGGGCCTTTACATTGAACCATTCAAGAAAACGTAAATCTATGGCCAAATTAATCGAAACCATTTATAGGCAAACCATAACATTTGCAATGCATAAATCCTACCATGAACAAATTGCAAATTTCAATTTAAAATCAAGAACAACTGAGTTGGCTCTGATACCAATTGAAGGGATAAAAGCCCTGCACAGCGGAAGAAATTACCGAACATACTCATATTCTTTGAGTTTTAATTGAAATACCAATACAATTTGCAAAATATTACAGCAATAAATCTATATTTAAGGGGCTCTACAACGACTATAAACATGCTAAATAATTAACTATATCTAATCTAGATGATCCTAATGATCAAGGATTTCAAACAAAACTTACTTTTGTAGAAAGCCTTGATCGATTCGCCTTTTCTTGCTAGTAAGATTGAAAATGCAGCAACTTTCTTGTGCGAACACCACCAATTGGTTACACCGGTATATCTCTAAGACTTCTTGAAGTAGAAGACTGGTGGGAGTCTTTTACGAGAGATCTCTAAGAGAAGGAGAATGAATATGATTTCTTTCACCCCACCCCAGGGGTCCTATATATAGGAGAATGAACCATATCTAATTTTAATAAATAATTAATTAATTCCATAATTAATTAATTACCCAATTAAATATCATATATTTAATCTTAGGGATTTTATTAAAATTAAAATTAATATGAAACCAATTCATATTAAATTTATTTGAACTATTTCAAAAAATTTATCTCAAGAATTAATTTGTGAAATTAATTCAAAAATTATATTACAAAGTTTCATAAACTTTATATTATAATGTATCAGCATACATTATACGATTCCCCAAATAAATTGAACAATTTCAATTAACAATTTTTATTTAATTGCTTCAAGTCTCTTTACAAGCTACCAGTGGGACCTAATGGATCTACAGATCAGAAGCTCCAACGATAGGAAACTAATTGGCTAAACTCATTCACCAAGTTAGTCTCCATTCGTTAACTGTGGGTCACTCCACTAAAGATCCACAACTGCACTCTTCTCACTACAGAATATTTTTGTGTCCACGGATATTGACTAATAACAGCAAGTTAGTCATTCACGAGTGTTTGTAACTTCAGCTGGGTCAAATTACCGTTTTACCCATGAGTTACCTCTACCTCCTTAAGTACCGATGCTTCTCTAATGAACAACCTGTTTGTGGTCCAAAAATCAAACAGAAACCCCTCTCGGGCCAGTGAGAGGGTAGGGCCCTTTGTTCAAGACACGGAGACACCACTTAAGGGAACACTCATCTGCTTCCTCAAAAGTTGGGAAGGAGTGAATTCCATCTTGTGTGATTATGTTCCCAGCTCCCCACTCGGTCTTGTCCCCAAAATGGTAGGCTTTTTGAGTCGGCGTACTGGCCACTCTCACCCATACAAATCAACGGACAATCCCTCGTGAATAAGAGTCCATAATCCACTTAGGATTCAGACTAAGTTGCCTAGGTCATCCTAGTGGAATAGAAACCTAACTATTTAATGGTGTTACAGATAGCGGTTACTATTTCGCGGTCCGGTCTTATGCAAACTCATTGCATAGGATACCCTCACTCGCATGTCTACTACATGGATGCTTGGGATCAATACGTTTGTATCAAATACAAAGCGGGACGTATCACATAGTGTTACCAGGATAAGGTACCCAGTCTTATCCTTGTACTATAGACCTTTTAGGTTGTTACTTGAACATCGATCCCCGTATGTTCCCACATACTAGGTCAAGTTACATACAAAATACCTTGGATCTTAGTTTATTGGATTTGGGTCAAGTTGTGCAATATTTAACAATAACATTTTATTGCAGAAACTCAATAACACCTTATTAAAAAACTAGTATACAATTTGTTCACATTCACTATCTACGAGTTTTAGGGCATAAAACCCAACACAAACCATTCGTTACTTATAGTGCAAGGAGGAGAAGTTTCAAGAAAGTTGTGCCTGAAAGGTCGCTTGTCATCGAGCCTCTCAAAACCGCAAGAATGCCTCCGGACGTGTTCGAGGACATAATCCGCCAAGTTGTGTCAAAGGCTCTTGTGATTGTTGAAGGCTACAAGGCTGAACAAGAAGCCTTGAGGGATATTGAGGCTGAAAGAGAGCTTGCAAATCAGCATATGAG
Source organism: Luffa aegyptiaca (assembly GCA_017139565.1). Lineage (NCBI taxonomy): Eukaryota > Viridiplantae > Streptophyta > Magnoliopsida > Cucurbitales > Cucurbitaceae > Luffa > Luffa aegyptiaca. Next base: position 15,729,846 of record CM029398.1, read on the forward strand.
GGAAGAGGATGAAATTACAAAGAAAATAGTTAAAAGAAGATGAAAAAAAAGGAAGGAAGCTGAGGACTTCCTTGCAGCTTTGGAGCCACTCCACAAGGCTCAAAGTGAGGTTGAGATGCTGCAAGGAAGGGAAGAAGAGTCCCAACAGGGGCCAAGTGAAGGAAGTTCAGAAAAAGAGAAAGAAAAAGAAGCACAGGATGAAGGCCAGAATGCGACCGCAACTGGTCCGCATTCTGAACAGGGCCAAGTTGAGGCCACCAATGAACATCCAGCTGATGAGGTTTTCGAACCTCTATTCAAGGATGACCCACCAGCAGCTGATAGCACCTCTTCGGGAGAAAAGAGAGGTGAAGAAGAGAAAGAAAGTAAGGAGGTCGAGATTCTAGTGATTCCGAAACAGAATTAGATTCAGAGATCAAGGAACTAGATGACGGCCAAGTTCCCATCTCTGCAGCATTGAGGAGAAAGAGAAGAAGAGAGATTAGAGCTGATAGGAGGAATAAGAACAAGAATGACCCAATATTTGCCAAGAGGCCGAGGACAAGGTCCATGGATGCCTCTCCTGCAGCTCCTCCTACCGTCTCACCCGCCAAGCCAAAGGCCAAATCACCCAAGGCTGCATCTCCTAAAAATCCATTCCCCAAGGTATTCAGAGATGTAAATTTTAAGGAAAGGATGGAGATTATGAGAAAAAGAGATTTCCTCAACGAGAAGAGATTCTCTAACAAGGCAGGAGCACTGCCAGAGTTCGTAAGTAGAATTATCTCCCAATACAAGTGGCAGGAGTTCTGTGTTCACCCTCAGGAGGCTGTACCTTTAGTTTGAGAATTTTACGCCGGCCTGAGGGAGGAAAGCATTAGTATGGCGGTGGTGAGAGGAAAAATGGTAAGCTTCTCTTCAGTAGACATCAATAGGGTGTGCAGAATCAAGGCCCCCCTACATCCAAGTGGGAACGATGTAATTAGGAACCCCTCGGCCAAGCAGATGAAAGAAGCACTAAAATTAGTGGCCAACAAGGGAGTTAAGTGGAAAGAGTCCCAAACGAAGGTGAAGACTTTAATGGCAAGCAACCTAAAGCCAAAATCGACAGTTTGGCGTCACTTTCTGAAGAACCGATTGATGCCAACCACCCATGATAGCACCATCTCAGTAGATAGAGTTATCTTCCTCTACTGTTTTATGAAGGGGTTGGAGATCAATATTGGGAGCATAATCAGGGAAGAGATTGTAGTCTGTGGAAGGAAAAGAGCAGGTAAACTTTTCTTTGGATCACCCATCACCCAGCTTTGCCAGAGGGTGAAAATTGTTCCGGGCAAGGACGAGAAGCGTCATTTTTTAAACCTACCATTGACCTGTCCTTGATCGGGAAGCTCCAACTAAATAGCCTCCAAAGGAAAAATAAAGCCTCCACATCTCAGGCCACTCCACCATCAGGGTCGAACATGGCTTATCCATCCCAGAACACTCCTTTTTCAGGGCCCTCACCGTCATCTGAAACCTTAGCCATTGCCTACCGTCAGCTAGATCAGATCAGGGACAACCTAAGGACATATTGGGCATATGCAAAGGAGAGGGATGAATCCATTAGAGAGTTCTATCTCTCTTTCGCCCCGAGTATTGCTCCGATCTTTCCCAATTTCCCTCAATCGCTGCTGCCTCAAGAAGACAAGGATGCTGATGAAGAAGAAGATGAAAATGATGAAGAAGATGATGAAGACAAAGAGAGTTCCTCGGACGAGGACTAGGGGAGTTTTCTGACCCCTTTTACTTGATGCTTTTGTATATAATATTGTTTTGTTGTTTCTTGTTTTTTGAATTTTAGCATGTTTACATTTTGTTTTTAGTTGTTTAGTTGCTATTTTGGATTTGTTTAATTGTTTAGTTGTTAATAGCATGTTCATAGAGTAGTTTAGATAGCTTGTTCATAATTTAGATTAGGTAAACTTGGGTTTTTAAATCTTTTTTGAGAAAAATCTACTTGTTGTTTTTAAGCTTAACCTATGAACTTTGTGACGAAAATTCAACTTTAAATGAAAATATTTGCTACGTAAAATGTTTTGGAAAGAAAGGATGTTTTCAAAGGAGTTTTCTTTTAAGCCCTTGATGATGAAAACTACAGCTTTGTTCTATCTCAAAAGTGCCACCGTCACAACTGAATTGTTTTCGAGTGATAGGCTTTCCATTAGTCTTTTTCTTTACAAAATTTTCTTAAGTCTAAACTTCCTCATGTTCAACCTTTCTAACACACTGGGAGAGTTTAGCCTTGAAGATTTGAAAAACAAGAAGTCTTATGCAAAGCCCGTGCTTCAAAAACAAAGCCAATGAGGACATTGTCTAACTTTAAGTTTGGGGGGTGCTTTATGCTTTATATGTTATACCATGATTTTTGTACATTTGTACTGTTGGAAAAGAGTACGTGCTCAGTGTATATCAAGAAAAAAAAAAGAAAAAAGAAAAAAAATGAAAAACCGAGAGTTACTCCTCCTTCCTAGAGTATACTGAGTAACGAGGGGCATTCATGACACCGATGGTTTGCCACTGCATGAAAGGTTTACTGAGGGATACTCTTAGGAGAAAAAGAAGTTGAATAAAAAGAGCACCAGCAGTCAAATAAGTTTGGGGGAGATAGAAAAGGTCTAATAACTCATGTATGCTCATTTTTACCTCAAGATTGTTTTTCTTGACTAAAAGGACTATACTGGGCTCAACGAGTAGAAGTTAGGTAGTTTAAACATATTGGTTAGGATGAACTAGGGAGAGTTTTGCTTTGAAAAAGAACATTGAAATCTTTATGCCTAGGAAACTCAGACGTTGTGACTGACACTAGAGTAGAACCCTCTCCTGAAAGGCAAACTTTTTAGAAAACGATCTTGAAAAACATGTTTACCTTATTCCATGTCACTTGATTTGCAATTAGTACTACACATGAACCCTCACATTTTGGTTTGCAATCAATATTGAGCTCACATTCTGATTCGCAATTAAAAAAGTTGATCTCTAACATTCTGATTGGCTATTGCTTGAGGACAAGCAATGAGTTAAGTTTGGGGGTATGATAAGGGTCAAAAGTATACCTATTTTACCCTTATATTTAGCTCATTTCCTTGTCAAAAGTTGTATGTTTAGGTCAATTTTACTGTTCCCGAGCTCAAAATATGTTGAAGTTGATAAGTTAGGGTGTTGAGATTCACTTTTGTCAAATTATGCTAATTTGTGCTTGAAAAGACTCAATTTTAAGGGAATTTGACTAAGTTTGTTGTTGTGCCGGAAAACAGAGGAAATGCTTGGATTTACCCATAAATGCGACTGCATTTTTGGGAAGGCAAAATGAAATGCGACCGCATTTCTGGAAAAACAGAGGCAATTCCGAGTCATCCGCGGGTCATTTTGAACGAGACTTCTTCGCATCTACCCGGCTGTTTTCACCCCGAAACCTACCAGCACCTATTTCGCAGCTCCTCAACTGATTCCAACACTATATAAGCTCGAGATTCGAAGTCAAATCCAAGCAGAACTCATTTGGAAGAAGAGGGTGGAGACAGAACCCTAGTTGACGCCTATGAGTAGGGATGCCCGAGGTCCTTCTTAGATGACTAAATTCTAACCTTAGTTAGACATCAAACCTTAGGGTTTGTAGGGATTTTCACCCATTTCCACTTGTAAAAGCGAGAGAGTGGAGTGTCTAAGCGAACTCTAAAAGGATTGGATAAAATAGAAAAACTCATAGTATTTAGCTATTGTTTTTATTTCCAGCTCTTGTTACCTTTCATTTATTTGTATTCTTTACATCTTATTTTCAATGAAAAGGTATTCATTTGCACTTTATCTCACCATGAGTAGCTAAATTCCGTTGAGGGGTTTGATGACCGCAAAGTGCACGGGCCGCAAGTAATATAAAACGGAAAGTATTCCGAGTATCGAATCCTCAGGGAATTTGAATTATATCCATTAAGTACCAAATACCATCATGTTTAATTTTATTTAGAAGTCCAATCTCGAATGATAGAGCAAAAATTAGAGAAACTAATAAAAAGAAACATGCAAGTAAAAGGGAATTTTCCTATCAAAGAGGGCTTGACCTAGGGTGTTAACTAGCGTTCTTGGATTTGTAGCTCAATTACATGGATATATGTAATTAATAATCTTCAATTTCATAAATCTAGAAGTGATTATAAGCGGATTTCTCTTTCGTCGCGACGCTATCGCGATTCTGGAATTTTCTTCACTGATCACCTAGCGTCGAGACGCTCTGGTCCTAACGTCGAGACGCTCTGGTCCTAACGTCTCGACGCTAGGCCTTCTAGAAGCCCTAAACACGGATTTTTGCCTCCTTTTCTCATTCTTTTGGGCTTTTTGGGACTCCACTTCAAATGTTCTCTTTTCTTTTCTTCTTTTATGGCCCAAAGTCTTCTTTTTATACCAAAAATTGGTAAAATTCTTGGTTTTGCTTATCGAACTCGGTTTTCTACAGAATCAACATAAAAATGCATTAAAGCTCACAATTCATGCACAAAACTAGCTAAAATTAATAGGGAAATGATGACATTTTTTGCATGTCATCAGGGTTCAATATGTTGATGCGGACTCTCTTCTCCAAGATTTGCTTTATCTCCCTGTTAGAAATCTCAGCTTGACCGTTAGTTTGAGGATGATAAGCGAGAGAAGTCTTATGCTTGACACCATATTTTCTAAGTAATGATTCAAACAATTTATTGCAAAAATGGGATCCCTCATCACTAATTATAGCCCGTGGTGTGCCAAATCTAGTGAAAATATTTTTATGCAGAAAATGTAGTACAACACGTGCATCATTAGTCTTACTGGCTACTGCCTCTACCCATTTAGAAACATAATCAACAGCAACCAAAATGTATGAGTATCCATTGGAAGAGGGAAAAGGGCCCATAAAATCCATGCCCCACACATCAAAAAGTTCTACTTCTAGAATAGGGGTTAGGGGCATTTCATGGCGTCTAGAAATATTACCTGTCCTCTGGCATCTATCACATGTTTTTACAAAAGTACAACAATCTTTAAATAGAGTAGGCCAATAAAAACCAGATTGAAGTACCTTTGCTGCCGTACGAGTTGGTCCAAAATGACCACCATAAGGAGAGGCATGGTAATCATGTATAATCTTACCTACTTCTTCTGCTGGAATGCACCTTCGAATTATTTGGTCAGAACATGCCTTAAAGAGAAATGGGTCATTCCACAGGTAGGATTTCACATCATGGAAAAACTTCTTTCTTTTCGGAGCATTCAAGTCTGGTGGTATTTCTTTTCCTACAAGAAAGTTTACAAAATCGGCGTACCAAGGAAAAGAAGTTTTAACAGCATATAATCTCTCATCTGGAAAAACTTCTTTAATAGGAAAGGTTGCGATATTCTTTTCATGCTCTATCCTAGACAAATGGTCTGCGACTACATTCTCACAACCTTTTCTATCCTTGATCTCATAGTCGAACTCTTGCAATAACAGAATCCATCTTGTGAGTCTGGGCTTGGAATCCTTTTTACTACTCAGATAACGAATAGCAGTGTGGTCAGTGTGCACTATAACCTTCGTACCAAGCAAATAGGGCCTAAACTTATCGAAAGCAAACACAACTGCAAGCATCTCTTTTTCTGTAGTGGTATAATTCTGCTGAGCGTTGTCTAAAGTTCTACTTGCATAATATATAGCCCTAAAGAACTTATCTCGACGTTGCCCTAAGACACCTCCTAAAGCATAGTAACTAGCATCATACATGATTTCAAATGGTTGACTCCAGTCAGGCACAACAATGATAGGTGCGGAAATCAATTTTTCTTTTAAAAGATTAAAAGCTAGCAAACAATCTTTTGAAAACACAAATGGAGCATCCTTTTCAAGCAAATGGCACAGGGGTTTAGCAATTTTTGAAAAATCTTTTATAAAACGCCTATAAAACCCCGCATGGCCTAAGAAACTACGAACTCCTTTAACATTGATGGGCGGAGGAAGTTGTTCAATAGCGGAAATTTTGGCTTTATCAACCTCCAAACCTCTTTCAGACACCTTGTGGCCTAAATCTATCCCTTCTTTTACCATAAAATGACATTTTTCTCAATTTAGAACAAGGTTAGTCTCTTGGCATCTTTGTAAAACACGAGAGAGATTATGTAAACAGTTATCAAATGACGAACCGAAAACAGAAAAATCATCCATAAATACCTCCATAATCTATTCTACAAAGTTTAAAATATGGCCATCATACAACGCTGAAAGGTAGCTGGAGCATTACACAGTCCAAATTTCCTTGCTGGATTTCCTTCATGAATATTGCCAATTTATCCATTTTTGCTTCCATCTTATTAATGACAATGTCTACTTTGGCTTGAACGTTTTCATTCAAATTTCTAGTCTCATTTATGAAGTTTCTTAGCATTTCTTCCAAAGGGCTTTTCTTTTCTTCAGGCTTAAGTTCTTCTTTTACTTCGGCTTTCGTTGAACTTGGAATTTCTGATCATGTGAGCTTGGTTAGAACCTTGGTTAGAGCTTCGACTTGCAACCTTAAAGTACTTACCTCATTATTCTCACATGGTTTCTCCTTAATTTTGGGCTCTGGTTGCCATTGGTAACTCGTCAAAGCCAACTCTTCTACTATGGCTCGTGCCTCCCTGACAGTTCTGGCTAAAAAGTTTCCTCCAGCCGTAGTGTCAAGAATTGTCTTTAAATCCCTATTCAACCCATCGTAGAAAAGTTGTATCTAGAGCCAATCATGGTACCCATGTTGTGGGCATTTTCTTAACATATCCTTATATCTTTCCCAAGCTTCATGCAGTTGCTCTTCCTCCAATTGTTTAAACGTTCCAATTTCAGTTCTAAGCTTGGTGATTTTGGCTAATGGGAAAAATTTTGTAAGGAAAGCTTTGACTAAATCATTCCAACCAAGGATGTTATTTGAGGTCAACGAGTCTAACCAATCTCTAGCCTTATCTTGTAAAGAAAATGGGAGTAACTGCAAACGAATCGAGTCAGGGTTAACTCCTCCCATTTTTACAGTTCCACAGATATTAAAACATGATCTTAGGTGATTGTGTGGATCTTCTGATGGATGGCCTTTGAAAGCATTTTCTTTTACCATTTGAATGAGACTAGCTTTGAGCTCAAAATTATCTATCGCGACTGGCTCATAAGCTATTCATGAATAATTTAATGGAAATTCAGGCAAGAAATAATCTCGGATTGCTTTATCTGCCATGATTAAATCTCAAAGAACAAATTATCCACCTTATAACTCCTCGAATTTTGCCACAACTTCTTAAATTAAAAATTTAAAATGCAAAAATAAAATTTCTAAATTAAAATCAAACACTTAATTCTCAATATTAACGGAAAAATTACAAATTTCCCGGCAACGGCGCCAAAAACTTGATGACCGCAAAGTGCACGGGCCGCAAATAATATAAAACGGAAAGTATTCCGAGTATCGAATCCTCAAGGAATTTGAATTATATCCATTAAGTACCAAAAACCATCATGTTTAATTTTATTTAGAAGTCCAATCTCGAATGGTAGAGCGAAAATTAGAGAAACTAATAAAAAGAAACATGCAAGTAAAAGGGAATTTTCCTATCAAAGGGGGCTTGACCAAGGGTATTAACTAGCTTTCTTGGATTTGTAGCTCAATTACATGGATATATGTAATTAATAATCTTCAATTTCATAAATCTAGCAGTGATTATAAGCGGATTTCTCTTTCAAGTTCCTCCACATCTCATACTAACATAACTAATTTATGTGTCCATCTCCTTAGTTAATCATAGTATGACATTAAGCAACTTCATTATCAATTTCTAACAATTCTTTTTCACTCTCGTGTTCCAAGCAATTATTAACCATGCAATTTGGATCTAATCTAAATTCTCTCTGTCGAGTATCAATTTAGACCAACAAATCAATTAATCCGTGATCAAGAGATTAAAGGCATTAAGCATAAATTGCATAGATGAAATATGAAGAATTTCATTACATAATCCAAGTAATTGCGCTACAATATCCAATTAACTAGAATAACGACCCTAGGTCTCAAGATCTACTCACAATTGGAAATAATTTTGCCAAAATGATCTTGATCCATAGGCCTAACTCAAATTAAAATAAGAAATTACAAAGAAGTAAGGAAGAAATAACTGATAAGTTGATCCCAAGCTCCCGTCACGTCAGGTTTTCTTGGAGCAGAAGTTGTCGCAGCGTCGCGACGCTACCGCGATTCTGGAATTTTCTTCACTGATCACCTAGCGTCGAGACGCTCTGGTCCTAGCGTCTCGACGGTAGGCCTTCTAGAAGCCCTAAACACGGATTTTTGCCTCCTTTTTTCATTCTTTTGGGATTTTTGGGCCTCCACTTCAAATGTTCTCTTTTCTTTTCTTCTTTTATGGCCCAAAGTCTTCTTTTTATACCCAAAATTGGTAAAATTCTTGGTTTTGCTTCTCGAACTCGGTTTTCTACAAAATCAACATAAAAATGCATTAAAGCTCACAATTCATGCACAAAACTAGCTAAAATTAATAGGAAAATGATGACATTTTTTGCATGTCATCAGGGTTCAATATGCTGAATTCCCTTATGGTTCAATAGCTTGAAAGTGTTTTATTTGCTTAAGTTTTGTTCGATGCATGTCATTCTTTATTGAATATCATTATGATATTGCTAAGTTTAAACTGATCACTTAGACTTTGCATGCTATGTGAGTTTGATCTTGAAAGGGACAGACGAGATCGGTTCTCATAAAGGTGATATAGGAGAAAAAGCTCGAAAGAGATTGTTCGGTGGTATAGGGCAAGTTGTCTAAGGCACCCTATATCAACTATAGGGTTATAGATTGCATTCATGATTTATCTATGTCGGAGTCGAGTCACATAAATGTGCATAATGATACTCGCTTATCCTTCTAACGGTTCTTGGGAGCAATGCCAAATACAAGTTAAATCTGACCCAATGCATTGAATAGGCTTAAGTTTAATAATCCATGATTAAGGTTATTGCCTTTGAGATGAATCCATATTGAATACCTCATTTTGTTTATTGTTGTTATTCTTTACCTATTTACTTGCGTTATTTATTTTTCTACAAACCAATCATCAATCATTTCTTTGCTTACCTATTTCTAAGCAATCTTTTGAGCAGTTTCTTATTCAAATATGAATTTCCAATTTACTCCTCGTGGGATCGATACCCTTGGAATACTTCTAAGGTTTTTATTAATATGTGCAATAGTGTATACTTGCACTAAGGTTGGTTGAATTTATCTTTATTATCATTTATCATCTTATCTCACATCCATCATTCAGCCTTTGTCGCACCAGTCATACATCTATTAATTAATTCACAACCCCAATAGGTGAAATCAATTCCCTAGGAGTTTTCATCATTTGAATTCCTCACTTTTTAGCTTTTGTATGTTGATTTCTTTCATCATCACTAAGTTTAACTTCCTAGATAAAATCGGACAAGATTATTTGCGGTAATTAATTTGATTAGAAACCCAATCTAGAGGATGACACTCGTTAACACGAAAATCACTATATTAAAACTTGACCAGTGCGCATGCGGTAGGAAAAATCCACATCAGTATATGGACTCGAGATTCGAAGACTATTTGATAGGGCATGGAATCATGTCCCAACTGTTGGGTTTTATGCCCTAAAACTCGTAGATAGTAAATGAAACAAATTAACCGATCTCAATAAAACATTATTTGAGTAATTCAGTAATTTTGTTATTGAATAATCGAGTTTGTAATAATAAACCCTAAATCTAATAAACTAAGATCCAAGGTTGTTTAAATGAAACTTGGACTAGTATGTGGGGACATACGGGGATCGGTGTCCAAGTAACAACCTAAAAGGTCTATAGTATAGGGATAAGGTTGGGTACCTTATCCTGGCGACACTATGTGATACGACCCACCTTGTATTCGATATAGATGCAATGATCCAAAGCATCCATGTAGGAGACATGCGGGTGGGGGTATCCTATGCAATGAGTTTGCATAAGACCGGACCGCGAAATAGTAACCACTAGATGTAATGTCGTTAACTAGTTTAGGTTTCTATTTCAATAGGATGACCTAGGTAACTCGATCTCAATCCTTAGTCTGTTATGAACCCCTTTCAGGAGGGATTGAACTTATATTTGTATGGGTGAGAGTGGCCAGTTCACCGACTCAATAATCCTACCATTTCAGGGGCAAGATTGAATGGGGGCTGGGAACATAACAACACAAGATGGAATTCACTCCTTCCCCTATTGGGGTAAGTAGATGTGTGTTCCCTTAAGGGCTGATTTCAGGGCTTGATCAAAGGCACGTCGTCCTCTCCTAGCCCGAGAGGAACTCCTGTTTAGTGGTTGGACCCTAAACAACTTGTTCATTAGAGGGATCAGTGGTACTTAAGGAACCAGATGTAACCCAGGAGTAAAACGGTAATTTGACCCAACTGGTGTTATGGACACACTTGAAGGATTGACTTATTGCATTGGTCGATATTTGTGGACACTGAAATATTCTATAGTGAGAAGAGTGCAGCTGTGGGTCTTTAGTGGAGTGATCCACAGTTTACAAATGTTGACTAACTTGGTTAATGAGTTTAGCCAATTAGTCTCGTATCGTTGGAGCTTCTGATATGTAGGTCCATTAGGTCCCACTGGTAGCTCTTAAAGAGACTTGAGGTAATTAAGTATAAATTGTAAATTGAAAGTGTTCAATTTATTTATGGGAATCATATAATGTATATTGATACATTATAATATAAAGTTTAAGAAACTTTATAATATAATTTTGAATTAATTTCAAAATTAATTCTTGAGAGAAAATATTTGAAAGAGTTCAAATAATTAATATGAATTGAACAATTTAATAAAATCCCCAAGATTAAATATGTGATATTTATCTGAGTAATTAATTATTTATGGAATTAATTAATTGTTTATTAAAATTAGATATGAATAAGATAATAGATTTGATCTTATTCATGACCTTTTCCTCTTAGGAAAATGTCTTGGCCTTTACCTATAAATAGGACCCCTGGGGTGAGGTGAAAGGCATCCCATTCATTCTCCTGCTCCAAGAGAATTCCCCTGAAGGCTCCCTCTAGACTCCCACCAGTCTCTTGCCTCTAGAAGCCTCAGAGTCATACCGGTGTAGCCATAGTGGTGGTGTTTGCAGTAGTTCGTGATTATTTCACAACCAGTTGGTGAATTTAATTTGAGTCGTCAACGAGAGTAAGTAATTTGTTACTATATAAATTAGATTTAGATCTAATATTTTTGTATGCTTAGCCTTAATACAAATTTAGAATAGTTCTAAATTATTGCCAATGTATTGGTATTTTAGATTAAACAAAAATTAATTACGAATCGGTCCCAATCACGCTTCCGCTTTACGGAATTATGGAATTCCAATCCTTCACCAACTCTAAGCCCTTGGTACACCTCAGCAGAACGGTGTATCGAAAAAGAGAAACAGAACCTTATTAGACATGGTTCGCTCGATAATGAGCTATGCTCAATTACCTAACTCGTTTCGGGGTTACGTAGTAGAGACTGCAGTTTATATTTTGAACATGGTTTCCTCAAAGAGTGTTTCAGAAACACCGTTTGAGCTCTAGAAAGGGTGTAAAACAAGTTTATGTCGTTTTTGAATTTGGGGATGCCCGACATACGTGCTAGAAGAACACCCGAAGAAATTATAACGTCGTTCAAAATTTGTCCAATTCTTAGGCTATCCCAAAGAGACGAGAGGTGGATACTTCTTTGATCCTGAAGAAAATAAAGCATTTGTATCGAAAAATTCTACATTCTTAGAAGAAAACCACCTTAAGAACCACAAGCCACGAAGTAAAGTTGTTTTAAGTGAATTATCTAAAGAAGCTACGAAAACATCAACGAGAGTCGTTTATGAAGCTGACACAACAAGTAAGTCACGTCCTTCTCAAGATATGAGAGTGCCTCGATGTAGAGGGTGAAGGGTTAAAATCCCTTTGGCAGCGGAAACAATCAAGACCAATTTGTTTCACAATTTCGTTTACGAAAAACCAATACATTGGCAATTAAATTTCAGAAACAAATTTCTAAATTAAAACCGATTAAGCATGCTGTAAATTGATTTTAGATCAAGAAACTTACATAGTGTGATGAACAAACTGCACTATGCTCCCAAATAATGTTCTTGATCTTCCAATGGATACCAACACACGAATTCACCCGCTACATCTCTTGGATTACTAAGATTGGCTTGTGGGAACCCAAAATTCGTCTTGGAAAGGAAAAATTCAGCAAGGTGATTGCTGTATTTTGAGCGAAAAACTAGAGAGAAAAGATTCAAGGCTCTCTCTGTATTTTTTCGTAAAAATGAGAGAATGATTGATCAGTGGGAACTCCCTCTCCCCTGTACGATAAGTGGGGAGGGAGTTATTGCCCTACTAGATCTAGACCGTTAGATCTTAATCAAAACGATCTCGGCCATTAACTAATTAAATAATAAATATTTAATTAATTAATTAATTATAATTAATTTAATGAAATCAATATTAACTAAATGAATTATAATATAAAGTATTTAATTCAACTTGAATCATATTCAATTGAATTAAACTGGCGATTCAATTAATTCCACATTAATTAAATATCAAATATTTAATTGATTGTATAATTTAATCATATTCAATTTTAACTCTCATTTAACCTATAGTTTTAATGTGCATCAAAATGTACATTAATATAAACTATAGTATTAATTTGATTAAATCACATTTAACCAAATTAAAATTAAATTAATTAATTCCCCAATTAATTAATTCATGAATTAATCAAATATCACATATTTAATTAAATTCATAAATCTCTCATTAATTAATTTTTGAATCACATCCAAAATTAATTTTATTATCAAGTTTAATTCATTAATTAAACTTATACTATAATGTATCCCCATACATTATATTAATTGTATCAAGATACAATTAACTTAAATTCCCTTTAATAATCAAGACTATATTACCTCATAACCCGTTATGAGCTAGCAAGTGGACCTAATGGACCTACAGATTAGAAGCTCCAACGATACGAGATTGATCAGCTAAACTCATTAACCGAGTTAATCAACATTCGTTAACTGTGGGTCACTCCACTAAAGACACACAACTGCACTCTTCTCACTGTAGAATATTTCTGTGTCCACGGATATCGACCAGTGCAGTAAGTCAATCATTCACGTGTGTTCGTAACACCAGCTGAGTCAAAT